>CM041722.1:8371630-8971630 GCA_023373845.1 Nibea coibor | reverse complement strand
CCATGCACCCAAAAGTGATCAGCATAATGAATTCACGATCTGTCACTGGGTGTCTTTGAAATGACAAAGCATTCTGCACAAAAATATAAAAATATGTTGCCCTGACACATTAAGTACTTTTCAAACAGCAGAAGAAAAGAGTGAAAATGGATTCTGAATGCGGAGCGGATGTTCAATGTAATTCAAAGTACAAAAGAGATAGTTCAAACATCTGTGCAGTGGTGAAAAGATAAAAATCAAAGGGATCATTGCATGCCCATGAGGCAAAGCATACACTGGCAACACATTTCATGAGTTAAAACCAAGAACTGTTAAACACATTAATAACTTCTCCACGTCACTAACCACATATTTTAGTTCAATGATCCAGTAACTTGATTAAAAAAAGAGGAAAGTAAAAGAAAAATACGAATAAAAATGTTGTCATTTTCATCTAAATACGAAGAATATGCATTGGAATCAAAAGCTTTTCCACATTATAGGCTGCACACTAGCACAGTATACATACTGTATGTCTGAATTGAATGGAGATGTATTACTGGCTACCTTTTGTATTCTTACAAAATACTATAAGACTGCTGATACAGTGTGTTACAAGCATCATATGTTTTTATATGTAGTCATAAAGAATTATGAAGCTATATCGTCTTCACAGAAAATGTTACCATGAGTTCTGCCTATGACATTGGCATGTTCTAGAGAGTCATTACACATAATTTCATAGTGGATCTAATCTCCAGATTGCATTTGTGCATGTATCTTAGAACGTGATGTGTATTTAAATGGTTAGAACCTTTTATATTTCAAATGACAACATCATCTGAAATATTGTCTAAACATCCAACAACAATAATGACAACGTGACATTTGTCACATTTATACCATATATTTATAGACCCGTTAGACTAATATGTCTCAGCATAAGCCCTCATTCAGACTGCTAATGGAACCTGTTTGTTGTTTCTGGCAGAGCACCAGGCCACAAGCTCATCCAGAGTGGCCTACCTATCATAAATTCTTCATCTCATTTAAAGGTAAGATCCACCCCTCCTTCAGTATTCAAATTTAACTCGATCCAGTTATTGTCAACAAAAGGAACAATGCCCAGGAGCTAAAACAATTTGTCTTCTTCAAACATACCACAACAGGTCTCAGGTATTAGTTTATCAATGCTGGCAGGGAACACTCTGATAATGACAATCTACTCCACTGTCTGGCATTTAACCAAGCCACGCTGGTTTAATATTGTGCAAAACCGTGCGTATGAAAAGCTCTGTTTCATCTCACATTTCTGACACTAATCCCTTGACAGGATTCGATTGGATTGCAATCGGAATATTACGTTGTAGCTCTCCAAATCTCATTTTCATTGACAATCATGGATAATTTTCTGAAGAGTGCAAGGTGTTTTCACTCAGACACCATAAACAGAGAACACGCATCACATTTTTCACTTCTGCCACCAGCTAAGCTGTCGTCTTTTTCCTCAAGGGCACCCTGCAACTTACTGTTTGTCATACACATGACTTGTGTTGTAGGTTATACAAACCAATCAGACTCTGAGGTTTCTTTGGATGAATTCCGGTTTCTCGTTATTCTCCTGCCATCAACATTTACCCTCCTGCATTTCACACAGATTCCCCCGATCAATGCGCCAGATCAGCCACTCAGGCAGAGGCGTCACAGCTGAATGATCCTCCTGGATCCCTCACTGGACGTCTCCTCTTTCTTTCTACAGCTCAGTATTCTTCCATACCACTCTTTCCACCTTCCCCGCGCCCTGCTATCGCAGATCTCGTCATTGTCTTTCTCTCCGTCAAATACCATGCCCAGAATTCTGTGCTGCCGTACAGCTGCGGTGGTGTAATCCAGTCCAAGTTACATCAGCACTGCAATCAATCACGCAGCCTGTCCTGCGGCCTTTCACTCTCCTGAAGAGCGAATGACATGTGGGCCGTCAGCTCGCTGTCATTCACAGAAACCCCCACAGGTATGTGAAGGTCTGAGAGCACAGTCAACAGCTCAGAATAATTTATGCTTAATGCAGAGATTAAAATTAATTTGGCAAGGTTGTTTCCTTACTAAGCCAATAAGATAGTGGATAAAGGAAGAGTAGACTATTAAAAAAGAGTGAGTCATCAGTCAAGAAGAGAATGAATCGACTTGCATTTCATCAACTGAATCTCCTCTCTTGTGTTTTTCAGCTGTGTCACTGTGTACACAGAGCTGTTTGAGCGACAGCACGACAATCTGTAAAGTGTACAGAGTCTCAGAATGACAGACCGCAAAACGAACCGCGCTGCCCTCCTCCGATTGCATGGCGGACGGAATTGTGCAACGCAAGGCTCCTCCGATCTCCTCTGCTCCGGTTGATGACTGTCAGTGAAGACGGCTAAACCACTTTTGCACCAGACGGTGATACAACCTCCTCTCCCGCCGTCCACTGTGATGGACTCTTCGGCTGACAGCGCTGTCAGCAGCTCGGCAGGAGAGACGCTCCGTGGTGCACAGGGATTTTAAAGCGGAACTGTGAGCAGGGCGTGCATTCTGCTTTCTCTGCCTGTGTGAAAATCGGATGTTTTCCCATCACAGGTGATGAAAAACGGCATTAAAACGTCACTCTTGTCAGCTGATGAAGGACTTTAACATTCAACCGAAAAGAAAAGGAACAGTCAAGTCCGTAAGCAAATCAGAGTGAAGCAGATCATGCACTAAATATGCAGCTGTTTCTTATTTTTATTTTTTACAGCTCAGTGGTATTTACAGTGTGTCTAATACCTCCAATTAGCCAGTCATCTATGCAGGCAGGTGAGATTTCACAAGCCACGCTTCATAATGACACCCTGATGAGCACTTATCAGGATATGGCATGAGCCATCATTCTGTTTTCTGAGTTTGGCTGCTGCATTATTGATCGGAGAAGTGTTAAGTGGTAAGTCTAAGACAAACAGCTATGCAACTAAGTCAGAGTGGAAACAGTACGAGGCTCGGAAATGCTCATTGTGGACGGAAATAATACATAAATTCATAGAATTTATGCAGTACGTGCATATCAACGGGAAATCAAAGTGGATGTGATGAAAAAATGGCATGATTTTACTTTCCAGCTGCAAGCAATAATACAGCTGGAAGAATCGGAGCCCTGTATAACAAAACGATGCTCTGTGCGTGATATTTAAGCTCATTTCAAATTAAATTGAAATGTAATATCTGCTGATGCCTTTATATGCAGCTTATGGCTTTAGAGCAAGAATGCTAGAAGATGACATGATGGCCATTGGCAGTTGAATTCAACGTTGCTGAACGGTCATAAAGTTTTTTGTGTATGACCATGTTTCATATCCATTACAGCGGATGCAACGGCCTCCTAAACAGAGTTTTTACAGGCTCCTCTGTGACATTTTGATGAGACATATTCGGTAACAGTTCACATTATATTCAAAGCTGTACTAGGTCTTCATTATCGTTGATCCAAATGCTTTAACCTACTCCACCTTCATGCGCACTCATTTTAAATGCAGTACAATTCAGCTAAATGCGACGCATTATGCAGAGCAGACTGTAAACTACCTTTAAATGCAATGCAGCTGGTAAAAAAAGTTGATAAAACGGTTTACATGTACCAAGGCAGGCTTTTCTAGGGTACATCAACTGCTTCAGTAAGCACAGAGTTGTGCATGTGTACTGACCCCAAAGGTTTTGAATAGCGATTCAGCGTTCAGGACCAATATCTGCCCCTCAACTCTTTGGGGCACCCTGCTCTTCAAAGCTGATTTCCAGAAAATAAATTGCCTGCAGGCTGCCTGTTGAATCATGGTATAGATACTGCACAGCTATTTTCCACGGCGACAGACAGATGTCTGAAAGGCAGCTGTGGGGAGGGGGGGTGTAAAACTTTATTTTTCCTACCTCAAAGTCCAACCTCATGACTTCATTATGTTACTGTGACCCCTGTAGGTGAATGTGCATAAAAATAACCAACATTCATTAAAGGATGTGGAGACTAAATTGCATCCAAATAACAATTTATTTTACAGCACTAGTATTTTTTTTTTAACATATTTCTGAAAATATGCTTGCTTACCCATTTTGCTCAGGCTACAGGGAGAAGCACCAGGAAAAGAAGGTGTGATGACTATTGTACAATGGCCAAAAAATGTTTGATATTTTTTAACAACGGCGACATAAGTGCTGCTCCTTCATGAAGTAAAGAGTGATTAAGCTTTCAAAATACTGCAAAAAAGAAAGATGGCACTCATCTGAAGGACAGAGCAATTAAGCACATGTAACCTCACTTATATTCTTTCCGCTCTAAGGATCCAGTATTCAGTCAGAAGAACTCCTGGCATGTGTACTCGCCTATGAATAACAGCCTCAAGTTTGGTGACATTTTTTTCATTAGTGGCTTTGTTGGGCTGAGAAATGGATACAACATTTTGTCGCATGTATCAGGATCATTCTTGAAATTGAAAAATTGAAATTTTGGGTTATTCTATGATCAATTTACACAACATACGGGGTTGTGTGTTCCACCCACTCAACACAGCAGGCGAACAAATAGGTTGGAGCAGTCAGCTGTTGTTTTTGGAAGCCTCTACAAGTAGATGTTTTGTGTGCTTCTTCGAATGTGCTGCTAGCGTCTTTAAATCTCTCTAAAGCGACGATGCTGGTGAGAGTGAGGTGATGAACTGTGGGGTAAGTTGGTAATGGTGTTTGTTGCTGTCTGCCACAGTCTCTTTTATCAGCGCGACCGTTCAGAGTCGGAAGTGACAGAAATCTTAAATTTTTAAGTCCAACACATTTGGACTTTAATAATGGCAGACAGCAAATAAGAGCAGTGGCATGTGAATCGGTTCCTTTCTAATTATTCCTCTTTCTCTGAGTGCTAAAATGAAAGTAATACATTATGGAGGGTCTGCAGGGTCTAATAGTTAAGCTCAGATGAGCCTGCTCACAGGCAGGGGCTGCTTCAGCTTCATTTTCAATATATCAGAGCCTGTCATGGTGAGAGCCTTCGGTGAATAGGTGCAATGTGGAGCCCTATAGCACCCTCATGTTAATTTACTAACTTTAAAGACCTTTACATGGCAGAATACGAAGAAATGCAACAAAGTAGTGTAAGCAATAAGTAGTGTAATATATATATATATATATATATATATATATATATATATATATATATATATATATATATATATATATATATATATATATATAGTGCTATATTGGAGCAGAAGATGAAATCTGTGTATAGGACTCTCTGTCTCCTTTGATTAATAACACAAGCAAGAGAAATAACAACATATGCTTTGTCTTGTATACTGTAGTATTTCTATATTTCTTATGTCAGGCCAGTCCCTCCTAAATAATTTACCGAACACTGAACTTAAAGCGGATGCACACACCGCATACAGAACATGTCGACAGTCCTGTGAGAAATCTAAAAAACTACTCGCGTAAAACGTGGGAGGAAAGTGGGAGTATTTACAGTCTTTCCAGACTCACCTTGACAAGCAAGTAATCCTTTCACACAGGGCCACACACGCACAGCTACGCACCGATACACAAACCAGTTCCAGTGAGTCTATAGGTCTCAAGTGAGGAAATACAGCTGGAAGATGTTCATAATTGCTTACATCAAAGGCCCATTCGTCCTTATATGCCATTTACAGTCGTGAGTCACATTCAGACCTCAATGTTGAACAAGCACTGAAGTTTGCCAGAGGTCATGTACTAGTGACTGCTCTGCAAATCCACTCAGCAGTATGTTATTGAATGTGTCCACGATAATGGCGAAGCTGACCCACGGCTGAACTTTACATTACCTGGAGACGACATGTCTGTTCTCTGACAGCGCTTACATAGTATGTCTGCATCCCGAGAAGAAAGCAGCCTTCATCAAGGGAAGAATTCATCTGTATTACAGCAAATTTCTCAGAAGCTGTTTTCCTCTTCTTCCCTGCCACCTCGTTCTCTGCGATAGCTTCTGCTTGAGACAACGATCTGCTCTGCAGTGCAGTTTGACATGCACACGGTACAGTGTCTAATTTCAAGTGTTTTTCTTCAACATATGGTTGTTAAGAAAACTTTTTTATTTTGCTTGGATCAGACCGGACCTACTGTATCTGCTACATGAGAGCCTGATCAGGCGTGCCTTTACGTAGCACGGTTGGGTTAGCACTTACTCTGCTCCACATTGAAATGTGTATTTCTGAAAACATTGCTGCATACGGACAATCCCACAATCAGTATAACATTGAGCGTAATCTCTTTGACTTATCTTACCAATCATTCAAAGTGATAAGAAGTCTATCATGAAGAATAGAAAGTCAACACTGATGTAAGGGAGGTACAATCAACAGAAATCAGTCTGTCGGTGATGCACACTGATGAAGATAAACATGAAGAACTCCCGGAGCTGTATTACTGATGGGATGTCAGTCAACAGTGAAGTGTTGTTTGTGCAGTGTCAGTCTGTATTTCCATAAATACACTCAAAATCAAAGTATAACTCTGAACATAGAATAATAAAATACTTCATATTCCACAATAGTATTTTAGCATATATTATCATATATTGAATATCTTCTACAGTTAATTTACATACTGTGTGTTTTGTGATTAGTTTGGATTTAGTGGTTGCTGCTGTATTTTTGCTACAATGCTACTATTTTTACATATGATCTATGATCTTTGTAGCATGAAGTAATAATATAGTAATACATATTATATTGTATGTATTTTGGTGCTACTTCAAGGTATTATTTATTGTATATAGACAACCTCGGATTGAACTTTTTGTTAAATGCGTTGTTGACAACATGTTTGTGTGTGATATTACAATATTTTTGTGTTATTCTGTTTCCCTCTGCATGCGTGTCAAACGTCATACAACTGATTAGCCAGGTAGCTGAAGTCTGGATCACGCGTGGAGTACAGAAAGCAATCTGGCTTGTACTGTCAGTTAATTATTACTGAAAAGAAGCCAAATTTGGGCAGCAAAGTATTTGCAAAATGATTCATAATTGATATGAAATAAACAATAAAAAAAAGACACTTAAACTGTTAAGTTCTTGATTCATCATGAATGTTTTACTTTCTGCTCATGTCAGCTCTATCAGATTTTATATACTATGCAAATGGAGGTTTTATTTCTACTTGTTCCTGATTTGCAGCCTGAGGGCATATTGAAAAATGTGCTGATGGCTAATGCTGGGCCTATAACCATATCCATTTGTATGAAGGATAACAATATGAGCGTGTATAAAACCATGAATGTATTTTATGAATGAATGGTTTTCCTAAAGAGACGAGCTCTGTAAATGTAAAATGCATCACTTGCAATCGATAGATAACTTTATACATATGAGTAATATCCTGCAGCTATTACTGCTTAATATTTCACCTCGGATAATTAGTAGAAATGCATTAGCTGAGATATGTCACACAGTTTGACATATCACATTACCAAACAATAAACAATCCAAGCAAAGCTTCCATCTGCTGCAGAGACTGTGTAGGATAAATTGTTCGTCTGTTTAAAGATAGTTAACTAGAGAAAGTGCTTGTGGCAGCTTGACCTTTTGAATCAGACCGATGCTTGAAACAGCTTCACCTCTGATGATCCCAGCCATGCCTCGCTGCCTGAATACTGAACAAGCTTCAAAAGAGTATTTGATGAGTTACAAAGACATCCGCCAAGGGAGGCATCCAGTTGCCAAATAATTGCTCAGAGGACAGGTGCATCTGCTTCGCTGAAGCACGATGTAAGTAGGCTAAACAAAGCAATGACAAACAGAGTGGGAGGAGGGATGAAACATAGATTGAACACAGTGGGTAGAAAAGGGGAGATAGAGGAACAGCAGGGTTTTTGTATGCTGCATCCTGTGGTTCTGCAGAATGAAAAGAATACCAGGGGAAGAAAACTGTATGTTCCTTGAGGTGCAGCTGTTAGGGAGACAGGTCCCTGGCCATTTCACACAACACTGGGCTTCCTTTAGCCGGCCTTGACAAGTGAGCAATGGTCAAAAATGCAGGGAGCACTCCTGCTTTGAAAGAGGTCAGCATATGAGGACTCCGCCAAGAGAACTCCAAGATAGCCACTGTGGTAGTGAATGAGAAATATGACTGGTTAGCTAACATCATTTGTGATCCCAAAAGGACTCTCTCTAAGCTACAAAGGGACAATGAAAGTTCTTGTGCTATGAGTAATGAATGTGGAAAGGAACATTCAGATTCCTTTTTTGGCCGACCGGACCTGTTGGCTCCTAATGATGAAAAAGATGGGAGGTGTGTGTGCGTTGCCCATGATGAGGTTCCCGTCTCTTGAAACATCTCCATCAGCGGAATCACACATGCCAGAAATCTAATAGAGGTAGCCACAAAGACAAGTCTGACAAAAAACAGCATTTACTTGACTAGTCATTATGTGTCTGAGTCTGCAGGAAGGTCCATTTATCTTGTACTAGGCAGCACATTGTGCGGATATTTAGACTCCTGCTGCTTCAAATCAACTTAATCTTGTTTCGGATCCTATGATTGCAGACAAAGCTGGTTATTTTCACTATGTTTATTCCCATCTGCCAGATGGAATGACGGAAAAGCTTGCTGTGAAGTTGCACCACAGATTCACATTGATTCCCATCCCCAACCTAGTGTTAACAAAAAAAATGTATTTGCTTGGGTTCAAGCTGTTTCTTAAGGATTGATCCTGCGAGCCTCGGGCACAATGTGTTTTCAGACCAGTCATTTTAAAGGTAGTACGCATCCAACTGCCAAAGGACCAGAAGCCCCAGTGTGACTTAGGCATTTTCAGGAGAGCAGGTGAATTCGTGATGCATCCTATTTTTTTTCAGCTTTGCCTCAAGGCTCGCTCAACTGCTTGTTTATCTTGTCATACAAATATTAATGGTAGTTTTGGTTTAGGATAGTCTTGGTAAAATGTTTTATTTGCTGTAACGCTGCTAAAGTTTTCCATCAGTTCCACAAAGGAAAAACACGCTTTAAAGATTAATTTGAGCATGTGTCAGCTCACATCGTGTGTTCTTTCTTTATAAATATTTTTCGATACCTATTTTGTTACTGTATTTCAACTGATTTGACCCAGCAAGTAAAACCTGTTGTTTCCTAGGAGAAGTTATCAGCTAAGAGCGGCTGGTGGACAAAGAAAATTGAGTTCAGCGTAGTGGGTGATGTGTTCAGATTTAACAAGGTGAATGCATTCTTGTTTTCCTCCGCACCTTTCCCTGTAGTTATCAGGAGGAAATTCATGTAATAAATTGTGCTATCAAAGGAGTTGCCATGCTTTCATCTTCACTAAAACACACCCCTGGGGCTGATAGGTGATGGAGGGTTAATGTGAATACAGGAGGAGGTCTGCAAGTGTGCATAGTGGGGGTTCATAGTAGTGGTGAAGAGGGCAATAGGGTAGTGAGGGGATGATCCAGCAGGGAGGGGAAAAAAAGGCCACATGGGGAATAGAAACAGCATGGTTTATCCTGAAACCAGTTAGACGCTTGTTGTCATTGGTTTTACCGACTTTTTTTTGTTGATGATCAAACACAGAAACAAACAACTGGTTTCATCAACAGAAGACAAAGTGCAAGACGGAATCGGACAGGATGTTGAAATCTTTCAATCCATCATCCTCAAAGACTCATATTTCATGCTTTTACAGAAATATTCCTTCTGCCGTACAGTAAATCAGAAAGTTCCCAATTTCACAAGATGTTTCTTGGCTCCTTGACCCAAACAAACGTAGAAACAAGGAATAACAGCTGCTTGCTCGAATGTAAAGTCTATAATTTGCACCAGGGAAACTACTTGCAGATAGAATATTCTTTGCACTGTAGCACAATATCAGCTTGTCTAAAGCTTGATGAACGGTACAGTTAGCCGACTGCCGTAACTAATCAACAGATGACACCACAGCATATCCTTCACCCCACCTTATCCTACCTGGACAAGAAAGGGAGCTATACAAGACTAGTCTTACAATTAAAGATTTAACACCATGGTTCCCTCTAGACTGGTGACCAAGCACAAGGCCCTGGACTTAACACCTCACTATGTATGCAGAACTGGCAAGAGACCAGATGGTGAGGGTGACACACTTCTTCCACCCAAAGCCTCAAATTCAGAGCACCCCAGGGCTGTTTTTTGAACCCCAGCTGTACTCAAACTGAAATGCCAGACCTGGCATCTTCATTGCCAAGTCTGCTGACGACACAGCTGTGGGGGGGTCTGATCACAGATAACCCATCCAAAGCCCATCTTAAAGAAGCAGAGAACCTGACCTGCTGGTGTCAAGACAACTGCCCATTCTGAAACATCAGCAAGACTAAGGAGATGATACTGGACTTTGGAAAGAAGCCAGGAAGGAATTATACCCATCTTAATATCAACAGGTCCTGACCTGGGTGCTGCATACTGACTCTGCAGACAAGACTGTTTCACCTCAGATGTTTGAGGAAATTCCCATTCTGATGGGGAACATCACTGTCCAGTACAGAGACTGAACAAGGCCATGCAAAGAGTAGTATATTCAACGGAAGGTACAATAGGTGATGCTTGAAAAACAGGGGAGACCAGGCTAGACCTGAGGCTGAGGAAGAGTTTCTACCCTCAGACCACTATGATGCTAAATAAAGACACTGCCTGGGACTATTTATTAATCATGGCCATTGCTGTTCTTATTGTTTTTCTTGTTATTGCCTTTTTTGTTGTAGGATATCATTATTGTTTTTCCTTATTTAGTTTCACAGAAGTACATTTCAGTCTAGTTGTTCTTGTATGATTATATTTGACAGATGAATGGAATTGAATAAATTTGATTGGAAATCATTGAAAAAGCTGTGAATAAACCCATGTCCCTTAAATTCTTTCAAGGATACGTCGGACACGATGCTCTCCCCTCCGATTCTACTCTGTAGAGACGGAGGCTTTTTTCTTTTTAACTCTTCCTCTAAACAGCAAAAGCGAGAAGATTGTCCTCAGTCTGTGCTGAATGAAGCGTTTAGAGACTGACTTGAGACTGAGACTAAGACTCCCTGGTTTGTATTCGTGGCCGACTCCAAGTTCAGACATTAGATGGCCTTGAAGTCTCGCTATCGTCATCTGTCTGGGAGCATCATTGATGTGACAGTTTGATTTTATTGAGCAATCGACATCAAAGAAACACAAAAGTGGTACGATCTTTCTTCACTTTGAAATTTTAATGGTTCATACGGACGCAGGCTGAAGGGTGACATGATAATGTAGCACTTGGCTCTGGAAAGTTGCTGTAATTATTGGGAAATGACACTGAGGCAGAAAGTTCTTTGTTGTTAACGTAGAGGGAAAAGACTGAACTAAAAGTAATTTGAGGGTCTCCTCAGACTCAGTTTAGCCACTGGAACACACTCACAGACTGGGTATTACAGACGGCAGGGTATGAAAGAATGAAGGTTTGTTCTGAAACACACTCCATGGTCCTGAGTGCACCCCCTTTTGTCTCCTCTTCATTGCAGTTTTATTAAAGTCTGTAGGACTGTGGCTATCAGCCATGAAACCAGGTACTGACTTGTGGTTGTCAGAACTATGTGTTGGTCATATTGCCATAATTGATTTAATCGTTAATATTAATAACATAATAACACGCTAAGAAAACAGCAGGATCCAGTTTAATGTGGAGCTTCTACCGACATTTTGGTTTGTGGCAAATGGGAAAACAAACAAAGTTGCTTGGAATGAGCAACGCAACAGGTGGCGTTTGTGCTTCCAGATTGTCAGATGGTGATGCTTTGGGTTGCTTTTGGCTTGAATATACTTGCATGTTGAGTTCCCAGTGCAAGCCACACCTATGGTGTTGTGCCACTTGCTCTGAGACACTTTGTTGATTGCCATTCGCAGGATATCGATTATCGACACGAAACAACTATCAACTTTTTTCTCCAGCGAGACCTAAATGTTAAGCCTTTATTCAATCATTATTCATTCACTATTCAACCAAACCATGAAATCCAATCACCAAGAACACAAATAAGGAGACATGACTCTCACTAAATGAATATTTTGTACAGTGCTTGATGCTGCCTGATCAGATCTGGTTCAACAGTTGCATTTGAACTTAAGTATTTTTACAAACAAGACACAGATGTTGTATACAAGGTGAGTTGTCATTTTAAAGAACACTTCCAGGACAGTCTAACACACGGCGCCAATCAGCTTTTGTATGACGGCGCCGTGCTCTAGCGCTTTCAAAATACTCCGATTTAAAGATGCTCTCTTCTACTTATACTGTTATCTGATGTGCTTCTTTGAATAATAAAATGTGCTTTCCGCCAGATTGAGGCAAAATTATTTGTCATTTCTAAAAAGTGCTTCAATACTTTTTCCTCTCAGCTTTGGCAAAGTTTCTAGCACGCACACTTGTGAAAAATATGAAATATCATGTTGATTGGCTATTATTATTGTCCGGTCGAGACAGTCCTCATAGTAATGAATATGACAAAAACACTTGCAGCATTCGTTTGCTTTTTCATATTTTTCATTCACATTTTTCTTATCTTATAAAAATACCCATGAAAACTGTGCGCTGCCTTTCTTCTAAGCATAATGTGTTCTATATGTCCATCATTATAGACCGCAAGCCACACATAGCCCCATAGTTATAGCAGCGCCATCAAAGCTCTATAGCATGTCACCCAATTGCATCACTTCATTCTGTGCTTCCTTGCATCTGGTTTCTCTCTGAAACTAAATCTAGTTTCTTCTCGCTGTGGCTGTGTACCATTATCAGCCGTGTGCCTGAGAATGTGCCACAGTGATGCAGCATGCGTTGCTTTAAACTGTCTACTTTCTGCTGTGCTCAGGTTTTCAAACCATGCCTTGTCCTATCATGTCAAAGAGGAGTTACAGAGAGCTCAACACTGATTAAGACTAATACTTGTAAAGGAGCACTGATGAGACAGCTGGATATTCTTACGCACTATTAATTACTGAAGGACTATTATGTATCCGGGTCTTGTCTACAGTTGTTGATTTCGAGTACCCATTAATTAGCTTAAATGCAATTTTCAAATTCTCCAAAAATACTTTGGTGAAATGCTAGTGCTTCAAAAATGCAATGAATGATTATTTCCCAGCTGTATCTATATGAATCTCTCTGAAGAGACCAAAATAAAATGGAAGTGCAGAGGAAAGCAATTATATAAGTGTGTGGGCATATGTTTTAGCCTATCACTGTGTCATTACAGACTTGGTGCAAACTGGTAGTATTATCACGTGTGTTTCTTTTGCGGAAACAATTGGGCACAATAGAATAAAAAACATCATATCTGTTTGTGAGCCACGTGAGAGGTGGGAAGTCAAACAAACAGTTTGATGATTCTGAAACCACAAAGCAAAAAAAAAAAAAAAAAAAAATACTTGATGCCAAGCCTTTACAGTACACTATATAATGAACAACCTCAACGGTCTGAGGGCATGCTGAAAAAGAATCCAACAACCTCATATTCACGCTTTAAAGATTTAATGTGTAATATTTAGAGCTATATATGAAGTCTGCCATGTTGCACCGCCATGTTTCTACAGTAACTCAAAACAGACAAGATAGCTCCAGACAAAGTCTGTCATGTTTTTTGTTAGTTATTTGATCACAGAATTCCCAGGCCTAAAAAAACGAGAGGGTATTTAGTTGGTTGCAATCTGCAGCCACACAGCTAGATGCCACAAACATACTGAGAAGCAAAAATGAAGTAGGACAATACAATAGATACAATAGACTTCTGCTTGATTAACTCTCCATTTTAAATGGATTAATTACCTAACATTAGACTACATATGGTCTTTCTCTACATTCTAACATTCTTTATACAACCTACAGTAAGACCCTCTGCGAATGGCCAGCATGTGCTTTATGGACAATAATAAGCTGACTGCTGGTTTATTTGAGCTTCAGAGAGAAAGCTCATTAAAGACGCAAAGCCCCTGCAAGGATGAGTTGTCTGAACTTTGCTTTGATTTCGTGAACGCCAGCAGCTCTGAAACCATGTTTCATAATCGCGTAAGTCCCCTTTCAGATTTTGTGCCTTGTGAAATATTTAAACAAGATGTACTCCTCCAGTGTACACACCAGCCACAATCTTTTCTTGTATGCTTGTGCAGTGTGTCATTTTGTCTTCATGGATTGAGAGGCAATGAGAAACCCTTGAGAGAAACACGCAGTTTGTTGGTGGCATCATTCTCAGTGAGGAGTCTAGAGCGATTACGTTGGAACCATTCAGCACAGTTCTTGATGAAAAATGTCCAGAGGAACAGAGACATTGTTCCTGTGGACTTTATTTATGTCACAGTTACAACACTACAAAAAGTTAAAGCTGTTTGCACACACTGGACCACCAAAAGGTTTGATTTGGTCTGGCAGATGCTTCCATCAAAAACAAATTAAAAATAAGATATAAATTACAGTTTATGTGTTAAAAATGCTCTTTAAATATGTAGAATCCATAATTATGAATTATATGAGTGACAGAGAGTGACAAGAAGTCATTTTCCATCATCATTAATCAATACAATACAAAAAATGTTTTTTCACCATGAAGTTTCACTTTTGGCCCTCCAAGGGAAATAGTCTGGACACGCCTTCTTTACAGATGTCAGAGAATGTAATTTTACCACTTTAACTGAAGGTTAAATTCTAATTTAATTCTTTACACACTAACTGGTACATCTCATCAACATGCTTGAAGATTAACTCGGCTGCTTCACACTCAAATAGTCGGTTGACACTTATTTGATCCATTTGTACAGGTCTAATCTGGTGCGGAATGCAATGACATGCTTGTACCGAGATGGCTGGTGTCTTTCGAACTTCCCTTCAAAGCCTGCTGAAGTAATCAGCTTAGAGAAACATCGGGTTGCATCTATAGACTTCTATATGAAACAGACATACGTAGTGTTAGGCATCCACAAAGCATTTGCAAAAGGAGTCTTTATTTTTCAGTAATTGCAATCCTGCCACTGTCTGTGTCTCGTGTAATGATGACAAATAAAAGGAACAAAAAAATGCATTTGTTCATTTTTTTTTATCAAATCTTCGTGACCTTTCTGTGCCTTCTATAGTTTGAATATGCTCAGGAGGTTGAAAAGATATATATCCCAATATATCCCATCAATGGATGTCCTCACCTTTAACACATATTTCCTTTCAATTACCACATAAATGAACACGGCAATCTCATCTCCTTGATATTACTATCAGTGTTTTGTACAGTGGCACCTCTTCATCTGTGTTCTCCGAGCAGATGATGACCACAGTGCTCTGATACCACAGTGGCACTACTCATTAAATTAAAACAACATAACCAATGTTGCAATTAAACTCTACACAATGTTTTATGGCACATTTGCCTTTTTCTGCTGTCAGCAGGGTTTCCCCCTGGAGTGTTTGGCTGAGGCTGTAGAGGAACTGTTGTTTGACTTTACTCTCTAAATGTGACCTGTGCAGTCAAAATATGGACACCATACACGTTTACTTATTAAAACTACTGGCCGTAACCAAGAATAAAACACACCAAATGTTTCTCATCAAAAAGGAATACAAAAGGTCACTAGTTGTGAGGCTTAATCTTTTACTTTTATATAGAAAGTTATGGAATTAGAGCTGGAAATACACTGAAAATACTCTTATTTACTCTACTTATATTGGAGCTTCAAGCAGAGTTTCAGGAGCTGGACCACACCTCAACAGCGCCAGCGACAGTCCTATAAATACCCTCCTAACCCCATGGTTCCGTTCACGCTCGTATTCCGCACGCCCTTCCCACCCACCCCATTTCTTTCACCTTGTCCTCTCTTTCCTAGGGCCTGTCAGGGGGTCCGTCATGCCCGGTTGCTACAACGGATTCCCTACCGATGCTTCCCCCACACCGCAGCATCAGACCCAAGAACTTCACAAGATCATACTTCATCCGCAGTCATTCATTTGTCATTTTGATTCTTCTGTACATGTGACATCCATTGGGACAGAGGACAGAGGGTGTCACTCCCTGTACAGATTGTAAGGCCCTCTGAGGCAAAATGGGTTTTGTGACTTTGGGCTATACGAATAAAATTTGATTTGAATAAATAATTCTAACGTGTTTTGGTGATGGTGTGGTCCGTGCTAGTGAAATGCTGTCTTAAGATTTTGGGATCACTTTCCTCTCTCATCAGGATTAAGCACGTACCCCAGGACCCCTACCACCCAGCAGCAGCAGAGGTACAGCACCTCAGGGAGCAACAACAGATACCCGACGTGCCAGTTCAACACTGTGTACAGGAAGGTGCTGCTGCAGAATTACAGTGGACATGTTCCCTCCTGCACGTAGAGTAAGTCTTTGAGTATGCTTCACCAGGCTGGCACTAAGTGCTATAAAAATTCTCAGCCAATTTGAAAGCAATTATTAGCCTTAATTCATGTACATAGATTTTCTTGCTTGATATGGGAGTCTAAATGCAGAAATCATTATATGCACATGCTTGCAGCTGCCAGAGAGGCAAGGGCACCACGGATGCCAGAGGCCATGTAGTGGAGGAGCAATTGAGTGCTTGGAGATAATGAACATATGTGTGAGTGCAGCTCAAGAGGCAACTACTTGTGGGGAAGTAACCCTCAGGAAGAGGGGGCCATAACAACCATCTGTTTTTCTTCCACATTTGAGATGGTGTGAGAATACAGCATCAGTGGGAATATTACTAAACTGTGCGCAGTGGCAGCTGTGCATTTAGTCTGGCTATGGGAGATCAACAACAAGTAGACTAAATCTACATGAAAATATTTATTTAACGTGGGCCAAAGGTTTTAAGAAAAAAATAAGTCCATTACTTTCGCAGAGGCTTTGTTTACTACACTTGACAAGCCAGCGGGTTAAATTGGAGATGGTAATTAACGTCAACATTTTGACAATCTTGCAACATCGTTTGTGCACTTGGTCTAGGTCAAGGAGAAAGTAAAAGTTAAAACTCTTAAAAGTTTTGATATTGTTTTCAAGTGACTTGAAATGAAGTTTGGGCTTTCTATTTTTGGCTGGTAGAAGTTTCACCGAGAGATTGTTTTGCTCATTAGGAAGAGTGTAACAACATAACACAAGATGAAACAAATTAACGAATGTAAAAAAAGAAAAAATCTGGTTGAGAGACATATTTCATATCTGAGACTTTCCTGAGCCATATACGATAAAAGCAGCTTAAATGAACACCAGCACTATGCACACACTTGTTAATGTTACGTCGCTGTAGTGGGATTGGATAGATGACCTGATTATCCTGCAAAGCCTCTTTCTCTCGGGATTCCAGACCCATCCTGTAAACGCAGGTTTTCAAGGTTTTGGAAAAGCGACCTCTCATTTCCCCTGTAGCAGTCCTCTGAGGCACCTCAATAAGCAGAGTGCCATTCTACCAGATGGTAATACTGACTGGAGGATGGCCTGATTGGAGGTGATTATACATCTGGAATCGTCCAACAAACCTGGGGATCAGACTCCCCGCGGACAGCTGGAGAAAAAGCCATTCTCTAAATTGCAAAACAAAAATCTGGATGATCAACCTGCCCCCCCCCCCACCCCTGCTGTCCTCTGAACTGTAATGGCCTGTGCAATTATGAGTATCAAACCGTTCATCCTGAAGCAGAGTAACCAAATTTAGTGGTGCCAAGGGAGAGGACAACGTGAGGAGTGAAAGTTCCTTTTTCATTCACGCCCTCGTTGTATGAAAATGGGGACTTCCGGGCTAAAGGTGGCTTGCTGGTGTTCGGGCTGTTGCACGGGACATCTGTTCTCTGGCTGCCAGCCAAAGCCAGTGTGTTTCAGAGTTTAGTACATGTGGGAATGAAGGCTGGTTTTCACTGCTCATCTCATCTATCTCATCTCAGCTAATTGTCTTCCGTTTGTACTCCATGTGTGCACATAATGAATGTATGATTGAATTAATAAATGTCCGTCCTCGACTAAACTTGACTTGATAATTCTTTACATAACTGATTGTTGATTGAAATGAAAACTCAAATTGTCTCTCCATAGATTAGGCAGTCATGATTCCTTAAAATCTAAAGGCCAGATATTGGTCCAATTAACATATGTTTATAGTCTTATCATCTGAGCAACATTCGGTCATTTATCTTCACAAAGCTTATTAAAGTCATCGGCAGAGAGTGCGTTAAGAAAGTCGAACATCTTTTAAAACCTCATGGTGTCTGCCACGAATCTTTTCTGACCAGGTCAAACCCATTGAGCTACTTACAGAGCTGCGGTTTAAATTGACCTTAATATAAGCTTTTAGCCTGAGGGACACGGTCACCTGAAAGAAAGTTAGTGTCTGGCACTGATATATCTGAACTTTTGAAGACATAAAATATCTAGTACCAGGCACAAGTCTCAGTTATTCCTATTGTGCGCTTCCAGTCCTATTTTTTAAATCTTTTTTATTTTAAATCTTTTTATTTTTTTTACATTTACATTAGGATGAAAGCCTGGTTTCTTTTGAATGATTATAATACAAATGGCTGCAAGAAGATATCTGACATAGTTGCAACACTTGTACTGAGCTTTGTATTTCCACTTCAGTTTCGACACTTGATTAATGGCTGTCTGGTTAGATGCCCAGCAGCTACAGATAAACTATTCAATATATCCAAAGCAAAATGCCTTTGAAAGGCTGGATATTTAGTCAGTGTCAAAAGGACTTCAAAATGTTAAATTTACCTACTGGATTATTGACAAAAGTCTTTCATGTCACCAGTCCGCAGGCACTTGTTAAAATATGGTTTCTGTCGGATTTATCAGCTACTGCACCTTTGTTTGTCGGCGCTGCTCAACAAAGAATGAATAGAAACCATTTCTTTCCACAGTGAACGTTGTTTTAGCTCCAGTGACACTCTGGTGATGGCAGCGTCAGTTAGTTGATCCACTGCTTTGGTCCAGACTGAAATATATAAAACAACTGTTGGATGAATTGTCATGGACACCACCATGATGTTGACATTTTTATTTTTAGTGAAATGTCTAAACAGCGCCATAGTTGGAAGTTTTGGGTCACTGACCAAGCCTCTGTATTTGACAACTTGGGAGCGAGAATAAGCTGACGAGACACTGAGCAATGGGCAGTTCAGAGCCCGAGACTGTGAAAGTCAAGAAATTGTTTGCACAGGCATGTATACAGATTTTAAATATAGCTTATTTATTCATTTGCTTACCCTAAACATATCTTCACCAGGTGATTTCACTGATTAGTTATCAGCTCTCCGTGACACATGGCTGCCTATCCTTGGCCTGTATTGATTTTTATAGAGGATGACAAATGTTGTTTGACTTAGCCAAACTCCAGGTTGCTCCATAAAGCTATAAAAACTTAACAGCTCTCCTGCTGTGGGATGGGAAAACACATAAAAAGACACAAGAGGATCTCCAGTGAAATCATTCTACATCAAAGTGGGAATAAAAACTTCATGGTTAGTGATTGAAGCTCTTGTACTGATGTTTTATGTTTTAATAAGGCCCCTTAAAAGATGGGCAACCGTCATCACGCTACATTTTTTACAGTTTGTGACTTTGTGTGTGGCACCAGGATCCTTTTCATACAAATCAGAAGACTGATGAGAAAAAATGGCTAGATCTGTAGCACATAAAGAACGGTGCCACCTTTTATTTATTTATAATTTTGACATTGGTTCTGTAAAGAAGTACAGCACATCCAGTGAAATGCACCGCATATTTGATTCAGAGCTCACAAGCCCTTTACCGGCGGTTGTGTTTACAATAATTACAACAATCTCTGAGTATTAATGATTTATTTAGATTGTATTTCTACCTTTTAAATGTGGTTGAATTGGACTTTTTTTTTTCTCATTCGCACTATATTACCGAGAGACATGTTTTTCATCACCCAAGCCGCGGGGGAGACGTGGACAAATACACTATCACTGTCTCAGCATTTGCTTTGATGCAGAATGAAAAGGGCTCCTGTGAATTAGGTGCTAAGCTTTTAATGTCTGTGCTTGAAATTTCCCAGGTGCCTTTGCTATAGGTGAAAACTAAAATTCAGTCTTGTCATAAAAACTAGGCCAGTGTTGCTTTTCCCCAAATTTCACTTTTCTCTACTCTTGTGTAAAACTTCAGCTGTCAGGAATGTGAAATGCAACTGTGGGGAAATATGATTAGAGATTCTTAGATGAGAAGGAAGGCCTATGAACACAGGGGTGGGGGGGGGGTGGAAATAAAAACCATAGTACCTTATGTAACCTGTCTGTGGAGAAGAAGGGGAAAAAGATAAAGAGAGGGTGCATGAGAGGGAGAGGATTGTGGAGTATGCAAGCTGAGGATGACAAGATATAACTCATCTGTGGATAGGCAGTTTTTTTTTTCCTCCTCTCACAAATTCCTATATGAGGCTCAAATGTTTCATTTCTGGAGCTTTTTATGAAGTCCCAACGGGAGCTGCCACCAAAACACTACAGAGACGCTGTAATAATATTTTGTTGAGACAGAGAAAAATGTGTGTGTGTGTGTGTGTGCATTTGTGTGTATAGGTGGAGAAAGCACAAGATAAATAGTTAGAAAATGGGTAGCATAATGTTTGAGATGTGGCCATATGTGTTTATATGCAGTATAATTAGAATTAAATGTAAAATGTACTTAATATCTAATGTGTGTGTATGTGATAAAAAGATCTGGCACTATTTTAATATTTTTTAAATTCAGTCTTGTCTCGTAATCATGGCTGACATGTCGCAAAGGACTCATAACTTGACGTCATGGACACGTACTGAAGCACATGGACAATTCATGCACAGCATTCTAAACAAATGATTCAATATACAAATATAATAAATATGAAAATATAACACTAAGGTGCCATCTGATGACCACAGAAGCCAGGAGTGACTTCTTGTGACATTTTTGTCTTCATGCGTGTCTTAACTTTCCTGAGTCAGCGTGCCCGAAATGTTTCTATCATAGAACATTGACTAATGTGCAGAAAATCTGCAGAGCTCAGAGGACAATGTATCAGCCAATGAAAATAATGCTGTTGCCTCCTTTCTCTGGTAAACACAGTGGTGTGGCAGTGACGGCCGAAGCTATAACGAGACTCATTTACATTTGAAACAGCAAAATAACAGAGAAGGCGACTGTGTAGCCTTAGGAAAACAGAGAGCATGTCAGGAAATACAAATACAGCCCCCCCCCCCCTTAGGCACTGTGCAATGTGCAATCACCTGCAATGCACAACTTGCCCTCTTTGCTTTGCTTTGGCAGGGATGAAAACTTTATAACAGGTAACATCACTTACTAAACGAAGATGCACCACAATAAAACACTGATCATACAGAGAGAGATTTCTATTTAAGCGGAAACAGCCGTTAGAATATATATCGGCCTGTTCAAAGCCTCCAGACTCCATTCACAAAAACATGAAGAGAACATGGTAGCCGCTGGTCCACCGTTGCCTTGATCGGTTAGTTTATCCGTGCTGTTGTTTGGCTTTGATGTTTTAACGCGCTTGTTCAAATGCATCAAAGTTTAATGTTTAGGCCTCACAGCTTCTATGAGCTCCCTACAGTATGTGTAGGTTGAATAGGTTGCCGCAGCTATCAGATAAAGCAAAATCTATAGCACAGACAATCAATTTTTTAGTTTGAGAGCCCTAAAGCCAACAAAGCTTTTTGCCGAGGAATGTCCTCAGCAAAAACGTCTAGGCTGGGTTTAAAAATCTGTGGAGCTTTGGGTCACAATGGCACTTGTCTACCAGCATTATCACACTGGCACCTAATGGTTTCCCTCCCTGTCCCTGAAACGTCATGTACGACACCATTGGCTACAAAAGCAGGAAGTCTGAATTCTAAGCTGCCTTTGTCTCTTCTAGTGATTGCAGCCTTCCCATTGGCAGTGCTCCCAGATCCAAAGCTATAAGGATCCCATCAGCTCCGGCTCCACAGCGACCACGGTCCATGAGCTGGAGGTCAGCTCTTGCAAGTACGGAGTGGTGAAGCAGCGGAGGAGTTGTAGAGGCCTGCCAAGGACGAACACACTGCTCTGCCAATCAAAGGGGCAACCCATCTCTTTTACTCTAGAGTGGCTTCATTCATCGAAGGAGCCACAAAAGGAGGCTGTAAGACACCCTCTGTCGGGTGGATTAATCATCACTCCTGTTTCAGGGAGAATTTTTACTGTGTGGTATCAAAAGAAAACAAAAAAAGGGGTGAGAAATTTTAAAGTGGCACTTGGATCATTACATAAAACTGATGATGATGAGATGATGCTGTGCCATGATTACAGAAGCATTTAAAATAAAGAAGTGTACAGCTGCAGTGAAGATGACACTTAATTCTTCTTTATTTGTTTTGAAGCTACTGGTTGTACGTGGCCTGAGATAAAACCCAACAGCTTGAGAGGAAAAACGGCTTCAGATAGAAAATAATCTAATTCTATGATGGTTTAAATTACTTCAAAAGACTATTTATCCAACAAACTTAAAGTGAAAGCACTCTGTCGACTGCTCCTATTAACAGATGCAATGTAAGTCAATTTTGAGGACAGCTGTTTTATGTTATTGTAGCTATATTTATTACAAAATCACCAAAATGCAACAATTTTAAATGCCCTGCCCACCTTATTTAGTTGTTGCAATGTCTGTACATAATTTACAGTGATATTAACAGTGACAGATTTAATCCGAATTTTCCCCAGAGAAGTAAACAAAAGCAGGCTTCTCATTTCCAGCTGACTTGTAGCTAGCTAATGTGAACTAATGCTAATGCTAATACTCCTTTGCGGAGATGTCTCCAGCTGGAGTGTTTACATTTTCATCGAAATGAGATACCCTTTAATAATGTTGACAGCTGATAACACGGCCGTTGCCTTTGGACGGAACTTCTACTTTTACTTCCTAGTTAGGCATATGGAAATTACAGTTCTATATATGATAACAATACTGCAAACATAACCTTTTATCTGTGTGCCTGAGTTACAGTTCCTATGCACTCTTTGGAGAGTTGCTGTTTGGTTGAGGGGTTAGGAGGTCAACTGAACATGAAGGGCACTTGGAGAGTACAGACATCTTGACATGACTTGACTTGACACGCCACCAATAAAGTTGAAGTAAGCAATAGAGTTAAAAGTGACTTTCTTCATTCTAACCAGCTTAACATACGGTTCATATTGATTCCTATATTTTAATTTAGAAGCTAAGTAATGCAGATGTTGGTAATTATTCAGGTTGCTAAGTGTATCTACAGCAAATACACAGACACATATGATGTCAGTGTTGAGCCTGCTTTGTATTTCATTCATGGGACTGTAAATTGAATAATTACATTAGTGGCAAACATAATTCTTTTTGCTTACAGGGATTACAGCAAGTTCAATTAGAAATAAAAATGCAGCTTGGGGGACAACTTTCCTCATGACCACAACAATGACATCTTCTAATTGTCAAATGTATATCGACTGCATTTATTAGATTTTTAAGAGAAACTGTAATATTGAGAAAATCTTGTTCAGTGTATTCCTTCTTAGGCTTTATATATATTCTCATACATTGACGTACTGGGCTTATGTAGGACGGAATATGCAATGCGTCTAATATTATATCGCTTGCAATAATGTTCTTACTGTATGTCAGAACGTAGCATTATCACTCGCCTCCTTTGATGCTTCCATCCCCCGCGTTACGGAAGCTATGGATCGCTTTTAATACGAAGCCGCTTTCATGTCGTGCTTTAAATGACATCCAACACTTTCCACACAAATGCATAACTGAATCAAACTGGGTGGTTCAGATACCTACACAGACTGCGACTGCGAGCCATTGCATTAATGCACCTTGCGGCTGAGGCCATTTCGTGAGTACGGTATTAATGTAAAGTAAATGAATGCATGAGCACGCAATACGTGTAGTGTATGTTACCCTGTATGTGCATTTGGATATGCGTGTAATGGATTGGGTGTGAGATAAAATTATAAAGACACATAAAGCAGGGCATGACAGAGTGGGGCGCCGTGACAAGATGTGGCGGTGGTGTAATTGATTACCCTGTGCCTGCTTCCGCCACCTCGCCCACAAAACAAGACTGATAACTGTGATAATTCAGCGCCGCCGGATACAGTCACGGTAAACGAAACGGGAGATATTATGCACGTATGTGCAAAGTCTGTACTAACAAACACAACTCACGTGGAGGTATGAACAAGAAGACATCACGTTGTGAAGACATACGCACATCTTGCAGCCTCTCTCTCTTTGCTGTCTCTCTCTCGGTGCTGACACCAGAGACACTTGGGATGCTGACATTCACTGCGAGAGCAGACACTGTTTGATGAGTCAAGTCCTTCAATGCCTGCGTTCAGAGGTCCGAAATATTCTTCCCCCAGGTATAGTTAGACACTGTATGATGAAATCTGAGGAAGGTGTTTGAGGAAGGCGAACCGGTAATGAAAAGCTAACCCCAGAATTCTGCCTGCATAGCGGTGAGAGGAGACAGATCCTTTTTTAACTTTGATCAGGAGCATTTGGGATATGGTTTTTTAAAGTTACTGGTAAACCAGCTTGACTCGTGCCCTTAAAAAGTAGGCTGAAATGAATGAATGATTAATATGTTTAATGGATTAAACCTGAGCTCTGTGTTGCATCATGTGCTCTGTCAATGTGACATTCTTCATCTCACTGCCTGTTAAAGTTTCACGTTTTGGTTTTTAAGAAGTATCCTGCACAGGTTACAACCTTGACATGGCATATTAATATAATTATTATGTTTTTGCTCCAAAACTCTCTTTCTAACTTACTTAACCCACATGCCATTTCTCCCACACGCCACAAGAAAGACAGGCATGATTTTTTCACTTAGGGTGAAACATTAGCCACTGAGAACTGCCTCAAAGATTTTATTGTGCTTGGACAATTCTTCCATCAGATGTGACGCAACATTAATGCAACACAGGCAGTGGAGCAGCTTTCAGGGCTTTAAAAACAATCGCTCCCTAATGGCTGACAGCAAGCTCGGGTACGTGTTTCAGAGTTAATCGGAAACAAACACAAAATGGCTCCTATAATCTGCGTTAATGTATCTGTAATTCTGTCACTTATGTCACTGTTGCTAGTGCAACATCGTAGCCCCTACTTCTCCAGTGGGAACGTATCTGGCGGCATGGATACTTTTGTTTTATGTGGACACTGCTGCTTGGTCTCTGCTCCAGAGTCATTTTAGTACAAAGTGTAACTAAAAATGAATACAATTATGCTTGATAAGGGAGAAGGACCTCGTGAAATGTTAATGTGCACAAAGTTATTTTGCTTCCCTCTTGGCTAACCCCGCTTTGAATGTCCTGACTGCTGAATTGGACAAACATGTCAAAACAGAGGATTAAAATTCAAAGGCAAGGGCGCGGGTTGACTATTAGTAAGCTGACTGACTTCCAATGTCGACGGGTGGCTCTTGCTTTTGTTTTTGCCCGCTTGTTCTTCTTCTTATTATTATTATTATTTTTTTTTACGATATGAGCGTCCTCCAGTCGGAATAAAAACGTGGCTGAATGAGTCTCCAAGCGGCGGAGATGGTGTGGGTGGATGGCAGCCTCTGACTACAAATGAGAGCGCACGAAATGCACAGTGTAATCTGTCACACGTGTAATAAGCAAATCCCTGCAATGCTCCCTTATACTGGTGTGAATGTTCACATAAGCACACACACACACAAATGTCAGTGGACATTGGCTTCAACACACAAACAACAAGCAACAGACTGAGGAGAAATGCATCAAGCATGGCATTTATATGATTCTAATGCCCTTAAGAGATCACAAACAGCATGAAACCTATCCACAGCAGCCAACAAGAGTTGCTCTTTCTATTCTGACTTCCAACACGTATAAAAAAAATACAGCCACGCTATTAAAAGCAGGCGACCATTGGATGCATTTAGGGGAGAAACTTTTAAGTTAGTATTGTCCTGGCTTCGATCACCCTATTACTCCTGTGTGAGACGCAGATCTCTGCAGAGCCTCCAATGAAAAGCCACATTGAGAGGAGTGCAAACCTGATGTTAATTAAGGATTAGTCACACTGGAAGGTTACATGAATGCAGTATTCGCTGATTGGTACCCAGCTGCTGCAAAAGCAAATTACACGTGTTTTAAACAAGCTATCTCCCCAGCTAGCTCTCTCTCTCCATCTTACACCATCTCCACATGAAAAGGCTTTCAAAGAGGGTGGCATCGTTTGACTCCGCTGAATATTTTCTATCTCTAACTCTAATGGAACACGTGTACACAGGTCTGGGAACAGAGTATTCACAACAAGCCCAGTGGACCCGGGAATGACTCTTAGAAATCCCATACACAAAGCTGGGTCAACTTGTTAATGGAAAAGTTACAAGTTATGTGTCCACCCCATCAGGAGCGGGTGGAAAGGCACTTCATACTTTTCACTCTTCACTCAGATCAATCCGTTTTTTTAATCTTCTATCACACTATATTTGCTTAAAAAAAAAAGCGCTTACCCCGTGATCCGTGGCAACGTGTCAGTGGAGAAGAGGGCAAGTGGAGGTTTGTCCCGCTCTATGAGCCATATGGTGTATTGCCCACTTTGCTTGGGGTGGAAGAACACAGCCATGTCCAGGCTACAGAGGCCCTGGCCGCCCCACAACCAAGGACTCAGCACCCAGGGGCCAGCAAAAGCTGAGCTGTTCACCCAGAAAAACTGACCTATGGGAGAGAGAAAAACAAGGAACACACAAGGCCACAAACATTAGTAAAAAAACTTAAAAAGGGACAACGTGTTAGAGATTTATTAAACTTTCTAAACACATCAGTTGTAGCAAGAGAGGTGGAATGATCAAAAATTCTAATCTCATCAACATGATGTGCTTTTACAGTATGAATTGAATCCAGATGAGTGGTGGGCTATGACTTCAAATAGTTTTGAGGCAATGGCTGAGAGGAGCACTTGATGAAAATGCATGAAATAAAACTGCTTTGAAAAAGAACAGTCAATGACATCCCTTGCGCAAAAAAAAAAAAAAAAGAGGCAGTAGCAAGTGAAAAATCAAAGCACTTTTTTTTTTCTAGCTTTGAGATGAAGTCCCATTTCACTTTCAAACCTATTGAGCTCATTCAAGCAGGAAGTTCATCAGAAGCTGAAAAATGTGCGCGCGCGCGAGTGTGTGTGTGGTGGGGAAGCACAAAGAATCTCGACTTGAAAGGAGCAGAATCCATTTTTAATATGCTCTGTTAAGAAATATAGCATTGATGAGGGGAAGTTAGAAAATGCAAAGCAACATCTTGCAGAATAAGAGAGCATTAAAAAGTAAGCTCACCCTCGTGTTGCTGTTTATTTTGTTTGTCAGTTTTGGGGTCATGAGGTGCGCTCCCTGCTGCTGTTACAGTTGTAGAAATAATTCTGGAAATATTTTATAACATGGGGTTGACATATTTCTTTTCTTTCCCTTTTTAGTTTGTTTCCATTTCCAGACTGCACTCTTGCCTCTGGATAATGATAATACCAGCCTCCCATGGGTCAGATTGTATTAAAGTATACTTCTCTAACTGGGACGCACGTGTCTCCTTGTGTATGTCAGCTGTTGCACTCAAGCAGCCTTTTGCTATTAGTTGTGTATGCATATGTGTATGTTGGTGCTTGTCACAGAGAGGGACAGTGGTGAAAAAGCTGTACAAACTCCCCATGTTGGCAGTGGCGCCCCCAGAAGTTTTTCATAGGGGTGGCCAGATAGTGTATTTGTGATTTTCTGTTATAAAAATGCACATCATTGTTTTAAGAATATTAAATAATAAATTATTAGAGCGAAGCATGCAACATTATGCAACTTGCGTGTGGGCCTGCGACCTCATTATACCTCCACTGGCAGCACCGCTGAATATTGGCACGTTGAACAGTAACTCTATAGGTCTCTTTGTCAGTTCTGAATAACACTGTCATCAGTGTCGGTCTATATCTGTCTATATGCTGTATAATATGACCAGTTTTGTATGCTTGCATGCAGGCTAAAATCTGATTTCATTGCACAATATTATTTCCTCTGTATTGTTATGGAATTTTCTATTCTTGTAGTGTTCGGAGTGACACATATATAGACTTTTAAATGGAGTATAATAAACACACACATATAGACACACAAAACACATAAACGTACAGACACATTACTGTACACAAGGTTACACAAAGTCACGTATGGGCCTTGAGGCCCTCAGCAGTATTAGTTGTTTGGCTTTGACTGGCAACAGTAGGTGCCAGTCTATCTCAACACTGTGTGGGCCAGGGTCGAAGAACTCTGGTGCTGCCTTCCTAGACATAATAGACAGCTTGCTGTTGACATTCCAATCTGCGTAAACAGACATCTGTGTCTCCAGACTAAAATATGTCGACAACGACACCGTCCTAATTCTGGGCGTATAGTATTTGTGGTGTTATCTTGGGGTTTAAAGTCTATCCACCAGCATGAGTTGGGTAGAATGTGAGAGCGACTCAGGAACTTCTGATGTACTTTGAGAGTTTCTCTAATTCTCCTTGACCAAGCGTCAATAAATAATACAGCATAAGAAATCAGAGGCACCTGAACACTTTCTTCCTTCCTGACCTCACCATTGACCTTTGATTTCAGCAATTTCTCCACAACATGTATCTTAACTGCCTTGCAGGTTTAAAATGTATATATAAATATACACACACATGGGCAGGTGGAGCTTAGCCATTAGTCTGCATCTGTACTCGGTACACCTTTTCTATATCTTTCACTCCCTCCTTTCATCCTTCAGTGATATACAATGCTTCCCCTTATCCCCAGAGGTTGCTGAGAAACTAGTACATTTGGAGGCCTTCAAATTGGAGTGCTCCAGTTAAGCCTCATTTGTTCTCCCTTCCACATTTGCATGCTCTTTACACACGGAGAGTCCAGACAATTTGGCAAGGACAGTCCGAGTGCTTACAACAAGTTTGCAGGCAGTGTGGGCAGTGCACATTTTCTACACACCCAGCAGTGATTTGATATAAAGGTTTTAAGACTCAGCCTGGAAGGGCTTTGGGCCTTTAGGCAGAAACCAATTAACTCTTGTTTCCTAGTCCAAGTTAGATGTAGAAATACCTGCATGGGAGCAATTATTGGCAGGGTACAAATTATAATGGCAAACTTCAAAGGCGAGACTGTAATTCCATTAGTAGATTTCTGCCTGAGTTTCACCTGTGAATACAGCTGCCTAACAGAGCTTGATGCCCTCATTTACTGCATCACAAGACCTGGTTCAACTGACTGTCTGCCTCAATCTGCATAGTGCAACATGACCACTGATGGGGGTTTAAGCGGTAAAGACAAAGATGATCACTCAGCAGCCTATATTAAAACCAGCAGTGCATTAAAAAAAAAATCGTTATAATACAAGAGATGTAAATTCATGATGACACCTGTCTTAGATTAGCTTCCTTGAGTGTTGCCTTTAATGACACCACGTGGGGATCCACTGGAGGTAGGCTCATCCAATCTATTCCGTTTCACTCCAGACACCAGGACTCTAAACTCTGTGCAAATGATATCATTCCTTAATAACTATTCTTAGTGGAAGATAAGTTCGCCAGAAAAAAAAAAGAACACATGACACTGTTGCTGGAACTGTCAACCACTGATCTGGTGGTTTTCTTTTCTTTTGTAACCAATCCCAGCACTTTAATGCCACTTGGCCTGTTTTTGCTGCAGTTAAATGACATTGTTGGAGGCAATTTCTCATTTATCCGTGAATTTTAGGATTAGTATAATCAGTGTTTGTAAAAGGTCACTTGATCATTACCCCTCCAGAGAAGGAGACCAAGCCAAAAAGCAGAAGATAGAAAAGCAGTAATATTTCAATCCAAAGTGATAGTTGTATTCTATATCATCGAATCAAGCTGGTAAACACTTTTCTCGCCCTCTGCGCGGTTACAGATTCAATCAACTGAGGCTCTTGTCGACATGGCATACCAAATCAGACCAACTGTTGGTAGAATTCCCCCGGATAACAAAACTGCAGCTAAAGGCGTGAGAGAAGGAGGAAAACAAACTGTTCAGAAATTATATTCTCTGCCAAATCCTCTTACAGCATAATGCATTTACTCAGGGCCAGCACAAGCTTTTTAGGGTCCCAACAGTTTGACTGCCTCGCAGTCTAATTTACAACTCATTCACTGGTGCAACACAGTGACAGCTTTCACTGTAGATAGATGGTGCAAAAATATGTCCAGCAGGATGATAAACAGCTTCCTTGTGATAGTGTATTGTTTTCTGCCACAGTGATTCTGATTTTAAACCAGCAGTAACTGATTTTTTGGCTATTTGGGGGAAGCAACACTGACATTTATCACCATTTTTTTATATTGGGGTTTTGTGGGCAATATCATACAATAAATCCATCAGCATATTTAAAGACAACAAGTGTAAAATACTGTATATAATACATAAAACTCATCCAATTCCAAGGCAAATCTGGGACAGAGGAAGCAAACAGTAGCAGTACTTTCTAGAAATTGGTTCAGTGGGACCAGTCTAGTCCTGTGGGCAGCAAACCATTGTTGGTGTTTGTATAACGCCACACTCAATGATCATAGAAAAAAAACAAGAGACCCAAAGCCATGCCTCGTCTCTTTGAGTCAATAAGAAGCACAGAATATGTCAGCGTGTAACAAACCTCTTTTCACCTAGTCCTGCAACTACATGGCTGCTGGCTTTAAAGCCAGCAGCCATGTAGTTGCAGGAGACTATCGCTTACAAATGCTGCAGACAGTTTCCACAGAGGATGGATGTAAAATCGATACCTGAAAATTTACCTGACATGAGCGTCTGCCGGTTAAAGACTTCACAATTCAAACAAAAAAAGAATTCTAGAATCCCTGTCAATTACTGTATACAGCGGCAGCTCCACCGAAACATCTTCAACCCTGCTGCGAGAATGCTGCAACACTAGCGCGTTACCTGTTTCTGACTTAAATGTTCAGTGAATGGCCAGAAAAGCAGTCGGCATGTAGAGGCACCAACAAGCAACGCGAGTTGTGTTTGTTCGTGCGACCTCTCTTATTGTAACACCATCGGACAAACAAAGAAACACAGCAGACAAACTGTGCATTGTTACTGGATCGTGTTAAAGAAGATGACAGTGCACGCGGATATGTTATGCGCTGACTACAGTCCACTCTCAGCTGCTCATTAGTGAAAAAGCAAAGAAGCCACCACTCATTAGTGATATCGTACGTTTCATGTTGTGCCGCGCTTCGTTTTAAAAGGCTGAATGCTCGAGATGTGAGAAGTAATTGTGATACGGTTAGATAAGGAGAAGGCGTGAGAGGTGATATTCAGTGAATAACATCAAAATTGGGGATTGTTTGATAAAGAATAGCAGGCACATTTGGATACGGCCTCATTATTCCTTTGATGTGTCACAAGACTTAATGTGAAGACGTGATTAGCCTTAATTTACACCCTTTCTTCAAATCAGAATTTTTTTTTTTGGGGGGGGGGGGGGTCGTTCTTGCTAACTCAAAGAAAACAAAAGAAGAAGAAAAACACTTCCTTCCCATTTCTAATGGGGCCTATTAAATATGTATTTCAGACTTCAGGCACATTTAATTGTACAATGCTGCATAACCAGAGAAATTGTTTCTTCTTCATAGCTTTTCTCTTCTGCCACAAGAGCAAGTCTCATGGCTGTTGATTTGGTGTTGGTTTGTTTTTCTAATTTTTCATGTATCATTGCAAATTGAACTGGCATTGTCTCCGAGGAAATTACATACAGACCCTTAATGTAAGCGGGGAGGGGATGTCAAGAAGATGTCGCTTCTTTGTTCCATAAATGTTTTTAGTCTCAGTAACGGTATTGCATATTTAGCAGTTCAGACGAGACACTGGGGATTAGAGCTCTCTGCAGCGAGTTTGCCTACTCTAACCTGTGCAAACACTTGTTTCTGTGAGACTTCTGTTCACTCAAGAAGCTCACCTAAAAAAAAAAAAAAAAAATGAAGTTATGGTGCTCTCACAGTCTTTGATTTAACACAATGAGATGATTTATGTGGAGGTTTCCACAGACTTCAAACAAGATATATTTCTTAAGCTGGGGTTGTTAGGCTCCATTGTTTGTTTGTTGTGGAGTAGTTAGTCCCAGGAACGCTGCCAAATCTGCCACTCATGTTCATTTTTGTGTGCATGTTTTTTTGCATTATTATTTCAAGGCGCTCAGCCGTAACGGGGCAACCAGTTTGACTGACTTACATCTGTCTTTTGTTGTTAGCGACTGAATATGATCTGATGTGTTGTGGTCATGCTGAGCACTGTCAAAAAAACCCAAACAACAACAACAAAAAATGGTGCCAACAGCAACAACACTGCGGCAGAGAAGGAGAATGGAGGTGACTGAGCACCGATGTTCACCGGGGTGCTTGGTGAAAAAAATGGTGTGCGTGACTCTGGAGCAAGTGTACAATGAGGACACCGGTCAAGCCACCCCGACCCATGCATAATAATAAAATGTCAGCACTCCAAAGAGCAAATATCTATTACTGATTATTCCAAAACAACCTCTTAAAAATTATTGCCTGGAAGTAAATTTGTTGTTCCATCAACAGGGGAGCCGGCCAAAAATGCGATATAAAAATAAATATTTTTTTGCTAGCAGGAATTTGTTTTGTCAGCCAAAATTCACCTCACACCCACATATCATGTACAAAAATTCAGAAGTACAACAAATTGATTAGAAAATGAAAATTAGCCAGTACAATATTATCACTTTAAAAATAATTATTTGGGGTACTTCCTGAACCATAGCTGCTCCAAAAGAAGAATTATTGAGTGGTCTGGTAGTGGGGAGAGAGGCAACAGCATGTGCTGTTTAGGGTTTGGCGTTTTGTCATGTCTGTGACGCCCAGTAATGTATCATAGCTGATCTTTAATGAGATGTCTGATTGGCTCGATTGGATCATGTCTGTAGTACGTTCACCTCTGTGATCCCATTATTCAAATCCAAAAAGACAGGCTGAAACTGCAATGAAAACCTTCACCACCTCATGCCAGGCCCCTATCCTGTTTTAATCATCCTAACTATAATGAACCATATTCCAGCTATCCAGGTTTCTACTCATTCACTATTTTCAATTTCATTCGTCATGAGCCAACGCTGCTTGCCTCACCTTAGCCCATACAGTACAGATATTTTGTGTTTTGAATATACACTTGTCAAGCAAATATGTAAAGGCAACTGGATGTGCATAAAACAAGACATTTATTGCAATTCTAATGGCATAAAACAAACAACTCCTCTTTAGAAAGTATCTGAAAGTAATTTTGACAGCCAATGAAATGGCTCATCAGTTCAGATAAGAAGAAAAACTCCATAAACAATTACAAAATTGCCTTTGGTCTTGGTGTTATGCCGAAAACGATTTTGCTAATGAAAACATTAATGATGCTCTTTGCGAGTATTCAAAGATACAGCTTAAACTGTTTGAAATAAAACAAATGAAAAATCCTCTCTGGAACAACAATATTATCTCAAAAAAAAAACAAAAAAACGTGAGACTGGATTTTATGATAGCAGTGATCTAAACTCTAAAGTAATTCATTGGTAAGAAATACGAGTTCCAGTATAATACGAAATGTGAATAATGAATCTAGCATTGGACGAGCAAGATACTGCCTTTGATTGCCAGCGTTCTTGCACAAAACATGAGGACTCTGATGTAGTTAAATACAATTTCATAGATAGCAATTTCCCTCAACCAAAATTTGCTTCACAGCAGTCGTGTCGGTTCTTCTGTTGATGATGCCTCGGGCAGCTTTCAACCAGTCAGTACACAATTCATTATTCCCTTGCCTTGAAATACACTGAAAAGAGTGGATCAAAAGAACTGTTGGGCCATGCTCTTTATCCAATAAACGAAAGTTATCCTCAGAATGAAGCAATTTTGTCTCTGTCAGAAGATTTTGCAAGGAGTCTGTGAACAAAATCATTTAATGCTCAGATTGTTATGATATGACTGAATTAGCAACTCAGCCATGACGCACAGCGCTGACAAAAAGATTGAAGATTTGCACTTTTACTAAAGTATACTGAGTTTTTAAAAAGGTGCACTGGCTTTTTCCTGACACCACAAAAGCTAGTATCCTAATTAAGAACAAAAAAATCCTAATAATATCAGTGAATTTGTAGGTTATTTATTGCCATGAATTGTTATACTTATTGTAATTTACTTACAAATACAGTAAAGTTTTAATGGTAACCATCCACTGAGAATTACTGTCTGTCAACCACACATCAGCCAAATCCTGACAGAAACTATAGAAAATGAAACTAAATGCTAAGAGCAGATAAAACTTTGACAAAGAAGAATTTATTTTTCCCCCACAGCAAATATGGAACATTATTTTGACCCTAAGTCAAGTTAGTAGAGTTACATAAACCACTGTGTGAGTAGTGGATTCTTTGCAACCTTGGAGGCAAGTTTACTGCATATAGTGACACCGTGCACAGTGAGAAAGAGTTGTGTTTTGCACAAATGGGAAGAATTTGTTCATGTTTAGAAGTCAGGGTAACCCAGAGACCTAAATCTGAAAATGTTTTCACTGCTCTTTGTCTTCAGTAAAAAATACGTCAGATAAAAACTGTCCACAGTAAGAACTAACAGCAAATACAAAACGCAATGTACAAAACCTATGCATCACGATTTTATAAATAAATGGAGAGTTTGATAGAAAATTACGTTCTCCTAACTCACAGAAACAACCAGCCCGCGGTTGCCTCCGCAATGCCTGCCCTGGGTTTTTGCAAATGTTTTGTTGTGGCCAAAATTAGGAGACGAGAGACGACCTGAAGAGAGGGCAGCCCAGTGGGATCATTTATTGTTGTAGAACATTTCACCAAGAAAACCAAGAAAGAGATTGAAGGTATGTGGAACATTTACAGGCGGGGTTAGGAAACTTTCACCTATACAATATGAGCCAGTGAACCACGCAAGCTACTCCAAATGGCTATTTAATCAATCTTTGGCTCGGCTTCATGGCGCCAGACTCACTTTCAACATCGCTTAGCTTTTTTAGGGAATGTTGATCACTTGATCTTGGTCACTTTGTGAGGGTTTTTCATAAAGACCGCCATACTTCCAAGTGTTTCGTGTAAATGTTTTTGTATCATTTCTTATTATCATAACCACATGCTGAGTTAAGATCAGGACAGGGCAAGTTTATATAAGGACAAGTGATAAACTAATTCTTCAGCCGTTTGTATCCATGTGATGCAGACCAGACAGCGAGGAAGAAGGACACGGGGACGGGGAGTTGAGACAGTAGGCCGTTAACACTGTGTAATGCTGCCAGTGCCGAGCAAAGTAAACAGGTGAGTCAACAGAGTGATTTAAAGGGGGTTAGTGGTGACTTCAGCCTGAGGGACAAAGTGTCTGGGTCCTGCAAGCTGACTGATTAAGTGTCCTTGCTTATAGATGGAGCCGATACAAATGCTGCCAAAGGGTCTCTCCCAAATTAATAAATGATGTCATGGCCCATCTACTGAGCTGTCAGCCACTGCTGTGTTCATTTGCAACAGGTGCACAGGAGAAGTCAAGATAAATGAGGATTTTCCCCATATTGTGACTTGATTAACGCAACATTGACCAGTTGCACTGCTGTAAGGAGTAATTTAGGTGCTCTGAGTGGATAATTATAAGTGGATGATTGTGTCATTTCAGTTTTTTTCTCCTTTGCCCATTATTTTCCATGACAAGTCTGAACTTACTTATGTCTACTGTCACCTCCATACTGCAGGTTTGCTCTACCTTGAGCCTGTCTGAGGCAACCACTGTTTTATAACATCCACACACAGTTTTCACAGACATTCTGCTGCCTTGACAAGCCTCTTTGCATACAAAACATGTTTCTACTAACAATTCCAGGCAGCCAAGCATGCAGTTACCTGAGAATACCCATTTTCTTTCTCCGCATCACCGACAGGGATACTATCTTCATATTATATTATTGGATTACTGCGTTCTTAATAGAGTACAATTGCAATAGCAGGTATTTTATAAGGTTACAAATTCTGCCAAAAGGCGAAACACTTGCATGGCAGCGTAGAGACTTGGTTTAAATTCCTGACAGAGGCTTAGTTGAACACAACTGGTAGTTTTGGCAGGTGGGAAACCACTGAAAGCCTTCACCTGAACAGAAATGGTTGGCGGCAGTATGTGTACAGAGACCACAGCACCGGATCCCCAGTAACTCTGAACCAAGTAACAGAGGCAAAAGCTGCAATACAGATCTGTCATTCACACATGTACACACTGAGCAGTAATAGTAGTTACAGCAGCTACTTACAAATAAGAGCCGATTTAATTTTACCTCTTTACACCATCCTATCCGGCCTCACTGTGTGATCCTACACCCCCTGTGACTCCTATGCTATTAGCTTTCTTTGACTTAATTTTCAAAACTGCAGTTTTCTGAATGAAAATAGTCTCAGTAATCAGAAAAGCTACATTGTCCATCACAAAGCAATTGAAATGTGTGTTTGACATGGTGCGGAAAATCAAAACACAGCAACTCATACAATCAGAAGTAATGGCAACTAACATTCTTTGGCAGACAAAACACACACAGACACACATACACACAAATTTGATAGGAGTTAATGTTCAAGGACACAATACAGAAATGAAAACTCCAATTGTTTCTGCAGCATATGTTGACTTTAAATAAGTGCCCAGTAGTCGATAGTCTATTATCAGTGATTACACAAATGAAATCATCAATAGTAATTTAGACAACAATTGACTAATAATTATCTACTCTTACATGAAAGTCGTGGTGTTGAAACGATGTAGCTAATAAGAGTAAATCTAATCTAAAGATTAGATTTACTCTAAAGAGTAAATCTAATCTTTTTCAACATGGAGCCAATTGGACTTTGTTAACTCACCCAGCATTTACATTTTTTTTTCTGAAAAAGAGAACTTGAAATGCTTTAAGACTCATTCCTTAAACATTCCTATGTATCTACATGCTTATCTAAATCTTAAATCTTCGACCAACAAGAATTCAGACCAACAGGGTCTTGAAGAGAAGGGATAATTTAGCAATATGGATAGCCTGACTCCACAAATACTGGTAACACTCTGAGGCTTCAAATATTCTTCTGACAGAGATTTCTCTTCACGTTAATGCATTGGTTTTGATCGTGTAAAGTTTTTAGCTGTATCTTAGGCCACATCTTCAAAGTCAAACGTCCAGTAAGATTACTGCCACCCTTTGGGCACTGCAGTACTATCAAACTTTGGGCTCTGATAGAACGTCAAGAAGAAAACATTTCACTTCAACAGGAAGGTCAAAAGCTCACTCCACTCGCCAGAAAAAAAACAGCTCTGGTTTGAAAATGTGTTCAAATAGTGTCCTCAGAAAAACAAAAAAACTGAAAGAAACAAAAAAAAAAAAAAAACACAAAACTGGCTGGACATTGGCAAAAGAAACTAAAAACTTCAGAGGCACACTGAGTGTATGGGCGGGATCGATTTGCACAAGTTACAGTCTTGCCTGGCAAGTAGGCTCAAGATCCAGCAGCTGAGGGAAATATATAAAGAACTGGGACACGTACTGCCTTTGTAGTCGAGACAAAAAGGAATGAATACATAAATTAGTAGATCCTCTGAGCGGAAAAGGCACCCAAGTGTATGTGCAATAAATAAATAAATAAATAAAGATAATAAAAAAATAGGAACCCTCTTGGCAACCCGGTGCAACCAGCAATCATGAAGTCTTTGGGAAGGTAGATAAGATACCTTATTGATTACTCCCCAAATGAATGCCGATAGTATGTCCTGGAGTGAGGCCGGGACATTATCATATTATGGAACATTAGATGCAGATGGTTGTAATAACTTCATTAAGGACTTTTCCCATTTTTCTTCCTCCCTTGCCTTTCTTTTCTGTTATATTTTTGGAGAAACACGGGAAACTATGCATGTGCTCCTGTGAAAAAGCGTGCAGTCTGCATTTTGTGTGCATGTTTAATTAATTTACCCAGATTAGAATTAATGAGTTTGTGTTTGTGCGTGTACGCAACTGCACAAGAGCGTCACAGTTCCACCTGAAGGCAGTTCAGTTCCTCAGTGTTGGTTTATGGGTATGTGTTATGGTCTAGGATGGCTGACAAGAGACTGGCTATAGACTGCAGGCCGGGCCAGCCAGCCAGCCAGCGGCCTCTCAGTTATGTTAAGGGAGTTGATGGATCACAATCCACTGGGGAAAGTCAACACTTCCCATCCCCTGCCAACACCTCCTGCCTGGCTTGCTTGCAGGGAGAAATCCCATAGCGGCTCTCAACAAGAGGCCTGGAAGCACTGTGGCAGGGCTGCAGCCAAAAAACACACACAAGGCAAACCAGGTAGAGTGCCTGTGAGCTTGCATTCACTGCGTGTTGTATGGACTCTTCAAATGATAGACTGCGTGTTGATTACCTGTGTGGATGGGAAGAGATACACAGTGCAATGAGGTGAATGTGAGTGATATTCAGTATGTGTAATGTATAATTACTGGAAAAGTGTGTGTGCGGCACTGCGCTGTTACAGTACAGTAATAACAGATACAAACTTTATTACCATGCTTCCAAAACTATACTCATTGCGTGATAAAACACCTCAGTGGTCGGTGTTGATTGGAAGCCTACGTAAAAGTGAAAACAGCCTTACTGTCCTTGGTGCTGAAGATGTCCCCACAGCCAATCAAATAAAAGAACAGACAAAAAAATATTATTTTAACTCGCTGTCTCTAAAAAAAATAAATAAAAAAAATGTCTGAGGTCAGAATTATTATTTAAATCCAATCAATTGTTTGAATAGCAGGTGATCACCATGCTACAAGATCACCACAAGATAGCTGCAGCTCATACTGCTGCTACCACTTCAAGCTACTACTGAACAGGCTGCAGCCATTATAAAGTCAAGGTTATTGACAGACACATTCTCATTATTGCAGGTAGTTTACTGGTCTATAAAAGAGCAGGTGAGGCGCTTCGGTATTTTTCTTTGTCACCTATAATCATAACAATCACAGTAAAATCACCAATCACGGTGAAATGTCTTGCCAGGAAATCAAAGCTACTCTCTTTCTCGGCTTTGTTGCCTTTCTTGTTAAATTACACGTTTAGATATTATGGACGGACACGGGACAAAAACATGCATACAAACAAAATCATTTCTCTGGAAACAGACGTATCAGCTCAAATTGGGATGATGAAATGCAGGCTGTTACGTTCTGCTGTATTTTCCTCATCCCGAGCATTCTCGCTTGTCTGTCGCTACTCACTCATAATGGACCACATCAAGCTCCGCCTGAGACCAAAAACCGCAAACACAGACTCTAGTGAAAGCACCAGAGGTTGCGATTGTTACATTCTGGTATGGCGGGCTAGTTGTGGTTAGCGGCTCAGCATTCTTTTGCTCTGCAGGCTAGGCCACCAAATAGATGCAGACAGGTCAGGAGCACTAATTAGCACTTCTTGCTCCATACACGGTGTAAGAAAGTTAAAGGAGGGAAGCGATAAACACGGCGGCAGACCGGTTTGTGACAGTGAACTGCGTGTGCAAAAGAAGTAAAACAGCAGAAAGCGTGACAAGAATCCAATAAATCGTATGTCTCAGGCCTCTAACTGGTTATAAAATCTGGTGCCAGGAGAGTGGGAGAGCGAGCAAACAAACAACAAACCCAAGAGCGACACATCTTCTCCTCACAAGGTCTTTTTTAAATGTTAAATAATTATAGATATTAAATAAGTAACTGCTTGGCATTGAGAAGAGGAGGAAGATGAGGGAGGTTAGGTGAAATGATTTGCTGTAAGGGTACAACGGTTACACAGAGTGATGACTGACCTAGCACCCTTAGACAGGGACTGTAACCCTGCACTTCTACACACCGACGAAGGCCAGAAAATGTTCTTTAGCCAGACAGATATTTTAATTATACTTGCTGAATGAGAATTTTCAGTGCAGCCCTTCTCTACATTTTTTCATGTTCCCTTCACATCTGTACCTGAACACATCATGAGCTGGAAAAGGACAACGGATATGAATGCCAACCGAGCACATTAGCCAAGAATAGTGTCCAATAATCAGCACATTTGTGAATTCCTTCTTCCCGACAACTTTACTTGTTAGCTAAAGACAATTCCCTTTACTCCACATTACTTGGTCTCACTTGATATTGAATTGTGTTTTCATTACACAGCTTGCAGCTTGAAGAAGGGGGGGGGGGCACTTGCTGGTGCTGAGGAAAGCAGCGAGGAGACGGTGGTAATTTAAGGCTGTCCTCCGTCACAGAACGAAATCAAGGGCGAGAGTTCTCAGTCATGCTCAACAGGTCCCTCTGTTTATTATCAGATAGCAGCCATCGCTTCACGCTATGGGTGAAACATTCTCCGAAACACATGGGGTGTCACGCTGAGTGAGGCGTGCGGGGTGTGCGGCATGCATGAATAGACACACATTAACTCGCACGCAAACACGAATCGCGCTCTCCCTCTCTTTTTTTTTTCTCCCCCTTGAATTACACTCAGTCAATTTCCTTCAGCTGAACACATACATTCAGACCTCCAGGAGGGGTAAACAGTAAACACTCAGCTTGGGCTCTTCGGAGAGTGGCAGACGGTTCAAGAGGTCATACATGTTTGTGCTGGTGTGTGGCGATGTCCTCCGGTGATGCAGCGAGCGGATTATTTAAGGGCCTGTCCTCCAAACGCGTACAGACAAACACAAACACATCAGCAAATTCAGCGAGTCAGGCTCTTGAAAAACATACATACACAAATGCGCTCATTTTATAATGCTCACTCGCCCATTTGTGCATGCTCGGAGCTCAAAGCATCCTCACACACACACACACGCGCGCACACACTCACACGTACACCCAGCGAAAGCTAATTTAATTAGCTATCCTGCCAAACAAGCGCTTCTTTTAATTACTTGTGGCTGCACCCAGCACAGTCCCTCGCAGCTTGCAGAATAGGAAACTCACCATGGATTTCCTTAACTAATGACTGTGGCATATATGTCGAATATAATGGAACATTGCTGCAGAATAAGACCAGTCAAAAGCTGCCCACATTCTTCCAGACAATTTGGTTGTAGAGATATAGGAAGTGAAACAATAATAATAAAAAAAAAGAACACAGAAAGCCACCGTGTTTCTGCAAGCCCTGTTACGTTATTGTCAGAGTTTTTAGCGAGCCGGCTCGTGTCTTGAAAGATCACAGAAACAAGAACATGTGAGAAATAAAGCATCATGGGTAGAATGGAGCAGGGATTAAAAAAAAAAAAAAGGGAAATCAGTTTAAGCATCAAGAATTGTAACACAAAGCGGCCCAATTACAGACAAAAACAAGTTCCACATTATATGCCAGAAGGAACAATGATTACAGTTTGACTCGCATGATGACGATTATACTGGTGGAGTGTATCGATTCCCCTTTTTCCTTGTCAGGGCCAGCCAATTCTGCACTTAGTGTGACTGAGTGGTTGCACTTGTACCGGCACACTAAGAACAAAAAGCTAACTTCCTACACTTTAGATAAAAGAGCTAAGGAGATGTTGACTGAAATCAACCTAACATGCTGCACAACAACGTTCACAGATGGTTTCATGTGTGCCATTCAAAGATTTGCCGAGTTGAGGACGGCAAAAGGTGTAAAATATGTAGAATGTAACCCCAGCAGCGCTGGCTTAACGTGTGATTGGCATGCTTATGAGTCCTTGGAAATATCCTTCAAATCTGTGGGGGTAGTTATTAAAACAGATACTTGGAGCACACCATGAAACATTGCTTGTCATTGCAGATACGTGTACACTGCTCTGCCTAAATTACACCCCAAACTGGAGCACCAAGCTTAATCTTCCACAGACTCCAATTCCACCTTGGTTTTTGCGGAATATTCATGTTGCATTGCAATGAAAAGTACGACCAGGATGTTTGTATTCAACTGTTTGAACATCATTAGTTCCAAGCATATGTGCATATATATGCATATAGCCTACAATATAGGACAAGAGAGGATAAGCACTGCCCAGAGCTACAAAGAGTTCATCAACATGGCTCATAAACAAGGCACTGGCCTTTTTTGTAATATATTCCATCTTTACAGGAGGCTATATATTTCTTTATACACTAGCAGTGAGCCAAGCCTAACCCTGGGGGCCTAAATCCATCTGTGTTGCTCTCTGTTTTAATGTGCTCCTCTGAGAGCCACTCATCCCTCTCTCTCTCTTTCTCTGTCTCTCTCCCTCTCTCTGCATCTTTGCTGCTGTCGGTCCATTTCTGTTTGTGGGAAAGAGGAGAATGTGATTGCCATGGTAACCAAACCTGCTTCCACTGACATGGACACTGTTGGGTTGCAACGAGCAATAACAATTCGACACATCCACAAAGCCCAGAGTGTACTGAGGGGCAAGGTTCAGATCGCGTGGAAAAAGTAGACAAGCCCTCCACTGCCAATGTGCCGAATCTCTGCTCTCACTGGCGTCTCACTGATTTCTATTCTTTAAACGTCTTCTAACCTCTCAGTCCTGATGCAAAACAGGCGGGGATAAACTAATCTAGCCGCGCAAATACTGAGAACAATAAAGCTGTTTAGAAATATCAGGAAATGCAAAGCATCTCTATCTCCAGAGGTTTAAGTGCTGCGTTTGATTGGTGGGCCGCTTCTTTCTATTGCAGTGTTTGCCAGCCACACAGAATAATTCCTCTGCTGAGTCATTTCTGCCAAATAGAGAAAGATGTTAATTTATTTGAATTACCTGAGCCCAGAAAGAGCGGGTGCAGGGGTGGTTTTTGTTTCCCGTTGCCGAAAAATTCAGGTTCTTGAGGTGCTCAGGTGTGAATTTGATACAAGCTACTCCATTTCTTCAATTTTCGACATAATCACAAGTACGAGCCGCGTCTCGTAGCTTTTTCTCATTTCAAATTAGGCACATTTCCCCCCTGTTGATTGCATTTGAGAAACACAGAAATTAACCTTCCGCTCAAATTGTTGCTATAATAGTTTGAATTGTTACCATACCTACCTGTTCTGTCAGCTGACGGAGCAAAACATGCCCACCGCGATTTTGCTTGTAAAAGAGCCTAATCCGTAAAATAAGTCAGATGTCTTCATGGGACGGCCTCCACTATGAAAAGGTTGTAATTTGCGTAGCATACATGGTGATTAAAAGCACATCTTCAGTAATACACACAAACATGAATTCATTTAGTCTGGACGGACTACAAGATTTTACTGAGCTGAAAGTGAGTTGAGTTTCCGTCAAATCTTTTCTGGCTCTCTAGCCTGCTGTTTTTGGAATGATCCTGTATTCTTGATTGCGGGCGCTATTACACCTTTGGCTTGGGGCAGCAGCTCAGCTTGGCTTCGGACACAGACTGGCAGAGGAGATGCAGCTAGCAGGGCATAGATCTCCCTTCTCCCTTTGGCATCTAAGCCTGTGGTATTTCCAAACAGTTACACTGTCAGTTTGGCATTTAGCACAGCAGCTGATGGACACTAATAGGGGTTCGGCCGCTCAACTATTACCCTAAAGAGAACTCTTGTCAGCAACTATGCGATCAGTTGCCTGATCAAGGATGTCTAACTACATGCCTGATGGATCCAAGAGGTGGATCTGTAACACAGATGTTTAATCTTAGTTGGAAGCTCTGGTTAAGATTTGCATGAAATTTGAAACGTTATTTCCAACAAAAGAAATAACCAGAACGGTAGCATATGCATATGTGCTACAACGCTAGATGTGTCTGAGGTCATGTGTTGATATTGTTATTTAGCATCCCTATCAGCAGGACAAAGGCACACAGGTATTTACTTTCCAAGTTTAGATGGCTCAAATAAATAGAACGTCTTAAGAGATCGATAAAAATAAAACAATGGTTGCTGTTCTTAGGCGATGAGACCATATATGTGTGACCCGTTTTAAAGATTTATGTCTCAGTGGGAACTGGGCTGGGTATGTGCTTGGGGTCGAGTGCCACAGACAGGTTAGCAAAGTTTGAAAATAACAAATATATATAAAAGGATGGGCTATTATATTAGTTTTGTTCTTGTTCATGGAATTTGTTGAAAAAAAAAATGTATATGTTTATATTTATATCTTATTATATACATACCCAGGCTTCATTATATTATATTATATTATATTTATCAAGCCCTGGTATCATTAAGCCTTCTCATATGATGACACAATATAGATCAAACTCAGAATTAAACTATTGTTCCTCTATAGCAGCGATGCCACAGGAAATATATAACAAGTCAATAGATAAGCTCAATAGAACAGTGATTACACAACACAGTAGCATATGCAATTAGTGTGCGGTGTGTGAATACTTATAATTGCCAAGGATGACGAAAAATTCTGGCAGAAAATACTTTTGCCTTACTGAGTGTAACTGAAAAGTGTTGCAGTAATCAGTCTCACACAAGCCTCGCTGTCGTTCTGCAATAACACCTGTGGACTTTTTTGAAGTTGACACCGACAACCACCGCACCAACAGATTGATTTGTACTCGCTTTTGGCTGCAGCTAAGAATGGACAAACGCACACTTCCTGAGCTACAGTCAAGGGATGGCCTCAAATTGTTTAGTGACTCCAGCAGCTTCAAATGTTGCTCATTGCTCACAGTGTTGTGAACTCCGTCATCGTGCAAAATGGCCATAATGTTTCTGAAAGAGGCTGATAGGGTAGTTGATCAATACCAGTGACTCTCTGATTACTTTACCATTTGCTGAGATGTGTGGCTTAAAACTCTCATCTCTCGTCGGCGCAACCTCCTCGCCGCCAAATGAAATCTCAGAATGAAAGATTGCTTCATGGTAAGATTTAGCACGCGCCCACGATCAACAGGATGCAGTGTTCTAATAATCAGTCATTACAGCGGTTTGTATGACTGATGAGCGTCGCCTCCAAAGGAAAGGAGGATCTAATCAGTGAAATCAGCTGCTGTTTGGCTGGAATGAAGATGACAGAGTCAGTGCTCTGGTGCTAAGGGGGGGGGGCACCAGCCAGTCTGAGCCCGCAGGATTCAGTCGGAGTGCAGTGATTCAGCAGGTGGCACGATGGGGCCGACAACATTTAAGAAAGATTAAAAAGATTTACTTGCAGAATGTGGCAAAAATGGAATATCTCACGCATGGCTATGTTTTTATCAGTCGCTACATGATGACCTGTGGAAGATGCCGCCAGTCCACCATGGACAAACTAACATATTTTCACATCATCCTTCAACCCTTCTTAAATAATAGCTACTTAGTTAGTCCTGCTTCGTGTTACTGGATGTTAATAAACCTGATATTTCATGCCCCCTGTGTAAATTAGGTGTCACTTTTGAGCACACACTGACCCCTCAGCAGTGTGTGAAGCGTTTGATTCGTTCCCGTAGTTTTACAACTGAAGCACATTTCCATTGTATAACACTTTTGTCTTGGCTGGGACATATCTCAGGATAGCTTTAAAATAGTCAGTAGTTTAAAATGTCACCTCAAACCTTTTCACCAGGTCCTCTAAAAGGTCTCATATAAAACAAATCTTGATGTCTTCACACTGGCTCTCCCTTAAAGCCAGAACCCAATTTAAAATCTGTTTGATCACTGATGTCTTCTGATCAGGGCTGCTTGGTATTTCTCCACTCGAGGCTTAAAATTATTGGAGACTGCGCCTTTGAGGTTGCTGCTCCTAAAGTTTGAAACTTTGAACGTTAGATCTGCAAGCCCCCTTTCAAAAGCAGCTCATTGTGTGTTCTTTAAGTCTCTTGCTTTTATCTGTCATTGTGAATATTATGGTAAAAAAAAAAATCGCTCATCCAACAAACAAGTAGGAGAAAGTAAACCATACAGTAGAATCTGAATTAATGGGACAAATTTTATCGTAGAAATGAATCATGAAACTGTCATTGCTCAAGGAAAGGTGTAGCCCATACACTATTCTTTTTTTGCTGTTCATTTACATATTAGGCCCTCATTTATCAAGCATCTCACAGTCATTCTTAAGACCAAAAACAGGACTGGAGACCAACTTGAGATATGGTCTCTATAACAGGCCCATAAATATGTTTCATATGGGCTTAAGCTTTCTACACTGCCAACACTGACAATACACAGACCCAGCAGGAGAAGAACGACGTCTAGGAGAGCGTAACGTCTGTGATTTATGACGATCTCCGCCACAAAAAAGGAATTATGATGTATTGTAGTTTTCTGATACTTCCTATTTGAGTTATTAGACAGGTTTAAGTCTATTGTAAAACATTGGTAATAAGTTTTATGAATACGCTGTGTTACGATTGACACCAACATGAAACTGTAAAGCCAAGGTGATCTTTTCAATAATATTTAATCTCTATTGTGGACTGTCAGTGAATACTGACAAGCAAACAATGTGGCTTAAAACATAAACCTATAGACAATTAGAAGTAGCAACTTGACTCAGCCGCAATCTCGAAAGGCCAGTCAAAAACAAGGAGTTCTATCTTAAAAGAATACACTTATTCAACAGTGAGCTTAACTTAAATATATTGCTACATTGCTGCATCTACAATGATGATACTGCAAAGCTTCCATGGAGATCATGTAAACTTCTAGCTTTCCATGACACCCGGTTAACTTTCTTAACTTTCTTATTTCTTACGTGTCACAAACTCTTGGAAAATAGGTCGCGACCATAGAAACATAACTCTTTTATAGCTTGAGTAAATAATCAACTCACGCTTTGCGTGAAGTAGCTTGTGGAAATTAACAGACCTGAGCACCAGTTGCTTCAAGAGCCATCAGATTCGATGAATCACTGCTGAAAGTATCAGATGTGACAGATTCATTGTATCTTTTTGTCATCAATAACCATCTCACCTGCTGTATCAGGAAAGGGCCATATGGTGCTCTGCTAAACATCGTCCAAGACGGGAATCATTTCAGGTGAGCTGATAAAATGCTTTTATTCTCAACAGTAAGACCAAAAAAGTGTCACATCTTGTACATGTTAGAACTGATCTGAACACAGCCTATATATATATATATATATATATATATATATATATATATATATATATATATATATATATATATATATATATATATATATATATATATATATATATATATATTAGATGTTCTTAGGAGCCTCTCCATTTTCCTCAAATGTCAGATATAAGTAGGGCGCCGACTGTTATCCACCAAAGATGTCTTCTCTCTCCATCACTGTCTTATTTTGTCTATCCCACTCTTATTTCTGGCATCCATCTTTATACCAGACATTATCTTCATATCTCTCTCTTTCTAATCTCCTTTTACTCCATCAGTGCCTGTGACAATTTTTCTTGCCCGCTTTCCTCCTCGTGTCTATTTCTATGTCTCTATCTCATTTGTCTCTTAGCCCCTCTTATTTCAAAGCCTGCTATTTAACTCAATTTTGCCGAGCCTCCAATCTCTGTTTGTGTCCAATCTTCTTTTTTTTTCGCATTATCAACTCCAACTTTTCACTCTCTCGCTCTCTTCCTGTCCCACATTTTTTTTGTCACTGCTGGCCATCTTGTCGATCTCTCCTTGTCTTCTCACCCTCGCTTTTTCATTTCTTTCCATTCCTTACTACTAACAAACTTTGTGGACCTTACTGTGGGCCTTACTGTGTCTCTTTTGTCTGAAGAAAGCGGCTTAAAAAAAAAAGAAGAGAGATTTCTGTTTTCTGTCAAGACCAGCCCGACACGCCCGAGGCGGTTCGTATTATTTCAAGACTGAAGCAATGCAATCATAAGCAGCATAAGAAAGCAGCACAGCCTGACACGTACAGACAACACTGCAAACGGGAAAAGAGGTGCCTACAAACAGAACTGTTTGACGTCTCTGCATGGTTGCCCAATAAAATGAATGGTCTTTTGAATGGGAGTTGCTGTAGGCGCTGCTGGCTTCATCGCATTGACAGTCTTGTTTAACAATATATTAACAATACCTGCGTTGCTGATGCTTACTTGCCATCAAAGTAGATTTTTAATGTCAAGTGCTCACCTGTTTTAAGTTCCACTGCCTTAAGGCATGCACCCTAAAGATCAGTATCAATTCCTCGTACTTAGTCCACATCCTTATGCCCACGGCAAGCAGACAAGCACCGCTCACCCCCTGAATGCTCTTTGCACTGTGTGTACCAAATCATCCCTGAGGCATTATTCCCACCAGGTACATTCATCACGCAGCATATATCTTTGAACTCGCCTGGCGCTTGTGCCTTCAACATTCCGACCCCGGCTTCACCACCAACAATTCACTTTGACAACACTGACTGTGGAGTTGAGAAGCAGAGTCTTTTTTTTTTTTTCCCAGTTGCTCTCCATCTAATTAGTGTCAATGCTCAATTCCTTTTCTCCTCAACACGGCACTCACTCTCTTCCCACCCACCATCAAAGCTCTCAGTACAATTAAGCGTGTAAAGCGAGGCCAGGAGGGAAGAGAAAAGGGGAAAAAAATAAAAGGCAGACGTGCCATCTTTGAAGTGCAAAGTGAGATGGGGCAGGTAAGTCTTGTGTGGGAGATCCGCCAGGTTCGCAGCACTGTTGGCGAGTGGAGAACGTGTACTTGACTTCAGTCTTAGAGCGTCTGTCCTGATGTTTTATGCGTCACCTTATGCGCGGGTAGAAGTTACGCGAAGCCAGTGTGGCATGCACAAGTGTAATTCTCAGTCGTGTTGGGCTGTCAACGCAATTTATGTGTGAAGTGTCATCTGTAGATAATGACTACAGAGAGTAGCCTATCAGGGGACAGCAGGCCCTCTTTGCTTGCTCAAGTGATCCATTAAATGATAAACACTCCCCAGCTGAAAACAACTGGACCCACCACCCTCAGAAAGGACAATCTGTACAGGCGTTTCCTTTCTGATCGGCTCAGAATTTATAGGCCACCAGGATTTGTACCTCGCGTCTCTCTCCGTGTCACTACACGAGGGTGGTGGAGATAAAAACTAACTTGGACTGCAGACCAAGAAGAAGCCAGCAAGGAAAACCCCTTTAGAAAGTCATGAAAAATGCAACACACAGCCAGAGTGAACTTGGGTTCATGACTTGGGTGAAAGAAACAGAAAGAAAAGGAGTAAGGGAGTGACAGAGGAGAGAAACACTGGGAGTGGGGCAGCGAGACAGATAACAAGGTCGAGGATACCCAGCAATTTTAAAAATCACACACACGCACACTTCTGCAAACACACACACGCACGCACAGAGTAGGGTGTCTTTGGAGTGCTGGCATCAAAATGGACGATAAACTGGCATCTTACTGACCCTGATAATAAGAGATAATCTGTGGAGGCAACACTGCTGCCGAACACCCGCATGTTTATTGCAAGAGGAAGAACGGTCGAGAAAGAACACACGAGAGTACCCACAGACGCTAATCAGGATTCATTTCCATGTGCTCGTGTGAGCACACAAGCAAACCGGCGTTCTCTTAGGCTTTCAGCATATGACTGTGTGCGAGGTCTGAGATAAACACATTCACACTTGTTAATGTGTGTATCTATATTTTCTATGGCTGGAATATCACAGTCTGTTTCTATATGCATCTGCTTCAGCCATGCCAGCGGAACTAATGGTAGTCAATGACCCTGCAAGAATTAATGAGAGACAGAGAGACTGAAGAAGACAGGTGTGTAGGAGGCACAAGTGTACCTGGGGTTATTTTGAGAAACCTTCAAACCACTTTTAATGCATTGTTCTGCATTGTTATTCTTTCTGCTTCTGGAGCGAAATGAAACAGCTTACATATAACAGGAGGGGGGAGGGGAATGGCACTTGACTCGCAACACAGGATTGCCAAGTCACAAATACTGCCAATTCATGAAAAACAAAACACAAGGAAGGAACTCTTTGGGTGTCTGGAACTGAAGCCTGGTTAGTGATCCATAAAATCAATCCTTAAGAGAAGCAGGCTTGGTATCAAAGCGGCACTTACCGACACAGTGAATTGGCCAAAGTACAAAAAAACTGACTTTATGCCAAGAGGTTGTTGCACCACGAGGAATCAAACGCTGCACACACTTGAAGCGTACTCTGCAAACACACACGAACTTAGCTTTGAGAACAGTTAAGTGGTTAATAGCCTTTCTGTGTATTGCAGGCTCGATTATGAGAAGCTAATTAGCTTAAATTGCCTAAATTGCTCACAAACAGGTGAGCGCACGCTAACTATGTTATTAAGCGTGTTTCACAGCATTTATTCTGTTTATGATGGCGGTTTTCTTTAGCAGCACCATTAAACACAAGGGGCTCCTAGTTTAGTGGGAGTCAACTGTAATTTCCCCACATGACAAGAAAAAAAAACACCAAAACCAAAGCACAACATGTATGTTACTGTATAATATTAGAAACTCAAATAACTAATGCTGCATTTTTCAGTTTTGTTTACTTTAAACGTGCCACGCTCCACCATGGGCTGAACACGTTTGTACCCTCCTTGCACCGGGGGGCATAAACCCATAAAGCCCCACCTCAAACTGAGCCATATCTTGCACAATATTGGCTCAACGCTGCACTGGTGCCCTAACTGTTTTTGAAACTTGTAACTGAATCTGTGTGGTTTGGAATTTAGTTTCGCTCCTATTTTATTGTTCCCACTTTCAGATATCAGTGTAAGCTCTCCCTATTACCTCCCCGCTGCCGAAGAAGCACCAACTGAAACATCAGACACCAGAATGTCAACTTAATACTGTTAACACCAATAGTTGAGAGATGTTAAATGGCAATTCAGTAAAAATATCCGAAACGCATGTTTGAACAATAATGTTTAAACCTGTGTTTACATGGCACTACAGAAACCTTGTTTTCCAGCCCACCGGCAGCTTCGATGAACTTATATGAAATTATACAATCTGAACATTCCTGCTGCCGCCACTGCTTCACATTTAAAGCTTTCCACCTGTCAGTGGCTTTCATTGTGGAGCAGCTATAGCATCGACTTTGTTAGTGGTGCTATTCTTGAAAAAAATTGTCCTTCGCAAGAAGATATGGACATAATTGGTCAGTTTTGTGGGGTATCCTAGTAGCGGTGGCCCTTTGCTGCATGTCAGGCCCACTGTCCCAGTTTCCTGACTACCTCTGGCTGTCACTGTACAAATAAAGCCCCCCCCAAAAATAACAAAAAATAGCAGGGAGGAATAGCACGAGGCCACAGTGAACTGTCAGACAGAGAGCTATAGATGACAGGCTCTTACCGTTTCTCTTGCACTCCTTCGCCATGCCATTGAGGTAAACAACACCTCTTCCTTTGCTTTGCTGTCCCGCAGTAAGTCATGAGACAGAAGTGTGGAAGATGTAGTTATTTTAGGAATATTTAGATATTTTGACTGCGCTAATATGATCATCCAGCAAACCCTGAATCTAACACAAAGGGAACAAGCAGACTCTCACAAAAAGCCACCAGCCAGTGGTTTTAGACAGAGGGCTGTTCTGCTGTGAGGTGACAATCATCATCACCGAGTCACCATTCTGCCCTTGATATGACTGTGACATTAAAAGTCTGATGAAATAATGAAAAGTTCACCGTAAAGTCATTCAACCATATGCATTTTTTGCTTGTATGTGCCTTTTTTTAGGAATGTTATCATATAATGTAATCATATAGATTAACATGAGTGGATGGAAAAAAAAGAAAATATAATGCAGAAAGAAATATATCCAAGACGTTCATTCAGATACTGTATGTGCTCCTCGTGCCCCGAGGCGAGTCAATTGTTTGCTGCTGTACACTACAGCCAGTTTATCCGTCCGCTCGATCTGTTGTATCACGTCAGTGCTCAGCTCAATAGAGAATAAAGACAGACTGAAACCATGACTGGGAGATTACCCAGGGGGATTTTCGGGAAAATGGATCGCACTATTGCCATCACCTCTACGACAGTTATTTGGACATCAAATGCTGAGTCCACAAACTCGAGACTTCAGTGAAGCAGATCGTTCAAGCGTCGGTCTTTTGTTTCTAAGAGAATGCGAGAAGCTGTTATTCACACATACTGTATTGACACAAATGTGCCAAGGGACTTAACATTTGTAGTAATACATGTGGTTTCTATATCCTCTCTTTAACCAGTCAATTAGATACAATATTAGAGTTTAAAAAAAAAAACAAAAAATTATGACATGATAATGTCAGGATTTTTATTATAAATGCCCAGGCTAGATATATAAATCATGAATATGCACAGCATGATAGCAAATAATACTTAATACACAAAAGCAGAATTCCATATATAATATTGATATTATCATAAATAAATCAATCAATTTTCTCTTAATCACACCTACAGAGGAATCAGGCTGCTGGCATAAAACCAAGAGGAAGTTCAGATGCATGTAACTGGAAATTTAATTTTGGATGTATCATTTTACACTAGTATAGTGTTTATAGTGTCATTTTGATATCATACTGATTAAATGTATTGTGTGATTCATGCCCCTGTTCCAAAAATCCTGTTGTTAGTTCAGTCGGGCATGTGTTTGTACAAGAACACATTTTTCAACCTGAATCTAGAGATAATTTACACACCATTTGGAGGAAAAAGCAAAACAAACAAAGAAAAGAAAAGAAAAGAAAGAAGTGATGCATTTTATGATTTCAGCAGAAGTGCTGAATAGTCAGGCTGGGAGAAACACCGAGGCTAAAAAAGACAAAGTGACACACAGAAACAACCTTCAACCACAGAAAATGAAGGACAAAGAATGATGGTACAAACCTCTCTGCACAGATGTTTTCATCTTGTTTGGGGATGTTCTGTTGCAAAATCGCTACTTCCATGCAGACCTTGAAAACTGAGCTAACTGATAAGACGTGCTGACTTCATTAGAGTGGAATAATTGTGCATAGTTGAGTTGGCAAAATAATACAAGATGGAAAGAGAAAATCTGTGAGGCTGGAATGATGAGGGGGAAGGTATGCAACTTTAATGTTGTAAACTATCAATACACAGACTGTGACAATGTAGTTAGAGCATAGTTATAATAGCTTTATTGCTGGAAAAGCCAATAACTATGAAGGTCAAAGCATTAAAATTTGGCATTTTACTGTGACATTTGAATACAGTTGCCTCTCATGGTATCTTTCTTTCTCTCTTCTTCAACACTAGGTCATTTCAGTCTTCCTGTCTTTTCATACGAGCATTATTACACTCATTACATCTCAGCGGGTGGGGTACAGTCTGTGTGTGTGTGTGTGTGTGTGTGTGTGTGTGGTGAAAGAGGAAGTAACAGTTAGAGCTAATCAAGTAGGAGGCCAACCCGTCTTTATCAAACCATTTGACACTAATGCCATTAGGTGAGATGCATAGCTATGTGAGTTCATAAAATTAAGGCCGGGGCCAGCAGCTGAGCTAGCACAGACGCTAAGGCTCCCATCCACATGCAGTGTGATGAGATTAGCATGGTGCGCTAAGCGCTGACAGGCCTCATCAGTTCACATCAGGATGGGCCCACTGAGAGAAAAACCATACCACCCTTACTGGGCTTACTGTAGTGGGAGGTTGGTGGGTGTGTTAATGTGTGTGTGTTTGTGTGTGTGCAAGTGAGTAAGTGAGTAACAAATAGGGAAAGAAAGAGAGAGACAGTGTGACTGATGGTAGGTGGTGTGTGTGTTCAAACCGATAAAACCCATCAACAATCAACATGACGCAACTTCTGCCTGGGAAGGCCAGATGTTCCACAGGCCCCAGTGCCAATGCCATTATAAGCCGAGCCAAACACACTCGCAGATTCATGTTACTGGTGGCGATGCTGATAGGTCAAATTGAGTGCTACAAGTTCCAGCAACAAACGGACGACCTGCCTAGAACACTGATTACAGCAGACGGGCGCTGGAACGTGTTCTGAGGAGAGCAGACGCTTGGACTGAGATCTGTGTGCAGGCCAGTTCTGTCATCCTGGGACAATGTGACCTTGTTGAAGTGAGGCACATTAGCAGTTGTCAAGAAAAGAGCTGTTGCTGGCAAAGGACAAAGAAGGAACCCCACCGCTTCCTGCTGATGGCTGACGTTCAAGGCTGCACCGCGGCTTCAAAACAGCTCCTGGGACTCTTAGCGCCGCTCATGATACCGTCTCAGTACGTCAGCACGAGTTTCAGGACTTTTTTATTATACACAGCAAAAGGAGAAAAAGTGTACACCAAAACAAACATGACAGCCAAAACTTTCGAAAACTTCATAGCACTCCTAACAAACTGTGACTTGTCTGGCTAAATATGTACAACAGCCTCGCTTGAGAAGAGAACTCAAAAGCCTGCAGTGGGCTATAGTGAAATTTTCATCCCCATAAAGAAACTTTGCCCAAGACTGAATCTTATTACAATTTTCCCCTTGTAAATCCCTGGAAGATCCGTGGGATTGGTGTTTAAGTTGAAACCAGCGGCAAGAACATTTGTATTCCTCAACAATACCCCCCCCCCCCCCCCTGGTTTCGTTTGATTTGGACCACCTTTGAGAACTGAGCGAAATAATGAGAAAGCAAGAGCAAGAAGAATTGTAACCCTGACCGCGAATGTCACTGCCTGCTACATCAAACACGTCAAGGGAATTTAGACTGATAACTTTTTAATTGTGGGTTTATCAATGCTTAATCACTGGACAGGTGAGCTGTAATGAAACGTCCACCTTGATGGGGGGGGGGAATGCAAATGACTTCTTTATAATACCAGCACGAATGAATGGGGCCTTGGCCCCTGCCTCGACAGACAAACGAGCTCTGACTTCGCTGGGTCCCGAGCTAAGGGGAGCGTTTTTCTGCCTCAGCTGAAGGACTAATCAAAGACAAAAACTGATGACGAACAACGGACTGACGATGCTGGTCATGTAATATTTCTGGATTAAGTGAAAAAAAAAAACTGAATGAAGAGCCGTTATTGTTAGTTTGATTTGAAGAACAACTGACACTTTGACAACGCTCGACGTCTATTAATTCAGCAGTTTGACAGGCTGTGTTTTCAGTTGTTAGACGGGAGAAAGCAAAAAGCTTTCGTTGGCAAAGGCCTCATTAGCTCAGTAACCTTCGACACAGATGTTTGTGAAGCATTAGTTCTCCCAGCTAATCTGAAGACATGACTGAACCCCCCAAATTATCTGCCACCGTCTCTTTATCTCTCTGTCAGTTGATGTCTGGTTGTTTCGGTAAACATGCAAACAAAAGCCCCCCCGATTCTTGCCTCCTCAAAGAACAACTGCAAACTAATTTATTTTCTGCGCGACAGATATAGTGTGAGCGCGGAGCTGGTGCTGCTTCCTTTCCCCCGACAAAATGCATGCAGTTTGTCAGTCTTATCCAACCCCTCTGTCTTAAATCAATTTGTTTTCTGCCTCATAAATTTCCCTCAGTGTCTGAAATCGACTTCCTGGACCTGGAAATTCCATCCAGAGAACAGTAAGTCATATTATTTTACACCAAGGAAGGGCAGGAGGACGTCATTAAGCTCTCGGAGGCAGGAAAAAGGCCACCATTATCCATCTTTCTTAGTGTTCTTCTCCACTGACAAACCCAGTTAGCTACATTTCCTTTCTATATTTACTCATCTTCTCAATATACATGTTGTATGTCATCTTCACAAAGGATGATGGGTGAATGAATGCAACTGATTAAAGCTCCTATTAGATGCCCGCCTGCTCTTAATACATTTCTGGGTCTGTAGACTGAAGGAACATACTGAGCAAATACAAAAAGAGATCAGTTCAGATTAGGAATCAGGGTCTAGCCTCTGTTTTGGACAGAGCACTGCAACACAAACCCTCCCCCGTGCTCTAACTGGTTTCAGACCAGCGAGACAGGTGTGAGGCTGGTCGATAAGAATGTAACAGGTTGACTACTTCTCACTGTCGAGAGAACAGAAAGTAGAACTGAATGACTGGGGATATAAATGAGGCTTATCAAATGCCAGGCACAATTTTCTGTCATCTCCTCTGTCTGTCGGTATCAGGGGCGATCTCTTTCATCTCCATTTCTCTTCTGCTCCCCATCTGGTCTAGCTGGTCCTCTGAAGCCGACCCAGGCCCCGTCATATCTCCTTGCTTTTCCTCGAATACCCCCCCCCCCCCTCCCACACACACACACACACACACACACACACACATTCCCTAATCCTTCTTCCAGACTTATCTCACCCAGTCTTTCACAGTGTCTATCTTATTTTAATATTACTTTATTATCTTCTTAGCATTCTTGCTCCTCCACCTCTCTCTCTGTGCCCTTTTCTGATCCATCATTTTCCATCACTATAAGCTGGCAGCGCTATCATGAATAATGAAAAAAAAAAGAAAAAAAAGCAGAACATTGAAAAGGAAACAGCTTTTTTAGCTGAGTCAGCTCCCACAGCACTGGCATTTCTCTCTGGTTGGATATGGAGTCTTGGAGGAACGGGGACGCACATTCCCTGCAACGCTTACGAGAGGGGTGGCCCGGGTGTAGACGGAAGTACAGCGAGGAAAGCAAATTGAGTGATTTCACTGCATGGATATGTAGAATTTTACAGATCTGTGTATCTTGTATATACACTATCTATGCGCATATTGCACTGCATAATGCAATGTACATATTGTCACTGTGTGATACAATGAATGCCATGTTTCATGTTTTATTCTCATATTTCACTTCTGGGAGAATCAGTGACTATCATCCACAGACAAAATCAACAGCTGATCACAAAAAGTATTAGCCTTAAAATCTAATCGCGAATGTGTGTGTGCGTGTTTGCGCGTAAGCTTGCCTGCATGGGTCAGTGTGTGTGCCCGCTCACAAGCATTGGGATATGCCACCCGCCTGTTATCGGAGCTCAGCATCACCGTGGACCGTGGTAAACTTGCTTTTCTGATCAAACCAGATTAGCTGTGATCTTAACAGATCCTGTCTGATCCATGCTGCACAGTGGTCTCTACAAACATGCTCCCATCTCCTTTTAACGCCATTTCAAAGAGTAGCTTAGACTGCGGTTGACAGGCTCTTCATAAATAATGCAGCATACAGAGCAGGAAGGAATATTAATACTGGATAATCTTTAAGAAATATCATGCGTCGCATTTTCCCCCTGTCTGATTTTGTTGATCCCGGCTGAATGTTACTTTAACGCTGCCGATGTAATCCAAAAAAAAAAAAAGGAGACTATTTTTTTTTGACCTGATTGCATCAATTCATTTTGGTTCTTGGATCAAAATCGTCAACAGCCGAGGCCTGATTTTAAAAGTCAACACATGATCAGAGACCAACCAGACCCGTTTAGTGTCAAAGGCTGAGCGATGCTGCCTTCTTTTGACACAAGCTCTGTGTCCTTTGCAGCTCTCAGATCCCACAATTACGCCAGGGCATTGAGAAGATCCGCATCAACTCATCAAGTTGAAATGCATCACATGACCATGTTGTATTTGTGGGTATTTGTGTTGTAGTGACCCCAAAAGTCATAATGGGTCACATAATAAACCACTGATTCTCATGCTTCCAGACTGGGAATGCTGCGAATCACCACATGGTAGATACATAGAGGATACACAGACGTTTTAACAGGCACATGGAGGCTCTGCGGATGTAGCATACAACTGCCGGTGTCATCCATCAAACATCACAATTCACTCAGGAAAGTCATTCATCGTGGAACTGAATGGAGTTCGCTGACCACCTAAAAAGTGGAAATTCTGGACTGACTTGACTGCGCGATTCGACCAGCGGTTTCGGTCTCTGTCAATTTAATCTTTCTCGTTGGGAAAGGATGAGCAAATTAATCCTAGCTCTTAAGTCCTCTCAAGGACCTTGGGTGCTTTTCATTACACTAATAAATGCTTCCTTGTGTCCTCTCTCTCCTCATGTGATGCAGAAATCACTCCCTCTCTGTCATCCTGGAGGATTAATCCACAAGGAGGCAGCTTTTGGAGAAGCTCCGAGCGGGGGAAACGCATGTGTAGTGGCGGGTGATGCAGAAATGCCACACCCCCACATGTGACACACGTGTGCTAGTAGTATGTTTGATATGATTAACAGCTCAATTAAGGGCTTATCCCTCGTCTTCTTCTTCTACTTCTTCTTCCACACAGTTACTCTTGCAGCTCTTACTTTGTGTTCTTGTGTACACGGATCTACACATTATATAATGCACGGTTACAATAATGCAGCATAATGTGCTGTCACCTTATTTGTGATAAACAAACACACACAATATACAGGATAATTTAAAAACAATGTTGTTCCGGCATCAGAACTGAAGTTTTTATTGTTAAATGTAATCGACATACACGCACACATTATTATCCAGCTATGCGGTGTATTATTATGCAGGCAAATTATAGCCCAAGAAATCGTAACAGATAACACTGATTCATACATATGAAAAGATTTAATACAAATATTAAGCGTGATTAAATGATCTGTACTAACACTACTAAAAACTAAGAATGCTGTACAGATTGAAATTTGGACGTTCATGCCAGTTGGCTCGATGTGTGACACAGCTGTGCGGCATGTCGTATCTGTCATGCCGGACACTGTGGAACCAAGGATTTCTCATTCGGCTCCTCCGTCCTTGCTGCTCCCCTGCGCATGCAGCTAGGATGTAAGGAAAGGAAGTGAGTAAAGGTAGTGAGGAGACGTGTTAGCGTAATGAAAAGCACCCCTTGCGTGTGTCCTTCAGAGGGTGCAGGCCCTGAATCGGGGCGGCTGTCTCTTCTTATCTCTGGATGTCTCTCACTCAAACTGCTGTGTCTCTTTTTAACTTGGTGTTTTCATCTCTGCGTCTGCTCATTACGCTCTGTTTCTCAGACACACACGGACACACAGACAGGATGCGTAAATATAATATAGATAGCTTTAATGTTCACCCATAAAACCTATTCTGGATGCCATCATTATTTCAAAGAAGCACGATGCTCGGAGATGTTCATAACAAATTCCACATTTATTTCGCTCCAACGGAACAGTTAACATTTAAACTGAGCTTGAGGACAAATACCAAACATGACTCCAACCAAAACAACCTCTACAGCTATAAACAATGTGTATTAATCACCACAGTAACTGTACATCTTAAGGCAATTTGTGTTTTCTAAAATCCAAATCTATTTTAACCTCATCCTGCTCAGGTATTCAGACTGCTCTCCTCACCACCTACTGAAAGAGGATGGGGACCGTGATGTAACTACATGATGAATTTCTGTCTTTGTGCCTAGTTTAATTCAGCCATTAGGAAAATATTCCTATAATATTACATGTTTAATTGCTGTTTAAGTCTCTCGTGATGTTCGTTTAAAATACCGTTTTGCCTTTCGTCTCGCGATGATGAGAAAGGAGAAATTCTCTTTTGTGGCCGTCTTAAAGATTTGTTCGAAATGTTCACGCTCAAAAGAATCAATTTTATCTAGCACAGAGAGCAGGAAACAACATTAGGTGCAACACTAAGGTAAACACGTAGAGGAAGAGTGTTAAAACAACCAAACACCCTCTCAATACTCGACTGTGTTAACTGTTTGTTGCCACAGTGCTTGCCTCAGATTTCAATTATCATACAGCAAATTACCATGGCAACTTCATATTCCTGCCCGATTGTGAGAAAACGCTCAGTGTTTTACCTTATTTTCATGGTGGTGCAGGACATATCTCAGTAGATTCCTGATAATATGAACATTAACTTGCATCCAGGCACTGGTGAGTGATGACTTTCCTGGTATTTCACTCTTACGGTTCCAGCATACCGCTGGTAGCATTATTATTCTTCAATCACTCTTTCCAAGAACTTACTGAAAATATACGCGTCGCAATCATCTATTCCTTCGTTCGAGACAGTGAACATGAAAGACAGACAATAAGGATGTTGCAAGGAATTCTCGAGATATTACAGAGAGGCTAAAACTTTCTACTTTCTTTGCTCTGTTTTTTGACAAAGTGCCAAAGTAAACACAACGCTGCAAAGTCGGAGATAAAATACATTCATCTGTCTCTAGTCCACAAAAGCTCTCCCGATTTTTTGTCATGAATTAACAGGATTACAGAATGACCAGTGAGTGACGAGGGTAAACAGCGCATCGGGGCCCTTCTATGTGGTTAGTGTCAGCGTGCTTTGAAAACAAGTTATTTGTTTGAGCTCTCATTTCATTTCGTGGCAGATCTCCAGAAGATGGGCTTCGAGGCACCTCTTCAAACCGAAGACGAGGGAGAAGGATAATGATGTATCCAAGGATGGGTGCTTTAACCCTGAAGTGCAACGGTGAAGTACAGTCAAAGGCAGAAAGGGATTCCATGAGCCTGAATTTAAGCAAGAGGCACGCTGCCTCCCGTTCAGTTGAATAAGCACTATAAGGAGTGCAATGTGAAACTTGTACAGCATGTGGGCTGTGGGGGAAACCACGCTGAGGCTGCGGAAGCAACAAAAAGTTACAAACTGCAGCTCGGAACGAAAATGTAAACTTTGTTCAGCGGCTGCAAAGCCTGTGGTGCTTTTTGCAGGTGCGTCTGAACTCATTGTGGAAAGGAGTGCAGAGTGATTACGAAGTTACTCTCTTACTCAGGTCGTGTCAGAACGCTGTAAGCTCCTGTTGCGAACACTGGTTTGAGGTCAGGACGTCGGAGCAGCGCGCTCGAACAGCAGCACAGCAGCAAGTTTGACAGTCTGCGCTGAGCTCACAACCACAAGTTTAACACTCTGTATGCATCTCCCATGTCAGAATGTTTAAAGCGTAAGTGCACATCCAAAATCTGCCCTTCTTTCAGAGCAAATTTTTAAAAACGCAGCAGAGGACTGCACGGAACAAGCACTTTAGAGTCCGAGGCCTTGACACTGACCAGAGTGAGTGGCAGACTGACCAGGAACAGCCATACAGAGCTTGTAGTCATCTAACCGAGCTAACCAGCCATGAGCAGATGCTGTCAGACCCTCTGTTTCCATGCTGGAAGTCCACTGGATCTTTGACAAGCACTATAAACCCATTCATTGCCGTTTGTAAAGGTTTCTATGTTGTGTACTTGCTAAGCTAGCAGCTCAGGGAACCAAACGGTCCAGTTTGTGTGTGTCAGTGTGTTGCCTGATCTATCTCAATCAGCATCTTAAACAGCCAAGGTTTTACAGACTTGTCTCCCACTCGAAGGTGGAGACGCCCGTGTCTGATTAGACTGTGTCAACAATCTTTTTTTTTTTTACATAAATGCCATGTTGCAAATTAGTACAAAGTGTTTGACTACAGCACTGGGCATGCAAGGTTCAGAGTGATTTGGATTGGGTGGTTCAATCCAAATGGTGTTTTTCAACCCATTAAATGCAGATTTTTAATCAAATCAAATCAAATTTTATTTGTATAGCCCAAAGTCACAAAACACATTTAGCCTCAGAGGGCTTTACAATCTGTACAGGGGGTGACACCCTCTGTCCTTAGACCCTGGGTTCGAGGATTTTTATACATTTAGTAAGAACCAGCAGTGACGTGTTTCATCGCAGCACAGTTGTGATGTTAATGTAGTTTACAGCTCTAAAAGAGCGTTTAAGCATGCAGCGCCACTTCAACAATGACCCAGTGGTGGAATTTGGCTGAAAACATTTACTCAAGTGCACTTGGAGAAAACATGCAACTGTGCCGTTGGGTTTTTATCCAACATTATGTAGTTGCACTCATATTTTGGACCAAACTGTAAGAGCAAAAATAAATTTGGATATTCTTTCTGCAACTCCCACCCCAACTCTAATGTGCTTGTCATGCTTGTCAAGCATCGGTGACGAGGTCTTGTTGGTAAATCTCAGCGGAGGAAAAGTCACTCATGCAGCTGCGAGCCAGAATCTGAAGCATCTGACAGAGGCCTCTTGGCGTGGTGAAGCTGGTGTATTGTGGCCACGAATGTGGTCAGTGTTCACAGTTGTCTTATGTAAAACTGCTAAAATGTAAATGTGATCTGATGTTGCTTAGAGACGGAACAGCTTCCAGACCTTTTCCAGTGCCTGAAAGTTTTTTTTAAATCAATAATGATTTATCACAGATTCCACCCAAAACTCCTTTCAGCAAAACCTCAGCTCCATACACACTAACTGCGCACTATGTCTCTGTGAGCCAAATCCCAGCACATGTCAGGATACAGGTCCAGGAGCGCATCGAGGAGTTTTTTCAAAAATCCGAAAATTTGACTTTTAGACCGGTGTTTCCCACAGGAAAGAGAGACTGTGATGGATGTCATGTATTTGCATGCTCCCCAAAATAAAATGTTGTATATTTTAAGGCTAAATGCATCACTCTGGTGAATTTTAAGAGCAGAGTTTAGAGGCAGGAGGCAGGAATGTTGTTGGTGGTTACTGGTTGCATATGTAGGCTGCTCCAATTGCTGGAAGGAGTATGGGCCAATATACAAATTGCAAATCACATGATTTATTTTGGCCTCTATTTATCATGTTCCATATTTTATTTCACTATTTTTAAACAACATATTAACTATTAAGAATAAAAAAAAATAAAGTATCATGAAATGTTTAAGTATCGACTTTGTGGATGTTCTTCTCGTGAACGTCCGTTTCTTTCTTTATTCTCTGCTGAAACGCTGAGGTCCACATGGGTATAACAGCTTTCCGATCCACCAGTGAGCCCCTATTTGGCATGATTTGTTTTTTCAGTGGTGCACCAAGGTAGCACTATCAGAAAATGAAAATAAGTACCATCTGAAGTGTGAAAATATTTTTGGTTCATTATGAAACTGTGAATTAAACTCTGGTAGTCTAAAACAGTCTAGGTAGTTATTAAGTAACACCGATTAGTCATTTTCTGCACATGTGCATGTGAAATAAGCCTAAAAACCTTACCTAACAGCAGATCAACTTGGGGCAAAGTAGTAAGAATACTAATTGGAAGTAATGCGAACACAAAGGGAGGACATTCTTACGCCTATGGGGCAGACTTCTCCTAGTTACCCTCTTGATGGCTTAATTTCGCAAAAAAGCTTGGAAGAATTGAAGATTTCCCAGGTGAAATCAACCAAACTATGACTTCTGTGCAAACCTCAGCCACTATAGTGTAGTGAAAAGGGACACTCCAGGAGTCAATCAGATTTTGGCTGCTGCAATGCTCCTGTGGCCCCACTCCTGAATCTGTCCATGTGCAGGTTTAAAAATCCAGCTGTACCTTGCCAATGACTTTTGCTGTTACAGGAGCCCAAGACAACGCAACACAAAACAGTGCATCACACTGAAAAAGCATATATTTAATGAATAAGCTACAGAGGAGGAAAAACTGTCCCTGTGTAGCATTTGACTTTCTTCACAAAAGCTGATGACGATGAATTACAAACCAGCCGAGTATGACAAATGAACCGTGTGCCTGCGTGCATTCACAATCAAAAGCACATGCACACAAACTCATGTTTTTAATTAATACAACCGTGGCTACATAATTCAACAACAGAGCGAAGCACTGTGCTAATGCATTTTTAAAGTCAAGAGTTTTTCTTTTCACCGTTTTTAATTTGAATCCTTCCTTTGCTCTGCCAAACGCAGCTCTCAAAAAGTTTCCATTTTAACGGTGATTCTCAATTACTCACGGCAAAGTTTAGAAACTAGCAGGAAGCTACTGTAGTCTTCCCTGCTCCCTCTATTAATAAGCAGTTCAACATTATTCAAGGATATTCAAGGATGCTTGAGGTGAAGAAACTAAATTAAATACTATGAACTGATTGCTGGCAGTGTGATGACAGTGTATTTGCTGCCAGGTATTATACATGTTTAATTACACAGTGTGTACAGAGTTATTATTATGCAATGTTAAAATGGAACCTGAAATCATTGTCAGGGACGTGCAGAATTCAGCCGTTCAATCAAATGATTTCTTACGTATTAGAAGGTTGCAAGGGCTGTTTAGAAGATTCAGTTAATGTAAAGAGTGAATTCACACAGAGATGATGGTTTATCGTTGCAAAAGGCAAATGGACTGTAGTTATATAAAACGCCTCTGTAGTCTTCTGACCGTTGCTTTTATGCTACATATAACAATCACCCATTCACTACACCGGTGGCATTGGCTGCCATGCAAAGTACTAGCTGCATGTAATCATATTCACATACAATCACACGTTGATTGTGCCTTTGAGAGTAATTTACAGCTCAGTTTCTTGCCCAAGAATACATTGACACACCAGCTGGAGCAGGGAGGGATCAAACCGCCGATCTGATTAGTGTCTGACCTGCTCTACCTCCTGAACCACAGTTTCTATGTAGATTACATAAGTAGTCTATCAAATTACAGTGACACACAACATACTACACATGCAAATGCTGTCGCTTCACATGCCCATGGACCAGTGGTTCAACTTCTATCCCGAAGAGGCCCATTTTTGAAGAAACGGACAACCCCTGGTTACTTCTTAATATAACTCTGTGTGTTGTTTTCATTTATACAATAATGGGTACTTAATAGGCTTATTTTTTTTCTTCTGCATTGTTTTATTAATTATTCTATCAAATATATCACATGTAAGAAAAATGAGTTCCTGTAAATGTTGTGTCAGTAATTAATCAGCCCAGAATTGATCTGAATCACTCACATCACCGTCTGAAAGCTATTTGATGTGACAAACACCAAAAACAGAACATTCTGCAGTTATTGAATTCATTATGTGGGTTATTATTTATTATATACTATTATTATATTATATATTACTACCACTATATGGTATGCACTGAATATAATAAATATCCATAAAACTAGTCACTTCACTGACTTCACTAGTCAGGGATCTTTAGTTTACTCAATAACAGAAAAAGGGGTCCCTGGAGGAAAAAGGTTAGAAACCAATGCTATAGACCATGCACAAAAAGCTGATCTCTTTTCAAACCTCTAAACCTCTAAAAAAATCGAAAACAAGCAGTTAATAAAAGCTAATGGTTAGCTTTATTGACTGCTTGTTTTCATTTTCAGTTCCTTTTACTTCATCAGTAATACTGATAGCAAAGCTAGTGGCGCTTAATTCATTCATCCATCTCTGGGTCACTTCTTAACAACATTTTTTTTTACCCCTTTGGAATGACCACTCAAACTCCCAACATGAAAGCAATCAAATCGTTTTCCATTCTTCCTTTCCTTGCATTTCATTTTTACTTCCTTACAAGCTTGAACCCATATAACAAAAAAAAACTACTTTTCTCTTTTGTGACATTCATCTGTGGTGTCTTTGGTGCCGTTATCTCTGCATTTCTTATCAGTGGTGTTATTGAATTGCCTTGTGCAGTGAGCAGGCTGGCTTTCATCAACGATTTCAATCCACACTACCGTAGAGTTAAAAAAAAAAAAAACACCATAATTTGCATCTTCAAAATCACTGTGTCGCGTATCAGTTTCCATTCTGTTGGATTCAGATATTATGAAACAACGGTGTTTGAACACCGGATCTTGTTTAGCTTCTTTTTCTTCTCATTTATTTAATGTGCGTTTTACAACACAAACTACGCAGTGAAACCCAAGCGCAGAAAGTTTTCGCTGGCAGGACTCCATGTAGTGCTGTAATGCACAAATAAGCCTCCAACAGAGGTTGAGAGGTTTGAAAATGTAGACCAGTTCTGGCTGCCTCAAATCAGTGAACTTTTGTATACCTACTTTTTTTTATTATCGTCTCCATTTTATACAGACTTTGCCACAACATGTCCAGTATGATCTACAAACACTTATGGAGATACATACGTAGATTAAACACCAGTGGGACATGCTGCTGTGTTCTGGCATTAACTGAGACGTGGCTGGAGATCAACATGTGCGACAGTGTCATCACTCCAGAGAGTTTCTCCGTCTATCGGCATGACAGAAAAAAACAAAAGTTGAAGGGAAGGGCTTCATGGCTAACTCCTGGGGATGAATGTCCATGTCTTAACAATGCACTGTTTATCGGTTCTGGGGCTACTGACCATCAAAACTAGACCTTTTTTTATCTCCCCAGAGAGTTCAGTTTAGTCTTCCTCACGATTTACATCCATACAGGATAAATCTTTAGCCCTGTACCAGCTGTACAGGATTATAAATGGGCTGGAGAACTCTCACCCCGAGGCCGTATTCACAGTTTTGGGCGACTTTACCAGAGCCAGAATGAAGAAGGTTCCCCCAAAATACTATCGTAACACATCACTTTTATCACCAGGGTAGAGGAAGCACTGGATCACTGTTCAATCCCTTGTTTCAAACCCATACATGACAGCTTTCAAAAGTGCTGCCTTCAGGTAGCTCACAGCATCATGGAGAACCACAGCCACTCAGCTCACAGACTGTTCTCCTTGTTAACATCTGGCAGATGTTACAGAAACACGGCCACAAGAACACAGCACTCTTTCACATTCATACAGTGCATAGTAAATGTATAATACTAGCTCATATATATATATATATATATATAGTTTGTTTTTTATATTTTATTCATATCATTCTGCTTTACTTAATTTCTTTATCTTACTATCCTCTATGTCGAGCGCTTCTATTGCATGCTCTTAATGCCAAGCTGACCTGTTTTTCATTGTACCGTTGACCTTGTTTTAACTTAACACAAACATGTCAAATATGACATATAACAAATAAAACTGAAACTAAACCAGGAAAGAGTGAGCGAGGCAAAGGGGTAATATTTGTTGCTGAGCTCATGTGTCTTTATCTTAGTTTCGGATGGCTGACGTGAAAAACTGAGGGAGCGAAAAAGTGTGCAAAGTGCAAGAACTGCAAGAACTGCAAGAAAGCTGAGAAACACACAGGGGTTTCTGATGCGCAATGCTTCAAAGACCAGCAGGGGAACTAGAGCGAGAACCCTGTCCAAGATGGAGGATGAATCAGACCCTCCACTCACCTCTGTAGGTCCCCAATGAAAGCAGAAATGTGTCTGATCACAGCCACAGGGAGTCCTGCACTGCGACACACTGACTAAGGGTGCATGTGTGTGTGTGTTAATGTATGTGTGTTGTGTGTGACTGAAGTGTGTGTGATCTTGTGGATGCTCTCTCACCAAAAGAGGAGCCTTCAGGGAGACACCATTAAAAGAGCCTAATTAATCAAACGTAACACAGCTGCGAGAAAAGAGAAATTCCGTGAAGACCCGCATGAGCCCCCGCAGAACCGAAACACCCCACCACTCAACCCAGCGTCATCTCCTGACTCCCCGCCAGCTGCTGACCTCCAGGAGCACAGCTCTGTGAACTGCTGCTGGCATGAGTTTAGTTCAGTTGTACAAATGGGTTGAGGTCCAGTGCACAGTTTAGCCAAGCCCAGGTAATTCCATGGATAAATGTGGCCCATTTCAACATTACACACACATCCTCATTGCCCGTTCATGTCCAGGTTAGGATCAATAGGCTGATTGATTGAAGATAGATATCTTGGCAGCAGGGAGGATATAAGTATGGGTATGGGATTGAGTATGGAAGACACTAGACCTAAAGAAACCAATTGATCTGACCTTTAAGGATCGGTGATCCAATGTGAGGGGTGTTTAAAATAAGTTCATCTAATGTCAGAGTGAGAAATGTATTTCTGTGGAAATAAATACAGGAGCACTTTACTGACTGGGTTCAAAAATGAAAAGATCTGTAGTACTTCAACATGCCATCATCAACCAAAGTAATAGTTAGAAACCAAGATAACTGCTACTATACACTGACAATTCTGACCAAACAGCACGCAACATTTTATTGTGACTTAATAATACATATCACAAGGGCCAGTGGTGACAGATTAGCCGGATAATTCTATGTTCCTTTCCCCTTAAGGCATTCATGATTGGAACCACGGGCAGTAGGCCAGTTACAACAATAAACATACATACATAGACACACAATACACGCGCTTTGGGGGAGATGTCAACAACATAGCACAGGAATACTAATTGGATAGTCTACAAACTGTATCCTAATTACATCAGAATGAACGTTGAGATAATGAGATTTTTTTTTTCCGTCTTATATTCTTCTGTCGGTATGCTGTACTTGTAATTGCTTCCTTCGGTGTTATTTGTCTTTTAACTGTAGTTCATTAAGCACGAGAGAGAGTGAGAGAATAGACGATGACAGCGGCTCCATAGCTTACACAGGTAATTATTATCCCCAGAGAACATTTGCTTGGAAGAGTGTCGGCCTCTGTCGGAGCGACGAGCTGATCAATCAGAGGCCATGAAAAGATACATGAAGATTTTGACATGAGATCTTGTATTTTCTTTAGCTTTCAGTTTTTCACGGCAGTAACAAAGTCACTTAGCCTATACTCCGTGAATTTACAACTATAAAGAATATCAGCCTCCCATGAAGCAGACAATTGTCTTGTTACTTCCTAACAACCACGGAGAGGTGATGAGGTAATAGTGATGTTATTGAGGCCTAGGGTAATTAAGTTGCAACTTCAGACAATCAGGGTAATATAGTACTGAAACAACACAGCAAGTAAAGCGATGAGCTCAGTGCGGTGTTGATACACTCCGTTGACCTTGTTTTTGTAGCACAGGGCAGTTCATTAAGGAGCAGGGTCGAATGTGGGCCACGTGTTGGATTATTGACAATGGAATGGTTATCGGGTTTTCTTACAATACAGGACATACATACAGGACTTGACAAGATGGAGCAGTTAGGACTTCAAGGTTAGAAGGTGTATTAGAAACTGGTCTCTTGGGACTCCATAAAGCAGTAACCTCTAGGTTCAGGAAAGCCCTCAAGGTTTACTCATTGATGAGAAGAGAAAAGCAGCCTTGGCTAATCTATATCAGCTCATTAGCAGCGAGATTCCAAGTAAGCTGATGTTTCTCAGAAATGAAAGTTGAAAGGAAAAAGGACTTGGGGGAGTCCTGGGGTTTCAACTTCAGACACAAAACCTGACACTCTTCCTTGTATTCCTAAACCAGGTTTTACACTGTACTAGCCCGCTATTAGCTAGCATATAATACTGAATGAGTATGATGACCGAAAGTGAGAGAAGAATACTATTACCACATTTCCATCAAACACTACTACATATCCAAACCCAGTCTGTTTTCGGTTTCCACTATCGATAGTACTCTTAAATGTGGACAGCGTTGTTACTGGACTAAAATTAGAGAATCACTAAGCATATGTTTCAATTGACCAATGTTTGTACGTCTCAAAAAAATATCTGGTTGTTAGAGACTGTAAAGGGACCATGTATTGAGAGACATGGGTCCTTTGTAGGATTGGCTGAAAGCTAAAATCTTATCTTTGTCAGACGTGCACTGTGACTGGCATCCCGGTTCCTTGTTAAAGCACTGTTTAGTTCTGAATGGTTCCTGCTCCAAAATATCAGCATTATACCGGCCTTTAGAAATTCACTACCTAGCCCTTAACCTTCAACACCAGCTGAGATATTCCCTTGCTACTGTGATAATCGGAGCATCACCTCTCTTAGAATAGCTTCTTCTGTTAAAAACTGCATTTCCCTAAGCTGCACTCCTACTGTATAAAAAGGCTTTTCAGTGTAAAGTGCATTCTACTGATTTACCCCTAATCTGCATAAGGTCCTCTGCCCCTTTTGACATCAGACTCCTGTGGTGCGCCGTGTGTTATAGACCATTATCCTCTCCTAATCTCCTTTTAGTGACTAAGTGACACCCAACTGTTAAAATGCACGTGCCCAACATGATGGTGCAGTGAAAATGGAGGCAAGAACACAACGCAACAAATTGTCCCGATATATTTCCTTTGATGTCACGGTGACTCCCTCTGGAAATGAGTGAGTGGCCTCGTTTTACATTTAACTTGCACTGTTATATCTGCAGGTACGTTCTTTAGTGACATTATTCAAAGTTGGTTCCCCAGGCATGAGCAGCATTTTTAATAGCATATGCTGGTTATATGAGGAGAAGAGCGGATTTGGAACTCTGGTGGCAGGAAAATCTGGAGTGACTACGGTGTATTAGCTTAACCATAGCAACCATGCAAGAGTAGAGATGTATTCCTGACTGGGTTTAATGAATACATTTACTGTACGCACATCCAACACCGGAGAAATAATAGCAAATAATAAAATAAAGACAGAGAGAGAAATAGGAGACACAAAGAGTGAGGTGAGGGTGAGGTTATGCATATTTAGCTTTCTTCCTGTTTGTTCGTAGGCTGGACATTCTTCTTTTCTATGTTGGGTTAACAAGCTGGGCTTTTTCTCTGATCATACAAAAGATTCAGATTCACTGACCTCAACCTCTCTGGAGGCCTACAAAGCTGATGCTGATGTTAAGGTATTTTCTTTTTAAAGACGCCGAAGCTGGAACTGAATATAATATACAATGTCTATACGTTTTACTGCTTGTTATTTCATTTCTATATAAACTGGTTTGCCATTATACTAGTCGGTAGTCACTCAATAGTCAATCAGGAGTCAGAGCACATTTCTTTCTTTCACATGTTTTATGGTACAGGGCGTTTCACAAAACACTGGATTTCTTACCCGTTTGGAAAGGAAGACATACATAGACAAACACACACCAAAGGAGGGATTGTTCTGGACAAAAGGTCATGGGTCAAAACTTTCACTGTTGGACAAACAATGTTCCCTACATTGGTCTCTGGTCTGGGTGAGCTGGGCTCGCCAGGTGAGCAAAGTTTTAGTTTCTACTTGTAAGAAAACTCTTCAATTCTTAATACTTGGCTGTTTTTTTAGTCCCGGACACACACAATCACAGGTCCGGCAGGCCAAGTGTGTTGCCATAAGGGTGTCATTTGTCCTGTGTCCTGTTTTTTTTGCCCTGCTTAACAGGTCAGGTTGCACACGGAAAAGCCAAACCCAGAGCACCGTCTTGCCAGGTCTATTATGTTTCAGTTCCAAAACAGATAAGTAGAACAAATTGCCTCTCATCCAAAGGTAATGGTTCATAATTATTTGCTCAGATAAGAAGGGTTCTAGGTGCAGAAAAAAAAGAACTGGATGGCTTTTACTGTCTGTGTTGCAACTGGACCATTGATCCGTCCAGATGCAATCTCACTGGGTAGAGGTGAAAGCGATAATGCCATGCCACAAGTTTTCGTCTTCTCATTTTAAATCAAACTTGACAAAACTTTGTGCGGTGCTTCTAATGAATAACGATCGCCTGCGATGTTCTTAACCAATTTCTGTCTTCTGGACTGTGCATGGACTGAGTCAACCCAAGCTTTTCTGTCCTCCCAGTAAGGTATTACCACAAGGCCTCACAAAGGGACAGACAAAAGGCAAAGTTTGCTGGTGCCCACCATGAGCAGGCTTTGCTTTGTCCCTTGCTTCCCAAAGGGCATCTGTGCATCATCTCGGTTGGTTAAAAGACAAATCGCCTGTCATTGTGCTAGTCAAGTTCAGCTAAAACAGACCGACACACATGATTTCTGCTCCTGCTTCATGCACGGGTGTTTGCATGTAGGTAGATCTAATCAACCATTGAATGAGCCATCCATCTTCACTAAATGTAGTACCCGAGGGCTGCAAATGGGCCTTTCAATACTCAATACCCGGCTGTACAGCCACGCTTACCGTATACTCACGCTCATATTTATTTAGTAAAACAGGTGAAGCAATAAAAATGAAATGGTACACGTGGCACATACAAACAGTAGGTGCTTTGATATTTCTCTGAAAAATGTATTCAGTCAGTCATGTTTGCTATTATTGTACTAGTTCTTTGGGTCTTTGGACAATTCTACAGGAGATTTCCATTCAGTGTTTGCCTGGTAGTATAATATCTCCTACTAAGCCAAAATATAGAATAATGGTAATTTCCCAACTCTTACAATTTACCAAAAAAGATTCAGAGTCATAGCTCTAAATATTTAATTTAAAACATGCTTTTTTTATGTTTATAGTCTTTGCACATGTTAATTATATGCCCTACGTCTGTGGCAGCTGTTTTAAATGCAAATAATGAGATCATTGCTGCCAGCATTTGTCTCAACTCTGGACATTAAAACCACTGTACGATAAGAACATTAGCTTCTGTAAGCCGTAGCTCCCTCTGCATTTTGCCTTTTTTTCTTATCCTGAATCCTGTAATGCTCAGCCCAGCTAGGAAAATCCAGATGACTCCCTGAGTTGGCAAGATGACAGACAGCCTTTGGGCCACTCTATTACAAACAAACAAATCAACAGCTCCAGCAAACAGCATCCTACTGGATATCTCCTCCTGCCAGTCAGCACCAAGCTCCGACTCATGCTTCTGTATTCTGTGTGAGGGAGCGAGAAATCAATGTGTAATCATATTCACACAGTCTTTGGCAGGAGACACTGGGGGGCAGACATGGAATTGAGATGACCCGCTCAGCGCAGAAAGGGCGCAGAAGAAGCCAAATACCTTCGAATAATTTTCTGTCTTTGTTTCGCCTCTTCCACGGCGTCCCGATTCAGAACCCGTCTGGATTGCACTTGACAGAGGTGACTCATTTTCAATCGACTCGATTAATGTCACAGAAGAAGCGTTTGGCGCTGAGATAGCTCTTGCGTGGTTTGATTGAGTGGATGTATATTTCCCGAGCTTTACCTCCTTCAACAGTTGCTGTTGCATGTCGCCACCTGTTAGTCAGCCACAGTGGAGAAACACTTCAGTGTGCCCTCTCGCTACTGAAAGAGCGAGTGTGTCAAACCAATCTAAGCTTACTGCTGTGATTTTTCTTGATCTAAATGTTAAGCATCATCTTTCATGCTAATTGCCATGCCAAGGGCACCGTTGCCTCATGCTGTTCTCATTACTTACTTTACCCAGAGTTCGAACGGGGCTAACCACCCCCACATAGCCTTAGGGGAGTAGGGTGCACTGTGTTTCTTCAGTCACATGTCAGCGATGGCCAGGGACATCATGATAATGACACTGTGTGCATTAAAGCTACATTTCATTTCATACAATAATTTACAGAAATGGGAACGGGATATGGACAAATTCAATAATGCAGACAGTCACAGTGGGAAAGAAATCTTAGTTCCAGCAGTGGTATTGCAATATTTTATTCTCTACACGATAAGGGTATTCATTATTTAGTAGTGGGCATCATAGGCAGCATAGAGGTACCAACAGATAGCACCGTTAATCCCCTGTTTATGTTAGCGGGACCGGTGCTTGATCCAGGTGACCTCTTGGCAGGCTTGTGCCTGCGCAATGTAATGCTAACTAGTGGCGTTTCTGGATGAGCGTGTTTACACGCTCCAAAGTTGAACATCTTACAGGAGAAGACTTAGATCCTGTAGAAAACAGCTCTGGCAATTCCACAGATCACAGCTATTAAGTATTCATCCCTTATTTCCATCCCTTTTAAATTGCAAGCGCCAGTGAAATGTGTGGAGACAGCAGCTCGCCCAGCTCAATTATTCAAAACACGCCAACTGCATTGTGGCTAAGTGAGGGCTTGAACATGATTATGCACATACATTTCTTTTGTACTCTGCATCACCTACCTTCAATCATGATCGGCTTTGTTTTCTTTCTTTCTTTATTTATTATTTTGTTTCTGGCACTTATACATGCATGACTTTAACTATAGCTCTTATAGGGTCAGGGATAAAACCACAAAGGTCTGATGTCCCCTTTAATTATGTTGCTTCATAGATAATCTCTTTAATATGTATGCATATCATATGCATTTTTAATTGAATCCAGTCTTGGGGATTTAGCATCCTTAAGATTAACTCAGTAATGAGTGAGCGTAATGAGAAACACGTTCTGTTAATAATTTTGTCAGGGTTTTAACTGATCCACAGTGATCCTATAGTCGCTGCGATAATAGAATATTCTATGTGCTTATCATATTGCAGAGCAGTGTTGGACTTTCAGAATAACTGCTTTGTTTCATTTAAATGTAATAAGTTACTTTACAATATTACTGTATAGAGTAATGCAGTGCTTTCACCACAATAAGCACAGATGCGATTGTGCAGCCCATTCATACATGCAGTGGCTAGCACTTTTTGTATTAAAGTCACTCATTAACAACAGTGGGATGATATAGAACAATTAGCCTAGACTGTTTTTTTTTTTTTTTTTTTAATGAGCCGTGATTGCAGCGCACTGGTGGAGGTGGATAATTAAACTTAATTTCATGTTTAATTCATCATAAAACAAACTCACAATAAACACACACACTACTAACTGGTTTGGTCAAAATAATCCCTCACCGTCACGTGAGTTAGATGTGAAAATATTCTGGCTCTACGTGCCGTTTTTTGCTGTCCACTTCCTCTCTCTGCCGTTGCTGGCATCATACGCTGGGCAGCTCACTGAATCAAAGTCTGTCACTGCACTCACAAAACAACCGGCCTGCAGTGGTAAGTGTTACTACTCACAGTGAATGTTACCAAAATCGTGTTAGTAACACGTTTTATTACTTTGTTACTGCTAAAAGCAGTACATTACTGTGACATGCTACTTCAATGATAAAGAGTAACAGATGCGAAACCCCATTTTAATATATAATATCATATAATATTGTATATTATATTTAAATCTAACCTTATAGAGACAAAGAAACATAACATACATACATACATCATCTGTAACTGCTTGTCCTCACTAGGGTCGCTGGAGCCTATCTCAGCAGACAGTGGCCCGAGAGGCGGGGTACACCCTGGACAAGTTGCCAGAACGGTTGTTTCGCAGGGCGAAAGTATCAGTCTCAACACGACATCACACGCATACATACATAAGCACTCATACATCTTCTGCATTCGTTTACAACTTAAACACTGTCCAGGATTGGCATTCTACAATCATTTGTCCAGTCTGCACACACAAACTTCTTTTCTTTTCTTTTTCTTTTTTTTTGAACCAATCGATATATTTCTTTTCATCCAGCCATCTAGTTTCAGACTTGGGGCTCATGATAGGAAAAAAAAAAAAAAAAAAAAAAAACATTTAAGGAAATAAATAGAGCCCTCTGTCTCCCTCCATTTCACCATCACCTCAGGAGATAAAATGACAGAAACTGTTTTCTCATCTTCCAAGGTATGAGAATGAATGATGCTGGAGGATATGGAAGATTTGAAGGCAGGCGCCTACAGAATGTTGCAGACTACTGGCTCAGTAAACTATACTGAGCTCTTTACCTGAGAAAACCTTAGGAAAAGTAATACCACAATAGCACTCAATAGCAAACATGCATCATGAAAGTGAGATTATTTAGTGTCTGTTTGGCGGTATATTTCACCACCACCACACAATGATGCAGGCAGCTTAAAATGAGTGGCATCCCATAATGCACAGCACCGAAAAAGCTTGCCACGACAAAACTGACAATGACTTTTAAAAAACAGTTTAAAAAGTAATGGCTGATGTATTCTTCATGAAGTGTGGTACAAATCAAAGTCTGAGGAGCGGTAAATTGAGGACGTTTGTTGAAAAATGAAATTCCCTTGAAAAGGGGGAATGTGATACCTTCGTTCTTACCTTCCTCCCACCCCTGGGGACTTCCTGCCTTCTTTTCGCTTCTCTCGTTCCTTTCCCCTCGCAGGTCCCCGGCGGCCACTATGCTCCATGTAAACTCTGGGTTACCTTCCAGGTGCTGGTCACATGTTCTGCTATTGCCAGGACATCGGTGATCTGGTGAAAATAAGAGGCATTTTACATCGCTGGCTGATACATTGCTAATATAATAATTGAGTAAGTAGTCTTACTAAAGTAAATAGCAATAGAGCAGCGTGTCAATAATTTAAAACGTATTTCAACATATTCCAACAGGGGCTATCATGCTGCAATTAACGGCACTCAAACTGCATCTTGAAGGCCATTTTACTAGAATCTTATTAATCCAAATCCATTGGGAAAGAAAACTGAATGTAGCACCAAAATATTTGTATAAGTGCTTAAATAATACCCGGCAAAAATGATGGGAAATAAACGTAGCACAAGCACTTAATAACAACTTCTTCAGTTCGATTAGCAAATTAAACTTTTAATTACATGCACTACCGGGGGAAAAGAGGTGCTCAGTGAAATACATAATGTTGTCGCAGCACTATTTTTGGTCTTTTTTGAATATAAGTCCACGGTATCAACAGTGGAGGTATTGGTTCTTCAACAACAGTTTAAACAGACCCAGGAGTTGAAAACTGTTGCAGGATCTACGACTGTAAATACTGTATAAGCTTCATTCAAGCTTTGACTACAACGCAAAGCAAAAAAAAAAAACAGAAAAGGCAACAACAGGCTTGGGGAGGAAGAACCTTGTCACTTCAAATACGTTTCATTTTCAGATTTAATGGCCACATACTTTCAAGTTGTGTCAGCCCACATAGCAAAAAGTAACAGCTTTAATAGCAGCCCCACTCACGGCGCATGGAGCGCACTTTTTCACTCGGAGGAGTGGAGGGGGGGGGGGGGGGGGGGGGGGGGGGGGGGGGGGTACGGATGCGGCGTGCAAAAATTGCTGCTGTCAAAAGAAGGGTTGGGTGCAATGGGAGTTAAAATATTACTGCTGTAATACCCTCCCTAAAAATTTGCTCAGAGAGTAAATTAAGGGTCAGCTCTCCTCCCACTCATCCACTCTCTGTCTCTATCTTTGCCTCCATCTGTCCTTCTCTCCCTGTGGACACACCTCATGTAGACTCATCCCCGTGGCTTGGTAAATCGCTGTTTGAGGGGGCTTGGTCACTTTCAAATGACTTCTCACACTCTGGCTCTGGAGGAGAGGAACTACAGTGTTGTATAATCATCTTTCAACGTCCGTCTACCTGTTTCCTCTGCCATAAAGTGTTTGCAACTAGTTTAACACAGTGGTGGACTGAATTATAGCCACCAGGACTGCATAATACTACTAATATTTAAACAATTATCACATTAAAGCTATGAACTGCCATGCAAACGCGTTTGTCTGGTAATGCAGGAGGCTGACAGTCGGTATAAAGCTCACCATTTTTGCAAGACTACAAGTAATCATGTTAATGAAACAATCAGTGCAAACTAACAATAACCTGATCAATGTTATGTTAAATAAATGTTAAATAAATGTTATTCTCCACCAACTTCACCAGCCCAGATTAAAGTTGGGAGTCAAAGATCACACACGTGGCGACTACAAATAAAACATTTCTGTTAGGAGTATTCATGCCATGCAACTCAACACAGATTGCACACATTTGATATGGCTTTATGATTCTATTTGATGTGGCAGCATGGATTACATCACCATGATAAAGAAGAAGATTACAGGCCTTTGCCTATAATGAAGATAGTCGTTTTAGAGGGTTGCGTCAATTCTAGCCAATTACTTTGATTAGTGTAGTAACAACAAGAAAGTGTATGCAGGAATATAGTTATATTCTCATGGCTGATGGTATCCACAGTTTTAGACTAAAGTTAATATTTGTCCAAAAAAACTAAAATCTGCTATTTATTTTGTATAACAATGTTAGTCCTAGTAAATTGGAATACCCTGATTCTCATACTAAATTCCCATTCTGTTTTCATTTCATCGGCTGCCAATAAAAAGACCATCAGACCAGTTTCAATCCATAAAAAATGAGATGTGGGCAGAAAGCGCCAGGTCCATAAAATATCCACAAAACACATGACCAAAAAACACATACACAAGCTATTAGTAGAAAAAACAAAATGTGTTTAGGGAGGCACTTCTTTCATACTCGAGTACACAAGATTAACAGGCCAATGTCATCAGATCAATAATAGTAGCTTTTACCACTAGATTGTTCAGCTATGCGGTGCCAGAGCTGGAGTCTAAAAAGGCTCCACATCTGGGAAAACTAGAACATTTGTTGGACAGTCACACCGTGCTAAGGTCTTGGAGATATTCCAATATTGTGCCTGAAATCAGAAGCTATATCACATATTGATTTTAGAACAAGAGCGCTCACTTCTGCTGTTAAAAGTAAAAGTTTTGGTTTGGAATTTTAGTTCAGCCTGTAAAACCCTGAGACCACACTTTTTATACTGCAAAGCCTGCACCCTCTTACTTTTAACAGCGCTGTTGTTCTTCAGATAAAATACTTTCTAATAGACCACAGAGAGCATGTACCAGTGTCACACAGGGCTGCTGCATTTGATCCGATGTTTCAGGTTTAGTACAAGTGTTAAAATGATGCTTCTTTAGAGTCTGTCCAAATCTGCAAAATACATGGTTGGGGCCGTATAAGAAGAAAAACTAGTCAAAGTCAAACTTTGTAACCCAGCCAGTCAGGGGACAGCATGTTAAAACTGCTGTCAGCTTTAATTATGTGGAAACAATGCTGGATAGCCTCTCTCTAAACACTTTTTGTATGGTTCTACAGAGTATTATAAACAGAGTCACTATAGTTAGACAAAGGACAAGCAAGGATGAAGACAAAGAAAAGAAAAAGACTGTATCTTCTCCAGAAAGCAATCTTCAGTGAAGACGCCCTATAGCAAAGCTGTTACCTGCATCTTACACGGCATGTTTTATGTTGCTACTGTGGTCTGTTCACTAATATTTCTTGTTAAGTGTGGTGCTGCGCCGGTAGTTTGTCTTTTACTTTAACCGCGTGCCTTAATGTCTTGATATTTTTTATTGTTTTCGCTAAACTATTGCACAGGCCAGAAGCTGATTTTACCGTTTTGTTCCAGCGTTCTCTCTCTCTGAACGTATCAAACCAATTTCGTACTTTTAAGTTTCCGTACAATACTCTGTTCTACTTTCATTCATTTTCAGCCTCCCGCTGCATAGCTCCCTCCATTAAGAGAGATCTCTTTAATCCCCTTAAATATTTCAGTCTACAGTACTTAACATATATCATGAGGCTTGAGGCATAGTTTGAACAAGTTATCAGTGGATTGAGACGCTGGACTGAATGCTTAAAAGGAGCTTTACCTAATGAGGTGGCATCAAGGCTGCATTAGGCTGCCCTTAAATTACATGGCTGTCCACTTGAGGAGGCAGCTGCCTTCAGAGGAATCACAGTGGCAGTAGTTTCCAACCACTTAGTGCCAGTAAGGGTAATTTTTTCCATGCTTGAAACTCATCATTTGGCAAAAAAAAAAACATTGATTCCAGTAACTCATTGCAACAGAGGACCTTGAATGCTGATGAGATGTGAGGAAAATGAGAAGGTTGCAGTGAAAGCTCCTTTCCTGTCCTTGAGAAAATGTCTAGGTGGCATGAGCGAAATGATCCAGTGAGTTCGGCCTCTTTAAAGTTGGACTGAGCTTGGATCGGCTGTTCTAACTCATATAGTTGCAAACACATTGGCTTTCAGTTCCGTTCACCAGAGGCTGACGAAGTGGTCATCAGTAACTACTGATATGCACGCAGCGTTAAATAATTATTTAAGGCACCAGTGTGTAGGGCTTAGTGTAGTCGGTGTAGTTGCAATCTCCTTGGCTCACCCTCTCCTTACTTGCATTAATCAAAAAAATGCATCAAATAATCATAACAGCTCCTATTTTCAGGTAATTATTATATCAAACTTGTGCCGTTACTGCCATATTCTGTAAAACTAGTCTGATTCACACATTTGCATGCTTAACACACTCACAGAAACTAACACAGACATAAGTTGCAGAGCTGTCTCCTCGCGTTTTTTCACCCTCGGATATCATACCAATATTCATGCAGGCAGAAACGCACTTGGCACCCTGACGAGCTAAGCACTTCTGTGTGCTGCCAAATGGGGATGAGAGATATGATTCAGCCGCGGCGAGCAAGATGTGGCTCTGTCATCCAATTTCGCCCACCTTCTGCATGTGCAATGTGACTAAGAACTGATGACTTGCCAAATGACCAGCTTCACAGCTTTTACGGCCCATTCATTCACACGCTCATCTTTGATTTTGTTCAAAACCATTATATCTATCTCTTGAATATGTAATCATATCCCTTTTTTGACATTACCTGAAAGTATGGGTTCATTTACCTTTAGCTATTTAGAGAAATGCAGGTGACAAAAAAAAAAAAAAAAAAAAAAGATTTTCCACACAGCTTGAGTGTCGACTGCCAAACAGTGTCCTTGCTTGCCCCCTAATGTTTTGGCAGAGCACTATTAATTATATTATAAGGAGCAGGTCATGACAAACATTCTCCCTGCTAAAAAGTTAGTCTTAATATTTAATTTGCCCCCAAGACACTGAGTAGTTAACTGAAACACTGTTTGAAATTGAATCAGGTGCCTCACAGTGAAACTGAGAGAAGGACGGACACGCTTCATTTTTGTTCCAATGTTACACAACCTGCGGTATGAAGAGAACAACAGCTCTTAAATGTTGATGTGCTTCAGACAGATTATAGAATAGCAAAGTATTAAGCTTTAAAATATATATATACAAATACATATACAATGATAACGGACAAAGTATTTCTGCAACAATATTCTTGCTTGCTGTTGACTGTTCCCCGATGCTTATAACTGGATCCCTACGTTGAACATCTGTTGTCTGTTTTTTTTTTTCTTCAGATCACTAACTAAAGAGAAAACAGACAAAACAAGCTGAAGAATGAAAAGTGTAACACTGTAAAATCTGCGCTTATTCAGCTATAATTCACTGCATGCTGTGAGCACCACTCCAGATACTTTCCTGAGCAACTTAATGTTTAAAGTTACGATATAAATTCATTAGTTAACACGGCCTTTGTTGCCAGATTAAGTGCTCGGTGGCTTCGATGGGCATTTACAGATAAAGAATTATTTTATGGAAAGCCGCCACTGAAACAATGACTTTGTGAAGTAATGTGATTAATTCCAGCTATTATAGCAGAAAGGGAAGAATCAGTACTGGCACTGCTTTATATCAACATTATGCAATGTCTAAAACATATCTCAGCCCGTTCGATCTGAATGAATTGAAATGGAAGCTCAATCAAACAAGCTGCGGTGTGCAGCCGCAGATATTATTTCAAAAGGTTTCATTTCTTCCTCCTCCAATCTACACATCATTAATTTTATGTCATTTCATCTGAATATAATTCCATCAGTCCTGGAACCCAATATATTATTAATGCTTCCAGAGAACAATATTGATTATAATCACATTATCATTGTTTTTAATGGATCAGTTACTCAAACCTTGTTTCTTTTTTTAAAAAGCCAGTTCAATGGGGTCTCAGCACATCAGGCTTTGGTGATAATTAAAGGCAATCTATGAATTAATACCTCAGAGATGGTGGTCATTGGTTGCGGTGATGGTCGAGACGAGACAGCATGAAGCTGTGAAGCATCACAGGGTTTGCAGATGTAAATCTAGAGAGAGCGTTTTAAAGATTGGAAATCTGTGAGGCTCAGAATGGCCAATTACTGCTTCCTGCATGCCATTTCTTTTTAACAGAGAGGACGATTATTGAGTTTATTTAGAGCTAGACCAAACCTAATGTGACTTGGCCGTCATGAAAAGAAAAAAAAACCATGCCAAAGGAAATGAAAAGAAAAACAACATAAAAATAATGGCTTGCGGCTCGCCTTTCTACGTGAGCCTACACGGATCAATCGGGGTCAATATCGCTTCCAAAGGCCGCTGTGAACAACCCGATATGTAGTTTGATGGATTATTCACACGTGCTTGTGATTTCAGCGGCCTCCCCCTTTTGAGAAACAACGCCATTTTTATAGCATTAGTTGGTTATTCAATACGAACAAAGGCAGAAGATCACTGTAAACAAGGCTTGTAAATGGTGTTGCCCATACGATGGATGTGCTCGGGCACTTTAAAGGGAATTAATTCATTGTAAAAACACTGATAAATCTTTGTGCTGCTAGCAATTAAGCGGAGCATTTCCAGAGTCGCTGTTGGTTCTGACTGTGTTAACAAGAGTGTGTGATTGGTTAATGAGCCTATCACAATACTATGACCCTGACCGCATTCATCAAACGGTGCAGAGATTGAGCGGTGTGTCGCGTTACAAAGCCAAAGGTCACTGAGATGTGAGCCAACTGTGACCATCTTCATTTTGTATTTAAATGAACTAGTTAATACCCAGTAGTGCACGACAATGTGATTACACGTTGGAAGAAATGAGATGTCGGATTTGCACAAGAGTGCTTTTAGCATCAAATAAATTACCTCTAACGATGTATGTCTTTGTGGATCAAGACCATGCTGACAAATTTGCCCATAAAACCCTTTAATTGAGATGATGAATATGTTTATTTCCTGATTATAATAAGATTGTGTCTGGCTGTGCTTATTTATGCATCTATTACACTTTTTATGGCCTAGGTATTCCAGGAAAATCCATTTCCCCTCAAGGGAACCGGGGCCGTCCTGCCAAATCCGTGATGAATAGATGAGTGGCAAGTGATTTGCGTCAAACAGCAGGTATGACAGATGTTGTAAAGAAATGAACCAAAATGTTTAAAAGACAGAGCTCCGATTGTGTTGCTGGGGACAGCAATTAATATGGAATTGCTTATTTCATCACTTGTTTTTTTCCCTTTTCCCCGATATGAGTTGATATTAATCAGCTCTGCTCTCCTTCTGCAAAGCAATTAAATTTGTTCCCCCTTCCCTGGTTTTAAGATTAAAGACAGGCTTGAATGTGATCAAATGCAGTTTGTTTGTTGACAGCGAGTTAGAAGAAGAGTGATAGGTCTAGAAGCCTATGGATCGGTCGGCTCATCAACATTTTTTGGCCGAACTGCACGTGAGTTTGGGATTCTAGATCAGAGGGGATCAAAGTCAAACGTCAGGCTTCCTATTCCTTGTGAACTTGCTTTCTCCCCTTATCCGTGGCATCCTCTCTTCAGAACTACAAAGGCAGCACCCTGGTAGGGGGTCAAGAGAGAGATTCTTCACAACAGACCCTCTAAGGCCATGAAGATACTGAAGAAAGTACTGACAAAATCGAAAGCATAAAAAGCCTTTTTGCCTTACAGTATGTTCCAAATCATTAAAATGGTTTCCCATTGTTCCAGTCAATAACAACTCTGGGCCATTAAACGCAGCAGCAGCAAATTCTTGTCAGCAACTTCTGTTAATTTGGTCATCCATCCAAGACAGACAATTCTTCTTCAAATTAGTCTCACGATTCCAGACCACCTTAACAATTGAACAAGTGGAAAAGCAACAGTGGCATGAGAGCGAATTCATAAGCAGCAATCAGCTGCTACACATAACAAAACTAAAATACACGGGGGTGTTTGTTGCCGATTTTCTTCTTCGCAACTCAGTCTTCAAGGCAGACTCAAGCCAAACTGAGCGGAAGTTTAGTTTGTTTTTCATCATTTAGCTCCTGATACATTTAAAGCAGCTGCCAGACATAATCTCGAGTTTACTCCAGAGTGGGAAATTCACTGTGTGAGACTAATGCTGTGCTATTAATGACACCTTAGCAGAAGTGATATACTGAAAATTGGTGTTAAAGGTTTGCTGTCTTTTCTGTTCATCCTAATGCAGTGGTGTCTGAATTTCTAATGGCACTTGGGTGTGATATTCGACTACTGCGTGACGTTTGCGTCATCCTGAAATCTGCGCTCTTTGACACCCCGTGTCTGAATATTGCGGCTTACGCAACGGCTTTAACAGAAATTGACTTTTTTGTTGATTTGTTTAAACCACGTCACGCGGGCGAACAAAAGCTCATGGGAGCTCGATTCAAGCTATCCTCCATGGCAAGAAAGCGCTCTGCAAATGAAACAATGTGCGCGCGAGTAGGGGTTGGATGGGCTGAATGATGTGACTCCAGAAGGATGCCGTATTTAAGCACCTGCACCGCTGCCTCCCTCTTTTATACCCCGCCCCGCCTTTGCAAATGTGTTTTATTCCACTGCTGTGTCTCATTACACAAGAACAGCACTACCAGCTGAGTGAGGCAGATGTTCTATTGTGGAGCACGGCAACTCCTCAAGTGGCTAGCATCCATCTGAGTGCCTCTGTTACAGCTGGCAGCCACAGCTGAACCAGGACAATCCATCTCGATGAGGAGAATAGGTCTAGAGTGAAAAAAGATGGCGTGTGGGTAGGGTCTTGCTGAACAGAATGTGGCAACAGGCTGGCCTGCTGCTATTCCCCACGGGAAGATGACAAACTGTAGATGGGAGGCAGTGGAGAGTTCGGGTCAGAGGGCTCTGACACGACTGACGTCACTGACACAAAAGGGGCAACAAAGTCGCCTCGACGGCACCGCCACGCAAATAGGAAAGTTGGCTGATCTCGTAGGCCCCGCAGCTAAAGGCTGCTAATGGCGGAGAACGGAGGTAGGGAGGGAGAGTGTGGGGGCAGCTGGTGGCGAGTGTCCATTCGGTCTGTGTTGGCTTTTGTGGTTGGTAATAAATGCCAGCGGACAGCAGATGCTGTGGGGAAAGCTGTGATCTATCACTGCAGCCTAAAGCCATGTTCACAGTGCCATGTGTTGAAACCTGCCCTCTTTCCCAAAAAACCTCTTTTTTTCCTCAGCGTCTTCTAAAGCTGTCCAGTATAACACGATTCAACACCACCTGACCTTTAAAAGCCCCTTCAAGAATAAGAGCCATCAAAGCGTCCTGACTCTGAAAGGCTTTTATCATCTTGCCTTGTGAGACCATTTGGTCCCCAGACGTATAGAAATACAAGGCACAATATGGGCTCAGTTACAGTACCGTAGGAGGAAGAGGTGATCTCATGGTCCACATAAAATATTGCACAAGTTAAACATATTACGGACATGTTCCTATCTGTTTAATCAACGTGTTGGCAAACTCTGCAACATTTGTAGTAATCACAATTTAATTTGTTTCTCTGAATTGTGCCATTACTCATTTGGAGCACTTTGTAGTCATCTGGCTTTTACTGGCCAGATGTGATCCTTCCTGCTCCAGCCACATCGCACCGACTGATCATGCTCAGCTCACTAATTACCACGCAGAGAGAGAGAGAGAAAAATCCTCTTCTAGTTTGCTAACATGCTATGATGAGGGGTCAGCACTGTCAACTCCTGAAACAATAGAAAACGTAGTCAGCTGCGAGCATGACGTATTGATTGATTCAGAAAACGGCGGGGTGATCCGTTGTCTAACTGACACCAATTACAGTTCGGTCCACTGCAGGCTGTCACAGCCACAAGGCAGCTGAAGCGAGGTCCCAGGGTTTCCCAGTCAAGGGTGTGTTTCATAAACAGTTGGGTGACAGTTTGGTGCTTGCGGGACTTTGAATTATCACTTAAAGGATGACCTGCCACCCTGCAAGAGGTTGGAAAGGGGCAAAAAAAAAAAAAAATCATGCTGTAGCTGTCGCCGCCAAGTGATGTGAATATGCTGGCAGAGTCACACGTGATGTGGACTGCCACCTCTGGGCTTACTTATTCAAATGCTCACACTCTGAGCTGTAATATTAGACTTGGGTCTTTAGATCACTGCTCCTAGAGTATGACTCAGCTTCAGCTATTATAAGCCTTTTCACACATCTTCATATGCTACTAACAGTCTTCCACCTTCTGATTATTGATTGGTTAAAACCTACAGGTCTGTTCATCTCTTCCAAACGTGCCTCTAAAGCTGGTGTTGTTGATGAAGTGTAGAAACCAGCGGCAGGAAGTAGCGGGAATTAACACGCAGGAAAAAGGATTTTTACTACTCAAGCTCGTTTTTATGGACTGTACTTTAATAGTATATTTTTGAGCCAGTTATCTATAGCTGCCTCGCCAGACTGCTGTGGTGCAGTGCTGATACTTCTGCAGCACTATCTGAAAATATTTCACAATGAATCCAATTTTGATTGATTCTGTCTCCAGGAACGCTAGAGGGCTTTTATTTTGAAATGCCTGTGAGCGCAAGCATAAGTGCTGATGTAACCTGGATGCCTAAAAAGTGTCTGAATGATACCTGGGTATATTCTAAAATTAGAATTCTCCCTTTCAAATCATTTTTAATGAAAGTAATCTTACATTTGCTTGAGTATTGATTTTCAGTTCTCCACCACAACTGGTAGAAGCTAACGTCTTCTATAGCACACCTCAATCTTTCTTTATCCTTCGCTCACATATATGATTAAAACATTTTTAGCGTGTGGAATGTCATTTTAAAATCTACCCCTTCAAAAATGGCTGATTAAAGGCGGAGGGACTGAAAATGAACCCTCTGAATGAGACACACCTCCATCTTGATTGGAAAAGCTTTTGCATATTGAACGTTTAAAACTTTAAATTATTGTAAAGATGCTGTGGGCACCGAATGAACAATCGTCACACAACGTATTTATTTAAGAAACCGAGCAATAGGAGTCACAAAATATTTGCTTTACTAACTGCGGTTAAGTGATTGTGATTTTATCTGTGACATATGGCTGCAGCAGCGGCTGACAGTCATTTCAGATTAGTGAACTATGAGCGAACATCCAGTATAATTGCATAGCAGCCACCCACATGCGTGCACCTGTTCCGAGCATAAATATGTCTTATAGACTTACTATTCTGTTGGCTGTGTATATGATGCACATCAGGGGAACAATTCTCCACCGCTGTCAAGGATTTGCTAAGTCAGGAACCGTTTTAGAAAGAAATAATGCCAGAATATTGTCATTTTAAATAACAGTAAATCCATGACAATATCCTGCAGGGAACCACGTCCCACACCTTACTGTAGCTGTACTTATACAAGATTAATGTATTATCTTTCCCTCTCTCTCACTCACTTTATGTCTGGCCTTTAAAGTTGATTAAACATGCAAGATCTGTTCTTGTGTTCCTTAGAGCTTCAGAGGACTGTATGATTTGTAACTTTAAATAAAGTTAACACTTGGTTGGTGGAAATTTCATTCAAGAAAATTGGATTTTAATGCCTGGATTATTTGAAAAGATTGAAGAGAAAAGATTGAATGAATTTGGAATTATCTATCTTATTTTTTGGCCAAACTTTGTTGTTTGATCAAAAGAATTTCTTTCTTTTAATTAAACTTTAATGATTATCCAAAATACTTTAAAGACCTGCTGGACTTTGTACCATCACATTTATGTGTCATTCAGGTAGACTACAGAGTTTCATTTCATTTCAAGACATCGCAAAATGTACATTGTAGAAATCTCCATATACTAATGTGAAATGAGATTCATTTCACATTCATTCATTCATTCGTCTCTTTTTTTTGCTGTTTTTTGTGGATTACAATTGAGCGATCCTCCAATATGTCTGCCTTGAAAATCTTATTAATACTACAAATCTAAAATCTGTACAAGAAGAGGTTACATGCTGGATCATTTGAGGACACATTTATTTTGCAGGTAAATGGTAATAGGGAAATGTGGATTTTTTTTTGTAAAGAGAATTGAAGCAGAATAGAATATGTTACCTTCATGCTCATACTTTTACCTGTTGTATTTTTGTATTTTGTATTTTTTTTTTCTACATTCACCTGTGTAACTACAGCAGTTCCCCACAGAGATTAATAATGAATGATTCAATAAACACTGTGGCAGGTTCCAGATGTGTTTGTAATGGTGACTAGAAGTTAGATTTTTTCTTGAGTCCTTGAGTGGGTCATGGAGGGGCTGATCAACCAAACACCCAGCTTTGCGACGATGCCGGAGTTGATGGTAGAGGGCAGACGAGACAGAGACGTTTATGTGCGCTGATGTAGAGCTGATGCCAGGTGTCACGGCCAATTGGGAGCAAAGGATCTTGCAAGGACAGAAGTGCCTTAGCCTGTCCATTTGTCTGAGGACTGCTGACAGTGTCCGACTCACCTGACGTGGGCACGGACTCGTCGGGAAAGCTTAGGTCGTCCTCGGCTACCCAGGAGAAGTTCCAATAGCCTCTAGGAATGCCAGCAGCTGTCCTGCCAGCCAAGGGCTCACCTGCAAAAACAGCAAATCCACATTTTACTTTCAGTGCACATGCCGCACAGACCTCGGACGAGAGAACCAATATTAAAATGCTATGGCATTCAATGAAATAATGATTACGCTTTGCTGTGTTTATTTCAGCTGGCCGATTGCCACTGATTTGGCATCCATGCTCAGGTCCTATTTATTTGGGTGTCCAACTCACTCATGGCTCCATTAGTCTTAGTGCCATCTGCACATTTCGCTGTAGGATCTTACAATCACTCATAACGCAGAGCCCGAACCAACGACAGCTGTACTATCTAACAGACGAGGTAAAACCCTCGTAGAGCTTGGAGTGACAAAGTGGTGTGGTATTTCAATTTATTACTCAAACTCTGTTACTCAAAAAAGAAATCAACTTCAGCATATCTAACTCAACGAAATGAAATGTGTGTATGGAGGTGGTGTTGCAGTTTAATAGCTGTAAAACTTGAGCAGTGACACAATGTACTTGAGTTAGTGAAAAAAAAAAAAATTCCAGACCCATATGAATTGGTTATTGGATATCGATGGGCTGCATAATTACCTCAGGACAGGTTTGTTGGATTCTGTTTGACTCTGTCCTCACCTTCTAAACTCAGACTAATTATCACAAGATCGAACTGAAGTCTGTTACTGTAAAGTAGATGGAACAACTTTCTTATACTTCTGTGCCCCCGCACTGCCATCACACACACACACGCACATTATCTCTCTCACTTTGTCCTTACTCCATGGATAATTAGTACACAGTCACAGACCAATAGACCACTGCCTAGGAAGGAGGCTCCTGCATAAATCCTGCAGTCATTTTAAATGAACCTTAAAGAGCGGTTAATCGTTAATGCTCCCTTTCATGGCGCTGAACAGAGCACATGTTGGTTTCGGCCAAAGAAGACACACATTATTCAGGGTTTATTCTTCCTTAGCATGACTGATTTTTGTTTTTCTGTTCTCCATTAATCTCTGTCAGAATTAACAGTATTGGCATTTGAGTTGCGTTTCCACTTTTGCAGATCTTGTCTACAAACTTGGAGCGCTCTGATTTCGTGCAAACCACCATTTGTCATTAGAGCCTTTCTGGTAAAGTAAGAGACACAAAACAGCCCTCAGCAGTGTCAGCCTTTTTGTGGTCGGGCACTACAATAGTCTCGGCTCACATGTAGCTTTATGGTAAGTTGCTATGTGGTTTGTGATGTATATTGCTGTAAAGAATATCACCTTGCCCCTTACAATAATCATGTCACCCATAATAGTTAGATCTGTTTTCTATGTTTGCGAGGTAACCAGCCACTCAGTACAGTAAATGACATAGGAGAAGCTCAAAACCTTATTTTAATCCCTTCCTGAAACCCTTCTCTTTTTTTTAAAGATATATTTTGGCCTTTTCAAGCTCTGTTTTCGACAGAGACAGCTGAAGAGTGACAGGAATGCGGGGACAGAGAGAGATGGGGAACGACATGCGGGAAAGAGCCACAGGCCGGATCCGAACCCTGGGCCACCGCGGCAATGACTGATCCCTCGCACATGGGGCGGCTGCTCCACCAACCGAGCCAAACGACACTCCCGGGGCCCTTCTTCTTCATTTCTTAAGACTGTTTTTATTTCAAAACATTTGCAGGACCATTCCTGGTAACCATACTGGTAATAACAGTATAGTGGTGCAATTATCGAAGGTCTTAATCTTTATCTTCTACTCTGTGCTAACAATTCAGAGTCTCTCTATCTTTAACCACAGCAGACAGTTACATTATGCCATTATGCCTGTAATGTGCAAATGCTTTTAGCAATCCTATCGGCGTGAGATGTCGACTCACACAACTGCTATATGAAAATTATGCTAAAAAATATTCAAATTATATACTATTAATGCTTGAAATGTTCGCACAGCAGTTGTTCCAGGTGAGAAGAAGGATATGTGTAATATGTAATGTCATCTAAACAATGACAGCTTGTGTTCTTTTTAAGCCTTAATGGATAGCCTGAGAACAAACATCTAGAAGAACAACATCAGTGTGTTTTCTATGAAATGATTTTTATTCCCAGGCAAGAGGAATGAATTAATGATACAATGACTTGTGTTTGTGATGTATCATGGCTATAAAAAAAGGACTTAGATAAGAAATATAAACGATTGATCGCAGTCAAGAGACAAGGATCAACAAATAAAAAACAAACATGGTTTGTACAACTTGGCAAAAGTGAATACTATTCATGAAAATTGGGTATTCTGTTAATTACCCTCTTTAATTTGACTGCACATCTTGGAGGGATTTTGTTGAAATCAGGAGAATGTCTTTGGGAAAAGAAAACCAGTCTTCATCAGGAGCTGTTGCCTGAGTGGAGGGGTTGGCTGGGCCTGGATGAGCCTCTCCTTTCAAAAGTGGACATCATCGCATGCTGCTGTGACCCTTCTTTTTGCCCCAGTGATGGCCAGGTGAGAGGAGCTGACTGGCCCGCACAAAGGGCCTGGTTTGAGGTCAACAGCTGTTGCTACAGGGGAAACCGGCTGACTGGTTGGACACTGCAAGATCTGGCAGGCTGCTAGAGCTGACTGCAAGGGAGCTGGAGCTGCCGATTGGACGAAGAGCTGCTGGAGGAGATGACTGGCTGGCTGGGTGACTTAACGCCTGTTGTGAGAGGTGGCTAGCTTTCTGACTGACTGGCAGATGGGGTTGTACAAGCTAACTAGCTGAGTTGGCTATCATTGTAAGGGCAGTTCTGGGGCAGCTTGGCAATATGTGATATTCAATTATTTTGCTCTGTATTCTAAGAAGCCCTACGGTGGCTTTATAGCACTGTAGCTGAGCTTCAAAACTAAGCTCCTGATCTACGTTCCAAACCTCACTTACAGTATACAACAAACTGTCAGTACAAGCAGTCAAATGGGTCTCTAACAGTATAAGAGTATGGTTGCACACTGGCACATTTAAGATTATTGAGTTTTATTTATTCCATCTTGCTATTGTAGATCTATAACCCTAGCTGTATATGCTAGCCCTCTTTAGCTAAGCTGTTAGCATAGAAAGTAAAAAGTTAAATATATGGCATGCTAACCAACTCCAAACAGGAAGTGGAAGCATCCAGTGGGCTGGACCCTACTGCTGACTAGAGTATTGTTTTTCCCCTGTTGTTCCAGGGACTTTCATGAACCTATATTGTTTGTGTTTCTACTTCAGAACAGTTAGATTCAGGAATAGAGTTTTCTTTCCACATAGAACGTGTTACTTCAGTTTCTCAGTTGATCATGAACTGTGCTTCAACTTTGGTTTGTCTGTGGGAGGAGATTCCTGTTTAAAAGCCAGGAGCTCCTCGGGGGAGTTCATGGTTAAGGTTGAAAATGTCTTAATTCCCTTTTTTTTCACGTGACGTAAAGTGCAAATAAAACACAAGCCAGGTGAAGATTACCCCAGCTTGTGTGTGTGTTCTCCCTCCACCATTAGACCGATCCTTGACAGTGTATTAGCTCACAGCAGGGGATCAAACATCAGAAGGGAGCTCAGAGTAGAACCATCTTTGCATTAGAAAGGAGCCGGTTAAGGTGGGAAAGTGAGTTTGACAGCCCTGTGCGTCACAATACTGAGTTACATCTTACATCTATGCTGCAACTCACAGTTATTTTTATTATCATTAATCAGTTAGTTATTATATCCATCAGTCAATTTGTTGTCTGGTCCACAAAAGGTCAGTAAAGTGTGAAAAAAGTGACGTACTCAACGTCCTTGTTTTGTCTGCAGCACAAAGGTATTAATTCTACTCCCACAGAAGACTAAAGAAATCAGGAAATATTCACATTAAAGAGGCTGAAATCTTCAAGCTAAAATTCATTGACAACATAGTTCATAATCAGTCTTTTTCAACAAATCGCTGTAGCTCTTATCTAAGCACGTAATGAAGAGTTATAGACTAAAGTTCGCTTTCACAAGCTGACTCCAAATATCAACGTTTTCCTGATAAAAATGGAATTAACATATTGTTTATGTGCAATCCACTAAGCAGGATTTTAAATCTGTTACAGTGCTACAGCTAAATTAAGCTCAGATGAACCAAAAATAGTAATAATAATGGGAATCACAGGATTAACTAGAATTCCATCTCACCAAAAAAATAAATAAATAAATAAGGTTGTCACATAGTATAAATAATGTATAATAACTGGTGTGGCAGAATCTCATTTGCTCACCCGAATCCAATTAATTAATCAAATCCCAGCTCATTTAGATGTGTTGTGACAATTTCATAAATCAGACACGGAGAGGTTAATGCATCTAGCAGGTGAGTGAATCTGAGCTCATTTTGAGAAACATAACATAAATTAGGAGAGGCGCATCTTTTTCAGTGTTAAACCTAAAAAAGGTAACATGGCAACGCAAGCTTACGTAAAGATTTAGAAGAATCTGACTAATGATCGGTTTGGGTTTTCTCTTCATCGTATACCAAAATACAAATCCTGTAATAATGTCATATCAAAATACATTCGTAGAAAACTTTTGGCAACCCACACAAGAATAATAAACATATACACTCGTGTACACACATCCAGCACTCCAAGTGCAATCCACCACCATCTCTGCTCAGTGAACAGTCTAATTCTGTCCCACCCACACTCTGAAATCCTTCAAATGCTTAGTGGATTAATCAATGAGGCTTGACTCAACCTGTCACTTAAACATAGCGGTGTATGAAGGAGCATCTCTCTCCATCTTGTGTATCCCCCCCTGTCTCTTTTTGACTCATGGATCATTGAAATGTCCATATCCACATCTTTTGTTTCGGAGAGTGAAGTGGATAGTTCCAAAGGTCTGCAAAATCCTTATGAATATGGGGCACTCAAGCACGAGGGGGAGAGGCTCAGAGCGGCTCACAGGCTAAGAGAGGAGCAATCACTTTTAAGGGAGCGGCGCTATACATGATATATGACGGCGCTTGTGGGCTTTGTTTTTCACGAAAGGGCAGTGATCCAGAAATGGAGTCAATTACCCATGAAAAGGGGCGGTACACTGAGAGCGCAGGTAGTGGCAGTGTGTAGGTCTAAGCCAGACCTGCAACCGATGCGGTCTTCGCTGAAAATACATGAAATTTGCAATGTTTGCACTCATATTAATAGACGTTTCTGATCTGGGTCATAGAAGCTTGCTTTTGTGCTTATGAGCTTTGCTGGGGTGAGAAGATCAAGCTCAACAAAGACGCTGCGGTATCAGGCGATCCCAGCTAATTAAAAGGGAAATGAGGAAGCCATCCATTTACGCTGTTTGATTTTCATACTCCTTGGCCTTCTGCATCACAATTGTCCTCTTCTTTTTGCCCCTTAATTAAAGATTTACCTTGGGATACATACATTACTGCCTAAATAAATTGATTACCTGTCTGGCCCAGTGACGCGCCATTAAATGCACGTCTAAGTCTGCCAGCACCACATCAGGCAGCTGAGCCCTGGAATTGGCTGCTCTCTCTCTCTCTCTCTCTCTCTCTCTCTCTCTCTCTCTCTCTCTCTCTCTCTGCTACAAAAGGCCGCATTGATTTCCATCAGAGCAGCCCTCATGTCCACTAAGCACTCCAACTTTCATTAAGACCTTTGCAGAATTCCAGACACGTTGCTGACGAACCCCAAAACACGCATTGTGTGCGGACAGAGTCGTTCACACACACACACACACACACGCGCATTTCTCCTGGTCAGACTTCTCACAGGGGACGTCTACCAACAGAGCCACAGCAATAACCGCTTTCCTAATTAAAGACTCTTTAAACAAGAGTCTGGTGACTTCAAATAACTCATAAATGTCTCATCTATGTTAATAGAGATGTCAAGTTTTTCTAAAGGCTTAAGTCTCATTCTAAGTGACTAGCATCCGAGGTTAAACAGGGTTAAACGGAGGGGGCGCGTCTCAAGTGTTCATGTTAATTTGCCACCTACTGCACTTGTTGTTCGCTTCAAGTGGGGGATAAGTTGCCTCTAAGAGGCTTTCTGTATTTGTCATAAGAAGTTGGTGCAGGCATAATTTCTTTTGGCATAAACCTTGCCTTGTAAACAAGCAGGGGATTTTGATGCCACTGTGGGATGCAGCTTATTAACCTGGAGCGCTGTCCGTGGAACCTGACTTAGGACCTCCAATGATGCAACCACTTCCTTCAGAAAGAGGCAATGTCAGCAAACTTACTTCCCCCTCTTGGTTAGCTGTCACTGAATTCTTAAGACAAGATGACAGCATTACATCCTGCGCAGAGCACCGGAATGAGCAACATCAGGCAGATTTTTTTTAAAAGTAAAACTTTGGGAGAAAAAGGTACAGAGTACAATATACAGGAGTTTAATGTTATGTAATACATCACGTTAGCTGAACGGCGACAGATTAGAAGCGTCTGTGTTGCTTCCTCTGGACGTTAAGCATGCAGCTTTTTTAAAAAAAATGAGCTGCTAATACAGTAAACCCTGCAAGGATCAGAGACGCGTGATGAAATACCCGCTACGTGAAACACCAACCCCTAAAACACCATCGCAGGAATACCTTCTGACAGCACTTAAGAGGCTCCAGTGAGTAATGTATGTTTGTTTGACACGTGTACCTGGAATTCACAGTGAGATCAAGCGCTGTTTCCTCTCTGAAGGCGCACCAAATGATTGTATCAAAGGGACGGATCATACGGCTTCAGTCTGAAGCCATTATCCTGCCGAACAAAGGGCTACACAGTGACGATGAAGATGTCACCTGGGCTGCACTGATGCTCATTAAAGAAAATGATTTCGCTGTTGTACACTTGACGCTCCGTCTTTTTGTCTTGGCTTTGCTATAGCAAACCTACAGAAGCATCTTGAAACATGGCAAGCAGCCCAGTGTTCACAAATCATGAACTTATTGACGACTTATTCACTGATATAAAGGGGTATCTGAAGATGCAGGTTCTCTGGTATCCTCTATAGAATAGTTTATGGCCACGGGGTGTCTGACTTAATGATGGAAGTACTAATTTCATTAATTAATTGTGCAACATGCCACCCTTTTTATATGTTTATTATGTGTTGCCCACTGTGAGCTCCTGCACTTCCTAAATGCCAAGAACGATTTGCTAAGGAAATTGCCACCTCGTATTAATTTAGGCTCCGTCACCACCACAGAGGCATGATATCTCATTCTCACAGCTTACACAGAATACATTTTTCCACCCAACACATAATGATGGTGGCTCCGGCCAGGCCTTTCTTTCTCTTTCTCTTTCCAGAACAATGTTTAACAATGTAAATTATTTTTGAACTATTTTGATAAATAATAAAAGAAAATTATTAACATGCAAGTCCTCGAATTCATTTTCAGAATGGCTCTGTTAATGAGATAATGATACATTATTAATACCTGGGTGGCTCCTTCTCTGTGACAGCTCATGCTGAGTTTACATACACAAATATATATATATATATATATATATATATATATATATATATATATATATATATATATATATATATATATATATATATATATATAATAACAGAATATTTATGATGGAACCTGTTTGAGCTATATCACAAAAAATACTCATCATGTCTTCTTCAAAGTGTCTGACCATGATGTCGGGGTGTTTGTTTTGTTACATCATCAAAGCGCCCACCAAGCAAGATCTGGATTGGCCTTACTCAGTGACTGAGGCATTGATTAGTTGATTAGTGATTAGCTGTCTCTATGACCCAAGAGTCATACGAATGTTGGTGTGTGACTACAACCAGCTTGCTTGTTTTGATATTTCATGCACACATGAATCATTCATCAATGCAACCGCGTTCAAAGCCCACTCTGTTCACAAGAGGTGATCATCATAAAAGGTGAAATTACTGTAGTTTCCCATGGATTGCACTCCGAGCTACCACTTTCTGGGAAACAAGATCAGAAATGCTTGTATAAGTGTGAAAAGGACAATACAATGCGAAAATTACACACATTTACTTTTAGCTGGTGTTTTATGCATGCTGATTCTGTAGTAACAGCACTGCAGAACAGTGTAGTAGTGCTATGCTTTTGGCTCTAAGCTAGCTACTATGTAGTGCTTCCCATTCCTTATTACAGGGAGTTTTTTTGTAAATCTCCCAGCAACCAAATGTAGGAATGAACTATGCACAAAATACACACACACAAACGCACACACATATAATTATACTCCTGGATGGCAGACTGAAATATTCTTATTTATGTCTTCTTCCAACTTCCAACAAAAGGTATGGAGACAAAGCTCTCTGCCTCTTTCTGCCATTAGAGCACTCTGCCACTACAGACAGTGTGGAACATGGAGCCTTAAAGCCACAGCCACCAGTCAGATGATTGCGCCGTGGGCATCTCTTAGCGCCAAAATATATAATGCAATGTGATTAAATAAGTGATACAGAAAGGCACACTTCTAAGGGAATTCTTTATTGTAGACACTGAATGTTTCACATGCTCAGACACATTCCATGAGCTCAAAGTGAGGAGTCACAACGTACAGCCCCTACAGCCCCCACACAATGTCCTCGACGCTCATTAACGGACTAATTACAGTTAATCACGAAACAGTCATAGAGCCCAACAACACACAAACTAGCCCTTAACAGACGTCTACATCCTGATCGAACACAACAACCTAATGTTAACCCGCGCGCAAAGGAAGGAGGTGTAGAGGTCAAAAGTGCAGACGAAGATGCCAAAGATTGGTCGTTGAACAAGGTCTTGGCAGGCTTCGTCATGGTAATAAATAAGCTACAAAAACACTCCCAGTAATAATTGTGGCTGGAGGGCTTCGGTGCCTCATTCTCCTTGCAGCTACAACTGCTGACGTGACGCACGCGTCAGAGCGAGCTGCCCGTCTTACGCAAGTAAAAATGTGGAACACATTATTTCCTGTTCAGATTTAACTTTAGGTATAGGCAGGCAGATCTTATATGACAGTTATGACGAAAATGATTGAAATAAATTTAATTCAAAAGGTAATTAAGCAAATGTATGTAAAGCATCCACATCCATGTCATTTCCATAACAACAGCCAGCCTGCTTATGAATATTCAACTAAATTGTCAAATCTTCGGCCCCGTGCAATGCCTGCTGCGTTAGACAGTGCTCCTTATACCCACTGTCTTTAACATTTTCAGGCCACGGATACACAGTTTCACACTCATGCAACATTTTTGCAATTTGTTGCATTTGACAGAGGAGGGCTCCAAGATCAGGAAGAGGTCAGATTAAAATTTCACTTTGATTTCCAGCATCCTCCTGCTTTCTGCTCTGCAACCAGGCAACAGCATTACGCGCAGACAGGCTGTCACACGCAGGAAGCAGCAGTTAGCGTTTACACCGCTGCGTGGAAAACAAGCCAATCAGCAGCTCCATGAGTCGACGAGGAGTAAGCCTGTCTCCCCTTCGAGCGAGTAACAAAATACGCAAACAAAACAAAAAAAAGACGCGAGCAGAGTTTATTTCCAAGTTGACAAATCAGTTACGAAACAGCCACGAAACGACATTCGATGAGGATTTTATTCCTACCTGGGGGCAAATTCCCACCAGGTTCCCACCTGCGTTGTCTGTTGAACTTTCTGTCAGCCCCCAGTGATTGCACATCAACATGTTTCAGACACTGTCGCGCGCACGACCCTCCACTTAGTTTTGTCAGCTGCCGTTTAGAGAGTGAGAAATCACTCCGTCAGCTACTCCTTTTCTGTCCTTGGGGCACGCTGTAAATCACTTCAAACCATCAAGCGTTTCATCAAACTTTCTCCCCCATCATACAACAAAGGAACCCACCAGCCAAAGAGTGACAGCCACGTGTCTCCGACATGACAGCGCGCGTCAGAGGAATCAGAGGGGCTCGTTTCTTGATGCTTAGCGGTTAGTTTCAACAGCAACAGCAGTGATCTCAGCAGGGGCTGTGATCTTTGTAGCACAGATGGAGCACCGGGTGCCTTTGCCTAACCATTAAAATACATTAAAAGAAAACATGAATTGAAGTTTTAATTGTTGCAAGTTATTGTGGTAACTCGGTGACGAGGACAGAATACTGTCTTTCAAACCGTGCTGAGCTTGCTATGATCGTCACACTCATGCCTTCCATATTCTGCTTTGTGCGGCGAGGAATTCTATCTTGGCAAAATTCAAAAACAGCAAATCAAGGCCTCGTTTGAGATTGTGGATTTCTGCTTAACTTACTTCTACTTAGAAAACAAGGAGTCTTTCTCGGTATCCGCGCTGTGGAGAAGAAAACTTTAAATTGCGTCCCTGAAACACCTACGCATTTGCTCATGTCCTCCCATTAATTTAGAATAGTGCCTTTTACGTTCTTGCAGAAGTTCTTTGTGCCTGTGTGTGTGTGTGTTTGTGTGTGTCTCAGCAGAACTGCATTGCAAGAGAGAGGGGGAAACACAATTTTAGACAAGTTATGACAATTCGGGTGTCTTTACTGCAAGTCACAGATCAAGAAAGACTGCAAAAAAAAAAAATCCCCTCAGCTGACTGCCCTGACACCGACGGCCACTCTGAACTGCAGCAAATCAAACACTGCCACACTCCAGCCACAGACGCGCAGTCTCCCTCCATTTGCCTCTTGAAACTTTGCAACATCTTGGCTCCGCATGTCACATGCATCCTGCACGAGGCCCCGCTAACAAACACGATCCATCAAGAAAGAGCTGCTGCTGTATGAAAGTGGACATGATTTACTGCAACGCCTCCCCACTCCCCCTATAATCACTTGAGTTAATGTAATGTGGGCAGGCTTTTAAAAACTGAAATGGTGCTCTATAAATCTGGCCCATCTCTTGACCTGCCATCTTTCCTTCCCCCCTTGTTTTTTACCAGACTCTGCTTGTTTGCCCCTCTCTCTTTCCCACAAACACACACGGACCAACACACACACACAACACATTGCTCTTCTGTGGCAAGTCAGTCCTTCCAGCTTCCTCTTTACCGCCAGCAGTCTGTCTCCTTCTCCAAGAAATCTCATTCTTGCCTGCTCTTATTCTTTGTGATTCCTCTACACTACAGCAGGACAGACTCTAGGAGCATATAATCTCTGTTGCCTCTGAGCAGTTTGTCCCTTGACATCTCTTCAGTGGAGCTTTGTCTAAGTGGGTGTCCCACACTGCCCTCTACCTACCTTGAAAGATGCTTACTGTGTTGTTCGCCTGATACAGGCATTTCTAAGACGACTGCACAATCCTTCTTCGACACAATGAGTAATGTATTCATGGCGCGTGCGGTGATTTTAGTTCCACACAGTCTCCCGTTGCCTTAGCTTGCTCCTGAAAGCTACGGGTTAAAGTTCGTTCACATTTTGTGAATGTGACTAATCTACAAAACTGCAAGACTTGATGGTTTGTTGTCTTTGAGAATATGCTGCCTGCTATAGCGCAGCATGACGTCTCTTAAAGCGGACAAGTGGTGTCAGTTATTTGTATCCGTTTGCAGGCAGGCTGACCGATGCGCTCGAGCCTCCTGAGCTCAGTGTTTCCAGAGTGACGGCCCTCCTGCTGCACCTGCATAAGCTTGCAGAATACCTCCGCTTTGCATTAAACATTAACGCAAACATCCATTTCACATGGAAACATGACAGCTGGATTTGCTCACAGTCCAGCTCTGACGTTAAGTCTGGTTTGGTCTACATTTGAGTAGAGTGGGAGCAGGTCTGTGATTTGTCTCAGGAGAGCCGTGGTTCTACTAAATCAAACCGGAGGATTTGAGAGAGAGAGTGAGTGTACTGTATGTGTGTGTGTAAACTACATGCCCTGATGTAAAGTCAATTTTTGGAGGTTTCTTAGGCGACGTGTTCAGTTGGGTGTACAGCAGTCCATGTCCCAAAGTAGTCACACTAAAATGCTACTCTAAAAACCAAACTAAGTTACTCCATTTGATTAGTTTATCATTTAATGAGTGTCTTTGCTTGTTTGCCGTTGCTTGTTTGCCTTTAAGCTGCTCTGGGTGAGAGTTAACTGAAAAAAAAAATGCAATTCTGCTTTTGCAAATGGTCACTGGCTTAAAAAAAAAAAAAAAAAAATCTCTATGCGCGAAATAACAGGAGCAGCTTAGTGCTCTAGCAGCGGAACAATGTCACGTCGGGCCGAAAGCAAAAAGCATGACCAGGCTCTTTAAAATCCAAATGTTAAGCTTGGCAACTCCATTTTCCTGACTGGCTGTTGACTTGCTGCCTATGCATGCAACAGACTATCTACATAATATAATTACAACAACAATTGAAACCTTGAAACTAACCAGAGCAGCGCAAAACCTATTCCACTAAAGAAAAAAAAAAAAGTCAGGCTACAGAGGTGTAGTGGTGCACACACAGGTATAATGAATGTACCTACCTCTGAGTCACATCTCTATGCAGATCAGGGCTGCAGCCACTTGTTACAGTCTACATCTATGGCATTAAATGCACAGGGGAGAGACATGAGAATACATGACCGGGGCTATACTACACCGCTGTTATGATGAAGAGCTACTGAACGTGATGCGATGTGATGTGAAGTTAACCCTAACCCCGGATTTCATTTTCTGTGGGACAGCAGCAAATCATTTTGCAAGGCATTGTGGGATTCCAGGTGACATGACGCTGCACCCAAAGGTCGAACACTGACATTTTTTAAACCTTACGCTTGATTGTACACTGGATTCTGATTGGTCAATGATGACATTCTACCATTATTTCTGTATAGCCGACCACTGCTGTGATTAGCACTTTGTTGTTAAGGATGCAGTTCTAATCAGCTGGTGCAATAAATCAATGAATTCAGTTTTAAAATCAATAGTTTGTATCAAATCATTTCGTGCTAAGCAGCCATGCAATAAACCCCTTTAGGGTTTATTCCTTACTAAGTATCTGTATCCCTGTAGCCTTTGTCACAGCTGACGTTGTGTTATTTAAACCAAGCTCAAGGAAATAATAATTATCTTTGTTCCCAAACCCAGGCCAGGCACTACTGTGTACTGTTATGAATAACTCCTCTGTATAGATGATGCTTGGCTACTAAACAAATCCAGACATCCAACATATAGTATGTCACAGAGGTGTAAACGTGTGTACCTTGATTTATTCGATGCATTCTACAGTGTTTACTTGCGTACAAGCTTGTTACCTGGAGCTATTTACGTATGGGGTCAGATAGTCTATTTGTTCCAACACAAGATTTCTGCAAGACGAAGAAGAAATCCCCCAGTACACACACCTGAAGAAGAATCACTGACAAAGGTAGTAGATCAAAAGCCTCTCAGAGGTAACAGTGGTATTTTGCTGTAGTCTTGGGCTTCATGAGACAGGCACTAGACACGAGGCCAGCTAACTTCACCCAGTCAGTATCATCCACAGATAATGACCCGTCACAGTCTACGAATAAACAAATGCACAGCAGAGGGTTTTCGCCAGCCATCACAGCCCCACCAGTCCTCCCCAGATCAGATGGATGACTACATTCCCCCAGTAAGGAAGGAGAGAGTGAGGGCAGGACGCCCTTTGATTACTCATTTATAGAAATCGAAGAGTCATCTCCTAGAAATGACAACGAGTCCATGCAAAGAGGAGAATGAAAGAAACTTCCCTCAGAGGTTAAAACTTTAATCAATTGAAGATATTTGAGGCACCTATTATATTGATCAGTTTATTGTGTATAGTTTAACTTTAGTGTCTATTTGTTATTTGTACCTTGTTGCCTGGGCTGCACTGATGAACTGTAACTTTAATAAATTTGTATACTTACCCTTTTACCAAAGGTGTTTTTTTCCTATCCAAGTACCATAATTTGTGCTTCTGGAATCATTTGCATTTTGTTCCAGGACAAACTAATGGACTGAATTTGTGATGCAGTATTTCTCCGCTGTTTTTTTTCTATTGTATTTCTATTTACTATCAAAGAATGTGATTTGTTCAACTCAAATTATGGTTTATTTTTTATGCTCTAACATATTTACCACTCAACAAGTGTTGCGCAGAATTTGTGGGGTTCACTGAGTTAAATTTAGGACTTTTAATGCCACATAGAATGCAATTTAATACCAACTGTGCCATAGTGTGATGGGAAACCAGTGAGGATCATACAAGATGCATTTTTTGTAGTACTTACTTTTATTAATGCATTTTTGCCAGTACTTCCCAATAGTATATCACACTGGAATTAAGTCTTCCACGGGTTGATAGAGGATTAGAGGAAGCGATTTGCCTATGACAAATGCTGTATAGCCACTGATGTTAAATTGAGGTCATAAGAGCCTTGAGAAATATTACACTCACATGCTGCCCTGACAGGTTTTCAAAGAACAACACTGGGTGAACCATCATTATGTTGTCTCTACGTGGGAGCCATCCATTATCCTAACAAACCAAAGGACAGGGAGGAAACATCAATCCCACGTTGAAATGCAAAATGCAGAAATCCAAGCATGCTCATACACGCACACAACTATGGGGGGGGGATTTTATGCCAGCACACTATACTAAAACGCCTTAACCGCGTCGCCTACGCCTGCATAAAGACTACAAAATATGTGTGCGCATGCGTATTGCGAGTACAGCAGACGCCTGTGTGCACGCTCGTCTCAATGTACAAATAATTATTTACTTTATGGTGACTGAATTTCACAATTCAAGCAGTCCATGCATGACCAAGAGAGACTGATGTGACAGTTTAGGCTATTTCAGTCACACGTGAACACGATAAGGCGTCGAAGCGTTGGCTTTAGTACAACAGTGACACGCGTTAACACCCATAGTGTGTGAACACATATACTATAAAAGATCACAAACTGATTTGAAGCATTGTCCTCATATCCTCATATCTCATCAACTGTGAGCAATACTCAAGAGAACCTTTATTTGCTCAGCGCTGAAGACAATCTGCGGCACATTGTCCTGCCATGCACCGGTCTGCTCTTGACTGAAATAGGCTGTTGAGACTTCTCTCATTCTTTATGTTTCTCTTGTGCTATCAAGATAACCCAGCGATACATCCTGCTCTGCGAGGACAAAATGGCACAGCACTCAGCTCGACTGCTAGAGAAGGTAAAATCCCGCTCTCTCTTAAGATGTTTCAGGAAAGGACACATAATACACCTCCTCTATAAAGAGAACATAGTGGAGCTTCCCTTGATGCTCATCTACAGGGACTGTTTGATCTTCAGGGATGTCAAAGGTGCCAGCGAGGAGGCCCTTGGGATGAACTTGGATGACCGCATGTTTCTCATCAATGCACCCGAGGCAATTCGGAAAGCTACACCATAGAGGAAAACCTTTAGCGATTGCTTGGTGGGTTGAGGCATGACCTCGCCAACCAGGTGTACAGAACCGACCAACTCAGCACAACTGCATGCTGTGAATGAAAAGTCCATGAAAAGATGCAATTTTCTGATTAACTAAATACAGAAGGTTATATTTTCAATAACATGCATTTTAACCAAACCTCGGTCGCCAGTGGGAAATAGAAATATCAAATCTTTAGAAGGACACAAACAAACTAAATGGCCTTCACACTGAATGAGAACTGTTGCCTTGAAGAAAATCAGTGCTGCTCTTTTTTTTATTTTAATACACATTTAATTTACTGACCTTGGATAAAAAAACTCTTCAATCTGAGCTGCATCAAGCCTGAAGTTTCACTGGAAGATGTCTTGTTCCAACTGGAGCTGTTTACAAACCCATGGCGATATGAGATTCTTTTTTTTTTTTTTTGGTTTTAGTGGTTCTTCTCCATTTCACTATGGCCAACAATAAAGTCATCTTACAATTTATGGTATAGACATCACAGCAGTGGCTAACAATAATGTTCAATCAACAGAATAAACTGCTAAATCTGACCAATGTCATTTTGGGTATGTGCATATAAACGCATGTTCGTGACAATGCAGGTATCTTTTCCGGGCATCAGTTTATGAACATTGTTATGAAATCTAGCCTCAATTCACAAATATAGGTTTAGGAGCCCTACACAAGAGGCAGAATACGTCCGCTAGGTGTTTCACTTTGAAGCGACGACCGTGTTAACGGACGACTGTCAACCAAATGTGTTTGTGGTTGTTGTAGCTACCCGTTAAAAACCGGAAGATAGCCTGTCCTCGTGAACGCCTGTTAACAGGGTCGCTCATTAAACTGAAACACCGGCTGTGCGTGATGAGAGAACAGTATACTCTTATGTGCCCATGCCCATTATAACGGTTACCACCTGGGCATTACCATGAAAACAACTCATTAACACACACACTGTCTATGTAACACCAAGTGCTGCTCACGTTAGCATTGCTAGCTATCTCACCTCCCCTGCTGAAGACAACACTTTGGAAACCTTTCGCTTCAGATTTGACCTTCTCTTGTTTCTAACACCACATAATTCCTTCCGAGCAGCTTATATGTGGTACTGTTGATGCACAAGCACCCTCGTCTCCAGGAAGTTTCACTTGCCTGAACCAGACACAAACCTGCAGTTGAATTCAAACTCTAACTTAGAATTACTTAATCTACCACAGCGCTCTTCCCCTCTTCTCATTTCACATCATCAGTCTGAGCTAATGAGCTGCCGTGTTGATTTCCATTCTAGGTGCTCAAGTGGAGCCGTTTGATCAACTTCAGATGAGTGTTGTGTGTTTCACTGGGTATGATTGAAAACAGCATGGTTAACATACCATAACTAATACAGGTATTATGTCACACATCCGAGTACTGAATTCACACCATAAATACATGTACTGTTCATTCGGTTTTGAGGGTGATTTCAGTCTTTCTGTACTGAAGAGTTGTGTGTGTGTGTGTGTGTGTACGTGGTATAAGTATGCTTCATATATATGTGTGCCGGTCTCTCCATGCAGCCTCCCTGTTATTGATCAGTTCTGCGACCTACTGCAATATGCCTTTCATATTAACGCTGACTGAATGTGCAGCTAAAATGCTTCCTTGGCTGGCAGGGTGCAGCTTTCCCATTAGTGTGAAGTGCCTTATCACAAAAAATGTGAGGTAATCCAGTTTCCCGTGCAGAGAATCCTGACAACAAAGGAGGGGGGAAAAAAAAACAAAGGTTCATCTGCCAATAACAATAAGAGCAATCATATTTAAGCTATCTGTATTGGTATAGCAAAACCAACGTGGGGTTACACTTTCATTGCATGATGAAGGCAGAAGGTTAGTCAATTACGCCATGAGCTAAAGCCAAAGATCGGTCTTGAAAAGGAATTAGGCTGTGTTGCACCCTCTCCATACATAACACTTACTATTGATGAGAAACATTTACTTGTTTTTACGGCCGCCCCGGCCGATCTGTCGTGGGTTGTGTTTTTCACCGTATGTTAATACAGGCGTGTAGCTGCCATCCCCTGATTGGTCCAAATGGGAAGAGGCGGAGAGGTTTGGTGACTCGGTACCTGAATGTGCAGGGACGGGATTGGCGTGGCATCCTCCCTGCGCCACCCAATCATCGGCGTCACGATATTTAAACCGCAGCCACCGGAGAATCAGGGTGGCTTAATTTGGTGGTGTCGTGAGCTCGCCTCGTGGTTGAATTTGTGAACGTTAACAGTGGTTAACTCGTACGAGGAGGTTTGTAGTGTTGTACTTTCGTGGGACTGGGCAGGGATTAGTTTAATTTATGATGCTGATTACACACGTAGGCGATCTCTGTTAGATTCACTAGTTTAGATGTGCTGTTTTTGATGTGTTTTGTTATCAATCGTGTTTTTTTTTTCAACCATAACACCTTGGTTTATGTTACTTCCTTCATACCCCCTCAACCAGGTCGTAACACTTGTATGTACACAGAGGAACAAGTCACACCGCACTCAGAAAATGGTAAAATCAGGGCTGCACAAACAACACAGGGCTCAAACCATGCAGTCCTTTTCCAGACCTACTGTGATGTTTAAATGGTATCCTGCTACTTCTCTAATTCCTGTGGTTCCCTCCACCCACCCGCTGGTCAGGCACCGTGTGCAGTAACTCATCAGAGAAGAGACTAGACAGGGTGAAACACAATTACCTTGCCTCCATCTGTCTGTATGTGAGCTCCCTCCCGCAATATTTGCTCACACACACGCACACACAAACAATAGCAGCCACTTGGCTCATCACAACACACAAACACACGCAGACATTATCACCCATGCAGAAGCCGCCAACTTCCGATGTTTGCCTCTTTTCGCCCCCCCCCCCCCCCCAGATTTAGGGTGTCCCGCTGTCATTACAATCACACTGACCCCATTCGAAGCAATCTGCACCCCCCTCGTGTCCCCCTCAACAACCCTATCATCATCGCACAAATCACTGCACCTGGCTACCGGTACTGTCTGTAATCTGTGTGTCGCCGGGGCTGAACATGTTTGTTTAACCCAATTTGGGGGTGTATTCGGCTGAAGGGGTGAGTTAAATCCGGACCCTCTGCTCTCACTGCTGTGTCCAAATAGTCAACAAACAGCATTACGGCAGAAGTACAGTCTCTGTGGTTATGCTCGCAGCGGTGATCACTTCATTAGGCAGGCTGGAGTGCTTGTTTTTTTTTTACCTAGGAGTCAATGCGACACTCTCACATTACCAACAATATCCTCTTCTCAATTTGATTTAGGCGAAACAACAGAAGAAATTGTTTTTGACGCCACTTCAATTCCGCATGCATGTACAGCGTTGTAATTAAATCCTTTCTTTCCTCGTCATTGATGAAACTTATTACTTTACGGGTCATTAAAAGAGGCAGATGGCACACAGTGTTTAATTGTTTTATTACATAATAATATAAAAAGTCACACAGATGCAGGAAATCAAGACTTTGATAACCTAACTTTTTGAAGTTCCCTAAGCTGTTGTTTGACAAGTTATTTGTTGCGTATGAATTCTCAAATGAGTCGTATTATTGGCTTTCTAGAGCCTTATTTTCTAACTTTGCATTTCATGTACTTGTCGGCTTGCACTTCAGACAGTCTTATCCATTTAGCTACTCAAGTCTTTTTGAAGTGTGAAATTCAGTCTGAATGAAAGGCTAATTTTAGTGTGATATTACATTATGTATCAGACCAAAATGTTCAGCAGTTAGATGTAACAGATATGACATAATTGTCTGCCCTTTTCTTTTCTCTGAGGTTCAGGAGTTGGATTACTTTCATCAAAACCCGTCAGACATTTAGAGAAAAAGTATATAGGAGGTTATAAGATGCTGTCGAAGGTGGATGTATTTGATCAATACTGTGTCTGTTTTAAATCCTTCATGTAGCTGTCGAGCTGTTGATATGGCAAAAAGGTTAAACGATCTTTTAATAAAATGTTTCCGCTCACGCAGGCACCTGAACTGTCACCGCCTGAGGTTCCCTTGAATAAAGCTTATGAGAATAAAACAGATGAGAAGGTGTCACGGAGATCTTTTGATCAATATGTTCACATGAGCAATTGTGGTTTATGCTCAGGATGTCTATGACTGTCCATGCATGTATGTCTGTGTGTGGAAGAGACACATTAGACCCGTATGCGTGTATCGTTCACGTGCATACTCACGCACAAGTGACCCAATACATCAATCAAACGCTGACTGTAGCAACGCTGACAAGCAGTCGGAGACAAATCCAGAGGGATTCCTCCTCATCCCCAAAGCGCAGTGAATGCGACACTGAGCTGAGATTGAGGAGTTGCAGAGGAGGGAAGGAGATAAGTGTAAAATCACCTTGCCCAAGGGTACAGCCTGCACCGATCGATATCTGTGAGAATTGATGCCAAACAGTAGCGAGTAGGTACATGTATGGTGTGTGCCTGTGTGTGTGTGTGTGTGTGTGTGTGTGTGTGTGTGAGCACTGAATGGGCAGCAGCTCCCCCTGTTGGATGGAAATGAACTGAAGCTGAAGTGAACGATTGAGAGGACTCAAACTGGGATGCTGGTTTTGGATTACATGCTCAACACAATCAAAGCTGAGCACAGGTCAGCCACTTCAAAGTACGCACTTAATATAAATAGTTGTTCAGTAATATATTTGTTCTTCCACAGAGGAGTACTTGGTTCCCAGAGCAATGACTTTATTATATAATCACTGGGTTTTATTGTCAAGCTGTCTACTTATCTTAGACACACAGTATGTATAGTAGCTCCCGGCTCTCTGTGTGTCAGCTTATTTTTGGAAATTAAATTTTGATTGGAAATATGCACAAAGGACGCTGTCGACCGGTGGTGGCAGAAGTATTCCAACACCTTGTTCATGTGCAAAAATATCAACACCTTGCTGTAAAAATACTAAAAAATAATAAAATACTAAAATTACTTACCAGCAAAAATATTTTAGATTTCAGAAAATACTCAAGACGAATTAATTTGAATCAAAAAAAATGTTGAAGTATTCTTATTACACTGACTGTTTTTTACTAATTTTCTATAGAGGTACTAGCACTTAAAGAACAGTGAATCGAGACGATCACATTTTCTTGTGAAGAATAACCAGCAACACCATCAGATAAATGTATAGAAGCAAAAAAGTACAATATTTTCCTTAACCAAAGAACCTCAAAACTGTACTCAAGTAGACTCTTCCATCACTGATTAAAGTACCAAAAGGAAAAAGTACTCAGAGCAGAAATGTTATCGATCGCTGCTGTATTTATGTGAGAGAAGCAATTCATGTTGGAGCTGACCAAGGTTTCACTGGTTTTACCTGCTTTGTTTCCTGTGTATAAATTGATAGCATGCTTTGAAAGACAGGACAATGACAGCACAGTTTAGATAAATGTAGTGCAGTAAATGTGCACAATTTCCTCCTAAACACAGTGGAGCAGAAGCACATAGTAACACAAAAAGGAGATGCTCAAGTACAAGTAGGTTCTTAAAGACACAGTTTTGAATAGTTAGTCACTTTAAACCTCAATTGATGTGATAAGGACGTTAGGACAGATCTTGGTTTATTACCTAATCTTAAGTAAGAGAGTAAGATCCTTGGTTGAAGAGGGCTCCTATTAGAGGACTTCACAGTTTCATTTAGTCCAGAAGAGTTGCTGATTGGACCAGATCCAAATTATACTCAGGTATACGTGGGTTAGGTTTTGGTCCCCTGGGTTAGAAGGGGACCAGAAGCTTGTGTTTTTGCTGCCCGCTAAGTTAATCCAGCTATGTCTAAATATTATGTTAGGTTTGTGTGCAGCATGTTCACAAATGGATACTGCTTTGAAGAATATGATTCAATAAGTCGTGGATCCAGATAAAAACTTGATAGAACTGAGCCTGAATTTGGCTTCAGTGCATTTACATTTATTTTCTGCGAAATGTGCGTTTTTTGTTTTTTTTTTCTGCTCCGCAGAAATCTTTCCACTACAGACATCCTGCTAGTATTTATGTTCGGCAGCAGTCATAAAACCTCCACCCCGTCCTTGCACACCTTGGACCCATTGATGCGTTTGATAGGTGCTGCCTTCGGTCTGACATTATTTGGCCCATTTTTCATCTTTTTCGCTCTCTCTGCTCATAGCAAACACAGAATGAGTGCTAGCCTGTGTGAGTGTGTGCGCGTGTGTTTATGTGTGTGGATATCTGACAGAGCAAGCAAGAGTACGAAAAGGAGGAGTAAAGGTGTGTGTAAGCAATGATGCGTGAATGTCAGTCAATGTCAGTAAGATTTTAAGTATGTGGGTGTGTGCATGCATACCTGTACATTAATCTACCTGTAAGCAAGGTAACACGGCAATATTTTACCCAATGTAAACTCGAGTTGTCGAGTGACAAGTGTCCTTCCCTGACTCTCCTGCCGTGCCGTGATTGAGGGGACAGTTAAAAAAAGCCACACTACACTTTGGCAGCACGCATAAAGTGTCCAATGTTATCTGAAAAACACAAAACAATGCCGTATGTCCTTCCGCGGCAGTGAATTTAACGCTGAATGCTACTCCCCATGGACTGACACATCCTTAGCTCCTCTCCTCAGGTGGCAATTTTCATCGGGTTGCAGTCAACAAAAGAAAAGGTGCTCTGCAATCCCACGTGCGTGTTTGACTGATGGGCCCGTGCAGCTGCAGCACAATGAAAAGCACAGCAAATTGAAAGCAGGTAATCACGGACATTGGTAGTCTATTCTGCAACTTGCACCCGAGAGACCAAAGTGGACAAATGGAGTGTAGGGCAGGGAAAATAATAAACAGAGTTGTTGTCCCTCCCTCACCCATTAATCTGATACGGGCCTGTCCCGATGCAGAGACCATCAGCTGAACTACTTTATTTGTTGTGGTGGTTCCCTGACTCTTTTATTCGCGCAGTAATCACTTTGAAGCTCAGAGCTCCCCTTCTAGCATTTATCTGGCCTCCATTGTCCCGCCATTTCGGACTATTACATCATACAATGATACTTGTGGACACTCTCCGTGTGTGTCTTTTAAACGATATGGTGAGAAGTTCCTCACATTCCTGTAGCTCATTTGTAATTTTGGCGACTGTGGGAAGAGAAATGCGACCTAGGACCCGACGTAGTGAAGAAGGCCATATTGACAACTGAATTAATCCCTGATTGGCTGATGAGGGTTGGCCTCGCTTTCTCAGAGAGAAAGCAATTCCCCTTAAAGATTTTCCTGCCCATTATTTCCTCACTTCTTCTTCTCTCTCACCTTTGGATTCCTGCTTTCCTTCACCACGTCTCTAGGCGTGAGCTCATTTCCCCAACCAAAGGGCATTGAAGGTTGAGTCATATAATTCTACATTTGTCTTAGAAACAGAGGGAGACAGAATATGAATCACTTTTATGGCCTCTGGTGTGCATGGACCGTCGTCGCTACAGCTGCTGTAATATCTTGTCATTCACACAACGCTGAATGCCAGTGTACTGCTGCCACTTTCTCTGTGAGTGCTTCCATGTTCCAAGGGGAGAAAATGATGACATCCCTCCTCGCAGTAATGATAACATTTGGAACCCAGGCCGCGTGGAAGGGGGGGGGGTAAGAGACTGTCAGCCTGGCAGCCATTGTCAGTCAGCTGCTGTCACAGAGAGAGGGCAAATGCCAGGACGTCTGATGCCTCGCTGCATGCCACTATGTGCCTGACAGCTGCCAGCGCTGGCCAAGAGCCGGGGAGGAGTCAAGTGGGGAAAGTGATGGGAAACGTCGTCTTTGAGGTGAGCTGCCATGTCAAGGCCCGAGGTTGCGACGAGGTGGGTAACGGTGTGCAAAGACATACTTGTCAACACGATATCTACTGGAAACGCATGACTGGAAAAAAAAAAAAAAATAGCCGGGAGAAAGACACAGGAACACTCTCATTGAACGTCATGTATGTTCGGCCTGAGGTAAGCCCACAAACACCTCGTGTGCATAATCAAAAGCACGCCATCAAAGTGTGATCACTCGTCTGTCATAACATTGCCCAACATTCCCGACTGCAGAGAAAAGCCCTCTCCTTTAACCTGCTTCAATTACCAGGCTGACAGAGGATAAATGGTGTCCCTATTACTGCTGTGGGAACATTGAACCTCCTAATGCCCCGAATGGGAAAGGGTAAAGAGTTGGTCCAGGGTGTCAAAGAGTCTCTTAGGGATCCTTTCAGACTCACTAGACCGTCTTTGAAGCCAATCAAAATCAATATTCCCTCAAAGCCCCTCTGAACCTATAGGCATGACTTCTGGGAAGAAAAACTAAACACAATAACAACAACAACAAAAGAAAAGCTACATCAGAAAATGTATTGCTCCTGTGAGCAGGCTTCACACAGTAAAAATATCACTGGCAAACATTGTTGACTATCAACAGATACCCCACGAAACCTTTTGTGATCTATTTTCATAATTTATCAAGAGTGGTCTCTGAGGCTAAAGCCCACATTTTTCAAAGTAGTTGATGAAGGACTATTAAATCCTGTATTCCTCTGAGTGCCCTGCAGAAAGATTACATTATGGAAATAAATTACATTATGGCAAATGAAAGAAACCACTTTTGTTATGCTACATGTTAACGTCTATCCACCAACAAACTTTGGGATTGTAGACAACGAATACTGCAGAAAACGAAACATAATTGCCCTTGTCACTGTGCTGACTCCCGCTTTCCCCATTTACTAATCAATCGACCATGTAACAAACACCAGCAGCACGAGGGAACAAGTCTGCGTGCTGATTTGGGGCCCCACTTTGTGCAAACTTTGCATACAAAAGTACAGCTCGCTCAGGTCAACTGAGGCATAATAAAACGCCCAGATGTCCTTCTGTGAGGCAACGCATATTTCCTTCCTTCTGCTCCCTCCATCATTTTATCTCACTGTGTTTTCAGGGTATAGCACATCCACTCCAAAACTCTGCGCGTGTCAAGCTTTCACTGCAAAGTCAGCACGGGGTGTGTGTGTGTGTGTGTGTGTGTGTGTGAGTGTTACAGTGACGCACGGAGCGCAGGCAAACCAGGACTGTTGTCTTTTTGAAGAGCGTGATGAGTGTGCAATTTTCAAATCACCATGTTTGACAGAGGATGCTCCATTTATTATTATACACTTATTTAGATTCCCTACAATGTGTGCTAGGTGGCTCATTTAGTGACTCTTTAACATCACAATATGAGCAATTTGTTTTTAAAATGTAATTGTGTTCCAAGCTAATGGACATTAATCTTATTACACTGAATAGCTTTCGCCATCTATCTATATTTTGACTCAGGAACAAGCAGAAATATGCATATGAATTTTTAATATCGGTGAAGCAGTGATTTTAAACTGCGGGAATGAGGGGGATATCAGCAATCGACTATAAGTTTCGGGCAAACGTGATGCAATGTTTTTTTTTTTTTCCCACATGTTGGAATCCAGCAAAATGAAAGAAATTAATCACCCGCATTTGTTCCAAAACGTGTTTGGGTGCATGATTTATATTCTGTATCTGCTATGGGGGGGAAACAAGCACACCTCTGAGTTCTGCGTGTTTGCAGAGCTGGCTGTTTACTTACCATCAGCAAGAATTTGAAAGTAAACATCATGCAGATGTCGGCCTTTAGAAATGTTCTAAACTGATACTTTATATAGTCCCATGGCTACTTGCAAACCGTCTATATTTAATTTATGAGTAGCACAACACACACATCGACATGGCAAATGTGCCATGAACTACTCTGGCACCAAGTCCTTATCCAGCATCTAGTGCAGAACATTGATCCCACCAGTGACACATTAAAACAATCACATATTCTGTTTGAAGAAAGATCCTCCAGGATGACACACAACACTCCTCCCTTTGTGCATTTTAATCAAGCTGGGTGTTTACTGAAGCATGCCCAACTGACTTCCCCTGCCCTTGGCATCGTCAGTGGGCATCCCTCGGCGGGAAGTGAACACACAAGCTGGCAACTGCGATTCCGCTGCGCCACATCCCCAGCTGCCAGCCTCTCACCAGGCCTAACCGCCACCGTCTGACCGCCGTTTGATGTGAGGCAAGGACAGAGTCCGCTGGTTCTGCGGCAGGGGCTAAATCCTTGGTGAGAGCCAGTAGGTAAAGCGGCCCTGCTGTCCTTCTCTCCAGCCTCAACAATTTGACTTGTCAAACAAATTGCTCTTAGCAGCTGTTCCCCAATCTGCCTACTGAGCTGGGCCTTGTGCGCTTGCAGCCTCCTCCGTGCCCCCAGTCCCCGCCTCTGCTGTGTTCCTGCTCAGACACCATAAGCACAGCCATACGTGTACAGAGGCACCTGTCAGCGGGGAGTCACCCAGACATCAGTTCAACATGTTTGCAGTAAAAGATCTGTGCTGTAGCTTACAAACGTTGGAGAAGTGAAACAATCTGCTGCTATTCCTCTGTACACAAGTATCGCACAGACTTTCTGTACTGTAATTTATGTCAGGAAATTATACACTTCAGCGTCGGCAATTTACATAAATTGGAACACGGTCATATTTCTCTGTGTCATGCCTTTTACGTCAAATTGCCTGTTGCAAAAACAAATGAGGGGCTCGGAGTGGAAATGATGTATTTTAGAGAAATCACAGACAAGATTGACAAGTTGAAAGGCAAATTAGTTACACTGCCTCCTCACCCTGTGGATTAAAATGGCCAAAGGGCCACAGAGTAATTATGGACAAATATTTATCCAGAAAGAAGGACTTAGTATGGTGCCACATTGTCAACAACAATATTTGTCTGTACTCCGGTATGTGGATCGTGCATAAACAATATGATGGAGGACCTCAAAGCAAGACAGCTGCTCGTACTATCCTGGCATTCTGAGTCTAATGTATGGTCCAAATGAGTCCCAGTCTGTGTGTGTTGATACACTTTAATGAAGTCCCTGAAGGGTGGTATAGATGGATGACATTCTGTTATACCACCACTAAGATCCTACAGCAAATCTACCTCTCCTACAGAACACTTCCTCTAGTCCTATGTTTCCAGTTTTCGCTCTCTATCTTATCCCAGCCAATCTTCAATTCCTTCCTGACCTCTTCCTGACCAGGATCTCATCCTTCTCATCTCATCTCATCTATCCCCCCCCCAACCTCCACATTCCCAATCTCTTCTGCCCATTCCAATCTCGTCCTCTCCTCTTGTCTTTCTCCTCCCCTCATCCCTCGTCTTCTCCTCGGCTGTTATCAGCCAGGCGGTCTTTTTCCCGAGAAGGTGACGGTTAAACTGCATTGGTCTGAACTGCAAGAGCTTCTGTCGTAGACCACAAGAAGCAGGTGTTAAATGCTTGGCGGCGTTTCACTTGGTGGGCCACGGACAGAGGGGAGCTCCCACCCAGCTGATTTAATGGCACTCAGCCGGGGACAGAGTGATGATGCACTAAAGATTTTCTGGCAAGGTGATCGAATAAGCAGTGTCCTTATTTTTTCAACAGAATACTTTAATGAAGGCGCTCTTATTTGCAAATTTATTTTATTATCATATACATATATACTGTATAACCATTAGTAAGTAATCACAACCTTATGGAAATCCTGACAGGCCATTAAAAGGCACGCTCTATGAATACGAGCTGCGTGCAATAAATCATGAATTGAGCGCGCTGATACAGTATTTATAACGCAACACTTAGACCTGCTTTATAATTAAAAAAGAGAAATCTCACATACCAAATTAAAGTCCTTTAACAGAGCTTGGACATTATTAAAGAGCCTTGGCAGAAAACAGCTGCTTGCTGTGGCTGCTTTGCTATAAACCAAAACATTGGAATTACAGGCCACAAAAACTAAAACAATTAGCTGAAAAGGCCTAAAATGCTCTACTGAACTGTCTGAGCCACTGTTAATAGAAATATATCGATTAGTGAAGCTTTCAAGATTTAGTTTCTTAGAGCCCAAATCCCCGAATTAGCTCTCAGCTCACTGGTATGTAACTCAAGATGATCCACAGTGGAATTTCTAAACAAATAAAAAACAGTTGGGGGGATTTTTGGCAGTATAAAAGGATACTGCAACAAAATGATTGAATGTATCACAAAACGTCAGGAGAAATACATGGGGCTAAGTACACAGGGGGGTCAGGGTTGGAAAAATTCAAATTGCTGGGAGAGAAATATCGAACAGCAGCTGTGAGAAACTTCATAAACTTTAAGTATTCCCCGCGCTCTGCGCCAACCATGTAAGTTGTAAAATGTGTGTACTCTGTGCAGACACGGATCAGCGAGCCTCAAAATGATTTAACACCTTTATGTGCATAGAAATACATGATGAATCTGAGGGGTAAAAAAAGCACTGGACCAGAACACAGAGAGACAACTCGCAATGACCTGGCATTACATTCCCTTATCCGTAATTGGTTGTTCCTGGTATCTGTAATGATGTTGTCCACTTGCCCTTGCTCTAATGCTGAAAGCCAGTCAGTTTCCCGTGAAAATGTGAAAAATAAAGTCGACTGACCAAAAACATTTTACATAAGGCTTCCTTAGAGGCAATTTGCCCATTTTCAGTAATGGACATAGAGAGCCCACCAAAAAGCCAGAATGTTAATTATGACTCAACACATCAGGGGCAGCAATTGCCAGTGGTTTACAGCCCATGAAGTCCTATCACATTAAGTAGTTTAAAAGATCAAATTGTTGCAATGAAGCAGAATACCACTTCTTCGCGGACCTGCTTCCTCAGAAAAAGAAAGTCTTTTGATGTATCAGACTTGCTCCTGTCATGTTTTCTTTGCATATTTTTCAACCACTTCAGCCGAAAAATATTCCCGTCACCTCTAGCTTCACAGCGTTGTTATGAAATATTTGAGGCAGATGTGCTGGAGTGCCAGTCACCTCCTATTCACTTGCAAATGTATTTTTTGGGGGGAATAAAAAAGAGTTTGTTCTGATTGAATTCCTCCCGTCATCCCTTTTGGTCAAAACTGCCCCAGCCTGCCATTAGTATCTTTCTTGTTTTCCTAAATGTTCAATCTGTGTCATCACTGTTTTCAGTTAGCATTGGACAGGGGAAGTATGGCACTGCTTTCTAACAGATAGGATGGGTCTGGTCTCAAAGCATAGCCTTCAAAAACAAGCATTTGGCTTGGCTCACTGTTTCTCGCTTCATGCTCGTCATACCTAACTAACCAGGTGACTGTTTACGATGTTCTGCTGGCAACTGCTATCTTCGATTCAAAATCAGGACAACCACAAACTGAGCCAGAGGGGAACCAATTCGATTAGAGGCTGACGAGACAAGTTCAGCTGACCTGTCTGTTACAACCATTTGTTTTCATTTGACGACATTTACTTCCCTCAACACACCGTGGATATTCCAATCTATGGTATGAGCATGTGTGAACTGTCGGTCTTTAATGCACACTGACCTTGGAATGAGTCATTTATAGACTCGCCGCTGTTTGCCGTAAACAGTTTGCTGATGTAAATTGTGAACCTTGGTTGCAAACATTGAATTCATCAGCAGAGCTGGTGCTGGTTTAGATTATTCCTTTGCGCTGTGCGGTCAGGTTATGAATGATGCTGCAATGCTGAATAATTGCTGAACGCTTGCATAACTTTTATGTCAGTTTGGAAACTCACATGGATTGCTAAAAAATGGCAACAGGAGAATACCAGTGTTATGTTTGAATTCTGTGGATTTGCATCTTTCCTCATAAGCCCTAGACACATAGAATTTCTTTGACATTTCAGTTTTAACACATCGCTGCTCGAAGGTTCAGTCAAAATGGAGAGTATAGAGGCGAGGAGCGAGCTAAGTGGAAGCTGATAACTTCAAACCAATAATAGAAACTACCGCAGGTGAGTATAAAGAATCATGTCTCAAAGGATTTATTTAAACCAGATGCATTTATTTTTACTTTCACTGACTATGGGTGCTCTTTTCTGCTTCTGAGGGGAGAAATGTTTTTCTCTCTCTCTCTTTTTTTTTTTTGCTGAGTTTCATGAGATGATTCAGTGAACTTTGAAGAGCCTTGAATTTAGTTTTTATTTCCAGCCCAGAAATGTGCAGCGGAGACTGCATCTAGTGTTAGAGGAAAATGTGTGTTTGCTTGTTGTATGTCAATACTGTTAAGAAAGGAGCTGATGTCTTCTTCATGTGTGTCATGTTCTGCTCAATATACTGGAAATCGGTGAAGTAACTAAGAAAAGTGATGCATTTCCTTCAGTGATAAATCTTTCTTTGGTAGATAGAATTGTTGTTTGTATATATATATATATATACATTTTTTTTTGTACCAGGCTATAAATTATATTAAATTATATTTATTTCGACTTTGAAGTTGGGCAATTCAATATGTGAGCTTATGGCGAATGACTCAGTAGCCAACTTCAAGTGGCTGTTTAAAGAACTGGACTGAATGAACGTCACTTCACACACATGCAGTAATACTGCTGTGATTACTGATTTTGAGTATCACTCATTTCTTTACCCGTTCTTTGTCATGATAACTAATTGAGATTTTTAAGTACCACATGTTTCATGAGGACCGTCTCTATCATAAAATAGTCCTAGCAATGGAGTGACCTTGTGATGTTGCGATCTTCAGTATGATAGAGCCGCTGGTTAATCAAAAAAAAAAAAAAAAAAATCAGAGCATTAACCAGTCGAGAAAAAGCATCTCTCCTAGTCATGTATTGTAATTCCCAATTATTGCCAAGGGCAAAGTCACTCAAGAATTATTTTACAGTTTAATTGTATCCAGTGGGAATGACGTTTTGATTTGTATTAACAAATACACATAGAAAATCTGAAGATACTATCGTGTCCAAGGCTCTCTCTCTCTATCTAGTCGCATCTGTTCTAGTGCAGCTTTCAGCTAAATTTGCTTTAATCACTACATCTCACAAGTCATAGAACGTCATTGCGTGGACGACAAGTTACGAGGCACGGCAGTTTACGCGGCAAGTTCTACTGCTTTTCTTGATTTTGCATGGCATTATACTGCCTGAGCTGCCGTAACAACCATATGCTACAGTATGCAGTGAAACTCCTGCGCATCAGGAGCAACACAGTCGTCCTGTGATTCATTCTGCCGTGACACAACGCACCCATTAAACCTGCAGAAACTATTAGTAGAATATTTCTTTGTCCTTTGCGTTCACACCATCCTCCATACCCAGACATGTCTGGTCATGATTCCTGTGCTATTTCTGTCCCTTGCAAGAGAAGGAGATTGTGCAGAATATACAGCATGTAATGTGTCATGTGCAGACCAGATGAAGTTTGACCACTGCCACCTCCCATACCTGTCAAAGAGGGCGACACAGGTTAATGGGAAACTAAACTGCAGTGCCAGGGAACTTCTTGTCCGGGTTTCTCTGCGAGATAATAAGGCTGCCTGTCAAAGGTAATTACTGGCATCAAATCTGTGAATAAGGTTTTTCACACTGTAATGATGTATTATTACAGAATCGCTCGCAAATGTTTCACACAAAGTGTAATTCTTGAAGTTTTTTGCACTTTCTTTCAGGGTAATGTCAGGACTAACAACCGGCCATAATAACAGGCCATAATAACCAAACACCCCTACTATCAAAGGTAGTTTAAATACCCTGCTGTCACTTCATTCATCCATGTGCATCATTGCAATATGCGGTACAAATATTTACATATATCTTAAAGTGCACTTAACTCTCTTAAACAAATCAGCATGTAAGTGAAAAAAAGACAGGTGTTATCTTCTATAAAGGTTTAACAACAGACAGAATGTTGTTTGGAAGGCTTTGCGCAACATAATACTTACTCTGCATGAGAAGAAGTCAATCAAAAGCAGATTTTATCCACCATATGGGAGGGGGAATAGAGACTGTGGACCAAAGAGTCTGAATAATTCTTTTATTTTCCTTTGACAGAAGTATGCTATGGGAAGGATTCTCTTCATTTACTCCAATGTGCTTTAAATGGCGTCTTCTGTCCAAATCTATCTCTTTTCTTTGGTCACAGTGTTGATTCCAGTGCAGGCCATTGCACTTAAAGCTGCAATAATCGTCAATAATGTTTTGATGTTTTTGATAATAACAAAAGATCAAATGTGTGTGCATAATGGCAAACTCACAGATGATTGCAACTGCTTTTCTCAAATGGCCAAAGACATTTAGGTGGTAGTTTAAATCTGTTAAAGTCACTATGGAGCTCAGGCTCATACCAAAGCATGTAACAGACCCACCAACCGGCTAGAGAGTACCATGTCAGTGTATAAAAAGCAAGATAACCAGAAGAATATAGACATGGTGGACCATTGTGTGCATTACATTCTTTTAGTCTGATAACCGGTTGTACTATATATAGACTTTTGTGTATGTTTTGGATTGAATCATGTTTTTTTTTTTTTTTGTAAAAACACAACATGTATTGTCACAGGCTGATCTGTAACGAAGAAACATGTTATAATGTTACCTTCAGTCAAAACTTTAAGGGCAAGACTGGTATTATTCTAATTTTTCATATTTTTTATTTTTCCTATTTCAACAAATTTCATCGAAAGACCAAATACAACCAGATCCTACATCCTCTGCGGCAATGAGCCTTGAGTTTATTTGTTCCTGCTGCTATATATATATATATATATATATATATATATATATATATATATATATATATATTGTAACATTAATCAGACAAGAGTAAATATTGCATTTTTTTGCAGACTGTTTTCATTTGGTGTGTTAGTGACTTCTCATGGAAGCAGGACAGCGTGCAGTGGGATTGAGTCAAAATAGACTTTAGTGCCCATGTTCATGGTAATGAACCCAGCGAAACAGTGCAGCTCACTGATGTGGTTTTAATAGTTTCTGGACAACAATCGAGCTCTATGGCACAGAGCTGGATTTCATAGCTTTGTGTACAAAGACAATTACTGTAGGATCATTTCTTTTTTTTTTTTTGGGTTTGGGCTGAGATTTGCTGACAGTAATTAAAAATATTATTCTCAGCCTTATCCTTTAATTAGACTTTTCCTGCTGCCATTTTTTGCAGTTGGAGTCACATGACATGTAAGATGACAGTTTTATTTACATTCTTTTTTGCCATTACTGATGATGATGTCTGCATTGGAATTCATGTTTAACCTACAGTGCTGTGACCCATGGAAACAGTGTAATAAATCCACTGATTACTGCGATTCAGCGATGCTCTTAACGTCCCCTGCATCCGCGTTCTGACAGCGTTGTCAGTAAAGCATTGCACCATTTCCCTTACTGACATCTGGAGGGTTGTTCTTGTAAATTGTTCAGTCCCCTCGACTCTCCCTCTCTCTTTCTGTCGCTCTCCTGCGTACATGCCCATGCATTCAGACATGTACGGTCATGTTCGTGCCCGTGTGTCAATGCACAGGGCATTATTGAACCTTTTGAGATCGTCTCATATGTCATTCCCCTCACCTTCGCGGCTGAGGCACGGGGAAGTGTTTTACTTTTATTTTTCAGTGCTCCCACAGCATCCTCCAACACCCCCCGCCTTTTTTTTTTTTTTTCGTCAGCAGAGATTTTGTCTTCCCCTGCTCTCTGTTTCAACTCAGAAAAACAAGCTCCTACTCATTTGTCAGTGTTCCCTTATCTGCAGCCACACTGTGTTCTCTAGGACCTCTCTACAACTCAGGTTACTTGAGTGGGTGGGGTAGAAGTTAGTTGTGGGGATGTGGGGTGTGAGTATGGGGGTTTGGCGGGGAGGGCGGGGGGGGGGGTTAGTGAGCCAGCACTCCAATACCAATGAGTCCCCCTCCCACCATCCCACAGCCTTCACTGCAGACAATAAATCTTTCACAAGCAAGAGTCTTTTTAACTGTAATGCAGCTACATATTCCACGCGACCAAGATGGAAAACAATTAAGCCTGCTGGTGCAACCCAAGAACCGGCAGGCTTTATTACATTACACACACTTACAAACACTCAGGCTGCCTTTTATAGCGCCGAACCTTCCACATATACATTGTCAAACAATGTAATGTCCTGGAGGGATTCTACCTGAGCATGAATCATGCAGTTTTCAGATCTGAGACTGTAATCTTATCCAAGAGCAACAGAGGCCCAAGGGCCGGGTTACTTAGATCAAGTCTGTACTCCTTTAAAAAAAAGATATAGGTTCAGTTATTGCCCTCCATGACCAAGAAAGTGCTTCTCGCTTCCAGTGCCGTGAGCAGTCCAACACTAACATCACGTCAGCAGACATTTATATGATATATGGTTGTTGACTTTTCATTACCTTCCCATCATGGTACAGTTTGTTACCTATGGATATTAATAGACCAAAGAACATCATGTCAGAATGTACACTCGTACATGCATTAATATGGAAAAAAGATATGAGTCGATGTGAGGCGCAGTATACCCAAGAATATATAGCAATGTCATGAAATGTTATAAATAAGGGAATGCTTACTACCTATATGTTTGTTCAGTGTTAAAAGCTGTCCTGTTTGCTGAGGGCAGAAAATTAACGGGTAAGGTTCTCTCCTCCATCGGGGATGATGTGTGCCAGTGAAATACTGTATGTCAACAACTGCAGGATGCAGGCATAAAATTTGATTCAGACGTTCATGTTCGCCTCAGGATTTTATTTTATTTTTTTTAGCATTTTGGTAATTCTTCTGAAGACTTCTCATCTCGATCTAACATGAAGTCAAATATTAATTTGTCCTATACATTGGTTTACAGAACAGTCAACCTATTTAATTCAGTTAAAGCCCTAAATCATCAAATTACTTACATAAGTAATAGTATTATAAAGAAGAAAAAAAGTGAAGATTTTGTTCTTGATTGTTTAGTTTGTTAAGTGAGCCCAGTCAGTCCTTGTATGTCAAATATGTTGTTCAGCCTCGTATTTCTTTAGCTTCAGCACTGCAGCTTCACAGAACGTGGCTGTACAATCTAGTCGTCTGCCATATTTAAATAAAAGAAATGACTTTGATTTTCATGTTGAAGTATCTGTAAACTTACAGTACAGAACATTTACTAAAGATATTAAAATATTAACTGAGGGTTTATAGCTTCTAATCCCTGAGTGACCTTCTCTTGCTCCCTCATTTGAGCCGAGTCTTGTACTTGGACTGAATTTTCTAGGTTTTCTCATATGAACCAGCCAGAAAGCTCCCCTGGTCAAAACGATAATTAGCCGCTGGTAGGCATAATAGACTTGTGGGCATCAGAGAGTCTCACCATTATAAAGCTGCAGTCCTTTCAAGCAGGACAGACAGTCTTCAACACATGGAAGAATAGAAAAAAAAAAAGAGACATTGAAGCTTCAACAAAAAGCAGAGACGGGGTCGTGAAATGTATCATTTGCACTTCGATGCACACACGCAGTGTGCTGTGTACAGGCCAAGTTCACAGGTACAATCATGATCAGACGCTGAGGTGGTGAGAAAATAGGAGGCAGGAGAGAGAGAGAGACATCAAGGCGACGACTGTTATGAGAGGAACAGCTCTCATTCCAGTCTTCACCCAGTCAATGCAAGACTTTTCACCCAGCAGCCGAGTATTATACGCATAATCCAGCTATCATTGACACCCACACATTGATGGCTGGCGAGTCGACACGTTATGGATTAACATGGAGGATTAGGTGATGATAGTTTCTGGGAAATGATGATGACGACGATGGAAATGAGGTGATTGCTGTACATGCATCATTTATGTGCAGGTTGTGTATTGATAAATGCCAGTTTTGACCTTACAGCACTGTAGCACAACGTCATCATAATATGAATTTATTATTATTATTATTATTATTATTATTATTATTATTATTATTACTTGGGAGAAACAAAGTGGACCTTGGCAGTGTTTACACTGTCATGCAGGGTTATAATAAATCTGTCAGAATGCTTTAGAGAAAAAAGAAAGAAGTACTCATGTATTTAAATGTATTTAAAGCTAAAAATAAGAATCTTTTTACTTTTGTTACTTTAAAATGAGCCTTTTATATGTGCAGTGGGAGCGGGTCCTCTTCAGTGGACGCCACCATGTTGAAACAACATGTTTCTACAGTAGCCCAGAAAAGACAAACGAAATACTGACTCTGGACAGGGTCTTTCACGTGTTGTTTCAGTGGACCTTTAAATAATCGTAAATATTGAGGTGGTGTTTAGGTCAGTTGGTAGAGCAGCCGCCCCATGTGCGAAGGCTCGGTTCTTGCTGCAGAGGCGCAGGGTTCGAATCCGACCTGTGGGCGTGTCATTCCCATGCTCTCTCTTCTTGCTTTCCTGTCACTCTTCAGCTGCCTCTATCAAAATAAAGCTTGGAAAGGACAAAAATAATAATGACTGTAAATATGCTTTATCAGAAAAAAGTATATATCATATCGAGTACTTATTCCTTATGTAGATTGAAATACAAGAAAAAAGCATAATCTTTCTATTTCATACACAGTTAGTCCATAGGAACAAATGTCCAGCCACACACATTCACACATGCACACACACACGCACACACACACGTGTATTTGGGCCCAGCTGTTTAAGCGGACAGCTATTCTCACTTGGCCTTCCTTAAATAATTCATTTTGTCCAGCGGGGAGTTTGTCGGCATATTCCAGACTGGTCCTGTATTTACTAAAGCTGCCCGGAGGAATCGGAACAGAGCAGAACATGCTTACATCTATGTGTACATATGTTGTAATGTGCATGCATGCGTGTGTGTTTGTGTGTGTGTGTGTGACAGAGAGAGAGAGAGAGAGAAAGAGCGGTGAGGGCATGGAAGATAAGGAGTGTGTTGGGAGGGCGGGGGGTGAGGACAGCGCGGGGTGGATGTGGAACGGCTTGCTGCGCCACGGTGCCATACCACGAGTGATTAAAACAACGCCTCGGGTCAGCAGTGGATTGGGACGATGGGTAGAACGGAGACAGCCAATCACCATCTGCTAACAGTGTGCTGACTTTGCCCGCCCCAGTAGTTATGGAGACACTCCTTCAGTCCCCCAGGGTATGTGGCAGCATGTGGCCTACATTTTTAGTCACTTTACTGACACACGTGTCCGCACACACCTACACGCACGCACATCTTTAGACACACACTTCGTTGAGTGCGAGTATTTCGAGCCTATCTGCTAATCAGTAGTATTTGTGGGGCGGTAATCAAATGTGTACGTGAATGTATGCTGTGCAGGTCTGTATGGATTCATATAAGAGAGAGAAGAGGCCACTTTTCCAAAGCTAACTCATTAAGGAGACTTTAAGGTTCAGAACTTTTAATGAAAGAGTCTTAACATGTAGAGTTATATAAGTATGTTTATGTGTATATATATATATATATACTTGCAGAATTATGAGAGTTGTGATGCCAGTACCACGCTGAAATTTGCATTTTTTGTGAACATATGTAAATAACTTTCACACTTTTGCTAACACTGGAGATAGCAGCACTTCACTCTGAGGCAAAGGAAAGGAAGACGGGGAATGCGCATCGTGTTACTGCATCTAAGCAACTGTGCCGGGCACTATAATACATGGTGTCACTCTCTAAGTGTGATGTGCACCTTGAGAATGTCACATTTGCTGACTCGTGTCAAAAGGAGGCATTCTCCTGGCGTGCACCGGGTGACCCTGAGAGCACAGTGGGAGTTTTGTCTGAAATGTTGTTTCAGATGAAGCAAAATGTGATTAATAATCCATTAGTAGAAGACGTGCCAGCGTTGCAAAGTGGAGGCAAACAGCAGATGAGCTGCAACGGTGCGCTAAGGTTAGGCAGAACATACTGAGGTTAGAATAGGCTGCATGCATGATGTGTTTGTTTCAACAGACCTGGTCTTAGTTGGTCCCTCAGTGGGGAGATATTCATAAGACATTAGAAAATACACCTTTACTGAGTGGGAAAAAAAGGTTTCCTTTGTGTACATACAAAAAGTCTGTGCTGGATCAGCCTGAAGAAACTTGACTGCTTGGCTGATTGATAACTTTTATTAAAGCTTGAAATGATTAAAAAAGATTCTGGTTTCTGAAAACAGACAGCAAGTAGACAGAACTGTGCACACAAATAAATACCAGTGTTGTTGAGTTGGGACCAATCTCAGCATGCACTAGCATAAGGCTTACAGTCCGTCACTGGGAAACAAACAGGAATAAACAGCCGATCAGTCACTTTAATTATTAACGTCTCCAACATTTAACGCTTCTTGGCTCGTATTAGCCTGACGTGACCCAGAAAGTCTTCATGTAAGAGCAGAACAAGTAAGACAAGTAAGACGGTAAGACAATACAACCCCATACCTGTCGTTAATAATTCAGCTTGGCTGAATGTAAATTATGAAAGAATCACCGAAGTAGAAAACAGAAGTAGAAGCAAGATTTTTTGGAGAGAGCTGAAACAAAATTTCAGCACCCTGGACAGGGTTAGTTGGACCAGCTGATGTTTCAGCACCACGGACAGGTACACTGCTCTGAGTTGCCTTCAGGACCACACGAGGCAGCGTGTACACAACGGCGCTACCCTCCTGCTTCCAGGCTCATTACCAAAACCAGTCAGCATAAAATTCACCATCAGCGCCTGCATTATAGACAGCACCACACCCTAGCAGCCATTGTACCTAGCCCCATTTTGCCAAATCTTATCACAGATACAGTAAGAGTTATTATTTGCTGGATGCTTTCTTCGGAAAGTGGCGAGATCAGACAGTTAAATCAGGTGAATTGGCCATTGTACAAATCGGCCCTGAAGACAAAGCTAGATAGTGTTTTTCGGCACTTTGGTACCCTAATGGACCATTTACCTGTGCCCTATTATAGTCTTTTACAAAGGACCATCATTAAGGCTAGACAGTGCATCTGGTTGGGTAATAGATTTCAGATCAGCGTAATCATATTGCACTGTTCAGTCCGCTTGTCACATAAAAATGAATCTAATGTGTCTCTGTATGTATGTAGAGTATGTGCACCTTTAAACTACATGCATGCGCATGTGAGTCAGTTATTAGTATCTGGAAGGCAATTTATTTTTATTGAAAAGAGAGGGGAATATGTAGTCACTGTCTTTTTTTTTTTTTAACCAGGCTGCTCGCAGTATTTTGGGGGCCAGAGTACAAGCGGGTCTGAATTCTGTCCACAAAGCAGCACAGGTCTGCGAAACCTGGCAGCACTATTGATTGAGCTTCTGAGACGGCACTTCCAAACGTGAGCGACATGCTAAGAGTGGGCAGGTAAGCAGGAGAGGAGATGTGTGTGTGTGTGTGTTTGTGTGGTAGAGAGACAAAGAGAACATAGGGTCCAGGATGAGATGTTGCCGTGCATACGCATTGCTCAACTGAAGTGAAAGTGTGGGTTTTGAAAGCCGGGGCTGGATTAGGAAAATGCACTGTGTGAAAAACAAATGGGCGCAGGTACGGAGGGGAAAATGAAAATTATGAGTAAAGCAGTTTGGATCCATGAAAGCGAAATCTCATTTTACTGTGAGCAACACACAACATGCATGTAAAGTGAAGGTCGGCCTGAAAATGGAAAAAAAGTGATATTGCCATGCAACAACAGGGGAGCCATTTAGACTCTAAACTCATCCACATTGTTCTCAAGGTCTACCAAAGGCAAAATCCACTCCGAGAACTGGAGGTGGAGGTAACAATAACGGGCAGAGGAAAACAGATCCTTTTATTAGCGAGCAAGGAAAATGTAAGAGGTTCTTCCATTTTGCTACACTTTGCCAGATTAAGTGGAAATAAGAAGAAAAGGGCAATGCACAGGAGAAAAGGTGAGTCAATGAGTAATAAAATGTAGAACAAAGAGTGGAGGTTTAGCGGCGGAAAAATATGAAACTGTACTTGCCTTGAGAAATCTATTTAGCCGCATTGATTTCGCTCCTTTTATTTTTCCACTGTCTTCCAGGCAACGCTCTTAACCCCACACAGAGAACAAGAAAGCCTTTGCCCCTGGGGTATATTTTATTCTCAAGGTGGGAAACTTTGGAAGCTGTTAAAGTGAGCACGGCTATGAGATTTATATATCACAGAATTGAATCCATGCTGTCAGTGTGGGAGCACCCGTACAATGTTTTCTAATCATGTTGCCATTATCTATTGATTTCTTCCTGTGATCGCGCTGCGCCACCCTGCTTCTTCCACATCTCACGTGTTATGTTATGTAGCCACGGTATTATTGTGCAACGCGAGCAGCAAAGATGAGCAAAGATTTGCCCCCCCCCCCCCCTCCTTTTTCTTTTTTGCTTTTATATATCTCTGCTCGGGATGGCTTCACTCCTTAGTCAGTCGTGCAGCCAAGTGCATCGAAGAGTAAGAGGAAAGTAACCTGCAGCTGATGTCTTTTCTTCAAGAGGAACAGGAAGCTGGGATGCTACACAACAGACTGTACTTATATAATACGTACTTATACTGTATGTATACTAGGATGTTTGCAGTCAAATATATATAGGGCAAAGTTATACTAAACGCATACACGGCATTTAAAACTTTAGATCTTGGATTTGACACTGCAGCCTTAAATGCAGTGCTGCCCGCTCCACTTGGGTTAACTTCTCATCTTTCTTTCCTTTCCTACTTCTTAATAGCATGTGCATAACATGAGGAAAAGGGCCATATGGAAACTGAAGGTACCCTGAGTAGGTCATTAATTTTCCCTGAGCTCCACTGACTTATTTACATTACCAAAATATGTCACTGAGAAAATATCCATATATTGAAGCCTAATCAGACATGCCTGAAGGATTGACGAGGCATCAGCCAGCAGGGAACTGAGTGTCTCTTTGATTGATCTGTTAATTTCTTCTGCGCTAAGATTCCTTGCATGGTTTGACCCACTTTGATAAATGTACTCTTTTGAATTTGCAGGATACTCGTATGATGGGGAAGCCGTCCGAGAAAAACGGTGCCCTGCTGACTTGATTTCCAGCCCCCTCGGGTTTTTATTCTCAAGAATCGATTAAGTCTTTCCTTTCGATTCCCTCCACTGCTTTGGCACCTCGAAGCGCCCGATGGGAAGCTCGGAGCAAACGCTTGGCTTTTCATCGGGTGCTTTCAGAACCAACCCCCATCTTGGAAGTGCTGAAGGCTCTCGTTCGTATCGTGACTGAGGTAAATATGCAAGTCGCTGTGTTTTTGCCTGGTATTTCTGTTTTTTCTCAGGAGGGAACTGTCAACCCCCCCAAGCTTTCCGTTGCACTGATGAAAGGGGAAACAAGCGCACGAATGAGGAGTGTAGGTTAGAGAGTTGTTCGGATGAGTTTGCCCCGGGTGGATGTTTGGGGAGAAGCGTACGGCAAGGAACGAGAGCGAAGCGCGGCAGATTGAGCGCAACATGTATTCTCTAGTGCTCCCAAAAATCTCCAAATGCAAGGCGCCACAAATTACAAAGGCAAAAGTTACACTACACATCAGCGATGATGGTGCAGTACTGTCCGAAATCTGCTCCCTATAAAGCAAACACAGACTCATGGCACTCATGCAGTGTCACTTTAATTTTCTCACTGCCTCCTTGTGTTCATGCTATGACTTTCACTAATAAATACTTCAGGTGTGTACGGCCCACTCTGCCAGAAAAGTTGCTCTCGAGAGCAGCCTTTTTGATTATTACATGAGACCCAGTGGAAACTTAAATCAATCGCACATTTTCTCCTGGCGAGTGCTCAGTGCAAAAACGACACAAAGCATAATAATACACACACATATACTTTTACCGCCGCCATCATAATCCGGGAGCTCCTGCAGTCCGCTCTGTTTCAAAAGCCACCGCGGCTTCCTCTCTAAAATTCAATTACCATTTCTGAAACTGGGTCAAACAAAAGGTTCATGCATCAGTCACTTTGAGAAAAAAAAAAAAAATCTAATTTGTGAGGACCTCCCCGTGTCAGAATCTGCTGTGACAGTGTTTAATTGCCAACGTTAGCGTGTGCTCACAGTAGTGCTACAGAGACGAAAACACATGCAGGCACAGTTGGTGGAGGCATGCCTATTAAACTCCACTCCTTCCTATACCGACTTCCTCGTCTGAAGGGATAGCCAGCCAGAGGAAAGGCATGTTGGGAGGAAAAGGCTCCCTGAGGTAGCTCTTGGCTAAGTTGATTATGGCACATCTCACTTCTGCACATAAACACATGGACCCGAGTTTGAAGCCCACAACAATAAGCCAACAATGTAACTGAGGGGGACATGACGGTGGCGTCGGGGTCTGAAGATGGATCCAGGGCAGCCCCTCTTCGCCCACCGTTAGATTTTCTTGGTGGGTAACATCTCGACATTGCTTGCCAATACAGGCAGATGGAGAGGGAAAGAGAGGATGATGGATAGAGGAAAAAGATAGAGTGAGGAGAGAGAGGCCACTCGTAGGAGGCTGGCTCATGGGGTTACTGCTGTCTGTCTTTGCTGGCACACACGTTTGTCCTGACGGGGAGGTAACCGTCTGGCAAGGCTTCGTTCTGTGCCTGTTGGATGCGGTTACCAGGCAGCAGTGACTTGATTTCATGGGAGTTCAACAAATGGTTAGAGATCAGTTCTAGAGCGAAAACAGGGGAAGAAAAATTCTCAGCACAAACATTTTTTTTTCCATTTATTTATTTTTTATTTCCAACTGTTAGATCATTTCTAACAGTACAACCAAAACACAAAATGTTTTTTTTTTTTTTTTTAATTTCAGCATCCTGGCATCTGTTAGCGTTCCGCTCATGTAATTTTCTGCAGTGAATCTCAGAGAACAAGCAAATGATTTGTTAGCTTTTACTGTGTTTTGCTTCTGTGCGACGAAGCCTTTAAAGACAAAACTGACATTTAAGCCTTTTTATCAAATATGTTGAGTGCCATCACATCACGTATACACCAATATCTGGCCTACCAAATAAAAAAAAAGTCATTTTTTAGGTTTTTCAGGTATTGATAATATTTTTGACATGTTTGACATTTTGTGGTAAATGAACCGTTGATCCTGCACTGAAAGGCATATGTTAATTTTACATCCAATGAAACATTCTCTCACGTATGACACCGCTGGTGCCAAGTCATTTTATTATTTATTCAGTGCTATTGTGAACAGGATCATAATTTGCACAGGATATATTTTCTAGTTTTCCTACGCAGCGTCAACTCTCTGCGGTTTTCAGATGTCCACGATGGGCAGCATAGTTTTAGCCTCACTGCTTACTTAGTAGCTAACTAGCTAGCTAATTAACCGCTGCTAAATGAATCCGCTGTTACCAGGCAACAGAACTGGGCTCAGCAGCCGGATTGGACCATGTTTGAGTACAGCTTCTGAGACCGATAACGTTACACCACCGAGGTCATTTACTTTTCTGATGGGAAGATAATCGCATCGTGCACACTCGCCATTGGCTACTGTAAACACCAATCAATATCTGCGATTCATATGCCCATCTTTACAGGAGAAGCATCAATATGTAGAAGCAGGTAGCACCCCGCCTTCAGTTTCATGGGGACTTTGAATAATAAACCTCTTGCAGCAACAACTAGAATGAAATATTGATCAATGCAGATAGAAAAGTGGACAGAGTTTTACTTTTCATTTTTCATACACTTTTTTTACACTATATAGTTTGAAAAAAAATGTTCTGCTTAAATAAAGTGTATATGGTGCCGATAATGAGCTACACAAACTTTTTCACCTTTGACACAGTGGATTTGGATACTGGTTAGACACATCAAACAATCTAATTACTCCGGCAGCTTTATCAGAGCTGCACACAACTGCAATATGTTCTCTGAGCTTCCCACTTGTCCATATCTCGTGTTAAATTATCTCCGATTGAGATGAAGTATTTCCCTGACAGATGCCACTCTAATTGAGTGTTGCAGCTCCAGTTGGTGGGTTTGTAACTTGGCTCCATGCCTCTGTCTGCCTCTACGACTTGCATGACGCTGCAAAAAAAACAAAAAAAACATGTAACAGCACTCAAACGGAGGCACGCATATGCTCTTTGTCGTTTTCCCTTTGTTTGTTTTGTCTCTTCTACCAGGTAAGGTCTTAGTGCGCACTGCAAGAATGCACTGTGGATTCTGTTTGCCATCACCCCGCTCATCACTGTCCACTGATCCAATTACCGTGCAGAGCCCCCTAAAAAAGTCAGTATGGCTGGTGTATCTATTAGATTCCATCAGGCGCCATTTTCATTAAATACAGTTAGCTCCCACAAGCTATTCATAAATGTTATATCTGTTTGTCGGACCATGCACATACACCCTGGCCTGCACTCTTCTCTCTCTACTGTATTCTGATGTCTGGATATTGTACAAATGCAACAATGAGCTGATCCTTCTGACGGTTGCTGCATGTTTTGTCAAAAGCCTGATGCGTTAGTTATTTTTTCATTATTCCTCCCTGCTATAGAGCTCTATTGTTGCCCAATGAACCACACCGTTGTACTGGCTGACATGTTCCTTCATTACACTATTTTTAATTAGCCTAATTAACTGCACATAAACAGGCCTCCTCACTTGCGCACCAAACCCGCTGCTGAAAAGAGTCCCCGAAAGCTTTACTGTGTTTAGTCCTGCTTGAGTAACATTCAGTGAAAACTAAAACGAGCTACTGTAAAACCTGTTTTCGGGAAACGGCTGAGCCTTTTTTTTTTTTTTTTCTAAATGAAACCACACATCCGTGAGACATTTTTTTAAAGGCTTCACATCTTCTGTAAGCTCAGGGCTAAGTGTCAAACACAGTCAGCAGACATGAGAACACAGCGGTGTTAGTAAAAAGTAGTCATTCGATGCAAGAAACAGAGTCGGTGATCAGTCAGACAATCCCCCGGATCAGTCCAGTGTGTTTGGAAGAGGAAAAACAAAGGCGAGGGTTAAAAATTATCACCCAAAATGTGAGTGTGAAACTGTGAAGCTAGAACAGATCACAGACACACTTCCTGGTTTATTTTTTGACCTTCTCTGCTGGCTACCTTCCAGTACAACGACAGATTAGTAATGACGATCTCCAAATCCAGGGATTTTAAAACAAGTGTACAAAAATAACAGAGAAGTTGAATAATCCTTTAAATATAATGATCCATTTAGGTTTAGGCCACCACACTACAAAATTGGCATCCACTTCAGTGCATCCAGGTTAACAGGTTCCATCACCATTTGGACGTGAACAAGAAAGGGTTTCTGTGCGACTGCAGATTGGGATTCACAGCTGGAGTTCTGGCAAACTCCTCTAGATCTGGCACTGCACACTATTCAGAGATTTAGAGATCTCCCTTGTCCCTAGTCATGCACTCCTGGTTATTGTCAATAATGAGATACCTGAATGACTCACGCCGACTGAACATCACAGACTGGAGATCTCAAACCAGCCATGATTTGATTTTTTTTTTCTCCCCCGTGTCACCAGCGTCATCAGCATCTGTAGAAAGCACTCAAAAGCATCTGTCAGTCACGTACATTATATCATTTGGTTTTCCCGAGGCTTCAGGTGGAAAAATAACAGGACAAGTCTGGTTACATTTGGGTGAGGGACAGCCTGCGGCGACACATCACATTAAGTCTAAATGCTGGGTGACAGACTGGGACCGAGATGAAAGGCAATGAGAGGTGAATGTTTTCTTTTCTCCTGTGGACATCTGGACATCACATGTCTGACAGGTAGCAAAAAGCTCTCATTATTCTTGCCATAGTAATCTTTGCCTGCTGCTGGGCCACAAATACAAATCTGTCAATTGTGACAGGAAAATGAGGGTTGGAATTGCATTTGAAAACATCCTGTGATTTAAATATGAAGATGTGACTGCATTTCTAAGGTTTAGACACATGTGGGTGGCGCCTGTGTTAAATGTGCTTGGACAATGACCGGAACCTCGGGTATTGTAGAAAACTATCATCACCAATTTGATGTGAGCAGTGTACTAATAAATTGCCTGTTCATTCACTCTACTTGAATCTGTCAGAATGATGCTGCCATATTGCTTCATTGCTTGTGATTGGAAGGTGTACTGTACACATAAGAAAAGACGTGTTAACCTTGAACTGAAACTTGACCTCTCCCTGTCGTGTGTGTGTCGCTGGCATGTCTGTTCGTCGTGGCTGAACAGAAGACTTAGTGCTCCACGTTTCACCTCAAATCATAACACACAATAATTTCCATAAAGAAAGTCTATGCACATTTCCATTTTATACGGGTATAGTTGGAACAGTTGGTGCAGTTGGTGGCACAAATTCTCAAGTCGGGTGGCAGTAAACTAATACAGCAGGACTGGAGATATAATTAAGGGAGTGCCAGTCAAACCTCAAACAGTGAGAAGCAATGTAAAAAAAATTAATGGAGGTGTGACATTTCTCATTGTTTCCTGCACTAATTTGAGGAAGATTACAGTTTCCTCATCGCACAAAATAAACGTGATGTATCGTCTGCAGCAATCTTTCATTTCTCGGGGGAAACGGAAGCTTCAGTGGAAGCTGGATTTGAGTCACGCGCTCCTTCATCTCTGTCGTAATTTATTCTCTATTTATTCCTGAAGTCTGTTTGTCACTTACAACAGACAGATGAAACTTAAAGATTTAAACAATATGGCAGAGTTTTGTGGCCGCCATTGTTTTTCCTTTAAGCACAGAGCGAGAGAATGCAACTACAACGCTTGATGTCACTAAATCTAAAATAAGATAACTATAAAATAAGATAAGATAAAATAAACTTTAATGATGCCACGTCAGGGAAATGTATTTGTCACAGTAGCTCGCATACACAAGATTGATACAAAATTAGTAAGACGCCTTCACGATGTCAAAGAAGTTTTTTAACCGAGTCCTGCACAGTCTTTAGTCTCCTCGGTAAGTGGAGACGACTTTGACCCTCCTTGTGGGGGCGTCTGTGTTGTCCAACCCGTCCAGTTTACTGTTGAGGTGAACACCTAGTTACTTGTACCCTCCCATCATCTCATTATCCAATCCCTGGATGTTCACCGGTGTGGTCTGAGGCATCTCCTGCAGAAGTCAGTCACCATCTCCTCCGTCTTGCTGGCGTTAACGTAAAAGTGGTTGAGATCGCACCAGTCGACAGAGTCTGTGATGACCCTTCCCCCGTACTCCTGCTCATTTCCTTCTGATACGTGTCCCACGGTGGCTGTATCATCACAGAACTTCAGAGAGCTGTCAGAGTCTGAAGCATGATGTGTATAGGTGGTACACATCAGCCCCAAAGCTGTTAAATTGCTTTGGGACTGCTGGAATTGAGGCAATATTACAAACAACTTAATGCCTACCAACAAAGACATTGCACCAATCATTCTACCTGTACTGCCATTAGCCTTTCGTGAAAGCTAATGTAGGGGGCGCTGTCACTGCAGAAATTCTTCTTCTTGGACAAAAGAATCAAAACACATATCGAGTAAATGACGGTTGGCTAACTGTGGACTGAAAATTGCAGCAATGATCCAGTTTGTTCTGATGTTGGTTGTTGTGTTTCATATCCTCTCACAACAGGTCCTCAATCTAGTTCTTACGAGAATGATAGCAGTTACGATATCCCGTCTAACAGTGTCTCCAGACTGGAACGACCTACTGAGGCCACAATATCTGAGCTACAAAGCATTCTACAGGGATCCAAAATTAATACAATCATGTAGGCGGTTGCACGGCACTCACAGTCTTATCTACAATGCTGAGAATCCATTTGCCCTCTCCCTCCCTCCTCTGCCCCGTGTCTGACCTTGTCATATAATGGAGTTGTGACGTCTTGTCATTTCAAATTGAACAACATTTGTCCTTTATGGTGCCGCTGCCTTCCCATGGTAGGTAATCTCACATCTCGGAGACTCATCTCATCTACCTGACTGACTGGCTTCAGTAATATCACAGCAAGTGGGACTGTGGAAACCTGATCTAGCAGCACCCATACTCCCACTTCATGACAAGAAAAACAACACATCACCCACCCTAGAACTGCAGAGGAGGACATTTACTCCTAATACCATCGAGTAATTGTTATTTAAAGGCATTAGGAGCTCGAATGTAAATTCTGTCAATCTGGGTCATAACCGCTCTGTGAATGAGGCAAAAACTAACCACCCATGCAACCGTGCTAATGATAACCAGCCAGGATTTTGCAACCGCAGAGACGGAAGGTGTAATTCTTCCATTTTGCAGCAGATTTTTCACATGATAGAGCTTGCCCGATGTTCCACTCCAGTAAAGCCCTTAAAACCACTGTATGCACTTTCTGAAAAGCAAGCAAGTGAACTGTGCTATGAATCAGAGCTCGCAGACTCAAGAGGCCAGGGTCAAAGAAAAAAAAGAAAGAAATACCTTGGCAATAAAATGTTTCTCTCTTTAAATTTGATACAATTAGTGATTGATAAATATAAATGACCGTGTGCTTCAGGAAATAACCGCCCCTAACATTAACCTCAATTGTCAGATCAGGCCCGGCCATCCTCTCACGTCTCAGCTTCATTGTTGAACTTCATAATAAATCCTCCGATGGATCGTTGGGCTGCATCCTCAAGTCGAATATGTTTGACTTTGAAAACAAGCCTGTAGCTGTGTGTTAATCTTAGCTTCCACTATAACACATGTAGTTTAAGATTGTTGAAGTGTGTTTGATTTTTTGTTTAATCTTTTTCTTTCTTAACAGCCTGTGCTGAAAGAAAGAAGAGGCCACAAAGTGGAAGTTATTCTATAGAATGAAGTGTGTCAACTAAAATGATTCTCATTTTAACAAATACTTACTGTATGTTTGCACGAACAAGAGTCTCTGGTTTTGTAAGGCTGTGTGCCTCTGTTTCCTGTGTGTCATGTGACATAAAACATGAACAGTACAGATATGCTATGCTATGCTTGTTTCCTTGCTGTAAAAACTACTCCTGCACATTTAACCTCTCTCCACAGCCTATAGACATCTTGAGCTCTGAAACATCAATTTCAAGCCGAGTCCCTTCTCTGGAGCAGAAAAAGTCATTTTCTCAATCATCGAATGAGTTTTGCCCTGACTGTCAAAATTTTTTAGGCATTACATTAATACATGCTCTTTTAGGCAGGACAAAGGAGATTGGTGCTGCTAAAAGTGGGCCAATTAGACTGATGTTATGCGATGGACTGTGAAAGACTGTGAGGAGACGTCAACCATTGCGAGGACGTCCCAGATAGTGACAGTGAAATGCTTTGGGATTGTAAGGCTTGTTAGGATAGGCTATCTTATCTTAGGATAGCCTAGCTTAACAAGATAAGATAGTCATAAGATAGTAGAGCAGCATTATGGTATGCTCAATTCTCAAGGAAACTCTTTTATTCGTATAAGACTAACATTGTGAGTACCTGCCCAAAGAAGAAGGCAATGGAGGAGAAACGCGCTGGCTTAGAAGATCATATTATCAGATGTGGGCTTTCTCTGCTAGTTGGCTAAAGTGAAATTTATTTTCTGAGGAAACAGTGGAAACAGAAGAAAATACAGTCAAATAAAACTGAAGATTGTTATTTAGGTAGTTCTGCATTAACAATATTGGTTTGAAATCAAATACAGAGTCTTAAACAGCACTCAGGGAATTGTAACGGATAATGGCATTACATTTTTAGTGGTCATAGTGGTACATTTAGTGGTACCACTTAATGCCATGAAGCATTTCACTTAAAGGTACAGTGTGTAGGATTTCGTGCCACCTAGTGGTGAAGTTGCAGATTGCAACAAAGATGGCGGACTCCGTGGAAGAGGACCCGCTCTGACTGTAGATTTATAAAAATGCAACTATTCTTATTTTCAGGTGATTATACACTAATGAAAACATACTAATGAATCATTCATCCCATTCCTGGTAATAGATACTCCCTTATTGAGAATCATGTTATACTAGTTGGCAGTGGCACTAATTACCAAAAGCAAAGCTTCCATGAACAAGAAGATCATTAAGCCTGGTTCCATTTACCGAGACATTCTCAAAGCAAAGATGCAGAAAACAACTCTTCTGTTTTCGCTGTATACTTGCTAACCTCCGTGTAAATGCTGAGGATGTGGTACAATGTTACCAGATAAACAGCAACTGTCCAGCAGTATGAGTAGCCTATGCTTAAAATGAAAATCGGGAGCAGTTTCATCATTTTCTGGCCTTATTGTTTCTCTCAGCAGAGCTTTGAAATGGAAAGAAATTCTGCAGAACGCACAGAATTTCTCCAAAAGCATCCTCCTGCTCTCTGTAGTAATCTTGTAATTGTCCATTATCTATGCGCAAGTATAAGTGGACTGAGAGGATTAGAATTAAAATGCAGTCGATTTCATTGAAATCAATGAATGAATGCACAGTGGACTTGAATAGATATTCTCCCTCTGCTTAATGTATGGAAATCAACCTGTTATAACACACTGACTGTGGCATGAGACGAGCAGCGGAGTGAGCAACTTAACGCCTAAGAGGGATTTTAGCAGCTACTTTGTTTGTGCCCACGGAACATATTCTTCTCGGTGCAGAAATAATTAGTGAAGCCTCACATGTACAAACGCAATTTATAAGAGAAACTTGAGCATGGTGTGCTAATGAGACTCTAAATGAGTGGTGCACACACACACACAGGTGTGCCAACATTTGTACTCTTCCAGTGTTTCAATAGTTTTGAATGTGTTTCTGTTTATGCTGCTGCCGGAAAAGACAAACTGCTTCGGAGGATGCTTTGCCTGAAAGACACTGTGTGTTTAGAGCAACAAATGTAAAACCGTCTTTAACCGAGGACAGAGTGATTCACTATTGTGTTATGGAGAGCTACAAAGCCATTTACTGGCTGTAAAAAGCTTTTTGAATTTTAACCAGTTGCTAAAATAAAATAAAATATAATAGTTGCTGCACGGTCTGCGTTTTGTAGGAGCCTTTCCTTTGTTTTGTTTACTCTCAGATGTTAGCCCAGATGTTCTCATTTCTGAAAAGCTGCAGTTGACACTGCTAGCAGCCTGTCCTTCATCCTCAGTTGGGAAAATTTCACAAGTCCCCAAGCACTCAGAAGTGTCACAGTCAAAGCCTGATGTAAAAAAAAAAGAGAGAGAGAGAAAGAAAACGAGGAACAAAAGGAAAAATCGAAGAGCAGTTGGTCAGAACGCTTCAAATCCGCTCAGACACTGCAATAGCCAGTTACCAATTACAGCACAATGTAATTCAGCCCTCTTCACAGACACCGCGGAGCCCTTAGTGATAAAATATGCATCATCTTCCCACGGCCTAGTCTCCTGGACAGCCAGCAGAAGGGTCGGGTAACCTCCATACATCTGTGTGTGACAGCAGGCAGAGTCTGACTCGGTGCCAGAACCACAACTCTCCAGGGAAATCATTTAGTCGAGAACTTGGGCCCAGTCACTGCCTGCTCACTGCTGATAAAGGGGTCATCCTGTGCCCGGGTCCTGTCCTGCACCCTCTTCACATCCCGTTTCGAAAACCCATCAGCCATACGATGATTAACTCGGAGGAGAAAAAAAAAAAGATTAAAGGAGAAGAATATCATGAAAGAAAGAGAAGCAGCGCTGCACGGTGTCTATGTAATCACACAAAATGCCACAGTTTTTCTGACAGGGATATAATGGCTGCCTTTGAAGGAACAGCAACAGGCCGCGGCTTTGATGTAGGACTTTTCATACGGTGCAACTTCTCAGCCATCTTCCTCCCAGCATCCACCTACCAGGAGCCATTTCTGCCTCAGACACAGCACATCCATTATCATATTTATTCTGGAGGATGGAAATAATATGCCTATCCCGTTACAAAACGTGCGATGCCAGGCAGCATGTCAATTTGCACCATGTTGAAACTAATTAAGCTTTCAACACTGTCATGCCAAAGATAGGCTTCTCCAATTGGTCATTCATTAAAAATATGTTGCAATTAACATGATCCATTATAAGCTTAATTACGGCATTAATGCTGACAAATCCACGAGCTTCGGCGGGATAAAAAAAAAACGGAGCCTCAGAATCGCGGGAAAACGTTGACTCTCTGAGCTGAAGCTGCGCCCACTTTGACTTGAAACAACTGACAATCAGCTGGCCGGGCGCCACACTCCTGTTGAAGTGTTTACGCTAACAGATAGTAACAATACGTCGGCGGCATTGATGATTATCACTGCGAGTGTTAGCTGTTTGCAGCATTATTTGTTCTACAGCCACTGACAAGAGTAAATTGATAATCTGCCATTATCCGCGTGGCAGGCCCGAAATAAAAGCCGCGAGAAGAAAACATGTAGGAGGAACCAGCGATCCTGCTTAATGACCTAATTCCCAAAGGTGCAGAGATGGATGGATGGGAAGAGAAGGACGCGCAGACACACAACCAATTAACAACGAGCGATTTAACCTTCCCGCTGAGGGAAGACAAGATGGGTTAAACGCGCGAAGAAGAATCAAGAATTGGTCGAGTGATTAAACAGAGCGGTTAGTGCCTACGACTGCATGCGTGCTCTCCCGTTTGCAGCTGCCTCTACTCCCCCTGCGGACAACATCACAAAAAGAAATAACGAGCTTCTCCTCTGTTTTCGTTACAGTGACGGAGTCACATCTGTCCGCAGAGTTTGCTCGCGCCGTTTGAGGGAGAGAGCCTCCACGGCAGAAAGAAGAAAGAAAAAATCGGCATAATTATGAGTAAGTGGTGAAATCGGTCTGATAGTAGTTGAGCTCTCCTTCAAGGAAAGATTAGGATTCTCTGAAGGGTGTGTGTGTGTGTGTGCAGCGAGTGCCCGGCAAGTGAACAGCTTTTAATGGGAGCGAAATGAGTGTTTTGACTTTTGGAGCAGTACGGTCTCAAGAGAGGAGACAGTAACAAGTTGTAAAGGCCCACAGCTAAAACAAAAACTGCGTCCTAAACTACGAGGCAGCAGAATTTACTGTCATTTTTCTCCCGTTGAGATGTATGTGAGGTCCGGTGTTGGTCATTACGTTTAAATGCAGTCACATTAACCATTTGACACTCATGACTGCACTATTAAAGGTTAAAAAATATCAATAACTTTCCATTTCAACTGTTCCTACAGTACGTAGCTATAGCTTGTATGGAATAATGGAATAACGCCGCTGCAGCTGCTACTCGGTCCATCATGGACGGCAGCTCGTGGTGCCTATTGTTAGCAAACTTCAGATGAAAGCAAAAAAAAAAAAAAAAAATCGAGGTGACAAATAGTGAGTGAGTTTTGAGACAAAGCTGCCTCTCTCTCTCTTTCTCTCTCTCACACACACACACACACACATAACCGCTCTTCACACAAACAGTCTGCGTGTACTTGGCTAGCCGGATGTAGCGGACGTCTGTACAGTGGGCTGTTCGGGAGCAAACAAGTACAGACTGCAAAAGCACTCAGATTGTCAGACTGGCTCAAATAATGTGAGGCTTTGAATGCAGTCTGAGTATTTTCTGTGCGCTACGCTTCAGTGCAGGTTTTTCATAGATGAACACTTCACTGGCATTATCACAAAGCTAAAACAAGAGGTAAACAGTCACACCTGAGACGCGTTCAGGTGATGAGTTTTGAAAGCAACTGACTGACGAGGATCTTAAGCTCGCTTTGTATCCGTATGAGTCCACAGCAGCTCTTTTTTTTTTTTTTTTTTTTTGGTTATATTAATTTTTTACTTATTTACTTACTTTCTTTTTCTTTTGGTGCATTACTGCCACCCACTGTTCATCAGAGGGGGATAATGTGAAATCCCCGACGGCGTGCAAATCACGCCGCCCGGGGTGCATCTTTGTGCGCGTGAACACACAAAGGGAAGCCACACTCCAAACTTTCACGTTCGCTTTCCTTTCCTGCTCCTGGACGGCGTCACGCGCACACTCTTTCCATTTCTTTATTCGCCCGTCCTTAAACAAAGCTGTGAGTGCAGCGAAATATTCCCAGCATGCAATGCTTGACTGAACCTAAAACATGATTAAAGCACGTCCTCTCTGCAAACTCACGCCGCAGTTCGCTGTGACAAAATAATCAGTCATTGTTAAGTTGTATTAGTGTGAGAATAACTCGCCTTTCCAAAAAAAATGATTCACTAATTAAAATAATTAACTAGCGTGGACTATTGAATGGAGGATTAGCTGTATTGTTTATTGCTCGTGTTGCCACGCTTCCTGAATTCATTACTCAGGTGGCAGATATGAGAGAGTTTGCAAAGCCATCCTCTATTTGCTAATACCCGGAGACAGTCGGCGGCTTGTTTTTACAGAACGCACGGCATGCACGGTGAACGCGGCGTAAAGGGGCTTGAACGGTTTGGCTTAGGCTTGTTGAAATAACATGTATCTAATCCAATGCAACTGGAACGTGCTTCAGCTTCAGGCAAAGGATAATTGAAAATCGTCTGAAGCCATGTCTTGTTCTTTTGGGATTGTTATTTCATTGGGAGGACGCGTTCTAATCTCTTTTCAGGTCTGAATGCTGAATGAGCAAAGTAAAGCTCGACAGCCGTCTACTAAGTTTTTTAACAAAATCAATCGCGATGAGGAAAAAAGTGGAAAACAAAACAAGTCTGGGTAGAAAAAAAAAAAAAATCGACACAACAGTGTGCAGATCTCAGAGTCAGGGTGGTGCTGGGATGTCAGTTTAAATAGTGGCATCGCACTAAATGCTGATTTCGGCGTTAATCTGAATGGCCGGGATATGTATGAGTTTTATTTTGCACTTGTGTTAGAGTGTTTGACACTACACAGATGTTAAGAGACCGCTAACCTGAACCTGATGCAGCGTGAGTACTGCGAGGAGTGTAGGATGCAAATGGATGTGGGCAAGAGACGTGACCCATAACCAGGTTGTCATACTTTATGATAATGCACGTCGGTGAGGATACAGGATACAGGACAGTGTCGTACAGGAGGCGATCATATGTGACAGCTGTCACTCTGTGGCCGTTAACACAGATTCCAGTGTGCAGTGTAGCCTGTACACCTGAGCATGATGCAGAGTTGCACCAGGTTTTCACCATCAGATGTTCGTTTTATGTCTTGCACGTCTGTTGACATGCATGCGAGCCCCCCCCCCCCCCAGCACCGCTACTTCAAATGTATTTAATTCAGTTCATGCCGCCTTCAGGTGCAGCGGATGTATAAATACACGCAGTCAGGCCTTCGGCTCCAAGGAAAACATTTTAATACAAATGTTCTCGTGTGCGGCAAACGCGCTGCTAATGAAGCAGCCGTCGTTGTTTCCTTCCACCTTCCCTGTAACGTACGGCGTAAGCTTCCCGTCGTCCCTCTCCCCGCTCCTTGTTGTGCACGCATGGAGCGCACGTAATTGCGAGCCTCATGCCTGGCTTCACTGGGAACCCAGTGAAGCAGTAAGTTGGAGGGCAGGAAAAAAAAAAAAGCATCAGAGAGAAAGTCTTGTTTACGGCGTGATCCTCTTGGCTTGCCGTGGCACCTGTGTGCCTGAGGGAAGGGCAGATGTCCCAATCATGTCAACCTGAGAACGTGTTGATCTCTCTTGTAATAGTGTTACCACATCGTGGAAGGCGAAGAATAGGAAGGAGCTTGCGGTGTTGTGATAACCGCTCTCACATGGCAGGCCAAGCATGATGCCTGACAAAGCCTCCATCTTTAGGATGTGCATCGAGAGGAGTAGTTTCTTTGAGGAGGAGAACAAGAGGGGTGAGGCTGGGAAACACAATGCAGCAGATGGCGTGATGAGACACTCATTTTGGGAGTGCGCTGGGATAAATAACGGCAGAGGACGCAGCTCTTTCTTTCCAGCTCCTCGTCGCCGATCTCGTGCTTTAGCAGCAGCTCCTTCTCCTCCCCGTCGATCGCTTTCCTCATATTTTCTTTATCACGTGGGCAATTTTGTGCTTTCATGTCGTCTGTCTCATTTTCTCAGCCACTCTTGCGCTGTCTCGGAGGGCACATTTAGAAGCGCTCAAAATTAAGTCCCCCTGCCACGGACTGATTCTCACTCAGATCGTCCTGTTTTTGACCTGATAGCTTTCACTGCGACTTCCCGGACCATTCTTTGCAATCTCACGAGCTGATAGAAAAAAAATAAGTGGAATTATAATTGCAAAGAAAAAGATTTTAATAGTCAGAGATGTGCCGTGTGCAGTCACTTATAACCTCTGTTAGACCAGTGGATGCTCTGGCAGCATTACAAAGACTTAAAGGGTGGTTTCAAAAGATTTAAAGTCTGTCCTTAGTCAGTATTCAGGTGCCCGTGTGGACACTGAAACAGTTTTTGCTGACTGAAATCATTCCCTTGGTTTACACTAACCACAAAGAGATCCCACTGCGACATGGTGGAGAAAATCTACAGTGCTTGTTCTGCAAAACCAGAATCCCGTTTATCTGAAGCTAATACGAGATCTGACAAATTCTTTGTTTTACTATCCCGTCATCACAGCTGAGCGCGGGTTTGTCTGCGAGAGTTTTGCACTAAAAAGACTCTAACTTTGGAAAAGACTCACTTGATTCGTTTAACTCAGAGTGCTGATGCCTCAGATCATCTCCAGCTCAACTTTCTGGAAAGCGTTTTTGCACACAAAGAGAGCTGGATTCCGCCCCCCCACCCCATCTCCTCCACCAGAGACACGTTAAACTGGGATTTCTTCCTGTTTCCTCAAACTATAAATGGAATATAAAATAATGTACAGCAGGTTAAACGTTGTTAGACTCAAGGTACAATATTTGTCTAATGGACTTTCTCAAAAGTGACTATACAGGACGCAGTGCACTTAATTTAAGTAGGGCAACAACATTCTGGCAGACATAGCGCGTTCAGCCAGACTGGTCATTATACTTCAATTTCTAAGCATTCAATCACATTGACTGCAGTTAATAGATTTCCTTCTGGAACACTATACATACATACAAATAGATATGTTATACATATATTAACATAATGCCCATGAATTGTTTATTAACAATAAAACAAAGAACACACCACACTGCCACTGTTTGATTTCATTTCAATATATTTATTAAACGTATTATCATACAAAGAGAATCAGCTCTGACCAATAAAGCAGCAACAAATGTGAGAATTCGATCCCGATACCAAAATGATAACTTATATGCAAAGTGCTAGCTACCGAGACAACCGGCCGACGGGTCTACTCCTGTCAGAAAACTCTGGCCCACTTATTTGGAGAAATGTGTTAAAGGTGGGGTCAGTCTTACTGATGATTAAATAGTTGGTTGACCTTATTCCCAAGTCAAGTAGCAGCACTGACATGATGGGAATGAGATTTAACAATGAACTGAAAGATCTTAAAAGTGATTACGGTGAGACGGTCCAGCTCATTAACACAGGTTATCTCCCAAAGCATCCTTGATAGGACCAAGAACCCCTCTGGGTCATTTAGACTGGATTCACACACATGAGAGCACATAGATTAATGCGCATATGTGTCCAGAACATGCAAAAATCTACGCTTTCATTGGTTAACCCTCCTACCTCGTCTCCTCTATGGCTCCAGAAAACAATCAGGTATTATGGAAAATGGCTGTTACCACTGAACGCTCCCTTAGGTTTATGCCATGTGCCTGTGCTGTTGCAGCGCCGTGCTACGAACATTTCTAATCACTGTCTTTATTACACCTGACATCTGACGCTCCATGTCCTTCAGACTGTGAACATTGCGCTTATTTCCTAAGTCCCTGACAGATTTATATATTCACACGCATCCAGTGTTTCAGCTGGAAATTAATGCAGTCTAGTCTGTTATTCAATCACTTTTCATGTTTATTATATCGAGCGAAGAAGTTACACAATCAATCACCCATGTGGATTGCTGAATAAATCTTGTGTCTGGACTGTAATTTGGCAATGCAAAACGTCTAAGGGCTGTAATATAATTTCAGGTTGCCTGCTTTTTTTTTTCTTTTTCCTAATACAATGCTTTTTACGTCATAGACTATTTGATGCTGGAATTACAGTAAGACAGAATCCATATTGTGGCCTTTGTGTAGTTTGCATGTGCTTTATTTTATTTTTAAAAATGCCAATTCACCTGACTGATGTTGATTAAAGAAGCAAGAACAAACATTTAACAGTATATGCAAACTGCGCCGGCGCATAGATAGATATTAAATAACGTTAATAAAACGGACAGACAGCTGCCATAAAACAAGATTATAGTTGTCAGGGAACAGAGATGATTCAGAGGAGACTACGTGAAATTTACTACTGTACCTTAAGTCCTGCGGCACAGAGAGCAAAGAGGCCTGTCCACGTGTGATTTAGCAAGATCGAAAGCAGAGAGAAGAAATCCGTCGAGAAACGGAGGAAAACAAAAAAAAAAGAAAGTCACTGATGGAGCAGCAATTAGTAGCAGCCTGCAGAGTCATGTATCTTCATATAAAGAAGAGCTGACACGTGGATTGAAATATAAATGATGTCCCTCCTCGCTGATCTTAATGCATAATTAACATTTAACATTACAAGGCTTCCTTCATTTGGTTTTAAAAGATTTATGATTGGATTTAAACTTGAGTGAGACAAGGAAGTTCAGAAGGCTAAGCAGACTCAGGGTATCTAACAGTAACCACAGTTTTCATCACATCATACAGTTTGACAGCAAAATTACACGGAAATCATCTTAGTGGGGGTATTTATTATTAAATTATGGATTTAGTTCATCACAAGCACAGACACAGCGTACACACAAACACACCAATAGGCAGCTAAGAGTCCCCAGTTCACCTGGATGTCTTTGGACTGATTTCTCAAACTCAGCCCCACCATGGGAGAACATGCACGTCTACAAAAACGAAGGTTCAGTTCCACGAGTTTAACCTGAGGGCTTTAAAGTTGAAGCCAGATAAGCACACAACCACTGCCAAGCAATCATGATTCAGTTCTGCAGATTTCCCCAACTGGTCCAAGGTTTTAAGTTTGCTATGTCTTCATAATAATGAGAAAAAAAAAAATTCAGCATTTCTCCCATGATTTGTTCCTCGTCAAGGTGGAAAAACTCTCTAGACAAAAAAATTCCACTGAAGCCGAATCTGACGAAACTCTTCAGCATATTTGTGAGACAGCACAGGCCGCTTCATGTATTTAACAGAAAGAGGAACTCTGGGAAACATTAGTCCTTGAAATAAAAAAATAAAGTTCTCAAAAATTATTGAGCACAAAACTGCAATGAATAAATGAAAAATACAACCAAAGAAAATAGATTTTTTTTCAGTAGCTTTGGCTGTTGGCTATTAAAGCTGGATAAAACTGATTGACACTAAAGCAACATTGCATACAGTAGAAACTGGTATTTTTGTGATTTGTATTTGTAATACCGCTGTCCTAAATATGGACAGCTGTACATGTGTACTTCTACTTATGATTACATTACTTGCGAGTCGACAACTCTGCTAACAGACAAACATCAAGCAAGTGCAACAGCGCAAGACATAGGAATCAGCTAATATTAAGCTCCGGTTCTGGCATAACACCATGTGTTATACAAACACTAACACTTACCCGATCCTTTGAGCTCACAGCCCAGTGAGCCTGGCTAACAAATTGAGCTAACATTGGTTAACAGCACCTATAGTTTGGAGTAATTTATTGTTCAAGGACATCAGAGAAAAAACAGAAAATATTTTCTCTATAAATGTGATTCAGTTTGTCCAAAATCCGACAAATAGTCGGTGGTGAGTAACTTAGTGTTGCAAGAAGAGCTCACATGTTACGGCACCCTGAACCCTCTCGTAGCCGGAGCGCAAAGCTACACACTGTAGTGTCAAATCTTTTTATTATTATTATTTTATGGACTGTACTTATATAGCGCCTTTCTAGTTCTTCCGACCACTCAAAGCTCTTTTACACTACATATCTCATTCACCCATTCACACACTGATGGCGCAGCCTTCAGGAGCAATTTGGGGTTCAGTATCTTGCCCAAGGACACTTCGACATGCAGACTGGAGGAGCCGGGGATCGAACCACCGATCATCTGATTAGTGGACTCTACCTCTGAGCGGCTGTAGCCCGGAGGTAGAGCAGGTCGTCCACTAATCAGATGATCGGTGCTTGAACACACCTGATCAGGAATTCAGACCGATGACATTTAAGCCACAAGCCCGCTATTCTAACCTTTAAGCTACAGCCAACCCCTCTAGCAAAGTAAGAATTGTGCTGGCTACTGTCCGGCATACACAGTAACAATGGTGCAATGAATTTAATCAAAATGCCATGTCAATAAATAAATAAATAACAGGAAATACGCATTGTGCTTGATTTCCATTAAGTGATGCTGTTACACTGTTGCATATTGAGCCGATTCAAAGGTCAACTTAATTTTCCATCTCTCATCGATGAAGAGATGAACATTTGTAGAAATCATCATAAACTCATGAATATTATTAATATGATTCTTATATAATTTGCATAATCAAATCGGCTGTGTGTTTGCTGTGTTGGATTTGAGCAGGAGCAGATATTTATTTGACCCCAGAGAAATTGATAAAATCAAATATGGATTTTCACAATTGAGTTGCCTGCTCTTTCTTTTCAGGACAGTCAAATCTGCATCGCATACACACACACACACACATTGCACTGAAGCAATGACAAGCTACAATCACACCGAACCACATGGGAGAGATAATTAGACATTTTATGGAAATCTACACGACGTTGCTTATTTTGCAGCGCTACTGAAACTAAACAACCCGAGCAAGGTGAGAAACATGAACGTATGGCATTTTTTAAGAGATTACAAAGTACAAAGAATCCCTTATGTCTGCATCTTCAATAAAAATAATGTTCACGAAGCAATAAGGATGATAGCTTTTTAATGTTGCTGTTTATTTGCACGTATCTGCTTTCTGCTGACTTACACAAATGCGGTGCATTTATGAAACTGTGATTACAGTTACACCAGGGCCATTATGTACAAAGCAGCACACTATTCTATTATAGTCCCTATTGCATAGTCAGTTGGCATGTACATAGAGTGCAGGACAACAACGAATATTAGTTTAATGATAAATCTCTCATTTTGTTTGGTCTTTTTTGTCATTTACAGGTGTACATTGACGACTGCTATTTCATTGTGTGACAAGATCAGAATCTAACTTTTTATTTCACTGCCTTTCATGATCAGCACTCTCTCATTCACTGTCTATGTTGCTCAGCCACTGCCTTTTCTCTTTGTTTCTCATGGACCATCGGACACAAAAACACAGTTTCTCCAAAAGTTAAATCCACTGCAGGTCGATACTTTTTTCCCAGGGTACCCTACAGCCTCAGTTTCAATGAATGATGATGATTTTTTTATTATTATTTTTTTTTTTTTGTCACAGCGCCACATTTGTAGCAGTAGCGGGTTGAATCACTTACACCTAAAGAGTTAGGCTGGATCAACAGGATCCGGCTCTGCGGTGAGAACAGAGGTTTTTCCATTCATTTGAGTGGGGGGCGTCTGTTTCGGCTCGGAGCAACCCAGCTCAGCCCCCACCACCCCCCACCACTGTGCAACCCTGCTACAACTGGCCGCAACGCCCGATCCTGTCTGAATTCACGCTACCATTATCCAAAAAAAAAACAAACTGTCAGGCAAAGCACTCTTGACCCACAGGTAGGCTGAAGCTGCCAAACATCGTCACTTAGCTCTCTCAAAGTGTGATTAATGACACTTGATGAGGGAACATTAGCGGCCCAGAACCCTGGTAGATGCTTTTCCCCTACTGAGCACGCCGCAATTTAATGAGCAATGAGAAAGGAACACAAGAAGAGAGAGAGAGAGATGATCTAGATGGAGCCAATTTGCACATCAACGGTGGCAAGCGCTGTTGTAACGAGGACGAAAACAGACATTGATGAAGAGGTGGAGAGGAACAGGAGGGAGCGGAAAGCTGTTGCAATTTCCATGTTTAATTAAAGTGACCCTTCTGCTTGTGAGTGGAGGGACACAACCCATACAGTATTTGACGGGAACACACGCCGCTGTGTGCGATGAGCAAATAGTGATTCATGGGTAAGTTGACTAATTGACCGATTTATTGATCAGCAAATGAAACTGTTAAACAGTAGTAGCCGGTGAAAACGCAGACCCCGCTGTTCATTATCTTTTCTGGGGCCGTCCCGCTGGTCTCACTGAGCAGCGAGAACCCTGATTCAGTTTGACAGGGATTTCAGGGTTCGGCTCAAAGGGCCGAGCGTATCTATGCGGTTTGTGGCTACCTGCGCTCTCATGCTTCAATAAAACAGTTAATGGGAGCTTTAGCCTCGCCAGATGAGGAGTGATGTGTAAAAAAGAGAGTGCGGCCGTGCTCATGCAAACAGACCCTACTCATCGCCGGACTGACTGCTGAGCGCATATCCCTCTGCTGTCGGCTTTTCTGACTTTCACTGGAAGATAATGTATCACTGTTAGGCTCACACCAAGTGGTGCTTGTGTAAGGAGCGATTTGGTAGCCTAAGCATTTTCTTTATCTTATCTGCTACGCTATGTGTGCTTGAACACAAAATTAATGCATGTGCTGGGAATAAAGCGCAGCAAAATGGGAGTACAGAATGTTCTGCTTGTTTTTTTTTTTCTTTCTTTTATTTTTTTTTACATATGTTGTGACACTCATTTGGTCCAAACCTATAGGGGGGAAAAAAGATTGTTGTCATTGTTGTCTTTTAGTTCTGGTCTGGTTCTTCACAGACAAACAGACCGTCACTACATTTGACGTTACAAAAAGACACAAGCTTACCGCATCTGTTTCAAGTAATCTTTGTCTTCTGATGTAACAGAGAAAATCTCAGCATTTCAGAGCTGATATGCATACGCGGTTACTATGGTTACCTGATGAATTTGAATAAATGTTGACCCGTGCAGCACTTACACAGATTGCTTATCCGAGAAAGGCTGCCCGAACAGTCTACAATCAGCGGATTGATTTAATAGCAGTTTAGCTTAATAATTTTGAGCCTGTGTAGTCCACGCAAGAGGCTGATTGGCAGCTTTGACAGGCGTAAATGTACCAAATCATTTAGGTAAATGCAGGACAGGTTGTTTGAAGCGTACCACACCGTTTAGGTGAGGAAGCATTGAGCTTTGGCAGCCCAGCTGACCGGCCGACTTCCACCAACACTGTCAGTTTTTGTGGATAGTTGTCTGAAACTCACTCTCATCACTCTGACAACTTTCCAACAAGCACCATCACTTCACTCCCATTAATCCAGTGTTCAGGGGTAAATAAGCAGTTTGAACTTCTCTTTTTTCATCTTTCACGCAATTACTCCTGTCACTTTTTCACGAGTCCAGCTCCATAAATGTCTCATGAAGATAAAATCTGAGTGCACTGTTATCCCCATATTGATTCGCATAACGATTGTGGCGTTTCCCATCTCTCTATAACAACAAGCATTTCACCCCGAGTGTGGCCCTTTGAAACAGCTATAAAGACTTTGTCTTGACCATATAGACACCTTTACTGCGTGGCTGTAGTGCGCAGTCCTTATGCAGAAAAACACACATAAAGCCAGATAGCTATGGTCTATTCAGTGAAGGGGAAATTCTTGTTTCAGCCGTTCCTGTCCCGCTTTAAAGGTAGCATCCTACCACTTTGATCCTATGAAATACACTTCTGACTGTGGTTTCATTGCCCTTGGCAATCTCATCTATCTTCTGGGCCGTCCCTTGTGAAATGTGGAGTCAGTACCATTCATGGACATGTGGGTCACCACTTTCCATATCTGACAGGCGGTCATAGTTCAGCTAAAGAAATCTTGTATTGTTTTCCCCCCACTTCTAACATTTTATTTATATATTTATTTTTTTTACCTTAAGTTTTCTACCTCAACTTCAAATGGAGCATGACGAGCCCTGTCAGAGATAGTGCTGCTATCAAGAGACGTGAGTATTAAAAATGTAAGACAGCGAAAAAGAGCGAGGACAGTGAAGGATGCTGAAGTGAAGAACTCATTCAGCTCCTCAAATTCTAACCTCAAATGAGCTCAGTGGACCAGGACGGGGGGGGGGGGGGGGGGGGGGGGCTCCTGCAATAACCTGGTGGGTCACTCAGAACCTGAGAGAGGCTGAGAGAAAGGCAAAGGGAAACCAACAAGGGCAGGAAATGCTATGAGAAACATTTCTGTCATCTGAGATGGTAGAGATCGCAAAGAAATGATTGCAAGGAAATGAGGAAGAGGGAAGGCGAACTAGTCGACCTCTGTCTGTTCAGTCCTGACACATTGCTTAACTGGAGTTGACATGCTTCGAAAAGAAGAAGGAGAGTTTGATGAGGGAGAAAGCTGAGACATGCCTCAAAAAACACTGCTGGTTTGCATAATTGGACAGACAGAGCCCTATTTTTTTTAAATAAACAATGCATAAGTTAGAGAGAATGCGCTTGGCTGTGTCTGTATTTCAATATTCCCAGCTCAGGTATGTGTTATAGTTATTTTTCTGCCCCGAGGCCCTTAGCCATGCTGCAAAACCTGGAGCTCATAAACGAGAGGCTCTAACAAGACTGGTGTCTAATGGAAAAAAAACAAAACAAAACAGCGTCTCCACAAACCAGAGCTGTTTCCAACACTCAGGAAACAGTTGTATCTATGAGTGCTGGCTGTGTTAACGTCCAATTGTAGCATAATCCATCTGCCTGTTGCATTAATTTAGAATCTACACTGGACTGTACAGAGATACGTAGGATCGGGTTATCGTTGTTCCAGTAAAAAGATCAAACTTGGGCACTGTTGCCACCTCAAATGGCAAGGATACACGCAGATTACCGTGAGGCCAAAAAGCAGGATGTATCTGCCAGACGGCAGATAGATGTGTCGACAGAGAAGCATTGAGAAAATGTCAAGTCTATGACAAGACGCGTGGTGCAAAAATGGAGATCAGGGAAGCTGCTTTGAATTCTGAAACCATCTGGATGCACTCTGTGGGTTTCCAGCATCCATCAGATGGGAAAGTTTGTGCCTATGATTGATTGGCAAGTATTTCAGATAAGGGCTGTACTTGGCATGGAGTGTTGGCTGGCAGTGATGAGGCAATCAGGGCTCTCGCCTTGAAGCAGACAGAAAATGCTTTGGCATAATTTAGCTGCTGGACTGACTGAGGATGAGAAGAGCTTCATAGGCCAAAAGGTTTGCTCTATTTATTGACACCAGCAGCAGTCAGCACGAATTAACATGGAGAGCTTTTCTGTTGCCGTCATACTTTGGGAATCACTCTCATGAACTTTATTCATAGACATTAGGTTTGATTCAGAAAAAAAAAACAATAGACGAGGCTGATGAGATCATCTGGTTTTACCCCAGATCCGCACTCAAAAGCTTGATAGTCCTCCAACTGTGGATTAACATAATCAAAAGATGACGTGAAGGGCTGCATGTACTACAATAAACTGGATGATTTTATTGTTTGACTAATTTCAAGGAGAATTAGTTTAAAATTAGCTTCTTTTTTTTAACCATTGACTTTTATGGACTTTGGGGCATTACTCCTGTCTGGGAATTATATGACATAATCATATCAACTATATCAGGAACCTGCTCACCAGCTTTATTTTAGCCTTACAGCCCATGCGTCATAAACCCATGAAGCATTCTAATATGATCAGATAGTACAAAAGATCCTGTAATATTCAACAATCAAAGAACACTTTATAACAGAGGGCCCATGGCTTTCTGCAGCACAATAGACCCTGGCAACAGACCGCTGAGGTACAGTGCGCTTTCTTTCCTCAGAAAATATTGGATTATTCTTGGAAATGTCAAGGCAAGCTTGTTCTGGATAGAAAACATGATCTTGTCATGAAAGCACATACATGACTGCCCTATGGAACATTATTAAAATAATTTATCGCAGTATGTGAAGGAGACGTGAATATCCCAACAGATTTTCCATTTTCTTTAACCTTGACCTTTTTTAAAGTGTTTTAGCTTCTCGAACTCCTCAAACTGCTAAAAACCTTTACCCTTACAATCAATTAGTAAAAAATCATTGCCATAATTACCATTAATAGCTTTGGGAAATGAATGTATAATTCATTCTTTTGTCACACAATTCAATTTGTGAGAGGGAACATAAACAACGCAAAAAGAAAAAAAAAAAAAGAAGCTGCGCTCATTTAATGGAACTTAATGGTCTGTGTTCAGTCTCCTCAGTTGAAAAGATCATAATTGGGCTCTGCTTTTTGACACGCTGTGTTTTATGTGCGGATGAAAGACTGTTGCTGCAGAATTTGGAAGGGTGTGATGTTTATTTCAGATTTATACACAGCGAGGACCACAGAGTTCATTGCAGGAAATTAATTATGTTCAAATACCTGAAGAGAACTTAAAAATAGATTTCTCTACAGATATTTATTCCTCAAAGTGAATGACGAGACGACTGAACTTAGGCGATCTGAGGTGTCACTGCGCTATTCTATGAGTGCTTGAACCTAAATGTTCTTTTTTTTTGTGGTTGTTGTTGGAGTCATGCATTGCATTTGGGTCACTGATGTGTTTGTAGCCAGAACCAGTCCAGTTAATCTGCATGTGCACAGGGGAGGAAAAAAAGAAGGTTCCGGCAGTGCACAGGATTTGATTTCGGGCTCCCTCTCTTGCCGACTGTAGCCCAGATGCCATGCTGCTTTTTATACCGCCGACTTATGTTGAGCCAATGTTCAAATAGCCTTTTTGTCAGCAACTCCCGGCGTTTGAGCATTCGAACCTGAGCGGTCACAACACAAGCGTGACTGCAGGCCTGATCTGCAAAGACATCACTTCGTGTCAGTGACAGCGACATGTCAGCTTCCACTTTCCCTGTGCACCTTTCTAAGCGAGGTACAACAGCGGGGATGGCAGATTTCTTGTGCCTCGTGTCCTATTCTGCCATCATCAGTGCTTCCGGGAGGCAGAGCTCAACAGTAAACACATGCCAGCCGAACCGATGAAATTTAAAAGTCAAAATATTATGACCAGAAACAGATGAGACCATGTCAGCACAGTGTTTATTTAAATAGAGCTCAGAAAAGTGGAGGGAGACGGAGACGGAGATGGAATGAATTGGGTTGCTATGCATAAAGGAAAGGTTTTGGCAGACAAGGCTACCTGGGTCCTCATCATTAAAAATATACACTAGATGCCTTTGCAACCTAGTTCTGCAAACTAGGCTGTATCTTGCACAGACTGACAGACAGAACAAGAAGAGGGGGAAAAGTGAAAGTGAGGTAGGAGAAGGACCAGCAGAGGCGAGCTGGATTTTAATTGGCTGTTTGTTTTTCATCAGTCCCAGAAGAGACAATATTTATGAGTTTGATCTTTCTACGTTGCTGCAAAGTAACAAGACCGCCTGGTAGAACGTGACGTGCAATGAATCGTTTGCTCTTTTTTTTTCTTCCTCCTCTTCTTCTTGCAGCAGCATGACATTTTGCACGTTCTGCCAAATTTATTTTAGGGCTTTGCACGCTGCTAAGGTTAGCCCGGATCCTATGAGAGGCGGTGAGTGAAGCCTCACCTACTGCAGCAACAGTTAACGCCAACACAGCTGAACAGCGTCTGCATTCATTAGAGGAACGGCCGCTGTCAATAAGCGGGAGAGAGCATTTAATAATCTTTGTACGGAAGCGTAGTGTCACGACTGGCTGGCGTTCGCTGAGGTTTGATCTCACAGCTGAAGAATACAGATGCGCTCAGCCGCAGTTGTTTGGAATATTCCGAAAGAGAAACTACTACTGTGACGCTTAAACTGCCGCCATTTGCATTCATTTAACTGTACAATGAGCTGAAGGGCCACCTGGAAACAAAGAGGAATTAAAAAAAAATGGTGACCAAACCAAAAGGTGGGAATCAGATTAAGATATCAAAGGAAAATGTTTGCATAATAGAATAGCCAGACAAATCAAATGGCTATGGAATTATTGATGAGGTTTTGCACTGTGGATGCAAATGTTTGGCTAACCTGACCTTGGGTTAATCAAAATTTGAGCGATGGCGCGGTGAGGGATAAGTCCCTGTCCCTACCTCTCAATGTAGAGCTGATGAGTCACACTCTAGCATACCTGAAATACAACCAATGCTGCCTTCTTACCATGGATATGTGCCGTTACTATTTAAATACCAATAAAAGCCTGAATCATGTGCCCCTCTGAGGCAACGGAGAGATGCCATCCGTTTATTCAAGAAACACGATATGTTTTGGTTTGATATTATTAAAAATATCAACTCTGTGTATTCGGGGAGAAGTATTCACTGCACAGGTGATCACATTTTCTAATATGCGCAACATTATCCTTCAGTTCTGAGGGTTCTCAGTGAAAAGCTCTCTAGTCTCCTTATCAGTGGGGACTTTTGGGTGCTTTTAAGTTGAAGTAATACGTCTTATTTTCTTTGGTAAGAAACAGAATGACCCTAAGTGAAAATAAAAAAAGAAAAAGAACTGACAAATAAACTCCCACTCGTCCGCCCACTCGCATACGAGTGCACCTTCAGACGCCCACAACGCTTGTGACGCACGGTCTTCAGGTTCCTTCACGCTGGCTTTCTGATCTAACTCAATAAAGCTTGACCTTCTGCAGAGTCCGAACAAAAGTGCTTCAAGGGTTCAGAATGTAAGTCAAAGACAAAAAAAAAAAGTGAGCAACCTGTCAGCTGGAGGCCTGCGGGCATTAGCAGGTGTATTACCAATAAAACAACGAACGCATGCAAATGCAGAAAATCACTCGCAGAGGAAGAAAAGGTCACTTGTACACCCACCTCCTAGACACACTTAACACCCACATATGTGCATACAAATGCAGCCAGGTAATCTAGGAAGAGTAGGCTTTGATGAAGTAACAGCTGTTCTTCACGGTGCCCAACAGAAGGGACTTTATGGCAGGCTCGAGGAAGTGCGGATACCAGGAGTTAATCTCGTATGCTCCCACTCGGCCACAACATAAAAGAGTTTTCCTCGGGGCAACTTTACCTGAGTTTCCCCGTCTTACGCGTCGCAGCAGCAGCCCCTCTGGTACATCGTATTTCAGCCTTAGTGTCTTTATGCGAACCGACATCACTTCAGGCAGGACTCTCGCTTTAACTAAGAATTCATACCTTTCTGTCTGTCTCACAAAAGTTTGATTCCAGTGACCTGAGGCAGTGCGAGAGTGAATATGGTGTGCTCAAAAAATAAAATCAAATTAGGCCACTCACTGTGAGGGACCAGACAGAATGATTCGTACCCTGCATGTGTAGCACTCAGAGCATTTTACAGCATTCAGCTCAGAGAAACAATTACTGTTAAACTGAAAAGAAGGTCTTTTCATCATGGGCTCATGATTTAGTTAACCTGTGCATTGTAAAAAGATGCCTTTTGATTATTTTTCTAATACTGAACAAATCTAATACTGAAGATTTTTCAGGTCAGGTAGATTTGAAGGGCCACTAGCCAAATCTCTGGTAATGTAGCTGGCCATATTCAGAAAACCAACTGCACATCTAGAAGCAATAAGAATCAAAACTATTCTGATCAACAACTTTGGCTATAGCTAAGAGGCTAATGTTGTATTAAATAAACACCAGGCACAGTGGTAGCTTAGCAGTTTCACACCAAACACAAAGGAAGGGTTTGTTCCCGCGAGGTGCGGGCAGATTGAAGGGCAGCACACCTTTGGCATGTCCAGTAGCTCCTTCAAACTTTTCTGGATTATGTTTTTATTTTTTTGTTTTTATTTAATCTTTTTTTGCTGCATTATCTATTATATTAGCTATCACAAAAATACACTCTGCATTGGGAAAAGGCAGCGCAGGGATTAGATTAAGTGCAGCAAGCCTTGGGACAATCACTGCCCACGGCATCTTCTGAGCCAGCCAGACCAAACACTGCTGCAGGCGGTGCGCCCACCACAGGAAGAGCGGGAGGAGAGCCAGTATAAGAGCTTAGCTAGCCCGGCTTGGCTCTAAGGCTGCTCTACTACTACACAGCCTACTTCTGGCTAATGGTTGGTTACAGAAAAAGAGTCTGCTGTGGTCGCATCTTATAGGGACCTGGCCCCAGCACAACACCCCGGATCAAGCTATTGCACTCGATAGGCCAATCATGTTCTGTGCCAAGATGAAAGGGAGGTGGACTTTACATCAATGAGGCTTGGTGATAAAGCAAGCACCACAGACTTGTTACTTTCTTGGTCTATATGTGTGCATTGATATATAAGTATAGAAATAATGCTAAAAATTGTTTTTAAAATTTTATTTCGGTCTGTTTATTTTACTATTCTAAATTTAAATATGTGTATATATGTTCTGTTTGTGTTGCAAGACCGGGCTACAACTTATATTAACAAATGACAATGACCTAGATCCCTTAAAAATAGTTGCTATTGCTATTGCTATTGTTGTACCAGCCACTTTGTGGCCCCTGGTTTGGAAAAATCTTAGGTGGGCCCCCGTTGGCAAAGCAAATGGAAAGCGGCCTTTGGCTGACTCCGTTTATCACACGACAGATCGGCATTTTGCACATTGTATCTGTCCCAGTAGCTGCCACCTTTGGCAAACTAGCTAGCTAGGTAAAGCTGCTACCGGTAGTGGTGGGGGAACAGTGTGTGTGTGCGTAGCTTCTTGTCAAGACAGGAGGAGCGGGAAAAATAAGTCTGATCTGGTACCGTTTCAAATTTTTAATATAGAAATGTGTCAATAAACCTTTTGGCAACACTTGTGTTTGATTTTGTTTAATCCATTAAAGCGTTTTATTGTGCGCCATCAAAATGTGTTTTGTCTAATGAGAGGTACTCCTCAATAAAAACTAATATAATAAAATCCAATTACATAATGAGCTCCAAGATGGGAATTGTTCTAAACTTTGCATCATACAAAAATGCCCAGGGCAACACATCAACCGGAGAATTCTTCTCTCGTACACGACTGATTATTATTCTGAAAATAAATCTTGATAAACATGAAATGTCAAACGCTGTGTGTGCCCACAGGTTGTATTGAGTGAAGGCCACTGGCGAAGACAGAGGCAGTTAAAGCAGAATTAAAAATGCCGTTAAATCATCAATGCAATCTCTTCGGTGGAGCCTTGAATACACACGTCGGCCATACTGCTGAGTGCGGCTAGAGAGATCAACCCTGAGCTTGTTGCACTCCCAGAAAGCTCTGGGGCGTGTGTGTGTGTTGTCCTGCTCTCCGTAAGGTGTGATCACACACACAGGTATCTTCTACCACAGCCTGCTGTGAGCCTGAGAGCTGGACGAGCAGGGGTGAATGTGGCAAAAAAAAAAAGAGAGAGGCTCACATGGAGGCCTCTGTGTGCACTGCCTCTCTAAGCCGCTTTGGTGTGAAGCTTTGCACTTTTTCAAAGTGCTGGCTTGCGCCATCGATGCTAAGCTTGCCACTATGGGGCCCGGCAGGCAGTCAAGGAATATACATAGTGAGAGAGAGAGACAGACAGACAGAGAGACAGACAGAGATAGGTATGAAGGCAATGAAGGGAGCAAAAGAAGATCACAAGTACCTCTATTAGCCAAGGGGCATGAAACACAGAGTGCCGCATACACATACATACAGAATATAGGCACGCACACACACACACACACACACACACACACACACATACACATGCTCCTCATCTCCCAGAACCCCCTCTGGCAAAATCTCCCTAGTGTTCATAATTTGATTTCAGATCCGTGCTTCAGCATTCAGTGTGCATATGGGTGAGGAAAAAACGAGCAGCAGCTTTTGCTCCTTGCCGTGTTCTGTCTGTCCACACTGCTCCCACTTTACGAACTTCGAACTGCGCTCCCCACCTCTTTGCTCTCTCCTGATGCTGATGAGATTGTAAAAAAAAAAAAAGCAGCAGGCCTATTCTTATTTTGTGTGTGAGACGCTTCGGTTCTTCCTCTTTATCTTTCTGTATGCGGCGTACAAGGCCGCGCTCTCACCCTCTTTTCTCGTAGGATTAGACATGCTGGGTGTTGAGGGCCTTTGCATACAAAGCAACTGGGGATGAGAACAAAGAGACCTTAGTGTGGGGCTCCAGGGCAGTGATTGGATACCAAATTTAGGAGAAAGTCATAAGACGACAAATAGGAGGCGGTTGTCTCTGACAGCTGCTCGGTGACTGAACACAGCTGAAGGAGAACACTGAAACTGGTAGACACGGCAGATAATTCACAGTTTGGAAAGTACATATAAATGCCTCAGCCCTTTTTTGTTGATTTTGTTTGTTTGTTTTGTAATCACACTGAAAATATAGCCCTAGAAAATGATACTTTGATTTGATTTTACTGACTACATTCACCTTTTTAAGGCTCTTTTAAAATATCACTCACATGCCGTATTGATTTTCAATTTTTGATAGCTTCAACTGCAGTTTGTCCATGAAAGTTCTTATTTGTAATCCTGAAATACACCATTTATCAGGCAAAAATGCAAGAAAACTTCAAATGTAATGCCCAAAGAGGTCACTGAGACCTCAACACTTAATCTTGTCCACTGCGAGCTCCTGTACCAAGCCTCCACGACAATGCTGAATCATCTCAAAAAGCCTCCAGCTCTACAGAGCTCAGGGAGATCAATCCTGGGGGCGGGGCAGGGACCTGACAATATCAGAGGCAAGATATTGAGATCCTGTGCAGCACACGGCTTCATTTCCCCCTACAGCTTCACAATACCACCTGCACAGGATGCCAGAGAAAGCGCTCCGGTTGTTCAAGTTGCCAAAAGTAGTTGCCCCAAGGTGTTGAATGACTACCACCCAGTGGCCTTTACATCCACAGTAATGAAAGTGTTTGAGAAAACAATTTAAAAAGCTATTCTCTGCAAGACTGAAAACAACTTGGCTCCCATGCTGTTTTCACGCAAAGGATGGCACTTTTAAAACCTAACACACGTGAACGAATATACATGCATTTCTGCCCTTGATATTCTTTTTAGCGCTTTTCAGTGTCCTTTAACCTTGCGCGCCGTCAGAAAATCTCTCTTTTTATTCTGGACGCCAGGCCACTGGATGTCTTCTGGGAATTTATGCTGTAAAGTTTATATACGTACGACTGCAGAGGCAATTACAAGGACAGCTGTTAAGACTGCAGATGACACTCTGATGCTCCGTCTCCTATGGGATGAAACCTATGGACGAGGGCTTTGATGACTGTGGTGGGGGATTGTTTTCACAAATGATGAAGCAAAAGACGTCAGGAGGACTTGACCTCCCTCTGCTGTCTCTGCAGTCAATGGCCATCAGTCAGTAACAATGTGAACCTCAGGGCTATTATTGACAACACATTCACCTTTGATGCCAACACTAAAGCTTTACTGAGCAGAGACTGACAGAGACCGGCTGTTTTCAGAACGCCGCGCGCGACTGCCTAATAGAATGGGTAGAAAATACATTAATGACTATTACGTGCAGTATCTATTAAATATCATATTGTCAGCGACATTTTTCAGTGTCTTACAGGCTGTAATGATTTTACAAGGTGTTGGCACGAGTTAGCGCTCATTTCCTATTTAATTTTTGAAGTTTCTCAGTGGAGACCCCCCACTGCTCCCACACCAACAGGATTTTAAAGCTACGGGTAACATCCGTTCCAGCAACGAAAACATGATTATTTTTCACATATTTCAAAGTCTAAGGATTTTTTTACGGCGTGCGCCTAATCAGCTGAGCGGGGGAAGATGGACAGCAAGTGACACGGGAAGGAGGAGGGAGTCATCCCAAATTTGATTTATTCAAATGGATTTTTTTTTATTATTTTTTTTTTACCACATGTAAATTAAGTTGCATCTTTTCTGACAGCAAACTTGTTTGAAAAAAATTCTAAGTACTTCGTCCAGCACTTCGGCACAGACTCAAAAGCGTTCCACCTGCAGAAGATAAAACCCCATCAACAGAAAATCACTGGTGGAAATTGTCACAGTACTTCACACATGAGCTGAGTGACAGGACACCATGGCAACCAAAAGACAGTAAAATATCATGTATTCAATACACATTGAATCAGACTTGGCACAGGCGTGACAGTTGTTGCGGTGCATTGCCCTTTCAGAAGCTCAATCGTGTCCCAATGTGTCAGAATTTGGGGGGGTCTATGTACAGAATATGTGTGAATCAAGAGAAAGTGTGTAAGAATCATTGTGTTTTTGTTAACTTGGAATGAGCCTTAGTGTCTAAACACCGGCGACCGTCTTCTCCGGGGTATGCCATGTTGAACCTCTGTCTCTACAGTAGCTCAGAATGGACAAACTAAACTAGTTGCTCTAAAGAGGGCTTTGGATTTCCATGTTTCATGGACACCACCCGTTCTCTGTACTACAGGAGAGAGGACAGAGAACAGGAAGGAAGGAGAGAGTATGAAACGAGGGGATTGTAATCAGCAAGTACACCATTAGATGCCACTAAGACACTGGTCCTTTAGAAGTGTAACAAAAAAATGACAAAGTTAAAAACTGACTGACATTTGATGATTGCTCATGTGCGTGTCCTGGGCTTCAGACTTGAGGCTGTGAATCATTTCTCTGAGCTGCACCAATGTGCATGAGCATTAGAGTCGACTGTGTGGTACATTTTACACTTAGAATCATAATTTTGAAAATCTACTCACAAAGCTGTATCAGCCAATGTTTTTCTTGTTTGATACGGAATGTAGAAACATTTGTGATCCGTTAAAATGTTGAAATTCAATGTTACGCCAATCAGACAATGACAACGCAGATGTTTGTTTGGTATCACTGCTGCCGTGCGCGGAATTGTTTTGATATGTTTGGTCAGATTCGACATGTTTTCAAATGGACATTTCCCCCAACAGGGAAAATAAGTACTGCTAGCTCCATTTTCTTCCAACATCTGTCTTGCCTGTTTGAGTATGTCCAACAATAGTTCCAACCGCAACAACACCTGCTTTGTTTCGGATTTGTTTGATTTGTGTGTCACTGGAAGAAACTTTGAGACAATGGCCAACATGAAAATGTTCCCCATTGTCATAGAATATTTGATTTGTGTGCAAAGGACTTTAGGATTTCTCTATGCACAAGGTTACCTACAAATCTGCTGTTTGTTTAGAGCGTCTCAGCCTCGCTGAGATGTGCACCTGCAAATCTTTTTAAACATTTTTTTTTCTCCCTCTCCATCAGGTGCGGCTGAACACCTGTAACAGCAGCATCTACAGGTTCACATCTGATGCCAATTGAATTATCATGAATAAGTAAGCAGCAATTATTGAAGAGATGTGTTGGTGTGGTACCTAACAGAAGCAGCTGGGGTGTGGTGAAAAAGGCAGAAAGTCTTGGTTCGACTGTAGCCCGTAGCTCAAATGAAAATTTAAACTGTCTGCTATAATGAGATCGATAGGGCTCATGTGGTGAACGTAAGCACATCCATGATTTTTGCACACTTCTGATATATATATATATATATATATATATATATATATATATATATATATATATATATATATATATATATATATTTTTTTTTTATCAAGCTCCACTTTTGCTTGCTACTCATTTGTTTAAAGGCGACACTGCATATATTTCACTGGGGCATTTAATGGCTAAAATCAGTGAGCTCCGTTCCTATAAACGTGAAGTATATTTTTTGCATTTCCATCTTTTTTTTTTTTTCTACACCATTTCCAATTATCTCTGCTTAATGCGTCATAACAGCTTTCTATTGATTGGTACTCCAGCCCCCATGCTTAAATCATTCCATTCAGGAATGGTTGAAATAATAGCACACGCTGGTTTTATTTATCTCTTCGGTTATATAAAAATCAGAATAGGGGAGAGGATAGGTAGGAAAATGCTATTTCTTCTATTTTTATCCTCATAGGTATACGCTTTGTGTTTTATAATCCAATGCTATGGTCAAATACTTTCTCTGTGCTGCACCTCGTGTACCACTGTTTTTTTGTAAAGATTCTTGGCCCAGTATCTTGTGTGTCAAAGGCTTTAAAGCAGCTAAAGAGATTATAGTGCATGCTGCCTTGAGCCTCTAGTCTAAACCTTAGTCTGTATCCACAAAAGGCATTCAGACAAAGGCACTGCCATCCTAATGATTTCACAACACTAAAGGATATGATAGATCTCTATCAACAGACAAACAAAAACAGCTTATGCCTCCTGTGTTTTATGTGTGCAGAACACCCTTAATGAACATATTAGAGTCAACATCAAACAAAACAAATGGTTTCAAATAGGAAACGTAATAAAATCGTGGCCTGCGTGGATCCAAATATAAATGTGGTAATAAAGCTAATCAGACAAGCTCATAACACGGAGGTCACAACGTCCTCTTAGCTGCAATCCAATCAGCAGTGTCTCTGATACTCCATGTCATTCATGGAGGAATGTATGAATGATGGCACAGCTGCCTTTGCTTAATCAGTGTAATCCTGAGGACGTAATGGTCAGATCCATCATTCACGTGTGAACAACACTATCTACGGCAGTATCGTGTCTTAAATGAAATGAATGACTGAACAAATTGGCAGAAGGTTGTCCGAAGTTCCCCCGCACCCCTGGCAATGAGATCAGACCACATGTTCAAGATGAAGAGCATATGCACCACAAGGCGGAACGATTTCATAAAAATGCTTCTCCACTTCCTCCCTGCTGCGTGACTGTGCATGGCAGAATCAGACTTCATTCTACGCAAAAAAAAAAAAAAACGCATGCCTCATGAGCAGTTCTTCAAAATAATGGAGACCCGTCACCATAAAAAGATTCATCAGCTATTGCACCATCAATTAAATTCATAGACATCTGAGAAGCAATCACGCATTTACTGAGTATAAAAGCCTTTTCACAGCGTCACCAAAATGTCCGACCGCTGCAGGGGATTTCCACCTTGACCTTTCTATTCCCATCCCGGCATCCAAGCTGCTGCTGCTCGTGCAGGGTAGGCGCTCAGGAAGTGATCCCATCGTGGTGCGAGCTGGTCTGAATAGCGTAACAGCGTTTCCCTCCAAAGCGAAATTCATACGATGCATTTCCGATGTTGTGAAAAGTAGCGGGAGCAGCTCAGCTTTTTATTAGCCATTCCTGTGGGCACAATTCACAGGCCACCCAACCAGTATCAAACAAAGAAGTATAATGAGCTCATACAGAACAAATGGAAGGAGGTAATGGCTGCGCGGGCTAGACAGCGTACATTTAAACATCATCCAATTTAATGGAAGATGAATTGTTATTTTTATGGAATTTAGGAGAGTAATGTTGTTTGTAATTGAGCTGCACGTTGTAAGCAAAGGGCTGCACCAATGGTTAGGGTCAAGGGAAGTTGTTTTAAACTAGCAAGGCATTTGCTGTTAAATTTCATACCCAAGTAGACAAAATGCTTGTAGCAAAAGAGAAACCTAACTGTGTGATCAAATCTGCGACTTGGTATTACTCTCTTGCTCTTGAACCAAAGCAGTCACGTCTTACCTTTTCTCTGCCTTTAAGAAACATCTCCATTAATGCAATTGTGAAAAGAGATCTAGCACAGAGCCTGACCATAATGCTACAGTAATCACATCTAGTTCTCTGAGAGTCTTGATTGTGTCTGTGACAACGTCTTCAGGAAAAAAAAAAAAAAGACTGGGTAATGTGTTTAAACATTGCCGTCAACATTGGCTGCAACCGTATATTTAACACTAGCATATAGCCCTTCCATAAAAGATGGCATTTATGAAGGTAATGTGTCGTCGCTTTGTTTCTCAGCTGGAAAAAAAGAAGTGGGTTTCTACGGCTTGCAGGGAAATCACGGCTTGTTGGCTTTGCAGGTTTGCGGCGAATTCCCAAGCGGCAGCCATTGGAAATTAGCAAATCTGATACAAATCAGCTCCTGGGTTTTTACAGAAAATGGAAAATGGGAGTGTAATGGAATTAGATTCAGTGCTTAATGTTGCATGTGCTTGGTTATAATGAAATGCACCTGATTGTAATATATTCCCTGAAAACGTATTATTTGTTACACCTTGAACCACCGCGTCGCTGTAAAGTGAAACTCCCTTTCCCTACACGTCTTCTCCAAACGGAACGCAGCGACGAACAGGGATGAAAGAGGTCAAATCTGATTGCTCATGGGATTAAGCACAGCTAATTTCTCCTCTCATCGTGGCTCATTTGGGGCTGAATGCACGAGGCGCATGCTGTTTATGGTAATAAGGAATGATATCTTCGACCCAGGGGGTGTTCTTCCAGAGTGTTTCTTCACAACTCCAATTGCAATCAGACAGTCGTCAGAATCGTCTTACAGGGAGCATCAAACGACTGGCCCTCAGCATCATCTGAAGCTTTGCTGGCATCCACAACAAAGTGGCTTTTCATGTTGAAAGGCTATGAAGGCTCGGTCATCCTGCGATTGTTTCCCTCGCTGTGTTTTTATTCTCGCCGCTCAGCGCCGCAGAATGCATATCAGTCAGGACTTAAGAGATTGATTTGTTTACTGTGAATAAGTTGTAAAGCGGGATCATCGTCATCTTAGTGCCTCGTCGGTATACAAGGTCCCTCTCTGATTTACGATATTTCAAAGAGCACCGGCTCCTTTCCTTGCCTGCAATGCTAATCAAACTTGTTTGCATTTGTCTGTAGTGCCAATCATCTGTCAAGATCACCTGCGTTATCATTTATTTATAAAGTGCATCCGCCGATTTGACTTTGTGACACTTCATCTAAACGCCATAAAGCACCAAAAATACTGTTGACATGCGCCTTTTTTTCATCTATTTCTTTCTTATCTTCACAGCGTCTTGACAAAGGTATCGCAGATAGCCTTAACGCGTCTGCTAAATTCAAATTAAAACAACTATTTAATTAAATCAAAATCACTGAGACTACCTGAATGTGCAAACAGTATTGGACATTGATTGGCACATTGCACCTTGGCCCACTCTTACACTGAAACTGATCAAAGCGTGATTTGCTTAGATGACATTCAGCGTGGTGAACCAAACACCTCAACAGAATTAAATCTGACAGTTGAATTTCTGGCAGAGTCCAGAAATTGGCTAATTTAATCACATCCTGTTGTCAACAACATTCTTTCCAAAACTGAAGTGATTGATCCTGGGAAAATTTAGAAAAGTAATTATTTTTTTCTCAAAGATTGGTGCTAAATTGGGATTCCTGCAGCACTAAACAGAGCCTTATGACGATTTCCTTGAAGAATCAAACGTGTTTTGTTACTCGCTTGTTACTGTTTTCACTCAGACAAAGTACAGTTATGAGATTATGTTGGACTGAGAAAGACTATAATTGAGGCCATGATGGCTGAGTGTGAAACCAAGTCGGACTCGAAATGACTTTCTCGTTGCTTTTTGTGCTCATGGGAATGTGGCCACAGCAAATGGGACAAATAAAGACCCATTGTCTGTTGACTGCTGGACAGGAAATTGGGCTGAGCATCAGAATCTGCATGTTAGGGTTTTAATTGTCTCTCCCAACACTCAGAATGGAAACTGATTTTCAGAGGATTAGTGGCCTTGTTACAGATCATGTATCCAACCTGGTATTAGATGAGGATTGGCCACTGTGGCAGGGTTCCCAGCCTGCACTGAACATGACAGGGTTTGTCTAGGCACCAGGCCAGAAGAGTAATATTGTTTGGTATGGGGACATAGAGAGGGCATGTCTTACCTGTAACTTTCCATTTAATTAAATCACCACCCTGGATTTCATCCGACAAAACCGGTGTTTATTAGCATTGTTGCGCTTGTTCTCACACTTTATGGAGCAGATAAGTCAAAATGAAATCGCGAAGTTGCCAAGACATTCCCCAGAGCTGTGCGTGTATGTTTGTACAATCTGTTCAATTCCCTGTGGGACTGAACATTAGAGATTTTGTTGGCTCCCGTCTTTGAAGGCACACAATGCTGGTCAATTTTGGACGGCGGCGTCTTGTTTTTCTTTTTACACATGAAACATTTTCTTTGTGTGTCACGTTGCCTGTGCTACTTAACAGCAAAAATGAATAAGTGTTTGACTGTGGGTCTGCCCCAGCACCCACACTTGGTGGTATTTGAGAGCAGTCAAGTGTCTACTTGTGTCACATATCTCTGGTAATTGCCACAGCGCCTACAGTAAGTGGCGGTTTAGACCGAAAGCGCGTGGAAGTTTGTCAGAGCTTGGTGGGACATGCTTGATTAATTAAAGGCATCCCGTCACTCATGCAAATACATTTAAATTGGGCCATTTTTATTAAAGGATTTTTTTTTAAATCTGTGTAGTAGTTTCTCAGATAGGAAGAAAACAAACAGGCTTCATCACCTTGTTGGTCGAGGTAATAAAGTATCCTTTAAATCCAATATTGGAGTCTTCCCAACAAAATGTCTTAACGTCCTTTAAAGAGAGCCCCCACCTTTCTGTGTCGTAAATCAATGGATCAATCAAATGTGTTGACAGTGCTGAACTCTCAGGTTGAAGCAATGGTCCTGTTTGTGAAAATGAATCTATTAATTGTTCAAAGTTAAGGTGGTGGCGGTTTATTGAAGTTAAAGTGCAACAAGAAGCAGCTTTTAAAAAGACTCTGGGGCCCTGTTAGTTCTGTTGGGTTTATAGTGTAGGTGCTTGGCTTTCAGGATGTCATGCTCACACACACACACACACACACATTTCCCTCAAAGCAGGACCATGGTACACCATCCTGACTCCACTGATTGGCTCTTCTGGAACATTCTGCTTTGTAATGACAGTGGGGAATAAATACAGGCCTGTTAAATCACAGGCAATAAGAGCCTGTGGTTTCGCGGGGGGGCTGTGTTCACATGTGCATCGAGCGTTTTGTACGTTTGCATCATTTGTAAGGATTTGTTTATTTGAGAATGTGCGCACGTGTGTGTGTGGCCAAGCATTACAGAGGGAAGAGAAACGCTCTCCTCTCCAGAGAGCCGCTGACTGACATCAAAGCCATGCAAATAGAATTGGTGTGGCGTGTTCGGTATTGATTTGGTGGGAAACAAAGATTCCTGTGTTTCAGCGTGTGCATTCATAAGTACCCCCCCCCCCACACACACACACACACTACTCTCTCTTCTGCAGGGCGTTAAGGTGAGTGTGTGTGGACGCATGTGCCGCTGAACAGCAGAGTCCAAGCTAACTTAATGATGTTTAAAGGTCATGCATGCTTTAGCAAGCACAGTGCAGATACTCCAGAGACTGCACACTGATACTCAGCATGTTGATCAGCGCGCTGTCCCTCTCCGCGTTGCCCCGCTTCGTGTTTCTCTGTTTTTCAGGGAGGGTGAACGGAAAAGAAGAAAACAGCTGTAATCTCCGAAAAGATTTCAGATGCTGCAGACAAATATAAACGAGCTCCGTTATCATTCACGGGTCGCGGAAATGTTTGGAATGTTACAAATAAAGCGGGAACGAGGTGCGACTTCACCCGAAATGTCAAAAACAAACCAATGGTAACGTCTGAACGTAGTGTGAGGAAATGCTTAGCTGATTCCCAAGCTCCTCAAACAGATCCCGGCGCTGCATATTTGATTAATGCTCCCAGCGATGCTGATATATATGTATATAAATCACACGTCCACTTTTTTCTTATATTGATTGATAGTGGGTGAAATCATTTTCTTCTTGCCAAAGGATGAAGGAAAACTTGGATGAGGGAGGTAGGGGCTAACTTTGTTAGCGGCACAGAGTTGCTCTGCAGTGTGGAGAGAAAGCCACGAGCAGGCGTGATCACTTTATTTATTTATTTTCTTACAGCCTCTAACCACGTAGGCGGGCGAGCTATAGGTGAACAGCTTGCAGGAACGCAGCTTGCTGGAAAGGGGGCAGTGGTCGACTTAAACGAATGAAAGCTCAGGAGACCGCGGCAGCTTGAGTTCGGGGAATCATCTGTTTTGGACACTACTTACTTACTGAACTGCCCCGCGAAAGGAGAATGTTCCGTTACAATCTCTGAAGTTTATTTCCCACGAGCCGCTGCATATATAACAGTCCAGAGATAATTTCCCTTTGAGATAGTGAACTCAGGCAGTCCTCACATTTAGCTTTAATTGTAACGTAAAACATAATTACCACAGTCAATACCCGCCTGCACAACACTTCGCTCTAATCGCGAGCTCCTTCAATAGCTCTGGACAACTTTTGATATTTGACCTTTTGGAGAATTCAAACACCATTTCAACAAAGATTAGTAACAAGGCGTAGTTATTAAATGTGTTATCAGCGCTCGCACAGGTTGAGAACGTCCTTTGCATACCCAGCGAGGTAGGAAATAATTATTCTTGATAGGATTTATCTTCAATTTCCTCATTTCCTGCTCCGTCTGACTGGAGGGGAGCGAAAAGAACCTGGCATGACGTTTGATCCTGAAATTGAGATGACAAAAAAAAGAAAAAAAAAAGAAAGTGCCATCGGTGTACTCCAAACATACACACACATACACACACAGCAGTTCAAATACTATCAAAGTGATTTTCTCGGGATGGCATTTACGCGGCAGTGTTCTTTGGGGGCAGATACGGGTATGTATGGCTGCTGTGAGCACGCAGTGTTAAGACAACGTGACACGGTATTTGAAGCAGGTCTGTGCAGGATCCCCGAAGCCATCGAGATGCAGACGGGGAGATACGAACGGCATTCACGGCACGGCAGTGGAGGTTGCTGGTGAAGAGTGTCCTCACAGGAACATGTCACTCTTTTGTCTGTACGCTCACCTGTTAAAGGAACAGTTCATCTGAATCACAAGGAGGAAAAAAATGCTGATGGTTCGGGTAGTTTGGGTTTTATGTGCTGAGGATTTTTAATATCTGCCAGGGAGATATCGACCTCCACTTCAACACAACTGTAACAAATGTGAATGGCATTTTATTAGTGCTGGAAAAAGTACATGAAAAGAAAGAAAAAAAAAACGAAACTGAAAAATAACTTGCCTTTCCCAAAAACACTTTTCTTGTTACTGTTGTTAAAAAAATCTCCATTCCTCACTGTCAGTTTTCATTTTCATGTCTTCCAAAATCGCTCCAGTAAAGGGTTCACAGCGACATCTCGGTTAAAAATGACTTTCTTATTCAGCCGATTTATTTACCCACATAGATTCAGCCGGACCTCCGCTTTAAACGGTGAACCTAGACACTGTCGATGTTGCACGCGGACTGGAATGCATTTATTATGATCGCGATCACAACTCTATGTGGAAAGATTACAGATACTTAAGTTCTTTCCATTCACTGTGCAGTGACTTCAGCGTCTCTTTAGCACATCTCCTGCTTTTCAGCCCATTTACGTTCGATAAAATACAGAGAAATAGTCCAGTCATATTTCATGTGAAATTTACCACCCACACAAAAACTGCTGAGCTATATATCATTTTTACGACTTGCCATTTAGCATTAGAGCTGCTACAAATTTCTTTTTTTTTTCTTCTTCCCCCAGCTCTGAGATTATGCCGGCAATCACTGAACACAGTATATAGTACGGTCTTTTCAAGTTGCACTGGAGCCTGTAGGGAGAGAATTCGGTGTGTACTGTGTATTATTATCACTTATCACTTAATGGGTATGTGTGCAATATCATAAAGTCCCCGGCAGTCTGTTCTTTCCCTTTAGAGTGGAGTGTTGAGCTAAAGTCGGCTGATGTGTAAACAGTCAACCAGCTTAATAAATGATCAAAGATTAAAGCTGCGCTAATCAATATTTTATACGAACAACACATCAAATAACTACTGTATGTGTAATCAGAGAGAGGAGAATCATCACTCCGCTGTAGCTCCCCTCCGCTCTGTGGAGCATTTTAGCACCTTTCAGTTCATTGTTTTGGATTTATAGCCTGTGTGACTTAACTGTTTTGGCTCGCTCTCGGCGCTCTTATCAGCCATGTTTCCAGCAGCAGCATGGAGCTATTTCCAGGAAAATGCTTTGATAAACCCACAGTATGCTACCTGTCCAACAACGAATGGCACACAGACAAAGTTAACAACGGGTGGCTGAACATAGTGGAGCATTTAGTTTTTTAAGAGCCAGATATTTTTCTCTGGGTTGGAGGTACCAGCACAGATATTAAAGGGTAGGTGAGTACTGGACTTGCATATAACCAGAAACACAACTTCATCAATTTTAATGTTGCTCTGTGTCTGCTAAGGGTGTAGATTTAGGAGGATCTATATAATCTATATAATATAATTATGTTTCCATTAGTGTATATATTACCTGACCATACAAACTATTATATTTTTGTTTGATTTTGACATGTTGAACTATTCCTACAGTATCCCAGAATGGACAAACCGAACACTGGCTCTAGCTCTATACATTTTGTGCATTTTACTGTCGCCATAGTTTCTCCTTCATGTTAGGAGGGAGGGGTGAAACCAGAGGGTTGCAATCCGTAACTGCACCACTAGATGCAACTAAATCTGACTCACCACTGGAGTCACAAAATTGAATTATTCATCTAAATAGCAGAAATGACTTATGGGCACAGCCAAGTGTACTCCTTGTACTTTCAAACAAAGTTTTGTCATTATCTACATGATACACTGAAAAGATACATTTTAGAGAACAGTTGCATACATTTATGTCAGCAATGATACAGTCCCGAGTACGTTTGTGTTTCTTGTTGGATAATGTGGCCTAATTAGTGCCTGTCAGACACAGAAACGGTCCCAACTCATGAAGCCGATGCGATGTTCTGACGATATAAAACACAAGAAACTATTCTGTCTATGTAAAACGACTGCACGGATGCAAATGGAGCTTGTCAAGTTGATGACAGGTTGAGTATACCGGCGTTCCGATCGCTACAGTCTGATTTCTGATTGATCCATCAATCAAAACTTCATTTAAAACCTCCCCGGCCTGTCACAGCTTACATACATGATCAGACAGCTTACAGCCGCATTATTAAAACGAGGATCCCAGCAAGTCTATTATCGCTGTCGTTACGGAATGCAGAGCACCCTGACATTACTGTGTTTACATCCAGACTTCAGCTCTGGAGTTGTGCCTCTAGATGGATTGTGAGAAGAAAGTGAGACGAGGATATTAGAAATACAGCAGGGAGCAATATGACCGCAGCTGCTGACAGACAGGAAATGATTTATGTTGCTTGTAGCCGGTGGTGAAGAAGAATCATGACAATCTGCTCTACCAGCAATCACTATGGCAAGATTGTGTGAAAATGAAAATATTAATGGCTGTGTCTGTAGTGCATGGAAATGGCTTAATGAAATAATTCTGATATTCATAATAAGCGAGTTGTTGGGGGGGCTTATTGTCTCTCTCTGGAGATGCTAATATACACCCTCTATCTGACACACACACATACACAACGCTCGCTACAGTTTCTTTTGGATTGGTAGCAGGGGCCATACATCACCGGATTGCACAGCTGTCCTCTGCCGCACCAGTAAATTGATGCTAATGCAATTAGCTCTGTTGCCTTCATCTAAACTCCACTCCGAATCTACCGGGAGTAAGAGGCGAGGTGTGTGTGCATATATACACATATATATGTACATGAGTGTGTGTGTGTGTGGGCGGGTGGAGAAAAGATCTAGAGGAAAAGAACAGGCCTCCGGATCTCATTAAGGGGAAATGCGTTAGCAGGAAATGGGTTCGGAACACACTCAAACTGGCCTTATTTTAGGAGAGTGCCATACATTCTCACCGACATGAATATTGCAAAAGTGAGATCTGTCCTGGCAGCAATAATCAAAAGTAGTCTAAGAGCTGCGTAAATACCATCAGGTGGATATATGGTGACAGTGAGTCACTCACCAAATATTACACGGAGGATTAGCATGAGAGAGTGTGTATTTTAGGCTTGTTAGCCCTGCAGTATATACTTAACACCATTACCAGCCTCAAAAGGTGAATTATGAAGAGCATGTATGGAAACTATGGTTTGTCATGACTCTCTTAGAGATGAAAACAAGTCTATTCATCATTGTGCTCATACAGGAAATGTGAATATGAATGTGTCAGAGGGCTAAGAGGGACTGTTCGAGGTCGCACAACGAATGAACACAAAAGTGAAAGTGAGAAATGCGCCAGTGAAACAAATGCGGGAAAAAGATTCATTTTGAATGAAATGAAACATTTGTGCTGCCCTTCCAAAACACGGGCTAAAGGTTAGATTTACAGTTCTGCCGAAAGGCCAGATTTTATGAGATGAAGCAGAAATTTGCCTGCAGTTTGATGCGCCATCCACCGTCGAGCAGAATCAAATTTTATGATAATGCCATCGACCACTGTGTGATAAAAACAGATGAGGAATGTGTTTGTGGCTCCTGTCTGCCAGGCTGTACATTTCAGTCAATGCAGCTTTTTTTCTTCTTCTTCTGGTGCCACAGTCGTCCAGTGATGCGTCATGATATGATCTGAAGTTAGCTCCATTCAATTAAATGCAGTATTAGGGGCCAACCAGGAAACCACTCATAAATTAAACAACTTAATTCATCTCCTTTTCCACACACTAGATTTAATTCATTCCAAACATTCTCAGCAGTGACAGCCAGAACCACCGAGCAGTGAAGAAATGGCAGTTCAGCCATCCAAAATATTAGGCATCACTGCTGCTCGCGATTTTTTTTTTTTTTTTACACTTAGTAATTAAATTTCTAACAACTTCTCCCCAGAAACAGTTTTGTTCGAAAGCTCACACTTTTCTTATTACTGTGCCACCGTCTCTCATTTTACTCCAGTTCATCTAAATAAATAAAATTAAATAAAAAATAATCCTCCTTACAAACACATGCACACCCATGCGAAACTACTCCCCACCCTTATCTCGGAGAATTGGCAATGCCAAAAAAAAAAAAGCAGAAATCTTTTTAAACCGTGGATTTTAAGGAAAAGAAATAACACCTGTCATCCTCGCAGACTCCCTCCTTCTCCTTGAGAACGTGGGACATCTGCTGAGGTGATGTCTCTATAGCGGAGCTGCGTGTCTGATTAAAACGGATGGCACTCTGTCAGGCATTCCCTGTGTCCTGAGCAAGTTTTTAATTAGTTTACGATAAGAGACCTTTCCTTCGTTCCCTCTGGTTATTGAGCGAGATCGACAGCAAAAAAAAACAAAAAAACAAGTGGGTACATTTGGGAGTACGCCCGGCTTTCTCCGAGAAGACTTTTAAAGGTGCAAAGAGAGAGAAAAAAAAAAAAGGTAAATCCCAGCTGCAGGCCATGATAAATCCATTGTGTTGCTGCTGTGAGCGTTGGACAGTCACAGGCAGGTTTCATCACTTCATCTACCTGTCTTTACCTGATATCAAAAGACACTAATCCCGACAATAGATGTACTGTCCCATTTACAATCTGCCACTCATATGGCATGTCAGGAGCGGCTAGGAAGTACGATAAGCTCTCTGTGCTACACTGTGATAGCAGGGGTGTTTAAGCATGTTTTTATGTGTGGAGGGCTACATGACCTGTGTAATCTCCATGGGTTATTGATCAGCAGACATGCAGGGCTGAGATACCTACGCCCGGCGTGGTCGCTGCTCTGTGTAATGCCTTATGTATGCATGCATGCAGGTGCATTTATTGATAACGGTTAATCCACAAGAATTTAAAGTAAGAGTGCTGCTGTGCAAATACCAAGCCATGATGCTGAAATAGAAACGGCGAATGTAAGATAGAGCGTGATTATTTTGCATTAGGACATTTTGACTACAAATAGATACAATTATCGCCTTTCGCTAAGCCCTGTGAACCTTAGCTGCCGTTGCTAAGCATTCAAAACTAGCATTGCACATTCGCAAATTACAGCGATAATAGTGGCAAATTTACTTAAAAAAAACAAAACAAAACATAGACACACAGTTTAATCCATTCCTTAGATTTTCCTTTTGTATTGTTGGGTTTGTAGACAACCTGACTACTTGCAGTTGCTGTGATTAGACAATGATAATGGTGTCAGGAAGCCACAAAATCTGACATAAATGGTAAATGGCTGCATTTATATAGTGCTGTTATCCCAGGCAGAAATGGGAATTGAATCCCAAACTATGCATTCAATGAACAACCAGCTGTACCTACTGAACCATCAATGGAAGACATACAATTCCTTAAAGTAAAGCGAGTTGGCTTTCAACACTGGAGTGTAACAATAATCATTATAGCTATAAGGAAGGAGGAAATCTAGGCTATAATATAGATTAGACTGGACAGACTGTAATAGCTCACAACAGCTGGGAGAGGACTGAAGTGATGGGCAGACAAGATGGGATGATCGTGGTGTTAACAGTTGCACGACTCAGCAAATACTGGCTGAGAACACACAACGTATAGCCCGTAAAGCCAACTCAGCAGGTGCGAGTCTGTGTTTTTGCTTAGAGACTGCAGACTGCTGCTACTCGTCTCCGAGAGAAGTACAAACTCTTGAAGTTAATTTATAGCGAGGTAATGAACGTGCGTTTGAGTTTGTCAGCTAAAGTGTAAATGAATGGTTAAAAAAAAAAAAAAAAAATCTGTATATACTCTATATGCACACTATGTGAGGCTAGCTGTGGGAAGTGCATGAATAATTGACTTACTCTGATGTTTAGTGGCCTCTGCTTGATTAGCATTCATAAACGTAAGGTGCTAAAATATCCGTGCGGCCTGTGAGGAGTATTTCAAATGCACGATGCAGAGCCAACCCAATGCAAATGCACCTATATTATGATGGCAAAATGAAAGGGGGGGGGCGTGTATCATATTTAAAATAAGTATTTAAGAATGAGTCACGCACAGCTGATTGTTGATTCCTAGAAGCACGTGTTCAGTTAATTAAGAAATATATGTAAATTGGCTTCTGGCAGGCGCACTCTGCTCTGCAGCTTGGAACAGTCGGTCTTCTTGTGTCACAGGTAAGGAGATGCATTGGAGGGATTACCAGACAGACACCCTGGGGGAGAGATACGGTGTTCGCAGCAGCCTGCCAATAGCTGTAAATAGTCTCGCTCTGCCAGGACGTCACAGTTGTCTCCTGTTACGCAGACAAATGGCTCCAACAAATGAACGCCTCATGCAACATCTCCCCCCCCCCCCCCCCCCCCCCCCCCCTCCTCGCACTGACCCGCAGTGTAACAGCTCAAAGCTTTAACTGGAACTCACAAACCATATATTTCCCTTCATATACCGTTCAGTTGGCCCTATTACTCTGTAATACTTCACAGTGATCCCACGGAGTGACCACGCATACCAGTGACCCTGTTAGCTTTTATTAGCTTGACCTATCAAAGTGTGTGTGTGCGTGTGTGTGTGTGTGCGCTAATGTATGAATCCATAACTGATTGCACAATTTCTCATACTTGTACAATTGTGGCTGTAACGGTGCTAACAAAACAAAACAATACTTTTCAAACACATATTCTAGCATAGCAACAAAGCCCATCGTGTCCATTACAGTCAGCTCTATTATGCAAGTATATTGTGGCTTTAAATAAGATTTGGCTTGTTTACCCTGATCACAGCTCACCCCCGTGCGCCTCTTCTTTGACGTTCACGACGGTATCTCTTTCAAAAGGCAATAAAATGACAGAGGAGGGGTTGACTGCCCATTCTCCTTAATGTTATTTCCCCTGGTTTCCTCGTCCTTGGATTGCTGTCTTCAAAAGCAGATGATTTCAGTCGATTTCAAACTAAGCGCATAGCGTCTTTTATTGGCGTCTGGGGTGTATGGTGATTGCGGCGTTAAATGGTTGTTAAACCAGCCATTGTGCCGATGCCGTCTGGAGATCTCCAGATAGACAGGTGCTCACAGAATACCCCGACCATCAGCAGCCACTCGCTTATCTGTCTCCTAATTAGGGAAGCAAATGCATTCAGAGTTTTCTCAGGGCTCTATTCAGAGCGGGGAATTAGTTGTCAGTGCAGCACTCAAAATGAGGGAACAATACATATCAATAAACTCTACTTGGTCTGATTATCAATACAGATGCCATAATATGGTTCGCTCTCTTGGATACTCTGTCTTACTTACAGCCGGTGACAGGGGAGTAAAGATTTCTTATGTGTGACACCTCAAGCTGGAAGCTGGTGATAAACAGTGAAGGATGAAAAAAAAAACAGAAAAGCCAACTGTTGCGGGAGTGGTGCGGGAGCATCGATTGTCATGCATAATGATTTAAACTCTCTGGTATCTGGGTCATTATTTGCTGATAGCACTGTGTAGAAATCCAGAAGAGTCCCGAAATTTTATGATGTGTTTTTATTGCTTAGTGAGGAATAAGTCCTGAAACACAGCACCGTATTTGTGGACAAAAGAATTCACGATAACAGTATAAACCGCAATACGTTGCAATATGAAAATAAAATTGAACTAAATGAGACGAATTAATTACACGTGAGAGTGTTGTAGAGAGAGGCTGTAACCCGTATAATCGTGTCCAAAAAAGAACATTTACACCGAGAAGGAAGCACACACTTAGAACTGAAATTATTTAAGAGCTGTTGGATTATTTATGCATTATAATTGTGTGTATTATTAACATGATATTAATGTTTAATTGTTTAAATATCATGGTTATCATGAGTGCCAGTATTTAGCCGCACTTTTCACATGTTTCTTCATGTGATAACAAAAAACTGTGTAGCTGTATGTTACTAGTACTTGTTACTAGTAGTTACTAGTATGGGTACTGACAATTGCACAGTTTGTCAAAGGCAAGGTCACTCAGCTGGCCAGCTCTGGACTCTCCAAAAACCCATCTCCAGATAAACCCCTCTGTTTGTCTCCACTTCTGTGCTGAGTCACTGTGGAACATGAAGTGATCACACTGTGTCCCTTACATATGCATCACTGTAAGCTTAAAGACCTATTCCCACCGGAGCATGAAAATCCCACCGTGAAATCCCCGCACACACTCTCATCCCTTGGAGAAGCACTTTTGTGCGTATTTGGCGTCAGGGTCATCTGGAAACTCAGAGCAAAACATAACTCTTTCTTCAGAAAAGATCTCAGTAATATTTCATGCTACCTGGACAGCAGCAACATTTGACTCGGGCTTGGTTCGGGAGACTCAGATGTGTGTGTCATTCTACACAGCAAAAGTCATGCAACATTCAAATCTCGAGATACACCCCCCAGGTAAAAGTGTGAATAATTCTGGCAGACATCTGTAATGATGGCTATCATGAAATATCCATTACTTACCTCATGTTCCAAGGTGGGGTTTTCTAAGTTAATGAAGCCCACCGGGAATATGTCAGTGGGGCAAATGTACATCATGTGTGGATCACGACTGCAGTAATTATAATTTGAGAACCTTAAACGGGGAAGCACGGGTTCAGTCTCTCGCAGAGGTTATATTATCTTTATCAGACGTATGATCGCTTGTGCTGGATGTGTCTTCACCGACAGCGCACAGAAGAATTACATGTGGGGGAACCTTAAGACGGTAGAACGGAAATTTGTTCTTGCGCTTATTTCCTGCCGTCCTCAGCGTGCTTCCTGCTCTTCCATTACTACCATTGTCCCCTCCCAGCTGAAAAGAGACACCATCCAAACTCTAAGAAGTCACCTGAGAATTCCCTCACAGTGATAAAACACCCTTAGGAATTCTTAGGAAGTGTGAGGACAGCCAGCACAAACAACAAAGTACATTTTGACATCACTGTGGATGAACTTGAACTCATGAAGCTCTTACCCCAGTAAAGAAAGAAAGAAATCTGCTTTAATGTGACACCGATGGCGGTCACCTTGTCACTTGATTTGTATATACGTCAAGCTGTTGAGCTGTTGTTAAATTAAGTATAAAAAGAACATAATTACAACAGCAAGGGAGCAAAGGATGGAGGATTTTATATAATCAAGCTCAAACTCAGAATCTGTCACACTGATTCTCAAAGGGCTGAAAAGATACTCTCACGAGGTGCAATCAGACAGAGAAGAAAAGCAATACTTCTGATGAATGGATGGCACACAAGTAGTGGTTAAGCGTGATAGATCCACCAGTCAAGTTTGCTCAATAAAAGGGCACAGTCTCTGGCAGTGATACCCTTGGTCTGGGTGGTACACCAGTGCCATGAGGATAGAATTATTGGGTTTCCTGGTAAAAGCCATGCAGGCGATGTACAAATGTCAGGTTAAGGATGACAGATCCATGCCCGGGTTTAGTGTGTTAAGTTGACACTGAAAATGAAAATACTACTTGGCTCAAAAGTAAAATGAAAGGGAAAGTGAAATTCCCACCGAGCAAGGCAGAGGCCTAGATTCAGCTGCAGACAACAGTGCCTCTGTTGCACAACTGATGCTAAGCCATGCACAAGTCTCCTGCCCACAAGGGCCCAATACCTCTGGGGCATGGGTGACATACAACTGCAGTAGAAGCAACACACCATCCCCATATCTGGTTCAGTTCCTGTTTGTACACAAGTGGCATGTTAAATATGACAGATCCCAACCTGAGGATTCCCAAAGATTTCTTTAAGAATATGAAATATTGTGACTCGGAAGAAATAAGTGAAATTCCCACTTACCCAATTCAATTTTGAGACAGCGGCACCATTTGGTGAAGGGTGGGGCACATGTTTCCTAAAATCAATATTCTCAGTCCAGTTCATTCTTGCCCCTGGCCAAGCTAAACTCCAACCACTGACAAATGTAATGGAAGATATATTCAAGTGCCTCATTTACAGAAAGTCCCCCCTGCCTGTTGCTAATCAAGTTCAGGAAATGTAGGAGGTAGAGAGAAAACCTTGACCGAGTTTCCAGTCTATCACACATACGCACAATTAGTTTCATTTCTACAGTATAAGAAACGTTTTTCATCCCTCTGCGGGGTGAGCAGGCAATTGAATGGGATGTGCAAAAGTCCTCTCAGAAAGGTCCAATACCCACACTCACAGTTTTGAGCACTTAATTGCACATTCACACAGTGACAGGCAGTAAACGTGTCCAAAGCCGGGAAAACGCTAACACACAATGCAGAGCTTGAAATACACGTTTCCTCATGCTGCTTCAAGCTGGTATTCAGAGTAAAGCGTATCCCACAATTCACCATGGTCTATTGTGGCACACCAGTCCAGCTATTGTTGGTAACATGCCTATAGAGTGATGTTAGTGCAGACAATAATCAACATGTGGGAATAATGTGACACTGTTAGGACACATTTAAATATTTTGTTTTGTTTTTATATTTATATGATAGACCTCATGTTGTAACGTTAACCCTGCATGGTTGGTCCTACAGTATTTTTTGCACCAAAAAATGGTCTGTGTTGTATCATGTACAGTGAGTGATGGTTGGATAGCGCCCCATGTGGCTATTTATAGCCCATTTCAGTTCATAACTTCTTACTCATCAGACATACAGTGGAAATCCCCTTTTCCCCCAGATTACTTTGTTTAAATTTTGTCAGGATGTTATTTTCTGCACTTTCTTCCCATCTTCCAATCTTGGTACATAATATATAAGTACGAGTCTGAAAATCTTCCATTGAAAACAGGATCGCATGCCACAAAAGCTTAAGCACAGCACTCAAGCTTCACAACTATTTTATACCACAGAATGGTCTTTCATGCTTTTTGGTTGTAGAAAATCCTCTTTATAAGTAGATGTTATTTTTTATGATGGGTTTGAAAAAACGCACTAGTCAGTGGTAAGAGAAAAAAAAAACTGTGCAGATTTACAAAGGAACAAGTTCCCTTTTCAGTGTTAAAAGCACAATAATACCTTTAACATGATAAGCTGGAATTAAAAAGGCGTGTTGCTTATGCCAAGGCTTTCTTAAACCTCAGGTCAAGTCTCAGGTTAGGACTGTTGAAACTAGATAACAGAATACAAGTTAAACTTTGACAAATCATAGTTCTTAATGATGTGGTTTGTGGTTAGCGTTCAATCTAACCACTGAGTATACTGCAGAGTGCAAAAAAAGGGACTTCTGTTGTGGTTCAATAATTATCTTGGGTTACTTCAGCTTTCCTGGACTGGAAAACCAATTCAAAATCGAAAGTATCTGAGATAACAATGGTTACAATACTACTTTACACTGTCATACAACACTGTGGGAGACTACACACTACAGTTTCACATCTGGCAAAACTGCATCTGCTGATGAAGATTAAAAAAACTCAATTTCTTATGACTCTTTGCCAAATCTTATAGGTTATTTGGCGTCTCTAACAAGGTGGGTGTCTAATGAGTAGGGTGAAGTTGCAGAACAAAGGCAGCAGACAAAGGGAAGAGATAGCCCAAACTACAGAGTACAGACTACAAATAAGGCAACGTAAATTAAAGTCTGAAGGCGACCTTGAAAGTCAAAATGTTTCTGAGCTTGCGATAGTTTCCAGCTTTGTAAGTAATCCTGACCAATTGAATGAGATTTCACCTTTAGATGAATCTAAAACGGGATCTATTGTAGATGTTCAAAAATGATGGCTGCCATTGGTCAAACGGCATACAGTGTGTGTTGCTGTCTACCACTGTGTATATTCTAATCTTCATAAAGTTTCTTAAAAAAATGCTAATAACGTGTGTGTTATTAAAATAGACTGCTTAGAGGATTGTGTGGCCTTGGCGGTGTGCGCTCTCTGAGTACTTTTGAGTCATTGTTGAGTTTTAAAGCCGCACAAACAAGATACCTCGGGATTTTTAAAGGCCCTCCACTCACTCTGCTTATCAAGGCTTTAGAACATAATGGCTTTGTGAAGTTTGCTTGCGCGGTAATGGCAGCTGTAACCTGAAGACAACTTGTCTGTGTAGGGGACATCATCTTTATGATCATATTTTCAAAGTCTGCTGCATGTTATGCTCCGCTTCTTAAATCTTTCCGCCAATATGCTCCGTGTCGTAAAGAGGTGTGCCTCTCCACTCCCGTATCATAAAAACACAGAGACTTTACTTTTATGTACTGGAAGGAGACAATTATTGGGTTAGAATAGTGGAGGGATGATACAACCATGGCAGATTACAGACACACTTTGAGGGTAAAGACGGGAAATCTATACAACAGTGTCATGTGGAAAAGCCAAAACAATAAATGGCGTATAACCTCTCTCTTAAGATTTTGTGCGCTGTCAGATTAGTTGCTTATTTTTACTGCACAGGATTCAATAAAATATTAACACAAAAACCTATCGCACGAAGGATTTGCTGTGGGATTAGCTGTGTTGATGGTCTAATACCAAAATTAAAAAAAAAAAAAAAACACAGATATTGCTAACGATGGCCAGTTGATCTGCTTTATGCACTCATTTAGTCTGATTTGTGAAGTGAAGCCAGCTTCAGCGGGGAATGAACTGATGGACGGCGTGACAACTTTTTTTTTTTCTTAACGAGTAACACATTTGTAGTAAATCCTCCGCTGGATGCCTTTGAACTTCTCTGAGCGGCCAAATTGAACTGGAACAGAGTGACTGTGTCCTCTCACTCCGCCCAGCATCGTTTAACAACTTGCTACCATCTTCATCATCTTTAGATAGCATGTTTTTGCCCTTTTCGGTGGACGTTTGTATCTTGAAATCTGTTTTCACTCTGAAATGAGCTGGATGCCGCTCAAGCATCCCTTTATGATTTGTTTTTTTTTTTCTTTTCTTTTCTTTTTTGTTCCAGCACCAACAGCTGGTGTTATTTGGAGTCACACTCTGTCACTCTGCTACATTCCAGTAGCATCGTGCCCTCTAGGATGTAAGCACTGGTAGAGATGACATTTCTCAGGTATGAAAATAATCCTTAAAATGTTATGTCCCTTCTGTTTCCACCAACAGAGCGGCTGTTCTCTTTTCATTTTTTTTATTTATTTATCTATTTTTGTCAGTTGAATACCTTCAGCGGCTTTACAAGAAGATGTGTTGGAGTGTGAGGTGATTTTGGACCACAGCATATAATCAACATAATCGGTAAAAGTGTTCCGTTAAAGTAGTTTACAGTTGAAAACCACTAAATATGCTAATAGATTTTTTTTTTCTCTGTCAAGCTTTGGTTTTAATCGATTGATTAATTAAATACGAATCGAAGGAGGTTCCAAACAGAGTGTGCGTTTGACCCCATACACTCTGTAAATTAAGCACTTTTATATGCCTCCTCGTTCATGAAGGCATTTGCTCTCACTGCACCGTTACTTGTCCTTACTGTGTGTTCCTTTATCTCACCAGCCAACAAGAGAAGGTGTGAATGTAGCCACGTGTGTGTGTGTGTGCGTGCGTGCATCATTGTGTGTGTGTCACTGGGCATGTCCCGCTTCTCTCTGCGATCAATTAGACCCGCGCGGCGGCCAGCAGAGGGAAATTTTAATTATGCCCGCAGATGTCGGCAGAGTGGCACGGAGAGGCTGTCGGCTGGCTGAGAAAACCTCTGAGGCACGCGCTGCATTTAAGGAGACTCTCTTAGTGCATGATGCAGCCATTAGAGCTATGCAGCGTCAGGGCAGGAGGAGAGGCGCCGGAGACGCGGATCGTGGTTTGGAGGCGTTCGCAGTCATCAGTGAGAACATGCTGTTGACGTAAGACGGGTTAAAGATCATTGTCTTAGATTTCAAAAATCAAACTGTGATGGGATGACTGAGATGATTCTGACCCACGTGCATCAAAATAAGGCAAAAAACAGCTTCCACCACACTGACTAAACACTCCCTTTAAACAGTATTGACTGTGTGCTCTGATTACTATAATAGCCCCCATTAACAACTCATTAGTACGGCCCCCATTTTACATTTGTAAATACCATGGATTGCGAATTTTACAGCAAAGTCATGTACTTTGCCTTCCCATGTATGTATCAAACCTTTTATAGCTAATTACTGGTTGCACGGCACTCCATTCTAATTGCCCCGTTTGGTGTGTAGCAATGAAAAGGAAGATTTAAATTTAATGGGAAATTTGTTTGAAATCATTTAAAACTGAAAGAATGGCTAAATACCCGCGTAACAAACGTATTCCTCAGGTCACGGTGGTCTTAAGTGCTCAGTAAGATGTGTGAAATGACGGCGTATGGATGTCGCGGTTGGATAAGCGCTTTCTCGTTGGAGGCAGTGTTTACAGATCCGCAGCTGCCCTATTTGGATGGAAGATCTCCCCGGAGAAAGGCAAAAATGAGCAAAATAACGCTCGCCTTATTAACGTGGCTGGATACAAGGTAGGCTGAGACGCTGCCAAGAATGTCTGGCAAGCCTCGTTCGTGCGAAGACATAAAGGCGGACGCATGAAGACAAGAGATGCGTACGTGGTTGGAAAGTTTTAATTCAGCCAGTCTGTGGAGAATTGCAAGGTTTGTGTCTTTTGTTTATGGGGGCCAGAGGGAATAAGGCTAACTTAGCTTCCCTGATACGCCACCTTGTTTTCTGTCACACACGCACACACACACACACACACAACTGACTGCACACAACCGGCAAAAGCAATCTAGGTCATCTTTCATCATCTGGTTCTCTTGCACAGGCAGAGAGATGGAGTTAAGTGGACACACAAGAGTGTGCAGAAAGTCAGTGTGCACCGTGTGAATCCAACTGGCGGGTACAGCTAATGACGGTGCATAACATCGCCATGACATGAAAAGATCTGCTCATGTTTAGCATGAGAAGAGACACACTCTTGGGGTGATTTTGGCCTTGTTTGTCTCTGAAAATAATCATCAGCTAGCAACATTTAAAACTAAGAAACAGAAAACAATGAAGTTGGCATAGATATTTGGCATCAACACACACACACACACCATACTACTATAAATTCACTTAAATCTTATGTGTGAAGTTTGAGTATTTTATTTTGGATTTCCACACAGCCTTCAAGTGATATTATCTTCATATGCTTATTATTTGACACCAATACACTACAGTGGCTGAACAAAAATAGCGCATCGCTGCATGTAGTGTGTGTCATTCACAAATGCCTCAAGCATCCCAAAAAAATAGATTCAGTTGGATAAGATTCAACCTAACGTGTGTGAGACACTCTTGTTGCCTTAGTGATGGTCAAGGTTCAAGCATCCATTTATTAAAAACTGGAAAAAAAAAAATGATTGTATACTGCATGTTATATCATATTTGCTTTGTGCACATTTGATCTTCACATATAAAGAGAAAAATCGATCAGTCCAAGCATATTCTCTACCCTTGTCACAGTGAAAACACAATAATCCAAATAATGTGAAAGTAAATTAAGCACTGACAGACAATTTCACAGCATAAATATGTTTTCAGGAGTAATAGAAATCTGCATGTCTGATGAAATCTCTAGTTATAACGGTTCACAGTTTAATACATTTTGTTTCTGTCGACAGGCATGGGGAATTGTAGGTTAAATTAGGAATTTTATTTAGTGTAAAGCTATGTCTTACAAGTTATGAACGCAAGGACCAGCAAAGAAATACAAAACATTGATACATGGGGTATGTCCAACAATTTGGCGTCTCAAAAGTTACGTGAAATCAAAAAGTTGTTTTCAACAAGGTCAATCGCTTGGGGGACTTTTATTCTGAAAGGTTTGCCCAACCAAGCTTGCGTCAAATAAAAATGTGACTTTTCCCCCAAAACTGACAGAACCTTTACTCCAAAGACAAAGTCCTTTATATTACTCGCCAGATCAACAGCGGTGGGTTGCAATTAAATACATACATCAGTATTCTGTTACCAGTATCAGTGTCATGTGTCACCCCCTGATGTGTCCCACGTGTCAGTTTTCATTTTAAAGCAACATTACGTAACTTTTCTACCTTAAAAGCTTCACTGTTATGTCGGATGAATGGTGCCACACTGAGCCCAGTATGCCGGCTCTGTGCAACTTTGTGCACACATTGTATTTTATGGAGAAAATGTTTGTTTTTTTCCTCTCGTGTTCTCCGGCTGCTGTGTGTGGTTTACAGAGTTTTAAAGGAAGTGCTGGGAAATCAGCTGTTGCTAGTCAGTTAGCTTAGCCAGCTGGGGCACAGTGCTGGAGGACTGTCGGTGTTCTCGCTGTAAGCACAGTGGTAGGGCGTGCTGACCAAATCTTGTTTGTCTGCGCTCATCATGTTTTTGTTGTTTTTTGAAATTATTTCCAGCCTGTTCCACCTGACACATCATGTAAATCAGCGATTTTATTTTTGACTGTCGCACCTGCAGTTTGGGCACAGGTGATGTAGCTTCTCTGAGGCTCTGTTCAGCCCTCGCATGTGTGTGAAACCGCAAATGTTTTCAAATTAGTTACTTAACCTGCTCTGACCTACCTTTGGAGCTTCGTATGTAACCATGCAAACGTCAGAATAAAAACCCTTTTCCCATGAGATGTTTTTCATTTGTCTTCTCTTCCTTTGTTCTGAACTCCAGTTTATATTGAGCATTAAAGCTTTTTTCTCACAGTTACCAAGAGACTTTGCCGCAGAAACCGACACTTTGAAGCACCAGTGTGTATAGCGTCTCTCTGAGAAAGCAGCATGGTCACCACGCTTGTGGTTTCACTTGAATGACGGCTATTGTACGAGCGCTGCTCTCTCTTGGGTGCAAACAGACGGAGGCCCAGGGAGCGTCTGGGGGGAAATTACATATTGGTTTTTCTGTGCTATGGTGCCTCATTGATTCAATATTCACAGACACACTGAGGCAGGCAACGACCTATATCAAAGCCTGGACACTTTCTTACCCCCCTAGACACTGTGGCTCCAGCATGATTTTCTAAAGTTCTGTGTTTGCCTCAGAGCAAAGATGCATAACTGACTTCAAAACTATAAGGGAGGCCACACAAAACTCTGAGCTTTTATATGTGTTTGTGAGCTTCACTGAATTTATTTTTTTTAGAGACTTCTGTCATGTCTGCTGTGATATTCCTCTCGGAGGAGTGCTGGACGGCGGTGGACCGATGAATTTCACTTGAACACTACACCCCAATAAAAATGTAAACAAACAGCCATAAAATAAAAGCTCGTCGTCGAAATCGTAGTCGTGGATTATGGAAGCGCACAGCACCATCAAATTGCTAATTTTATTTTCCTAATAACTGCCACAACAATAAATTAAACCTTTATGGTCCATGGCTCACTCCCCCTCTACGCAATTTGATTATTTGCCACAATCCTAAAGTTTACCGGCCGTGTTTGCTGTAGCCATTTTTAACCTTACCTGCATTTAATGGTTTTATTTGATACAGTGAGGCGGGGCAGCAAATGATAAAATAAAATAAAGATAAAGGCTGGACGGAACAACTTCCTGGAGTCTTGTCATCATTGTGAGACTGCCAGGCAACCAGCGGAGACTTCAGCAGGTTACTGCACCTGTTACTAGTTACTAGTCCAGAACATAACCCTCCATAAAAAAAAAACAAACAAAAAAAAAAACATTAGGCTTTTTTTTGGACTTTAGGACAGCTATAAGGCTCCAAAACCTTAAAAAAAAGACACATTTACACTCAATAGGGAACATGTAGGTCCTATATGTTTAATAAATGTATAAACCCTCAGCACTTCTCTTTCCTTTAGCTTTTTACGCTTCTGCTACTGTTGCCGTATGCCCACTACCACACAACAGGCCAAGTACTCAACAACCGGCTCAATTCGCAGAACAAACCTGGACCTTGACCGGGATTTTTCACAAACACTTGAAAATGTGTTCTCGAATTAAATTAATAATTCAAGAGAGCTGTGCATTGGCTGTGGTATGCACCCTTAAAGGGCTATCGCTCCAAACACTTTTTTATTTTAAACGGAAAATCTGGTCACTTCTGCTCACGATCCTTGTGCTGTCTTGTAGCTGTATTCTTTGCAGTAGTATCTCACCAGTCTGTGAGATTTACATACTGGCTTTCTTACAGAAAACAAAGGCAAAAGAAAGATGAGAGGTGTGCAATATTTTCTCCTGTTTTTTTTCCTTTTTTTTTTGAAGTTTCACTTTGAGATCGCATGAATAAGTCAACAGCGTTCGTTCATCACAGGATCACATATCTCCTTCTCCTCTCTCGTCTTCCCTCACCCTCCAATCTCAAACATCTCTTACCTTTCATCTCGCTCTCCGTCTCTCTTATTGAGCGAGCCTGTTTATTTGACTGTCTCTAGCTCACTGCTTTCGCAGTCAGGTCCTGTCTCGCTGTTCATCATTTGTGGCCACCGCTGGAGCTGAGAAGAAGACGTGTCAGTGTGTTTACATTGGTATATAGGTGTACACTTTGAGGCAGATCAAACTGAGAGGAATCAGACACGGCTTGGATTATAGCGAGCGGCAAACCACCTGGGGAGGACAGCCTGGGCGTGTTTTCATCTGACGTGTGGTTAAATAAAATGACAAACAATTAGTCACATGGGAGACGATGTGAGGTCAAGCACTGCGTCATGAACACGTTCTTCCTTTTATGAGGTTAAAAAAAAGTTTATGAGTTTATGAGCAAACAAACGCACCATTGCTAAAATTCAATCCACTCACTTTCTCTGATAGGCGACGTCATTCAATTATTATCATTATACACGATATTTCAGCATGTCACAAATAAGCACTTAAATGCTTTTATGGTAAACGTATAATAAGAAGTAAACATGAGTATTTGAGCTAATGTTAGACTACTTTGAAGAGATATTATTGACTGACATGCCACCATAAGCTACCTCTCGCCCTAAGTCAGCTGGGACAGGCACCAGTTCCCTGTGATTCTAATGAGGATAAGCGGTTAGAGAAAATGGATGAATAGAAGAAAAATATAAATAAAAGGGAAAAAAAATACTGTTTACACACAGTTAAAAGCCAAAGAAAGAAAGTAAAAGTAGATTTTAAGGTATGTCTTTAAAGCTTCAATAAACTCAGCCTGTCTTTTCCAAAGCCAAGGCACCGCTACTGAAAGCCCCTATCCCCAGCCTTTTTTTTTTTTTTTTTTTTTTCTTTGAACGAGGCACAGTTAACATGCCACAGTGGGATGGTATGGGGGTCTGCTGGTTCTGGAGTGGGTAAGAAGTTCTGAGATATATGTAGGGCAAGACCGTGGAGAGATTTAGAGACGATTAGAAGGATTTTGAAGTTGATCCTGAAGTGAACAGGAAGCCAGCGTAAGGACATTAGAGTGAGGGTGATTTGGACTCTTCTTTCTTAGATCTTGTTAGTAACTGGGCTGCAGCATTTTGAATTAGTGGTAGATGGGAAATGGAAGCCCGAGAGATGTCTAGGCAGAGTGAGTTACAGTAATCCAGCCTGGGTGATATCAGTGCACGAACGACTGGAGATCAGTGGGTGGTAGGAAGTTTCAACTTTTCCTTTTGAATGTTTTTTTTTTCCTTCCTTCAAACTTTACACAGCCTCCTAAAGGTACAAAATACCCCTTAAAAAGACGCACCGTGTACAAAATAGTGGCACTTTGCAGCTTGCATCCAAATACTACTCTCCCTTCCGAGTGCTGTAGCCGACGGCCAAACTTGCCGGACCCCTCTGTGCACATAAAGGTAACGAAAAAGGCGACAATTCTTATTTTCAGCTGTGCATATCACATTACATTTCTGCCATTGGTTCCTGCTACACGCTGGATTTTTTTAGGTCATCTTGTGCAGAGCAAAGCTCTAACCATATGCTCCATAAACTGTTTGCCTTAACTCAAACTCAGGAATACCCCGTGGTCTAATAGGGGCACGATGTCTATGCACATCATGAATAGTGCCGCTAATGTACATGTTAATAAGAAAATCATTTCAATTACTGGAGAAAATGACTCATTTGTATTCAAATTATTACTACTTTTAGTGCCGGAAAGACCCAAATGCAGATGAAACGGTGGCAGTTTAAGCAGTCATTCATCCTGGGGAGATAAGTAACCCTGCCAGATGGAAGACAATGCACGAAGATGTAATTAATCACTGTGTTCCCTCTGGGTCAAAAGAAGGGGGGAAAAAAAAGAGACTGGATTCGCAGTTTTAGTGCTCAGTGTTAAAAAAGGGTCGAGTAAGACACCGGACATGGGGCTGTAACTCATTTAAACGACGCCGCAAAGTGTTTGAATCTTCCTCCACATCGATTGCTCATCGTTCTCACCTCAGACGCGCTTTGAACATCCAACGCGTTGCAAAAAGATTTTTTGGCTTTTTCATTTTTTTTTTTTCTTTGCGCCTCAAGTCTTTGTCCTCATTAGCAGGATTCGCACCCGCGCCTGTTTTCCACCTGCCGTGGCTCTGTTCCCGTATCGCTGATTGAACAAGTGGGTGCCTGTGGTTTGAACTCCTTCCCTGCGATAAATGTGCTGGCACGGCAATGAGATCGGAGCGAGAGAAAGAAAGACAGAGAGAGAAAGAGAGCGAGCCAGAGGACACGCTTAACGGCCCCCTCAAGCGAGTTTATGACCTTTTAGTGATAAGAGGCTTGTCTTAGTGCCCAGCAATTTATGAGTGGAAAGAAAAAGTGCTTTCTAATGTTACCTGACTTCTGTTTTTTTTTTTTCTTAAGTTCGCCACGTCTCTGCAATAAAGGCGCATTATGCACCGAAGAGGCTTTGCACTGTATGTTAATTAACACAGGTTTCCTTGGACTTATTTGAACTAGGACAAATCCACCTTAAATGATAATTAGGCCTGTGAAATTACTGTAAGTGCCTGATGCTGAAAATATTCACACTCCAATGACATCACTGATTCGAAATCAAGCCCCAGCCACGCTCGGTGGAGAACAGTTCCACCTGGGGTCAAGTTTTAAAGGAATTGCTTTAAATAACTCATCTTAATGATATAGAAGTGTAATGCTGTATGTCACACACCATTTACCTCTCAATTCATCTTCCGTGTCTTGTAAAATAAGACCACCAGTGTGTCATTCAAAGCAAAAAAAAATCTCTCTGGCTCTCTTCAGTTAGGCCTTGATTACTTCCCATTTCCTTCCTCCCAGCCATCTTCCCTGCACATTGCCTTCTCCTTCTCATTAGTTATTCACATCGGCCCCTTATTCTCCTAGAAACGTCCCTTGTGCATAGCGACCCTCAGTTCATTTTCCATGGAGACATATTGACTCCTTTGATGGTCTCGCGCCGCTCTACGAAAATATTACCCCCTTCTTATTCAAATTAGAAAGCCTGTGGAGAAGGCCAGTGTGCGGATCAATGCACAAATCTCAGCAATCTCTCCCCAGCTGCACATGTGTCAAACACCGTGTCGTGGAGAGATTACACTGCGCTCAGAAGCCCGGCGACTTTCTGCTGTGGGATGCGTGGTGAAAAATCGATCACTGCATTCGGGTCGGTGGCAGGAACCTCGCCGCCCCGCCTTTGGCTTACAAGTTGCTGGCATCCACAGGGATGAACCAGATGGTAGGCACCTAGGGGCAGTGAGCTTTGAAAGTGAACGGGCGCGGCGCGCGCTTTACAGTGTGCCGCGAAATCTTTCAAAGTGTCACAACTCACCAACTGCCTCGCATTAATGCTGAATAAGTGATGGCGCGTGCCCCTGGTTGGCGGTGTTTGCAATTACGCTAATGATGATAATGTTCTGTGGATTCTCAGGGCATCTTAGTTTGAGGTTTTACATTTTTATGCAGCTATCCTTCACAAAGACTCGTCATGTGGTCACCGATAATGGATTTTCAGGAGCTATGCCGTGTTTATTTTATTTTATTTTTTCGTTGCTTTCAGCTGTTTGTGCGGAGCTCACCATTCTTCCTTAGTACAGAATAAATACAAACTCGATACATATTTGAAAGCCGTCGTCCTTTCACTCAGCTCGACCAAACACATCCTTGGTGTGGGGCGGGAGACCGAAACCTCTCTGAGCTGACATGCCTTTCTTTAAAATAGGAGCACAGATCGCCACAAAGCCAATACAATATATCTCTAATGGCTTCCTCCCCTTTGATGGCCCTGATGTTTAATCAGAGTAAGAGCTGGCTCTTGCCTCGCTGTACTGGCATCCATTAATTTGGCCTTTCTTTTTTCATTTGTTTGTTGTTGTTTTTTTTTTTTCTTTCTTTACTGCCCTAGCAGCCAGCTGGCATTCGTCTTTGGCCTGATTGAGTCCTGTTCGATGCCGGGTTGGAGACAAATGACTCACGGCCACAACTGGTCAATGCCTACACTCACTGACCCGCGCGCGCAGGCGGGGGTTTGCTATATCTTAGTCCCAAGCTCTTCATTAAAAAGATGATTGAGCTCCTCCTACTTTTTCAATTTTTAATTAACTATCTTTTTTTTTTTTTTTTTTATTGAGTTGGCATGCATGGCTCCATTTGTCTTCATCTCCAGAATTATCCACCGCTGTGGATGTCTTCACTGCAGAAGCCAGGCACATTTCACAAACCGCATCACATTAATGTTAAAAGGTTAGGACATTACCCCAAAACAAGTTGTCTATTAATTTAACAAATATAAAAATTTGTCATTGTCATGTTTGGCACGGTTCTCAAGGGGTTTGCCCCAAATAACAGCAAGGAGCTATCCAAAATTCACTTGTTTACAACAACAGATGTAACATTAATCATTGTGAAAAATTGCTTGTACGGCTATAACAGATCCAGAAGGAGGGGGATCATTCTTGTGTGAGTAGGCGAGCAATGATTAGGTAAGACACGGAAATTACTGAATCCAAAATTACTACGCTCAGTAATGGCTATACAAAGCGCGGTGCGGTCGATGAGTAGCTTTGTTTGGTGCTCCACAGCGCTGACAGCCATCAGTCATTGAAGACGAATGCACTGACAGCTGTAGAATATCAGACAAACTGAAAGAGGAGATAAAGGAGAGGCAGCTACGGATGAGCAGCCGCGCACATTTGAGGTGATTAGATTATTTAATATCAATAAACTTTAAACCAAACTTTTTTTTTTCCTTTAAATAAACATAAATCTGTTGTTTGGTGCTGTAGGATTTAAGAAATATGCTCTTTCTTTTTGCTTTCTTTGAGTTTATTCAGGAGGTTGATACTGATCAGGGTCTGTCTGTCAGATACGAAGTTGTAGATGGTTAGCTTCGATTAGCACAAAGCCTGAAAACAGAGGAAGTTGTCCAGAGGCAACAAAATCCTCCTCTGAAGCTCACTGATTAACATGTTCTATCTGCTTCATGAATCTATTCACAAAGTGAAAAAAAAAAAACAACAAATTGTAGTTTTTACAGGGGCATCATGTTTTTAAGTATAAAGCTGTAGCCAGGATATGATTCGTTTTGATTAGCACAGAGACTGAAAGCATGGGGAAACAGCCTGGCTTGGTGTAATTAATTTTTGAGAAGAACAACTGTTGTCATCACAGTAAGATGGTATAAAAACAAACGACATAATTTGCTGGAGAATCTGTTGTTTGTCGAGAAATAATTACATGTTTTACATTTTTGTTTGTGTACAGATTAAACAAACAAGATAAAATGTTGTTAAGTTACGTCTGCTTCCCCATTTTTCGTGTGTGTGTGTGTGTATATATATATATATATGCTAAGCTAGGCTAATTGCCCACCGCTTCCTGTTCTGTGCTTAATGCATATACCTGAGTGTGGTATAAATGTAAGTGTTTTTCTCAGAAGGAATATGAGTATTTTCCATATATAACCATTCCTGTGATGAAATTTCCCAGTCTTGGTAATTTTTTATATTTGCCTTGAATTGGCAGTCAGCTATAATTGTAGCATAGGCCTAAAGGATACTCAAGATAGCATGAGTCATGCGCCAATGTATAAAACTGCACACATTTTCATTAAATTGAATGAGACATGCTCCGAGACAAGACCTCCAGACCCTCAACCTTGAATGTGTCATGTCTGAAAATAAAACCATGATCACTATAACTCACCCAGAGATCCAGCACATATGCATTTCATGGTGCCACAGAGAGCGAGCGAGAGAGAGAGAGAGAGAGAGAGAGAGAGACGTGAACTCATTTTCATCTTCATTTCAACTCCTTTTAGTTGCAAATATGTTTGCTCCTCTAGAGTCATTAATGAACACTCTGCAGTAAATATTGCATAGCTAAATGAGGATGGCTCCTCATCAGTGAATAAAGTGTCTGGGGCAAAAGGGAAACGAGTCAGACTGCGTTCCAAGATACGTCAAGTAAAGAAGCTCTCAACTTCCACTCGCTGAGGAAAAACACTCTCCCTCTAGGTCATTAGCTTTAGCTGGTCTCCCCGCTACGCTGGCCTTTTTCTAAATGGGCCGATGCCCTGACCACATGAGCGCAGCTCTGGGACCATGTCAAAGCCGTCACACTACATAGAACCACACCATCAGTTCCGAAGCTGAGTCACCGGAGCTAGTCCATTACGTGACTTGTCATTGCTGTGGGAAGACGGGCCCAGTCACTCGTGTCATTTAATGACGCCCCGTGGTATTTCAGCACAAGGAATAAGAAGAGTTGTGAGGACTATGCCGACGCCTTTGTACAAAGCCAAGTCTCTCGTGTCTCATTTCATTCCTCTGCGATACGTTGGAGTTTGATCCATGCCACATTACGGGTTCTGAGATCCGCAGATCAGAATGATAAAAGAGAAACAAAAATGACTATGTCCGAGCTCACTCTGTAACCTTTATATAATCTGCCCTAAAGCCCGTCTCTTTTTTACCCAGCCTGCCTCGAGGTAGCTGCATTCACCATCTTTCCTATGATAGTGCAGTAGCCAAGCATTTTTATAATGAAATGCCTGTAAGGTGGCAGATAAGACCCCTCTCATACTTGTCAGTCAGCGGATTTGCCCCGTGGAAACTTGAAGCGTGAATCCAGAGTACATGACAGTTGAGTCAGGCTTTTCTTTGGGAGGGCCGGGCGAGAATGAGCGATTGAATCACGCCTTCCTCAAAGTGCTTGTGTCACCACAGTCAGATTACGTATTGGCCCATTCACTAAATCACTCAACACAAGTATCTGCTATCGGTTATGATGCGTGTGACACTGGAGGTAAAAAGAGATGCGGGGGTCAAACTTGAAATGTCTGACTCTTTCTTGCTTCTATGAGATGTTACCATCATTGTCTGCATCTGTGGCTAAAATAAAAATCATACCTATCTCTGTAATCACAGCTAATCACAGCTATCTTGCATCTCGTTGAGTGATGCAGCAACCAAAAGGCAGACCCCAGAAGGGGTATTTTTGGACATAATTGGACTGACAAAGCGCTGCTAGTTTAGCTGATGATTTACCGTGGCCATGTTGCTGATGAGCCTCCCTGCAGAGCCTCTGCAGATAAGCTTCTGCTGTGTCCACCTCTAGTGATTACTTGCCATCAAGGCAAATTTCCTTCCAAATAAGAAAAGGGGTCTTATCGGCAACATTCGTTTATGATAAGCAAAACTTGCACCGCAACCGACAGCAGCAGCAGCAGCACCACCACCCAGCGTGTGAGCCATTCTCCACGCCTGGCCTCGCTGCCGGCAGCACTGGCTTATTTTGCGTGACCCCGTGTTCTTTTCTGACTTAGCGCAACGCGAACAACCACGAAGGTCAGGCTGCAGCAGTAGTGCATAGAGAAAAGGTGTGTGTGTATGTGTGTGTGTGTGTGTGTGTGTGTGTGTGTAGCAAGAAAATGTGTGCTGGAGCCAAGGGTGCTGAGGTCAGGGCTGTAGCTTGATTTCATGAACTCGGTGCAAGCATGGCAAGGTCAACATGATGTCGTCCAGCTGGCACTGAGCAAAAAATCAGAGGCGCTGATCTATTTTTTTTTTTTTTTTCCATGTTGCACTGCTGATGTGGCTGCTAGCTGCTGGCTCCAGCTCACTGTTGCAGCAAGATCAGACAGAAGAGGAGGAGGAGGAGGCTTCGTGTTGCCTGAAAACACCCCTGTGCTCCCCGGTGGACATGCGCACATGAATGAATGAACACACAAACACAAACAGACCCGAGCATGGACATGAGCGTGCACTGAGGCGCACACTGACATGAGCACATGCACAAGGGTCCTCTCTCACATTCACATTCATGTCCACGCTTGTCCGCACACACAAACACACACGCACTGCATGAAAACATGGGTCGGATGGAAATATTCCAGATCTTTCAACTCTGTGGCGGTGACACCTTACAGTATGGTTCACAAACATGTGAGCCATTGCTAAGGAATGAATCAGAGCTGAGACTGAATGAAACATTAATAAGCAGATAACCTTGAATCTATGCCTGTATAGTACGATGATTGAACAGAAAACTGACCATCAGGTAACAACTGGTTCACAGATATTGGTGAATCTACATACTGACCAGTTTCTTCATAGATTCTTGCTCATTAAAGCTGAAGTGGAGGGGAAAAAAAATAAATGGAAGCAATTGACATGGCTCATAATACATTTTTAACGAGAGGTGAGCAGGTAGGTAGCGGCGTGGGGACAATCTGACAGCAAAAGGCCATGAAACTGTCGTGTTCAATAGTGGACCTTTATGGAAAGGCAGGACGAGGATACAGCATTGCTCCGAGTGGAGGTCAGAATCCCTCAGGTAACAAAAGCCCAGGCGAACGAGGAAGGAAAGTGAATTAGAACCACCGCTTTAAAAAGGTCCTTGAATGTCCATTGCAAATGGGCGAGCCAGAGCTTACAATACGGAAGATAAACAGACAAGTATGGAGGATCGCTGAAGCAAAGTAAAAGAATGGTCCATTCTGAGGAACTACTAAAGCTGCACAATATACTGGATCCATTCATGAATATATTACCAAACAGTACCAAACATAATAAAAGATGTCTCTCATAATAAAAAATGAAAGGTTGTTAGTTGCTGTAATTGTTTAATCATTCTTGTGCTACACTGTAAAGAAAAAATAGAGACATGGTGGGCACATATATATATATATATATATATATATATATATATATATATATATATATATATATATATATATATATATATATATGCTACTATATATGCTATATGCTATATATATATATATATAGCATATAGCATATATAGTAGCATATATATATATATATGCTACTATATATATATATATATCGACATGTAACATCAGCCTTTCTGACTGTTTTAATTGTGGCTTTATCCATCCGTTTTTTTAAAAACAAAGATTTAAACCAGCTGATATGGTTGGAAGGCTGCTATGAGCGACTTCACAAAGCCACACTGAAACTATTTAACGGCACAAGCAAAGCCCAGCAAGAAAAAAAAGACTATGTCGAAGTTAAGACTTCATCAAACTTTTCCTCAGCGTGCTCCTCACTGCTCCAGCTGAGAAGATAAGCCGTCTCGAGTTCAAAACAGCGGCGGCGCCGCTCGGTATTCACTTCCAGCGATCTCAGCAGCCGAGCAAGTTGCGTCGCCATCCCTTGAGCCGGTCAAGACCACTGAGCATGCTGGGAGTCGTGCTCCGATAAGCCACAAACAGCGTCTCTCACGGCACTGCTGCTCTGCTTCTTCATCTCTGTCTCTGCGCACCCCCTCCCATCCCCAATGCACACACACACACAACCAGCCACACCACAGGAATGGTCGGGGTGATGCAGGGCAGAATAGACAAGCCAGCCTCTCCTTGGAATGGTGAATGGAGTGGGTGGGGATGGAGGAATACGGAGGTTTCAAGGGATCAGTTCAGCGAGAAACTGCTCTTCTTCGCCCTTTCATGGCGAATCATATCCCATTAAGTGGGTTTTGTCCTGTGATGAGGATGCTGCTGGCGCTCCTCAACAATCCCATTACAGATCATAAAGGGAGCTGGGGATGTGGCCTGAGAGCACTCAGGCTGCTCCTCAAAGGCAGATGGGCTTTGAGTGTATGGCGACTCTGCCACATCTGTTAATGTCTTTTTAAGTCCAGGTGAATGTTGGGAGCTTTTCCTCGGGCTCCCCGTTCCTGCCTGGTGCTTCTTGCTCAGTTGTTAGCGTCACAGGGACTGGTTTGACTTAACTCAAATGTGAGTTTGGCTTAAGATGTGTGAAAACCAAGACCAGTCTGACAACAGAGAAAAGCTTAGTGGTACTGCTCCCCTGGACTGGAAAGACAATGGGTGTGTCACGCCATCCATATAATGCCTCCTTCTTTCCTTTTTTTTATATTTCCTCCTTTCCTTTGATTTCTGATCCGACATCTCAGCTTCAGGAAGCTGCAAACTCTCTTTCAAAGACCTTTAAGGAAATGTAGCACTCCACAATCTGGATGTATATTTTTAATGCCGTGCTCAATAAAACTGCACTAATCAATATTTTTATATGATACTCCATTAAATTGTGAAAGGGGTGATGAACCCAGAAAGAATTACCCATCTCTTAAGCTCCTCATCAGTTCTACGGAGCCTGCCGCCTAGTTTGGCATCATTGTTTTGGTTTCCTGGCCTATAAACTGCTCTGATTAATCCGGTTTCAAGCTCTGATAAACGCACTGTACGCTACCTGCTACCAGCGCTAACCAGGAAACAGGCCATGTTAGCAGCTAGCTAGCGAACAGAGTGGAGAATCTAAAGTGACGGACGTTTCTCTCCGCATGCGTGTGTGTGTGCAAACCAAAACAAAGCTAAAAGGAGAGTGAATGTTAGACCTGCACTTGTCACATCCAAATAAATGTTAATGCTTCGTGTCTGCTGGTGGTCAAGAATCGGTTAATGCTGCTTTACGTTCCAAAGAGGCACTGCTCCAACTAGTGCTCTTCAAGTTCAGTACACATTTCAACAACCGCTCGAGAAGTAACACGGCCTATGCATATCACAAAGACTTCACCGTCTTTATTTATACATTCACATATCACTACTCAGTTCCTGCCTTATGCTAATTTCAGATACAAATCTAGATGATGAGACAACTTGAGACCTAGGGCTAATTGTTGTTACAAGTCTATTTGCTTTCATTCATTCACTTTCCTCTTATATTTCCCTCCAAGTTAGTCAGTGGCAGCGAATGAATGACGGAGAGAGAGTACACAAGCAGCAGGGAACACAGATGGCTACATAGCTATCCATGTGACCTCGCCCGGCATTATGAAGATATGGCCATCGAATATTTATGTTTTATTTTCTGGAATATAGAGAAATATAAAAGAAAGGCACATCTAAATGACTAAAAATCCTCCTTCCCTTGTGTAGTTTAGTGAATACTCCCTCTTGTTCCCCTGTAGAGACTACACAGTTACACAGGCAGTGAATATTACTGTGCATCTTTTCGCCAAACGCGGTAATTACTTTGGTTATTTTTTTAAGCTGCTGCAGCTGAGAGTTAAATCAATACTGAGCTTTGAGCAAACATAAATGATTTTAAGTGGGAGTTCAATTGTGCAATAATTGCATTTGCAAATGTATTTACACATAAACTTTTGTAATACTAAATACTTATGTGGGTGGACATAATATTCTAGCCAGATTAAATACAATCCATCTCAATAACTAAGTCATATTTACTGTTGGTTCATTTTTCTTTGTTTAGACTGTGTCAAGGATGAATTTGGCTTCCTAAGCTGTGATTTGTGTACACAGCAGCTTGCTATAAGGGTTCCCCTATATACATACAGGGCTAAAATGTACACCTCGTATATTACATCCCTTCACAAAGTTTGCTTACAAAGGTAGAAGAGAATTAAATTGGGCATCATGGCATTTAAATTGGCAAACACATACAAAAACAGATATCCAGCCAGCGTAGAGTGTGTAACTTCCAGAAAAGTACAAAACTCATTTATGCAGATTATTTATTTCTCTCATTACGGAAGTGGATCATCTGAGGGCGTCAGCCTCACGTTCAGCTCCTGTACTGTATGCATTCCTCCCCACGCCTAGCTCCGAGCTAAACTCCTGCACCAAGGCCTCCTATAAAGCATCACCATTAATCAAACGGGCAGCTTGCGTTTTTTTGAGAGAACAAGCAAGTGGCATAAATAACTAAAACATCAGGGGAAAGGAGGTGGGAAAAAAAAAAAGACGGCGCTGAATAAGAAGTGAAAAGGGAAATCACAGCCAAAGTCACCTTGAGTCCTAATTTACAAAACATTGACACACGCATTAACTTCAATGAGGGTGATTAATATCGTAAAAGGCATTTGCTGCTGTTTACATTGTCAGGTGTTTATCCGTAGTTCCCAATTTGGCAAGCTTCACATTTTCATATTTTATTTTAAGTATCGCCGGCTGCAGAATACTAACAGCTTGTCTTTTTGGGCAACAGTTGCGCTCCCCCAAGCTCTTGAGATGGAGCCAACTAATGTGAAGGCCGGCACACAAGGCCATACATTTCAACAGCTCAGGCAGACAAATAAATGATTTCTTTCGCTCGCTTTAAGTCAAGAAGAATCAGTCGTCTCATTACGCTGACAGCAGCCCTGTTGAATGTGACTGTCATAAATGAATCTGAGCAGGTTCAGGGGCCATCTCATTAAAATGTGTTGGATTTAAACCATCCACGCTGGACATGCTGACACTGAGAATTGCTGTTTTCTTAACTCGGGGCCATCACAATAGAAGGCGCTATGTTGGCAACACTTCACGGAGACCTACATGGGTGTACTGCATGGGGATGTGTGCGTGTGTGTGTGTGTGGTGACTGTACAGGGCGGTAATGATATCATTACAATGTACTCAGTTAGCTCAGTCAAGCAGCACTGATTCTGGAGCACTGTAAAAGCTAAAAAAGCTTCAAGGTGTTTATATTGCAAACGCTGCAAATGTCTCATTATTGACATTTGTAAAGAGGACAGACACAATGGATCCAACTACTCCTGATGACAAATCTGATACTCACTTGTTACTGCTACCCGGCTACAGCACTTATCACAGGGACAACAAAAAAACAGGAAAGCTGCGGCAGGCAGGTTCTTCCTTTCATTTTGAATTGCCTGCCATCTCACCTCGACCGCTCTGTCATGAAATCAAGCCTGGTTAGCAGCTAATGCTAAGACACGTGCACTTGATCACACTCGGTGCAACTTGCAGTATCGATCAGCCGGACAGGGTCCTCATGGGTCCGCCGGGGTGTCACAGCACGCCGCCGACTCCTTGAGTGAATTGATCATAGAAATGCATAAATAATAAAGTGGCATGTCATTCTGACTTCCCATTGATTTTCCCATTAGCAGCTGATTGATACAAGCTTTAAATGTCAGGAGTCGCATTGATTGCCACGAGTCCACACACTCACTCGCAATGTCATGTCACTTTCCCTGCAGCTCTGCAGCCTTCCACCTGGATGGACGGAATTAAAGGTCAACAGCTGCATTTAAGCCGTGTTCCCACCACAGTGCTTACACACACTACGCCATGTTTACTTCTCCGGTTAACCAGCATTTGACAATGACGCCACGCCAACTTCCCAACACAAAACACCTGAACTCTTCCCTCACGGTCAATGAAGTGAATGAATCTGGATCCGCAAACAACAACTCCGAAGCGCAGATATTGGCATGCGAGAGAAAAGGCTGGAAGGTTCAGCGCGTCAGTATGCAAGGAGATCAAACAATAGCCTGGACTGAAGTTCAAGTAGCACTAAAGCAATCAATTATTTGAGGATGTGCTGGGTTCAGCTGTACGGTGCGTGGATTTGCTCATTCCTTTGCTCTTTTTTATCATTTCAAATATACTCAGCTGACTTTTAGTAAAAATAAATAAATAAGCCATTTAGCCATTTAAAGTTGATTTTAATGGATGTTAATCAGCTTTAATTAGCTCAGGTCTAAGGCCTGTTGGGTCCCTCCAGTGAAGGCCTCTAATTGCTATTTCAAATTACACACACACACACACACACACACACACACACAAAAAGATTTCACCAAAAACGTTAATCAGAATGCAGTCATTCAAATAATACCAATTCAAAAAGTTGTGAGTTTCCAGAGTGTTTCTAAAGTTTGTTTCCTAAAGTGTTAAAAAAAAGTGTGAAAAAAGCAACACAATGAACTTTTCTGCAATCATTCAGTTACAAAACCAAAAAGGCGCGCCTCGCTGTTTCACACCCTCACTACAACAACTGTAACTTCTCTTGAGGCTAACAGGCCAGGTACTTTGTCAGGAGAAAAGGCATTTAGGATGTGGAAAATTAAAAGTGCATTCATCTTTCAAGGAGAAACTTCTTCCACAAGGGCCACAAGCAACGCAGGGTAAACAAAGTGCCAAGCGTATAATACAACTTTATAATTCTACTGTTGACTTTCTTTATGATTCAGAGGAAATTGTGATATTTGCCTTAAGGCTAAAACATCCGCCGCCACCAGGATTCTGTTTTAAGCCTCTCGAGAAGGAAATAGCAGCGTGGGAATGCTCAATAGAAAATCACAAGAGTTTGTGTTTGCATTTGGGGCAGAGCTGAGGGGCAAACACGAGGAGAAAAGCCCAAATGCACACAGTCGCTCCTCTCAAGCATGATAGCAACAGTTCTTTTTTTTTTTTTTAACTCCAGGGCTTCGATCACATCCTATTAGGCAAGTTTACAGAGATACTTTTTGCTAATAGTATGCCGAAGAAGATGAACATCCCAAAGAGCACAGCAGTAAGTATGTGCAGGTTAATGAAGCAGGGGTCCCAACTTCCTCCCGCTTCCGATGATGAGATCATTTAACGATCCTCTTGCAACCTATTTATGGCACCACTTGGTGAACATAACAGAGGTTAATAAAGTAGAGGTCAGCTCTTTATCACACCTGCCCACCACTGTTTTCCCCTCTCCCGCGCTATACCTCGTGGAAGTATTTCTCATTAATGAGCTCCCCCACAGGGCGGAGAGTATAAATGTTCTGTGCAGAGTTTAATGCATTGATTCCCACAGGCATGTTTGCCTGATCGTCAAATTATTCTGGGTGCCATGGTTGGTATTTATTTCATGCTAATAGCCTGCTTCTTACCGGAGGCTGGAAAAACAAGTGTAACACGCACATTACACAGAAAAATGCCAAACACTGGCCAATCAGGAGTGTAAAGCTAAGCAGATAGAGAGAGACAATACCCATTAGGGCCTTGACTCGAGCCGTTTTATATGGAGGAGGGAGCGCGTGTGAAGCTGGCACGGGGAAGTGTGTATTATAGCAGGGCAAAAGAATGGAGGGACAGCTGATGTGTGTGTGTGTGTGTGTGTGTGTGTAAGAGGAGGGGGCTTGTTTCTGTCTATGCATCAAGAGTGTAAACACGTTTACACTCGTAAAGCAATAACAGCTTATGATAATAACTGTGACTCTGCAAACAGGCAGCAGAGTCAGCTCGCAGGAAGTTCACCTGTAGTGTGCGGAGCCAAAGACAGCCCCCGTCTGACACTCTCTTCCTTTGTGACCGTCGGATAAAAAAGAGGCTTCGCGTCAGTCCTTCACCTGACATACAAATGCATCAATAGCCACAGCTTAAAAGAACTTACATATTAATGTTAAAGACATGCTGGTGAATACATGGCATGCAGATGCGTATCGTGAATGGACTATTTGTACAGCACTTTTCTTTCCAAGAGCTTTTCACAGCACTTCACACGTACCCTTTCACACACACATTCATACCCTGATGGCAGAGGCTGCCAACTGCTTATTAGGAGGGATATAGCACTTACTATCAACAGTGGTCCAGAAGAGACACAGGTTTACACACACACACACAACACAGAGACACACAACACAGCTACCAGGAGCAATTTACGGTACAGTATCTTGTCCGAGGACACATTGACTGGACTGGGAAGCTGGGAATCGAACCGGAGACGCTCTGATTACTAGACTAGAGCCACAGCCACTGGTCATCTTCCAGTGTTAACTATCCATCCATCCATCCATCACAAATATAGCCACACAATATGGTAAATTCATGCAAAAGCATAAGACTGAAGATTTACATGACAACTGAGCCATCCCCATGACAACTGAACAAACTCAAGAAGAAAAAGTCAATTTAAAGATCTTAACCTGGCTTGATTGTTGGACATCATAAATATGCACAGCCATAACATGACATACTATGATCACAGTGAGCGTCTACAGTCTGTAATATGAAATTATCCTATCTGAGCTGACATCCGGCAATCAATCCAATTACACAAGCGTCCATTCACCTGACCCGCATTTTGACGTGATGTTGAGGTGAGAGTGCTAATCATGCTGACAGCCGGCACAGATGTGAAGAGGAGAAAAGAAAAACGTAAAGATCACATGATGAGGAGGCATAACGAATGAAATACACTCTGTAAACGTTTCGTAGTTCATACTAGTTCAGTCAGAAGGTGGTCGAAATCTTCCTCATCATCATTTGGGCATTTTAACCGGCAATGATCACCGTGCGGCCTCAGCAGCATGTTTTTAAGATCACGTAAAACTGCTTGTTAATCCAATTTTGATTGAACACTTTCATCACTTGATTGCGCAACTCATCCATTAATACAAAGATGATGCAGTGTTTTATTTGACTGTTATTTGTCCCGTCCTCGTTGTAGTTTGGCAAAAAGTCACTCTGGTGATGTGCGTTCTCCCCTACCCATCATCATGACAGATTCCAAATGAACCTCCGCACTCATACAGTGTTTCCTTGGCGACATCTCCTTCAGGAAGTCTCTCTTTGCTCTTCTGAGCTTGAAGACTTCCTGGTTGATTAAAGACTTGATCAGTTTCTGGGTTATGTGATGATGAAGTATAGAGATATAAGAGCAATGATCATGGGTGATGGTAATAAACTATGGATGGCAGCCTGATAATTCACATGAGAGCTGCACACTTTGCAGTTCCTTCCCTGTAATGCACACACATTAGAGTGCATTAATGAATAAAGCTAAACTAACATCTCGACTTCTTGTAATATCTTTGTTGGTTTTTCATCTTGCATTGGATCTAATGTTGCATTGTTTAAAGGGCAGTTTTTGAAATGGTCTTGCCAATTCTTTTCTTTTTTTTTTTGATGTCCGTGTCTGGCAAGTGTTTCTGAGCCCAATCACATCTTACAAGTTGTAGCTTCCTCCATGACCACATCACCAAAATTGCTCTCCCTGCATATGCAATAACATGTCAGTGCTGCAGAACAGAATCTCATTCCATGCCCAAGCGCTGACAGTTTGCAGCGTCCTGAATGACACATAAAATGCTTTGGGGGTGCTGATCCCTGACAGCGAGAGGATATCATCTGTCTGTGCCTTCCAAAGCTATTACTATTAACTGTTACTACTATGGTTTGGTAAGTCTCGGTCTTTGGTTAGCACCTCATTGGTTTTAAAAAGAAACTAACAAAAAATAAAGTAAAATAAAATAATCCAGCTGAGGTCCTTGCTGAAAAACACCCTCCGTTGGATTCCTACTTGCAAACATTACCAGCTGGGTTGGTTGAAATGCCTGCTGGGAGCTGCAGTGGACACATTATATCCATGTAGAGTAAAAAAAAAGAAAAAAAGAAAAAACAAAGTGTGGAACTAGACAGCAGTGTGTGGGTGTGTTTTTTGGGTCTGTCTTTTTGGTTTGGCAACAAAAACAACAAGGAAAAAAAAATTTTGATAATGTAATTTTAACAACCTTGCAAAAACACAACATGCCTGGTCGAGATATTTGGTCGCGTGTTTCAGCTTCAACCCTCCTTCGACCTTTTTTGTTCTCCCAAAAACCTTTCCGACTGCCATGCCCAAACACCGTTTGCAGCTGGATGCTACCCACTACAACCAGTCCGATCTGCTGTCCAAAGAGCAGCCCCAGTCAAGCACTTTGAGACTTCAGTGCTCTGCTAAAGAGCACCTTGATGTGATGAGAGAAGGGCACCCTACTTAAAAGAACAGCTACACTATTAAAAAAAAAAGAAAGAAGAAGAAACAAACATGACAGCATCCCCTGCTGGCTTCCCACCTGCAAACACTACCAGCTGTGTTGGTTGAAACGCCTGCTGGGAGCTGCACGGGTGATCCACTGGCGTGTTTCTGTACCAGCAGTTACAGCTGTATAAACCATGTGTGCGCCTTTGCATTATCACCCAGCGATGCGTTTAATCTCTAATCTGCTATTACAACATATGGCGTGATATGATACAGCCAAAATAATATGCGCAGCCACATTGCACTCTGCGCTTCCACATGCACGCAGACACCTGCAGCTTCCAGCTGAGCAGGCTTCCACTTTGCTTTTGTCTGATAGGTTCTGTTGATTTCTTTTTCTTTCTTTTTTTTCTGGGCCAGCCTCTCTCATCAAAGTGATTAAGCAATTACACTGATTGTGCCGATGCTCAGAAGAACGAGGGAAGGGCCCTCGAGTATTGAGTGCTAAAGCTTTCTTGGAGATAACGACTTAATTTGTGCCTAATCAAAATAAAGCCCGTTCTCTTAAATCTCCAACCTTCCTTCAGCACCGGGTGGCTCGGGGGATTGAGAAGGTATCCTTAAGAGAAGGCGATGGAGAAGAGAGAGAGCCTCTTCTGGAGTCTTTTCCAGCTTAAATATCTGTTTTTTTTTTCTTTTTAATAAGGCTGGGTTATATACAACTCACACACGTGGTGTTATCGGGAAACGAGGCCTCTCCTTTCTCTCCAAATGAAATAATAATTAGCAGATCAGAACTGAGAGAAGATGCTGCACGTATCCAACACGAATCCCCAAGAGTTTGGGGATTAAATCAACATGCAGTTTGTCTCTCAGCGCCGCCGTTGGCATCAATAATGAACAGTCTGAGTCCTCTGGATCACAGCAACAGACCTTAATGCGCGCATTCCCTAAGTGCTATTTTCTTTCTGACACGCACTCACGCGCATAAACACCCCAGTCATCATTTTCCCATCAGGCCACTGCAAATATCAGGTCTTTTTCCCATGTGCTGACATTTCTTTTACCCGCTCATTTCACCATGAAAGCCAGCCGGCGAGCACCCGCAGCACGCCTCTTTAGGCACGCTGGATTCAACATCAAAAATTAATCACAGCAAAACTCAAATCACAACCGTGACGGGGCGACATGAATTAGGACTGCTGAGTCGAGCGCGCGTGTGTGCGCGCGCGCGCGTGCTTTTGCCCGCCTGCCTGTGTGTGTCTGTAGGGAGCGAACAACATGGAGAGAAGTGAGAGAGAAACTATGGGAGGGAGGGATGGAGAGAAATAGAGGAACTCACCCCGGGAGGATATCTCAAGGAAGAGGCGGGGGTCTGCAGCGCGGATAGCCGCGGTGTACCGATCCTCTATCCCGGGCACTTGCGCCCTTTTCTCGGGCATGAGCCGGACCCTGAGGCGGCCCCCCTCTGCGCCCAGCCACCACTCCAGAATAGTTGTGAGGTCCATTTCCAGGGTGAACACCGGGGCCTCCTCGTACACAGACAGCCCCCCGCATCCCGTCTTGACTATATCCTCTCCTATTTCCACCACAACTTGGTTTGATTTCCTGCTGGCTTTCGTCAAGCCCAATTTCAGAACTTTGGACAGCGGCCGTTTGTAGAAGAAGGGGAGCTGTCCATCCACGGACACGTTCCTCAGCGCGGAGTCCGCGGCGGACGTGTCCACAAAAGTAGCTATGGTTTTCTGCAAAGGTATGCAGTGCATTTTCAAGTTTGCGCGCACCGTGTAACATCCGCGAAAAGTCTGGCAGTCGCCGTTCAGGGGTCTTTTTATGAACTCTGCCAGGTAATAGCGCAACAGAGAAGGGACCGCAAAATCCACAGCCAGGGTTTTCCTCTTAAGCCTGGAGTTTATGGTTTGGTTCAAGTCTCTCTTGCCCCCGGTTTCCCCGCTGCTTCCACCGGCAGTACCGCCGCCGCTGATGTTGCTGAAGTCGGCGGTGGGGGGATCCATACCCGCCGCGGTCCTCGGCGAGGCGCACTGCAGCCCAGCGAAAAATGCCGCAGAACAAACAAGCAAAAACAATATCCTGGCGTTCATGGTGAAACAATTTCGGTCTCTCGTTTTTAGGAGAAGCTCTCCTTAATCCCACCCTTCACCGCTTCTTCTCCCCGCTCTTGTCACATACGCAGCGCGAGACCACAAAGTGCGAATCGATGATCCTGCGGGTCCTGCGCCTCTTCGCCGGTGCGCACCCGTGGCAAGGCGAGGGGGGGAAACTGGCTTTTCACATTTGTTTCCCACTGACTGTTGCTGTCCTCCCTTCTTCATCAGACGGAAAAAAGTGCCATGTCTCCTCTCCGCTCCTCACGCACGGCATTCACACACAGGCGAACACACACACGCACACACACACACACACACCTTTTTAAGACAATGCCTTTTATCGCCGGTGCGAACCCAGCGAGTCGCTCTCCGGGACGCTGATTGATATGCCGGTCGGGTCCGCTCCGGTGGCTTTCAAAGACTCCCTGTCTCTTGGCACAGTTGTGGCGGCGGCACAAGTGGTCTCTCTGTCTGTCAGCAGCGGGATGCAGCGTCGCTCTCTCTCTCTCGCTCTCTCTCCCTCTCTCTCTCCCCCCACCCCACCACCCCCGTCTCCCTCACAACTAAATCATGAATTCACAACCAGTTTGGAGAAGCGGAGCATCAATTAAAGTTTTAAACATAATCATATCGTACAGTCTCCGCTAATTGGGAAGCCTGGCAGCAGCCTCTCGGGTTAATTGCCTCGCTGATGATTTCGGCGCTCATTTGCTCAGAACCGGTATCTCCGGTCGTCTCTGTCATGCCAGTACACGCGGCAAAGTCGTCCACACATCCATTTGACGTCAATGTGAGACGTTTTCACCGAACACGACCCCCTTGCGAGAAGCCTTCAGCAGTCGGCGCAGGAGCCTCCGCCGCGTTATGGACGCTCTGATGCGCCCTCAGCGCAGCCGTAATGGTGCCCGGTGTCTTTATTGAAATTAGAAAATGCCAGGAGGTATGGCAGCAACAACGCCACAGTTTGTCTCTGGTGATTTTTCCCCAATGAATCACCGAGCCTTTGTGTCTCCGGAAATTAGATTGGATTAGTCGCACTCAGCCGCCTTGTGCGCAAATCAAATAGTTTCAGAGGGAGGCCGTTTGGGTTGGAGCCCGTTTGGCTTTGGTTATATCTGATGTGAAGAGGCCAATATGTCCTTAAAACATCAGGGGGGGGGGGCTTCATTTGCCACACACACTTCCCCCTTAATTGGGAATCAAGGGGTCAGTGTTTTGGGGGCAGGAGGAAAGAAATGCCAGAAAATGCTCATGTGGCCACCCCTCCCTCACCTGAATACACACTTCAACTCTCTCTCCTCCTCCTCCTCTCCGGCTCCAAAAGTTGAATCCTCCGCTAGATGGCGTCAGCAGACACTCATGGTAATTCACGCTCCTCAGTTTCACAGACAAAGCCGTTAGAGCTCTAATTGGTCTGCAATTCTTCACACAGTCTCATTAAAGCCTTATCTGTAGAAGAGGATAAGGGCCCCATGTGAACATTTCATACGAGGAATCACAGAAGAGTCCATAGAATAAGAGGCAGATCTCAAGCGTATGGCTATACCAATCATAGGGGAGGGATATGGGCATGGAGGTTCACTGTCGCCTCACAGCAAGAAGGTTGTGGGTTCAAACCTGCTGCCAGCTGGCTGACCCCGTGCCTGGGTTCACTCCGGGTGCCTTGGCTTCCTTCAAGCATGTTAATAGGTTAATTGGTGACTCTAAATGATTTTTTTTACTTGTCAGCCCTGTGGCGAACGGGCGACCCGTCCAGGGTACGCACCACCGTTCATCCAATTTTAGCTGGGACTGACTCCACCGTTCTGTAAAGGCTCAGTGGTTACAGAGAAGAGTTTAACACGTGTAACTTTCAATTTTGGTTCAACTCGGGTGTTGCACTACCTTAGCCAAGATGTCGTCAATGACTTCATCAGTTTGCGTTTTGCAGTTTGGTGTCTCTGATGCTCCATCCTGTGGTGCATATAGCATATAGCTGTATCTTTTCTTTGGTACCGTATAAAGAAGCGAGTGCCTCTAAGGTAAAATTTTCATTTTTATGAGCAATAACTTGAAGGGCCAAACTTTTTTTGTTGTTGTTGTTGAAGTTCCATGTTGTGGGTGTGGATATTTTTTTTCTGTCTGTTCAGGTGAAGTGAACGGGAAAAAACTGAAGTTCACGCCGATGAACCTCGTGTTTGGCTGATGCCTTCTTTAGGGCACACGAGAGACGCAGGTCGTTGCAGGTGCTCATAATTAAAACAAATTTTCAAAAAAATAAAATGAAAATGTGGTTATGTGGGTAAATTAACAGGTGCAATTATGTCCAAGAAATAAATCAGACAAAAACAAACTCGTGTGCTCAGCAAACAGTTTTCCCTCCAAACGGCGTTTGTAAATTTAGAAATCATCTGCACTGCAGCTGTGCTTCAGCTGCCCCGTGGATGTACAGTATTTTGGTGTAGAGCTCCCATATGGCTTCCCATATTAATGGTTATGGCTATTTTTACAGCTTACACAACAACAACAACTGCCTCTGATTGGACAACATTAATCCCCGTTTAAGCCACAAGAAATATAGAGGTGATTGTGATTAATTTTTAACAGGAAGAACTCAACTCAGCTTAGCTCGGCACCTTCCTTCCTGCTAATAAAGCAGCATCAATTGCTGTTTAGTTACAAATGTTTTACCTATAACTACTTTCTTCTTTCCTGATTGAGGAAGAAGATTGCTTCGGTTTCCTGGGGGTTAATTGGGATGCACAGTAGTATGTGAATTATTAATATATTTATTGATTGATTGATCATAGTCTTGTGCCCGCATAGTTATTACCCAATAAAGGAAGTGTCCTTCAGCGAGGCTATCCTTTGTCTCTAATCACCTTTTCAATTGCTGCCTTAATATATACTCTATTGCCATAATTGGACACGGCAGGCTTGCTATGTGTGATGGGGTTGTAAACAGACGGGTGCTTTTCTCTGCAGAAATTTTTTATGTCAAGGTTTGTGACACAATCCTGTAGGTATGACTGCGTTATTATCAAGTCCTTTTATAGTTTTCTCTGTTTTTGTTTTATTTGAACCTGCCCCACAAATCTGTTGTTGAAGCAGATTCACATTTCTATAGGAGCAAGATGTCATTTTTGAGTATGTTTTGAATCTTCTGCCCTGACCTGTGGTGGAACAGCAGAGGAGAGAGCAGAAAATTAGTCCCAGAAGCACATGAGTGAAATACTTTGTTTCTTTATTCATCAGGCATTCTGCCCAAAAGCTGAACACATTATTCACGACAAGTTGTTTTATTCATGGTTGGACAAGGTGAGGACTCATAAATGGTATGGGGGGGCGGGATGAATGAGCCTTGTATGGAGCAGGGGAAGGAGGGAGAAACAGTGGCAGACACCCTGAACTCCTTTCAGTATCTAATCTGTAATGCTGTACTCGCAAGTGCCAAGCCGCTGGTACGATGTTACATCGAACGCTAGATTCGTGTACATGATAGCGTACATGAGTACTGGAGACTCCACTTGGTTGTCTGAGTCAAGGTGAGCCCGTGCAACCCGTGTGCCTGAGTGCAAGTTTGATAATTTGGTTGCGGAGGCAAATGAACTGTGGAAATGGTCTAACCATTCACTGAAACAAGACAATATCTGGGGTTATTAATAATAGATTAAACACATCGGTAATGTTAGACAAATTGATTTTTAACTAGCAAAACCCAAAGTCAAGCGTTCTAGCCGGAGTTCCATTTTTCACACTAAATTGATTTTGATGAACAGATATTTATGTGCATAATTGTGATCCAGATGAATTCATCTGGAGCACTGCAGAATATAGAGTAAGAGATGGCTGTGGGATGTATGGGCTGCAGTTTGTTAACAGCCCTCGCTGTATTCTTGATAATTGGCGTGCATTTTGGAAGCCATCTACCAGACCGCCAAGGCGAACGTAATTACTTTCTGATTGATCACTCATTTCCACTTTTCGGTTCTCACGGAGTAAAATTAACCAAAGCCTGTGGTTTGGTTTAATGGTCCGTTCCACACATTGCCGCGAGCGCCGTATACCAGCTATCGTGTCCATTTCATTGCAGCCATGTTTGGTATCCAGCTCACAGGTCAGTGTGCGGCAAAAGGTCAGTGGGGGAGTGGTAGTGTGATAAATTACAGACAGATAAGTTCTTACAAAGACCCTTCCCCCCCTGGAGCGACACTTTCCGTGGCGTCCGGTAAACCTCATAAATCAGCAGCTGAGTCCCCACGACTAGTGACCCTTTCAGCCAGCATCATCGTACTTCGTGGCCTGGTCCATCCACTTTCTGCATGTCCCAAACTCAGCCGCTTGCAGGCGCGGAGATGGATGTTTCCAACACATTGCTCTGGAGTTGTCAATCTGCCTCTCTTTCTCCCTTTCCCACAGCTTCACGGACCATTTTTATCTTTTGTCTTTTCTTTGCCTTCACGCATCTGCAATGACTGAGGAAGGAGCTGCTGACTCTCGCGCACCCAAGCCATGCATTTTACAACGCCGAGGCGACAGTCCCGCTTCCTTTAGCATTCCCACCTCGTGACATTTTTTCTCTTAGTTCCATAAATCAAACTCCGAGACCTGCCGAGTTGAAGAAACGAAATAAGGCCTTTGAAGAAAATAGGGAGGGGAAAAGAGGCTTTTGCACAGAACGTTTTCAAGATTTGGAGAGTTTCCTGTTGACAGCTGTAATAAGAGTTTGGGGGCGGTCATCTCTTATGGTGCACGTTCACAGGTGCATGGGGGTAAACTTTTGATAAGTGGCAATTCCCTGGGTATTGGAAGTTGAAAAATGTCAGCCTTTTACCTCCAGTCCACTGAGCCCTCTGCATGACCAACACTGACATTAATCATTGCACTGCGAGGCTTGAGCCTGATTTTAGCCAGGCAGTTAGCATGTTACCATGCTGATTCACAGAAGTGCTTCCAATGTCCCCGAAGCATAACTCTTATTCTGATTTAGCAGACAAAAACAAAAACAGAAAAATCCATCTAACATTTTGGAACAACACTGTTAATTAAAGGAGTAGAGGCTTCCTGTCCATTTCACCTGCCAAATGTTAGATTATAAGTTCTGTGACTCCCCGCATGGAATTTGATCCAGACAGCTATGAAAAGTAGATACACTTAGTTAGACTAATGGCAGACATTAGTCTTTATAAAAGGTTGAGTTCGTACGCCAGCCTCTCCTGATGGAAATGTGAAAAACTGCCATGAATTTTCACATGATTCATGCAAAGTGGACAATCCATTAAAAAAGGCTGCAGGAGTATGTGTGGTGCAGGGTGGGCGAAGTTTTGTTTTTCATTGTGACTCCTTTGACCTGGGAAGTTCTGCTCCAAGACTTTTCTGAAAATTCTCTTTACTTTTGGACAGTGTACTCGTGTTTGCCAAACTTCGTCTTCTGTACGAGACACACTGCTCCTCCGCCTGCCTCTAACCATATGGTAATGTATACCTGCCGGTCCCCTGATCATTTCCAATTACAGCTCCTAAAATGCAAATACACTATTTCAAACTTAAATTAAACGGAAAAGGCCGCTTAAAGGGGGCATTCCACATTTACATGTCAAAGTCATTGGGAGTACTATGACGCATGTGTAAACAGTTGCATAATGTCGACATTGTCTCTGGAGAATTTTTGTCAAGTCTGAGTGACGTCACTTAATTAATATCACTGCGTGTAAGGAGATAGATTTGAATACTAAGAGGTGTAGGTAACGTGAATTGGTTCTGTTTTATTGTTCTACAATTGGATATTTTATATATTGATTTCAGTTAGACTCAGTATTTTAGTATATTTGAATTCAACATCGTTTACAGCTGCAAAATGTACTTTCTGATTTTTTGAGACTTATTTCGCTGCAACAAGTTATAAACTTTACATTTAGATGATCATATTATGAAGTTATTATGGTGAATGTGTTGGCAAATAGTTCACTATGTACATGCCCAGGAGACGCTGAAAAACATTAGTATTCATGTGAAGTCATGGTTTTGGCCACCTGCAGAATTTAAGTCCAATATTTGTTACCTTTGTTCCGGTGTCTACCGGCTCCTGAGGCAAAGCTGCCAAACGCTCCACTATGTTCACCAGCAAACTGTATCTGTTTGTTCTTCAGAGTACAATGAGTGAGAGATTTTACACTACACTTTAGTTGCATTACACTTTAGTTGCATTATGGGATTTATGGAACAATGTTATATTCATTCATTGTTCTTGGAGTGACCCAAACTAGGGCCAGAAAGTTGGAATAACTGAGCCTTCTGCTACATCAGTTTTGACCTTTTCTTGCAAGTCTTCTTGCAACTTAATTGCTGGAGTACCACGATACTTCTGTAATGTACTAGTGTAGAGTGGCTGGTGACTCACGCTCACAGAAACACATTCAATCATTATGCTTCTTTGGAAGGAACATTTCATTTAAAGATTTAATCATAAGTTTGGTGCAGTTGCTACACTTCTGTGCTTAAACAATTTCATTCATCTCCATCACTGCAAATTACTAGATTGTTCTCTAAATAGATTGGGGATGATATGGTTGAGGTTTTTATCGTTGCGGCTTCATTTCCCGTTTCTCTACACAAACCATCTTCTCCCTTAAAAGCTCAGAGAGAGAGTGAGAAGATGGAATACGCTTGTGTTTGTGTTATCACTTTATCCTGTTGGCTGGGCACCTCATAATGAATTCATTGCCTCCGTTCGTTCCACTACTTTCAGGCTTTATCGAAAATGTTTAAAAATTGACAAGCTGACCACTTCCAAAGAAATTCATCATTCCCTGAAAATGAATTTCTACAACCACAGGCCTCCAAAGTAATGAAAAGGATGTAGGTTAAAATGGGAATCAGCCTGGGCACTCAGAGGTTCTTACAAAAGTCAACTCACGCTGACACACGCGTACACACACACTCACACACATATACACAGAGACAAAACACACACCCAAACAATACCACAGGACCGTATTATCAGCAGGGGATTACAATCTCTACGGTTTTATATGCTTAACGCTTCCAAGTGCTGCTTTCTTCATGTCAAGGCTTATCCCTCCATCGATAAAAGCACATTTTTCAAAAGCCCGCTAGCATACACTTGCATGGCTTTGTACATTGGAATGCGTTTAGTGTAGAGATCATTCATCACCCATCTGAAAACACACTGCTGATCTGAAGCCGTGCATGCCTGGAGCTCACCTGAGACCTTCTGAGTCACCACAAACGTTTCCTGTGTTTGCTCACGCTTATCCTGCATAAATGAATACACAGGAAAAAGACTTATCCTAATGCTTCATTAAATCAACATCAGACCGAGTCGATGCATCAGTCATCCAGGCCGGTCAAGGTAGCTCCAGTAGGCTCTCGGATTTTGACTGATCATTCAATCGCAGTTATGGATTGGATGGATGGGCAAAGAAGTCACTGTTAGAGCTCTCCTCAATTAGTTAACCATCGACCTGCCACAGCCTAATGGGCCATTGGCGGTCGACTTCAGCGCCGCATCTGATGAATTCCCACTCTGGAACCAGAGACGGGGCAATTGGGCGGCTGGATGGCGAGGACCAATTCAATCTCCTTCACGGATCAAGATTCTCTGGGAAAAAAGGATGAGAGAGGGGATGGTGCCATCGGGGCTGTGGGGTGATTTTTCACCGGCCCCTTGTCAATATAACCTGACGGTGTGCTGCAGAACGTTAGGATTGGAAATGATGTATTGGCTGTATGGAGCATGATACAGGGCATGCCCAGCATTTGACTCGGTGACATACATCACAAGGGAGAGGTTAGAGGTGAATTAATAGTGAATTATGTGGTGTCGGGGGAGCGGCGAGGGGGTCAGCGTCGAGGATGAATACAGTAAGGAGGAGGTGAGCACAAGACAAAATCTGCACATTTGTTGTGCCTTTGGAAAGAGCAAACCTCGTATCAATGACTCAAGTTTAAAAAAAAAAAAAAAAGAAAACCTCAGAACAGGGTGGCATTTGGGGTGAAGCGTGGGGGGATGCAAGTGCCAAAAATAGACTGCAGCATTGCTACTCGACTGTGCATCTTCAACGCACAGTCTTCTTTCTCATCTTGGGAGAAGCATCAGTTTATTTTTCCTCTCTCCCCTTCTTTCAGTCTCACCCCTGTTTCCTGGTAACAGACGTGTGTGTGTGTGTGTGTGCGCGTGTGTGTGTGTTCACCCTGTTGGTCCACAGGAATATAAATCACAGCATTTAGTATGCATATCTGAGACTCTTCATTTCTCCTTGCTCCCCCCCTCCCAAAAAAAAGAAGAAGAAGAAAAAAAAAATACAACCGCAGAAGCACAGCTGCAGGAATATATCGCCAATACATGCACTCCAAAATACAGCTACAGTCACACAGAAAAAAGGGGGAACAGGCAGGTCGGTGTGGGAGTTATAGCGTGTGTTGACCATCGAGAAACGAACAAGTTGGCAGGAAAGAAATTGCCCTCATTTCAGTATCTTGTTTTCTCCAAATTGCTACTAGTAAAAGCAGATGCGCCCCCCAAATCAACTGGCCTTGTGGCCCAATGTTTCAATTTCTTTTAGGTTTGTTTATTACCATCTCGGCTGCAAAGTCTACCCCCGCCGCGCTGCTTCCTTCACTATACCTGTGTTCTGTGTCTGTGTGTCCTAAGCCTGCTCTCTACAGTCTGCAGTGGTCTTATTGTTCAAACTCTGACCTACATGCAAGAGCTAAGCCTAGATGAACACCAAACGTTGACAATATTACTTTCTCTCTAATGCATTTCATAGTCTAGCAAATATCAAAAAGAAATGTCCCGATTCAAACGCACTGTAGGAGCCATCGGCCGTATGATTTTTTCCTGCTACATTTTCCCATTTTACACACGAGATAAGCCCGCTATATCAACATCCATTCAGTGTTAAGCTGCCCGCTCAGATATCTGTATTCTGAAAGCACGTCGGTGCTCCAAAGCAAGTCGCATATTGCCAACGAGTGCTCCATAAGAAGAATAAACAGTTGCAGTCAGGCACAGCTGCAGGAATTCTAATTGAAAGCCATTTAAATACGCTTCTGCCTGAAGTCCTGACGAGGGATTGTTCTGACAGGGGAAACCTTTTCCTCAGCTTTGCCTGAAGCTGACCACCTGGCTGGCATTTAGCATTATTTGTCAGTCCTTTCACTTGTGCGTGCATGTGTGTGTGCCCTTGGAGAAATTTCCCATGTATTCGTTTGGTAATGCAATGCAAATCACACGTATTCTATTTGATCTTGACCTACTTTTTTTTTAGTAGTATATAATTGGTATTATCACACTTAGGATTGAGATGTGGAAGAGTAAACAAAGCGTGTGAATGTCTATATTACTGTCCAAATAGTTGATGACTGTGATCTTTTCCTAATCTTAACCAAGTAGTTGAAAAAACAACCTCACTTCAAGGTCGTGTCAGTAGCTGTTTTTGAGCTCAGGCATATCTCCTGATCTCCATCAGATGCATATGGATTTTGCCCGTTTGGAACTAGAATGAATTTCCATTTTCATGAGCGCTTTAAAAGGTGCCTCTAATCAATATTTTAAATTAACGTTGGATGACATGACTACTTGAATATGGCTGGTAGTGATGAACACACAAAGAAATACCACTCAGCTCTGCAAATATTTTCATTAAGAGTTGGTGGAGAAAACTGAGATAAAAGTAGAGTGCGTTTTGACATTTATCGGGTGTCCAGAGACACGATTTGAAATAATTTAACATATGGTGGTGCACTGTCGCCTTACGGCAAGAAGATTCCTGGTTCGAACCTCGGCTGGGGATGTTTGGAGACTGTGTGGAGTTTGCATGTTCTCCCCGTGTCTTTGTGGGTTCTCTCCGGGTTAATTGGTGACTCGTAATTGTCCATAGGTGCGAGTGTGAATGGTTGTTGGTCTCTACAACCATGTGACGAGTTGCCGACTTGTCCTGGGTGAGAATTTTCAGCTGCGACAGGTTCCTTTCCCACTGTAACCTTGATGAGGATAAGCGGTTTCAGATAATGGATGGATGTTCGTGTTACCTTAGAATGAGCCCAGATTTAGCCACTGCAGAATAACTGTTGTCACAGTTTTGGAAGGCACAGCAAACGACAACGAACAAGCAACACAGGACTGTAAGAAATACGCATAAATGCAGTTTCAAGACAAGAAGCTTTAAGTTGCAAGATAAAGGATGCACTCTGCCTATAATGTATGCATATACGAATTCTACAGTATGTACTGCATTAATACCCATATCCATATGTTTTCTTAAAAGGCATTGTAATTGCCTTGCAGCCTCTTTATACCCAATATTACCATTTTCTGCCCCTGCCTCATGTTTGCCTGGCTGATATTTGATCTGAATAAATAATATCCAACCACAAAAGTACCCAGTGTCTTTGAGATAAAATATGAGGGCCGCTCCAGAAAAAAAAGAAAGCAGGCTTTTGCTGCTGTCAGGGCTGTAAGATACATTGAAACTATGATAAATTCAACAGACAACGTGTTGTTTTTGTTGGAGGACTTGATAGGTCAAGGTTTTCCTTTAAAAAAAGAAATACTACTGTGTAGTATCGATCCATCTATCCATCCATTTTCCACCATACAGTTGTCCGTGAATGGACACTATAGACTGAAGCCTATTTCCAGCTCGCACCACGGTTTCAGTTTTATTACTTATTTAACGTCCATTCACACTCACAGCGACTAGCAGTTTAGACAGTGCTTACTACTGCATTACCATTCTACCTACATAATATTGATCAACAAATGCACTTCATTATATGCAGTGTATTACTTCAACTCCTGCCCACACATTTACTCATCGTAATGCATCTTTCACCATAAATGCTGAGTGTTGCTCTTGTGGCATTTCACAGACATTCTAGTACACGCATTAGTGTTTATGCACGAGTCTGAGCCTGAGATAGAACAGTCATGATACCAGCCAGTGAACAAGCCGGTGTTTATCTTTTGCTGTATTCGCAGTATCTATCCAAAACATCTGGCACTTGAACAGCAGCTTCCCTCATTCCGCATGTATCCCTCTGATAGAACTATGGATTAGTATTATGTCTGCAAGTACAAGAGCTGCAGCTGTGATAACTAAGTCCATTTACTCGATACAATTTTGAAGCACTTTTACTTCATTTGAAATTCATTTTTCATATGTATGCTAATTTTTACTCCACTCTCTTTAGGTCTAGTTATTAAGATCGAGATTTTTCAGACAAAGCAGACAATGGTCTTGTAACATGATGTATAGATTAAACTACTGAACTGTCTCAAGCTGAAAAATTAACTCTAACTTGACCAACTACAACACTGAAGTACATGTTACATATTCATCAATAATAATGATCCAGTGATATAATAACATGAAAGCTTCGGCCCGCTGTGACTCTGTAATGGATTAGTGGCTATTGTTGGATTGGATTGGATGGATGGATGGATGGATGGATGGATGGATGGATTTAAACACTGACAGGATCCATGGAGCATAATGAGTAGTTTGACCTTTGATACATTAAGTACATTTTATTGCCAATAGTTCTATAATTTTAGGTAAGTAAAATATTGAATGCAAGACATGTAATGGGGTCTTTTATCTTTTGTCTTGTACATTAAAACCTCTTAAACGGTGAAGAAGAAGAAGATACTCAAGACCCTTCAAGAAACGTCTTCTTCGCTGCCTGTGCATGCCCATCCATTTGTTCCTTTGCACATTACCGCCACCAACTGTTGATTAGTGATACAGCGTGAAACTGCTGGTGCGTGAACTTGCTTCGTAGTGCTACTAACGGTCAAAAACTCAAAGGAGCACCAACAGTTAAAAAGATTTCATTTCTTCCACCAGTGAACGGTTGTAGAACTGCATGAAAAATGAAATACACCGTACGATGATGAAGGTGATTAAAGACAATGAAACGTCGATGTGTGTCTCTGCAGTGTGTGCAGCACAGAGAACATCATGAAATTAAGAAGCAGTGAATCTGACAGCATGGCGTCTTGCCTCCTGTCTGAGGAACAAGAGTACTGAAGTACAAAAGTGTGGCCCACTCCACTTTTGGTATTATCTATTTGATCTTTTGACAGTGAAGCGAGAGGGCTGAAATTCAATGGAGGCCCAAGGCCGGATTCAAGGGTATTGTGCTTAGATGGTGTGTATATATACACCCTCCCATACCCACCCTCGCACCCACGCACTTGAACATCCTGAGAAAAATTGCCTCGTAAAACTGCCAGAACACGTACCACAACTCAACTACAGCGTAAATACTACTGCAGGAATTTCTATGAGCTGGACTGTTTGGGAGCTTCAGCGAAGAAACACCCTGGCTGGTTTGCTAATTGCCCTCTTCTCATCATCTGCCCTTCCAATCCTTTTTCCCCCCCTTCCTGTCTTCACCTCGCCTCACCCCGCTCAACCTAATGAAGCTTTCCAATGGGGAGATAAAGTAGTTAAAGTGTCCTGGTGTTTCCTTGTTAGCTCCCGTGAAGCAAGCACATCAGGAGGGGAGTAAATGGGGGAAACGTTACCCTCCTTAACCCTCCCCCGCCGTCCTCCCCTCCTTTGTGCACTTGGAAGTCGCCTACACAAGTAAATCACAAGGGGGCAGGCATGAGATTTAAATGAGCCGATTAATCCCTGCGCTAATAATCGCTCTATTAGGAATGGTGGAGTAGTGATTAAAGCTGGTGGAGGGCACTGTGCACTGTGTTTTTTTTTTTTTTTTATCATGCCGTGTTTCAAGTAGATAAAACACCCAGGGGAGTGTGCGGTAAAATATACATTAAAAGGAGTGACTTTTTCATGAGAAATCTCAGCCCACACCTTAGAAGCGAAGAAGAAAAAACTGCAGGGAATATGATGGCCATTTTTTTTCCCCCTCCCGACATAAAAATGTAAGTAAGGAGATTTTGTTCCTTGTTTTTCTTGTTTGCGGGACAAGTTTTTCACCCAGAGGGAGTTGATTCATCTTTGTTTGCGGTGATATACCTCTCAATGATATTCATTTGCCTGAGGGTTTGTTTCATAATCCTGTTTACTCGTGTTCCCCTCTCAGCGCCCCATCTTTTTCCCTCTAATGTGACTCATGACTGTATTTTTTCAGTGTTACTTTCGGTCTGCCTCTCTCTTTCTTTCTCCCTCTCTCTCTCTCTCTGTGCGTCTGTCCCACCGCTGTCATACTCACTTTGTCTAGCCTGGCACAGAAAATCAGCTCATTCATACAGTCAGGTTTATTTCCTTTAACACTTCCCCTTAAACCAAGTCAATGAAGGTCAGAACTCCTCCCCACAACACTGCATTTATTCCTGCTTGCTCCCCCGTGAACTCTGCTGCTCACTTGTGGTCCACTTCCTCTAAAGCTGTCTGACACTTCGGTGTTCATGTGAAAGAGGTTACAGACTCCATTAGCGGCTCTTACGTAATTTGGTTATGCCGTCCTTTAATTATATTTACATGCTACTTTGCAGAGTGACGGCGGAACATTTGGCAGGCGTCTCGCCCGTGTCCTTCATGATAACTGGCAAACATGGAAAGCTGCCACGGCAAGTGGCACTCTGTCATATTCGGCAGCATTGTCTTGCGGTTTGCTTTATAATCAGCACCGAATGAATATATCATACACGTAGAAGTGGAGCAGACTGGTGTCTCTCGCCGTATGCTGTAGATTTATTGAGGCTTTAAATCTCTAATAGTGACTTAGAGCATGTCCTTGGATGCACATTAAATTCCAGTGAATTATTAATGGCTCACTATTAAATATTTTCACCTCTTTCTTAAGGACTGTCTTGTATGTGGGTATTAAGATCGAGTGAGGGCAGTCTGGGGGGCGGGGGGGTTATCCAACAGTAGTTAGGAGTTCACACAAGTCAGGTGGACCATGTTTAATGGAGCATCAAGGCTCTGACACTGTAATTTACAGTGGTGGGAGAAAACATTTAGATTCTTTACTTAAAGGGGAACTCCACAGACGCATGAGGATGAGTTTTCTTGTTTTCCCGAGGAGTAATACTCAGCCAGGAAATGTCTTCTGTGGCTCTTTTCTCGTGATTGAGAAAATAATCCTGGTGATGTCAGTGATGTATTCTTGGCAACTTGGAGACTTGAGGTAGGGCTGGTCTGACAAAACGCTATTGAGATGCATTATGTTACTTTCATAGGGTGCAGCATTTTTGGATATTGTTGGATATACTATTGTTTCTTGGTCAAGGCTTTGGGGATGCCAGTGTTTTGTGAAAGTCGTTCATCCTACCAACCATCAGATGGATTCCCATTAAATCTTATCCGGAACGTCACGTTCCACAGAGGACGGACGTTAAACACTTTGGCCATCCCCTGCCTTTTGTACAACCGCTACAGAGCCAGCATGGCTGCTGAGTGTTACACCATCTACATGGGAGACTTAGTGTGGATAGAAAGTTAGCAGAGGAGCTTCGGAGCTCCATTGGTGTCTAGACAGAATGCCTTCAGGCGCAGTATTGAGTGTAAGTAACCCACGTTTTGCCGGTATTCAGAGGCCAATACACAATGAGCTCGAGTGTAAAAATATGCTCTGGCCTGCGATAAAGCACGCACAGCGGTCCCCCGACTTTTTGTGCAATACTTTATTGCTTTAGCACCGCTTGAAGTGAAAGTGACTGATATAACAATGTACATTTATTCCTTTACAAGTGAAACTCCAAATTGGCTTATCTCAGCATGTTATATTATTACAGATTTATATTTTGGGATTTTGGATCATCATCAGCATCGATAGGTATTTTAATCCATACCAATGTATCTCATCTTACAAGCTGATTATATATGTTTGGATGCAACTGAAATAGTTTATAACTACCGGCTGCAGCTGTAAGTAATGGAGTGGAGTTACAAGTCCAATATTTCACTCTGAAACATAAAGAAGTATGGATGTATACTCTCCAGCATCAGCTATTACCGTCTTAGTGTAAATATATCTACAATCTAATGTCCAGATGCAACACGTGCAGCTCTCCTGTCATAAGTAATGATTGGGTTCACGATTATAACCCCCCCGTTTTCTCCTGTGTACTGAGAATGCAGAAATAATGTGGCTACATTTATGCAATTTCTGGAGCAATTACCACAAGCCCAGCTAATGTAAATGGGTTTAATATCTAGGGGAGCAATGTTTTTAACAACCACCATTACAGAATACCATTTGTCGCTTTGATTAATTGCGCAAAGAGAGCCAAAGCAGAAGCTCCCATGCCAGAGTGCCTCTCTGCACACAGCACAGATTTCACGTCACATATATTTTCTCCTGGTGAAAGTAGGCATCATACATTCATACTATAAAGCTGTCGACTGCATTGCATCACGGGTATGGAGAAGGGGCTGCAAAGACTAATAAAATGTAAATACAACATTTCTTTTTCTTTTTTTTTAATATCAAAAACACAAAAGTAGCGGTTAAATCAAATCGTTCCATGAAACAAAATGTCAACGCAGCAACTTAACCGAAGACGTATGGAAGCTGTTACGATAGCGCAAGGTGATTTTTCTTTCCGTACCAGCTCCAAACATTCACTCAGACATTAGAAACCTTCAAATTCTACACGTCCTGGATTGTCCCTGATTCATGCACCATGACCATCATGCCCTTTCAGACTGGATTTATTGCATTTATTTAATGTTCCCCATTACGAAGGCTCATCAAAAATTCTTTTCAGAATAATACAGTGTACTGCTTCTGCAGAGGTTTTCTGTAGATGTCTTATAAGGGAATTGTATTATTCTGTCTCAGGACAGCTTTATGTGGTCATCATGAAAAAAAATGTCCTTTGTTTGTATGTCTACCTCGGGAGATCGAATTCATAAGAAATGAATGAATTCTGAGTGTCTAGACTTTAATTTCTCCTTCCTGCTGTCCTCTGACTTCCTCTCAGTGGCTCTTTCCAAAGGCAATAGACGTTTTATAGCTGGTCGGAAAGGAGATCTTTTCATGTTAACTGACGCCGATGGAGGTCAGCGGCAACAATGTCATTAATGCACAATGAAGTCAGATTGCAGGCGGGACGTTTTCACTGGATACCGTAACTCACTTGGCTGTAAAACGTTTGTTGTCCCCTCAGGAGCCTCCACTTAAGCTTCACCTGGGGTTACATTACGCCGCCGTGTTCCTACAAGCAGGCTTTGCATTGCGACAGCAAGTCCCGCAGACTTTACAAGGCTGCGGCACTGACTCTGCACTTCTCTCTCGGGATTTAAGGGTTTTAAACCATAACGCAGTCGCATCCAAGCATGATCCTTCCTTAGCCTCTCTAACAGCTCAGCCGGCTCTTATTTCGCATCACGTTCTCCCCACGGGGGTGACTGTAAACAAGCCTTCGGCGTCACTCCACCCAACACGAGCTTCCTGACAGAGAGAGAAGACAGCCACTAGACAGACGGCGTGCTCCACTGGGGGAAAAGGGAAACAGCAGAGACCTCGAGAAGCACACCACCACCAGCATCCCTTCAGAAACAGCCTTTTGTACACCAGTGATAAGAGGTTTTTCATGCACTGGGTTGACACGCTCATGGAATCTACACGGAGGCAATGAAGGCATGCCTCTTGCGGTTTGAAGAAGCAACGTTTGATCCAATTTATTGAACATCCCCATTTTCAAAACAGTCTCACATATTTGCAAAGGAGCCTGTGTTCTGTGAGTGTCAAGTCATCCTTGAAGAAGAACTAAAAAAAAATAATAATAAAATAAAATAGAAAAAGTCAGTAGCCACAACAGACTTCCTTCAAATCTGCCACATCTTACCCAAAATGTACTCTTTGAACTCAAAAGAATTTCAGCTCTCTCGCAGCTATGAAGACATGGCGATGCAGGACTTTTGGGTATATTGTGATTTGATTCAAGTCATTTCAGTGTCCTTCTCAGACAACTCCAGCCTTTCACCACCAGTCCACTCAGACCGCCGTCCCAGCAATATTAACTCCCTCTCTCTTACTTTCTCTAAATCTTGTGTTTTATAAAGTGTGAGACACTCTAAAAGCAAAGCTCTGCAGTTTCTCGAGATGTCCAGAAAGCCTTTTTGGCACTATAATTTGGGACCATTTTCTTTTTTCCCTATCACTCCATTTGGGCTATTTTTCATCATGTACTTTAAGATATTGCTATCACTGTTTTAACAAATCTTCAGTACTTTGAAATTCTGCTTCAGTCTGAGGACATTTGGAGATGAGGAAGGATGTGTGTACGGCGGGTCATTTAGTTTCGTGTTCAGCCTTTTGGACTAAAACACAGTGAGGTAATTGCACTTGTTCGTGGTGCAGTTTCTCCGGTTTCTGGAGCGATTAAGAAACGACACAAGGTAGAAAAAGGCAGTCGACAGCACCAGTATCAACACTTGTTTCTCCAGAAATGAATTTATACTATACAAATATTTTTACATTTAACAATTACTGATAGCTCATAAATCAACAATTTGTAAAATGATGTTGGCTGAACTGTCTTTCTGGTGATTTCTTCATCAGTTTCTGTTGCAGAACGGGAACATTCAGGTTTACACGATGTAAAAACATGAACCATTTTACCCGGTTCAATCCAATTGCCTCGTCATTTTCTTTGTTGTGACATTAAATAATTGAGTTGTACTCCCCTCAGCTTGCTTGTGTTACTGCACTGTCCATCTTCATCAAATGAGGACACACTCGTATGCTCTGAAGCTCTTCCGGAGTCTCGTGGTGGTGCAACACCTTCCTAAGACTTAATGCTGGTTCATCATTTCTATATATTTAGTCTGTTGTGCAGTAATTAACCTGTTTGTCAGCCTGTTATAAGCAGCTCATTATCCCTGCGAGTTTCTCAGAGGCAGACTCTGGCGTCTGCGTGACGAGGTCTGAGAATCTGCCTCGTCATCAACATTTCTGTCCCGCGCTAGCGCCGCAAAGCAACAGCTGCTCCGTCTTGTTTGACAGGCAGCGCGCTGATTAGCATTTACATCAGCTGTTTATTGCTAGAGTGGCTAGATGATAGCTATTTTACTCTGATCTGCTTCTCTACCTTTGTAGTGCCACAGCTGCCGGAGCTCACGGTAGGAAAATGTGTGGTTTGATTTGGTTGGATTGATTTTGTGTACATATAATTATCACCATAGGTAGACTGCGCTACCGTCATTACCTTTACAGAGACAGCAAACTCCTATCTCAGCTGTCTTGTTCCATCTGTAAACTTGCATGGCGACGCTTGTACCAGGCACAGATTGAAAAAGAAAAAAGAGCACTGCTCTTCTTTGTCTGTTTTGTACCTCATTAATTTTATTCTTATTATTTGGTTAGTTATGGAGAAATGAAATCCATTGGGTTTTTGAACAGTTTTACAACAGCGCGAGACATTAGCACAACATCCGTGCTAATATGAGGTGCAAATGATTAAACATGGAGTCACATAACTGAACCCTTTAATTATTTTGTCTCATTGATGTTTGACAACGAGCAGAAAATCACTGGGCCCGGTGAGAATACACTGACTGGAGTTGGAAAAAAAATGCAACAAGCACAAGAGCACATAAATGGAGAAGAAACAATACCTGCCGCTGTGCGAGATTGCTTTAACAGTTTGTTTTTATTAGACAGAGCGTTAGAATGTATTCAGCCGAGTAATTTTAGCCTCTGTTTTCCCAGAAGTCACTTGGCTTTTTAGATTTCTGCTGGGATTTACAGCAGTTTTAGCGCCGTGCTCAAAATATCGAAAAGCAGCTGTGTCTTGGTGTGACAAAATCACACAAACAAACTGACCGACTGTCCGCAACCAAGAAATAGCCACGACAAAGAGCCACGTATTTCCACATATCAGCAAACGAGAATAGATTAATATCAGACACTACATACGAATATCATAATGTGTGTATATTAATGTCGAATGGCTGTCTCTCTGTCGATCTCTGTAGGGATCCTTCCCATGATGCTTTCAGTAACAGTCTTTATCAGTCAGTAGCACAAACACGCACTTTTAGTCGACATACTTTGACGGGTGCATTTGCCCCAAGGAATGGCTATAGCTGCAGCTTGTTTTGCAGCTGCCGGCTGAGGCGATTTACTGGACCATGGGCCTATTAGTTATTTAGACCCCGAAATACAGAAAAATAGGGCCCGGTTGTAAAAATACCAGAATTACCCTAAACCATCCCTCTCCGCTTGTCAAGAGGAAAGGGTAGACGAAAAAGACAGACCATCTCACGAGGCCTCACGGACATTTGTATCCTCTAAAAGTCCAAACAAACAAAACAAAGCGGTTAAAATATAAGTTTGTGTTAAAATGTAATCCCATGATTTAACACGACAGCCATCCATCTATTGTTTTAGTGCACAGTACATTCATGTGTAGTCTTTTTTTCCCCCATTCTTCCTTCCTGTCATTCGTGGAGTAAGTCTGTCTGCGTACCTAGCTGCTCCCCGCACGGTAGCTTCCATTAAGGTTGTCCATCGCAGCTGAGAAATATTCTCATCATTAAGCAGAGCGGTCAATCCAGAGCCCCTCTGTAATTTTCTCAGACTACCGGCGATTGCAGGTTCAATCCCAGATCCTTCACTCTTCCTCATACTGCGGTGTTAAGAAATCAGTGCTGCCCTGTCTGTTTTACCCAAAGCTGTAATTGTTCGCAGTGGCTACGTCCATTAATCCATGCCTCGATCTCCTCAGACCAACATACCCACCCACGTGAGCTCCACTGTCAAGATTTCACTACTCTTCTCTAGTACCACACAATGGATATGAAAAATTCAGCAGCCGCCTGACAATCAGCGAGGTGAGTCTCTCGTGTGAGCTGTCCACCAAGAAGAAGTGACGAGTGGGAGTAAGAGATGAGAAAGGGGAGATGTAGATAACCGGAGATGTGTAGCAGACATGAATTCAAAGTTAACCAGCTTATTATCTTTCTCTGTCCGCTCTTATTTAGCTAAATGCACGGAGACTGCCACGATTACAGACTGGTAATGACTACCCGACAGAAAAACTTACGCGGCCATGGAGACTATACTTTCACCGTTTCCTTAACAAGTGAACATGGTGGGTCTTGGGAGGCTGCGTACAGCTATAAATCACTGTAAACTGGATGAATGCACAGTTTCTAAACTAAAATGACCAAATCAAACCCAGCCAGCATGAACAATCCACTTTGAGTTTATTATGCTTCATTTTTAAAGCTATGAATTAATAGGATACCTTGTAATGGATGCTGTAAAAAAAAATACATCATGATTTTATAATGCTGGCTGCTTCTCAATAATACAGTAGATTGTTGTGAGCCACATTGCATTCTGGGGGAATTCAGCAGTTGATTGGACCTTTGGACCATATCCACTCTTTATTAAGTTTAAATTTACAGATGCACTGTGGGACCTCGACACATTCGACATCATCAGTGCCAGAAAGCAGATGGATCCACAGCCAGCCAAGATACGTGGCTTGTAAAGTACATTTGATTCACAGATTATTTAAGGATATTTCCTTGTGAGCTGACTACCTTGTGAAGGAAACGTTGGCCGCACTAATAAAGTTAGTTGCTAATCCTAGGGATTAGCAGATCGCTCGATCTCTGTCCTCACTTTAACAGTGTGGACCAAATGATAGGTTCTTCCTGCGGTCACATTCCAAATCTCTAATATCATCTTAGATCAGGGTGTGTGATGCAAACCTACAGTGACCACTTAATGTGGCCAGGGTGGAAGTTTCACGTATTAAGTAATGTAACATAACATACGTCGACTATGTAACACAAGCCGACTTCTGTGAGTAACTACACCTACGCAAGTAGTTTTTCTGGCTGGACCTAACCAAACGGTAAGCGTTTTACAATGTTAACCGCGTGTTTGTTAACATGACGAAGGTCACCCGATGAAGGTCACATGACTTTTCTCTGCACATCCAAATAACAGAAAATACGGCATCATGATGGCATTAAATGACCCAAATGCTCTTTAAAGTAGCATGCTAGTTATGTGCCATGCCATATTGTTCCTTACAATGTGATATATAACCCACTATAAATAGAGTCATTTATTCAAATAAATAAATAAAAAAAAAATATATATATATATATATATATATATATATATATATATATACTATGTTATTCTGTGGGGAACACTGCAACCTCAAAATATGTTGAGTGTACATGTTTTCTGTAACAGCACTACGTGCAGGTTGTTTATGAAAAAGGGGGAAAAATGCTTTTTCTTCACACCGTGTTATTAAGTGACATTTTTTAATGCTAGTATTGCATTAAACTGTATTGTATGTACACTTAAAAATTCTGGTATCATGACAACCTTAATCCCTCCTCTGAGTAGAAGCCGCACACCTGCTCTGTGACTGCTTCTTGCATGAAAAGAGAAGGAAGCACAGGAGTTCATTTGTAAAGCAACGCCTGGTCTTGTTGTGGTCAAAACAGAACAGTCGCTGCAGATGCTTCTTAGCTGGGGTGCCTATAATTTCAGCCAAATGACAGTTGTGGTAGCCTATATTTTTGAAAAAGGCTTACCTTAAAAAGAAAAAAAAGGAAAAGGAAATGAACACAATCTTATTTCACTGCAGAATAAATCTTTTTCTCAAGGATTCACTGTGAAGGTTTAGAAAAAAAAAAAACTGCTTCATTGCATCTCAATCATTCCAGTACCAGAGGTGTTCAGTACAGATTCCCATGCTGTAACAACGTATAGCACACACTCTTGAAATGGGTTGCACCATCAAGAGCTCTTGGGAGCTCTTTTCTGTGTATTTAAGATTTGACTGAGATGTGCAACAGCAGCAGATATCCAGGAAACACAATACCTGGAATTGTACCTGGAAAATTACAAATGATAAGACAGTATACACTGCACGCATGTAATGTAAACATGTAGCACGAGAACATACACTTGACTAGCAACAAAGACTCTTCTACAAGCCTACAATCCAACGCAATTTACTTCACTGTGTAATAAATCCTTACAATCCAATACCAAAACAAGATCCAATAGACAATCCAACAGATGCATATTTTCTGTCACTGCTGCCTGGAAAGGCTTCACCAACAAAGAATATTTCTATTGAGAATAATATTTCTTAAAGTAATATTGCAAAGAATCTGTGGATTTCATTGTCTATGGTACTGAATATTATTAAGAGATTCAGAGAAGACATCTCTGCATGCAAGGGACCAGGCAGAAAACCAATACTGGATGGTCATGATCTTCAGGCCCTTCGCCTACACTGCTTCAAAAAAACACACATGGTTTTGCAATAGCTGAAGAACACTTCATCTGTGATCGCAGTTCGTCTCTGTATTCATGAATGCAAATTGAAGCTCTACCTCGCAAAAAGTAAGCCATACATAAACCAGATCCAGGATCACCTTCACCTCCTGTGGGCCTTAAGCTCCCCCTGGACTGTGGCAAAGTGGAAAACTGTCCTGTGGTCTGACATGTCTAAATTGATTTTGAAATCATGTTGTTTCAAAAACCAAGCCAGTATCCAGCCGTGATGGTATGGGGGGGGGGGCATTAGTGCACATGGCATGATTGGCAATCTGCACCACAGTGAAGGCACTGTTAACGCTCAATGATGTACACGGGTTTTGTAGTTACATGTGCTGCAGAGTAAACAATGTCTTTTTCAAGGACGGCCTTGCTTATTTCAGCCTGTATCTTCCTGCACGTATCCCAAAAACATGGCTCTGCAGTAAAAGAGTTCAGGCGCTAAACTGGCGGTCCACACTTATTGACATATTGAAAATGAGACTTCAAACTGTCGAGAAGTGATTGGTGTCAGACGCTTACAGAGTATTGTTAAAAAAAGAAGTGGTAAACATCATAAGCTTTTTGAAACGTGTTGCAAGTTCAAAAATGGGCATTCAGACCTCTCAGTTTCATAATAAATATGGGGTTTCAATGTTTTGTACAAAACACAAAGGGCCAACTTTTTTTTGGAAATGGGGTTGTATTAGTTAAATTCCACAAATGACTGTTCAGTGACTACCAGAAAAAACAAAACGGCGACAGCTGGAGAGACAGATGGCAGCTAGGGGACGCCAGTACCACGGGGCAGAAGCCTGTCTAGATGTAGCGGCTCTCGTGCAGGGGGACCCCGCAAATATTGCTGCGGAACGATTGAATACCTGAGGAGTCACCCTAGAGAGCGAGGAGAGGAGCGAGCGTCACAACGGACAGACGCAATTCCGCCAAAAGGAGTGTCTGTGTCAAAAATACGCTGGCAAGTTAATGACTGCGTTATACACACCATTTAACCTGAATAGAAAACTTTTTCTACACAGGCTCAGGGGACTCAAACCACGCAGCAAAACATGCACTCAAAATCTACCACTCAGCCCCACCACAGCAAATGATCTCACCAGAATCATAAAATACCCTAATAAGGGTCCAGAGTACTGAATGAGTAAAATGTCTGTCTGTGTGGCGAGTGGAGGTAAGAAAATATGTCTTTATTGTTTTTGCAATATCATTACAAATACGAACAGTTCTTTTTGTTGGACTGAATTTGTCATATTACCAATGGATGTGTCGTTATAAGCCAACCCTGCCACGCATGATAATTTGATCGATTCATTTTATTAAACACTTTTTTTTTATGGTTATCGCAGCTGTGAGACGGGATGGCAGACTATGCTGTAGACAGAGGGAAATAGTTTAGTGCTGCAAATGGAAAATGTTGAAAATTGTCCTTAAGTAAGTTACTCAACATAGCAACAGTATAATATTGTCCAAATGACCTGCGAGACCCAGGTAAAAAATATTCCCATAAAAACCTTCATGGGCAGCTTTGTGTGCTGTGGGAGGTCAAAAAGGTCTTTGTCCATTATGCCTTACATCTTCTTTACAGTATTTCATTACTGGAAATAATATTACATGTTTATATTAGAGAGCCGCATTCATAAAGACCTCAAGAGAGAATATATTTGCAATGATAATATGAGTCCACATATGAGAGGTCATCTTCAACGAGATGCACTGCCGGCTTTGTTGAGCTGAGGCAATTTAGTACCCATGGGTCATCACAAGCAGCGGGGTTATTCAATTATCCCGATAGTTTTCAGTCCCATGAGTTAAATTCACATTTATGCTGGCGGTACCGTTAACAAGAAGAAACCGACACATTCAGCGCTAATTCTGACCAGCTTCATGGTGTTATCTTATCGACAAGACATTTACATTCTCTTGCTGTACAGATGACTGTTTCTCAATGTCTTCTGTAATCTAATGTAAACAGCATGCATCAATCTCTTCTAATAGGAACGTTCATCTGTTGAAAGTTCCTAACTCTGACCTGCCAGTTTCTCCCATATTTCAAGACCATCTTCCAGAGTGCCCTCCCATTAGTTTCTCCCAGGAAACTCCCGCAGTTTTGCATGGCCCTCAAACTTTATTATTAATTACCAGATTGTCTCTGAATCCCCCAGTCTACACACACACACACACAATCCACCACTACGCATCAACCCATCTGTCACCGCAACCTGGTAACCCACAACCCGATTTAAGGGGGCGTGTGCGCAGCTGCTCCCCGCACAGGTAGATGGGCTGGATAGAGTAAGCTCGGTCGAGATTAACTGCATCTTGCCTGGAAAGTGAATGAGATCAGACTGCAGCAGGAGGAGGAGGTGACAAAAGACAGCAGCCGAGTCAGATAGTTTTCAGTAGCTGCCAAAGAATATGCAGGAAATCACAGAGCCCTTTACAACCTGACCCATCTGTAGACTAGCTGTAGTTAAACATAAAATCAACTTAATCAGCTCTTTGACAGGTGGAATCAGAGCAAGTTGGCATCAAATATCTACCCCGCGGTTTGAATGGACGAGGTGTGCAGCGCTGAAACAATTATCGTGAATGCGACATGTGAACCAGCCCATCCAGGAGCCTTTCCTCCAGTGAAACATGACCAATTGAGGCGGCTCTCTAGTGTAGCGTATAGCGTGAACAACCTATTATGTGGTAGGTCAACCTGACAGATTACCTGTTCACTGAACATGAGTCCTTTGAGCATGCATCTGCGCGAGCTATAAATGGACTTGAATTGCTTGAGGTTCATCGCGGTGACGCAGATCGGAGCCAAAGGCCAAGCTGTGTGATGATTGGATGGCCTTGTCATGTCAGTGTCATCTCAGCTCCGATGTATTATTCTCATGAGTTTTCATTGATTTATTTTAGCTATGCGATCGGCAAATCCGCTGCATGTTTTTGTATTTTGTGTGTATTTTTAGCACAATGCACTGAGCATGACGCAGGAAACAAGACTCAAGCATGTTTGAAGGTCTGGGTCATTGTCATAGAAACCGTTTGTAATGTTTCACCTGTCAAAGGCTTGAATGAAATAATAGTGATAGTTCTTTTAAACCATTATATATTAAAGGAAGTTTAACTGAAGAAGCCTGTCTTTTGCTGCCAATAGTACAAACAGTCTGATCTGCTGGCCACTGAGCAGCTCAAGGGCCTTGCACAAGGGCACATCAACAGTGGTAATGAGGGAGGGGAAAGACTTTGTTTTTTACTTTCCCCAACCAGATTTACCCTGCTGGTCTGGGACTGACCCAACAACCTCCTGGTCACAAGTTTCCTTCCAACTACAACAACACCAATGGTTGAAACGGGCAGTATAAACAAGAGTATGTGAGGGAAATGGGAATGATTGCACCATCACCTTTTATTGACAGTGTCAGAAATTATGGAATTAGTTTCAAATCAATCCAAACAAAACTGCTTCAGCGTCAACCAAAGATGAAGCTTGAGAAAGAATACAACTGATTTAAGAGAGAGAGAGAGAAAAGAAAACTCACTGAGACCAAAAAAAGTAATCTCAAACATAAAATTTATAACTCGAAAAAAAAATCATATGTTTTTTTTTACAGTTTGCTTTGTTTCTTTTTCAGTAAACAGGGTTTTGCCCTTGCTGTTGTCTTTGCGGTTTCACTGCCACATTTGTCTCATTTGCACTCCCTGATTTTTTCATTCCTAGACAGCAAATCGAGCACACCTTCTCTAAGGTCTAAGGTTAGGCATTACTGGGGCTAAACCACGATGAACGGGGACAGCATGATAGAATTTTATTTTAGGCTGGGAGTGAGCTACAAAGACAGTCTGAAAAGCCTGGCTTTGCAAGGAAGCATTATTAGCAGCTTGTAGCGATGACAGGGAATATATGATGTCAGATCTGAGTTTACGCGTGTCGGTAACGGCGCACGCGTACGGGAACCACCTGCTGGGTGCACCATGCCGCCGGTAATCCCCCTGTATGGAATTAGTTTTGTGTCAGATCAATCCAAACAAAACTTCTTCAATGTCAGACAAAAATAAGGCTTGAGAAAGAATAGAATGAATTTAAGAGAAATGCTCTGCATTAACATTTCATTGTTTTTTTAATATGAAAATGCTGATGTGCAGCTTTAAAGACATTTGAGGATGAAGGGACACTCATGCTGCATTCTTACATCTTTGTCTCTTGCGAGTAATCAGGGGAACGAACTCTGTCGCAGTCCTCAAATGAACGCACACTTTTAGCACCATCATCATCATGCTTGGGCACATTTGGTTCTGTTCTCTGCCCTGATGTACTGCATAAACCTGCAGCTGAGACCCTGATGGGACCTCATTCTCTGTTTGCTGCGAGATCACACCAATCCAACGTCTGCTGTCTGTGTCAGTGTGAGCGCGTGGGCCGTGATTTACACAGTTACCTGTCCGACTGTCTTTCCTCCGCGCAGGCTCAGGACACCGCCGCTACTATACGGCTGTGTGTGTGTGTGGGTGCTGCCTCCTACTTAGCAGTTGATATGAATGCTGCCTGTGATTCTGCACATGCTGAAAGCCATCTCCAACGCAGTGCCTCCTCTTGACAGTTACAGTCACAGAATCTGGCACTGGCCGATATCCCATCTGTCCTATTTGAAACATATGAGCATGTGAAATGTGTCCAGCTATGTTTGTTTTCAGCTCTAACTTCATCTCTTTACGTGTTTTTTTGGGGGGGTTCATATCACGTTTCTACTCTATCGCACGCTCAATCATCATGACAGGGAATCTATCCGAAACCGCATGTACCGAAAATTTTCTGATGTTCTGTCCCAACAAATCATTTTGTATCATTTTTGCACACTGTCACTCGCACTTCCGAGTTTCATGTTGCATGATATCCAGGATCTTCTTAGGGTTTCTATTTAGTTCAGTCATTGACTCCCTTTTCTTTTCACTCTTTTTGTGCTCTGCAAAACTTGTCACCTCCCGTCAAGTACACAGAAGTCTGTAAAATTCAAGCAAAGCAGGCGGTTGGATTTTTTTTTTTTTTCACAGCTACACCTCCATCTTAAGCTGGATATGGTCCCGAAGAACTCCCCTAGAGAGAACCAAGAAGTTGTTAACCAAGTAAAAGCTGGGTTTATTAGACCAGAACGAATAGCTCCCCGTTGACAACTCTTGGGAATTATCGGATCTTGACATCAAATTTGTTGACATGTTGTCCACATGTTGATGTCCGCCCGTGATGGCTGGTAATTTCCAGTGGTGGTGGTGAGGTTTGCTCGGTCTGGTAATGAAAACACCAGGAGCCCTGCCTGATCCTTCCTGGTGAATAAGAGTTAATGATGACTTCCTGTGCTGCACATGTGTAGCTCCACTCGGAATGCACAGCGAGCTCCTCGCTCATGTTGCAGATAATTGCGTAGTTGCGTGCTTTGTTTAAATTACTGTTATTTGGCTCTTAACTACAAGGAAAGGTTAGCATTTCAAATGTTGAATAGCGAGGGTCAGGATATTTTTTAATCTTACTGCTTTGTCTTACTTCACTAAGACTGTTAGATGCAATTAGAGGAGCTAGCTGACAAAGTTTCTAGCAGCGAATGGCAGAAATGGGTCACTGCAGGGACTGATTCTTGAGCTCAGCCATCATTGAGCAGGAATTGTATATCTACCACAAAGATTAGGCTTACATATGCTGTTAGCATGGCTGTAGGCATGGCTATGCCAACCTGTCAGTCAGTCGGTCCACCACTGTGGTCCATACTTACATAACTCAAATGTTCAATGAACTGTCATGAAATTTTATAGAAATGAATAGATCCCTGAGGACAAGTTCTGATCACTTTGGTGACCCCTGACTTTTCCTCTAGCACCACCATGAGGTTAACGTTTTTGCCTTTTTTTTAATTTTTGAAATGTCAACGCAACTAATGGTTTGCCATGAAATTTAGCTCCTCGGGGTGAATTGTAATAACTTTTGTGATCCTTTAACCTTCATGAATCAGGTTTATCACATGAAAACTAGCAATGTTTTCCAAGCAAACGTTACCATGCTAACATTAAACTACGATGGTGGCGGTGGTGGTTTTCATTAGGAGCCCCTCAGCATGTTGATGTCAGCTTTCAGGTTAAAGCACCGCCATGCCTACAGCCTCACAGAGCCGCTAGCATGGCTGTAGAAATTGCTTCCTAACACACAGCAAGGGATAATGAGTGGAGCATGAAAAACAGTCCAGATATACTACAAGAGATCAGGCTTCCTTATTTTGTTATATACTTGCATATTTAAAATATTCTGCTCACCGTTTGCACATTCCCTGGTACTTGCAATTCCTGCACAGCTGTACTGTTCTTTCCATTTTAAAACATATTGAGAAAATATGTTTGTATTGTTTATGCCTGAACTTGGCAAAATTAGAATCAGGGCAAGTGTTCGACATGTCGCTCATCCTGTTTGTTGAAGTAGAGGGCAGATTGCAGGACATCTTCACTGAAAAAAAAAGATCTTATGGATCACCAAAACAGCTAGTTAGTTGACTTTCCTTTGCATGGAGTGCCTGATCACTCTACACTATTTAAAAGTTTTCTGATGCGAAGGATTCAAATAGGACCCTTTAGTTAGGCCTGCTAACCAGTTAGCATACAAATATCTGCTGCACTGTGCTGCTGAGTAAAACATATAAGTTTTATGTGGCATGAATAACTGATACAATGTGTAGACAGCACAGATATGTATCAATAAATATTCTATGGATACTTCAATAATATAAATGGTGACTGCATATGAATGACTCTGTAATGCACTAACAGTAGGTCTTTAAAAGACGTCCATATAGTCCTGCTGAATTACAGTCAATATTGTCACTGTTGTCACTACATGTCACTAAATGATAAACCAGCGGCGTGCATGAGCGTCATTTTTTAATAAGCTAAAAGGGGTTATCATCTGTGGAGACAGTTGATCACACGGTAATGAGACAGTGACGATTAATGTTGAAGAACAATACTTTGTTTAGGAGCCCTTGTGTCAGTGTGAGAAGGAGCCTGGACTTATTATAAAGAATACAAAAAAGAAACCCTGGTAATCTCTCACCTCTGATGGATTTTAAATACTGTAACAGAACCAGAGCAGCACATACACATGTTATGATTAAATCCCAACCCAGTGTGAACTACTTTATCGTGTTTCGTACAACCCCCGAGTGTTTATAAAATATGCAAGTACTGTCTGTTGTTCTTTTGGACAAGATTTATTAACTCTAACTTCTTTATGTCGACTACAGTGCCTGCATATACGATATGCTGAACCTATGGATTTTTTTTCTTCTTCCCCGTTCCCCCAGCGTCGCTGTGCAGCAATCCCTTGCATTATTTAAACTTATTGCAGATGATAAAAGCCGCATGAAATGGGTGATTACGACTAAAGCTCGGTGCTGTAAATGGCATATCATTTGACGAGGGAGTAGTTTGTCCCTGTAAGCTGTATTGCTGTGTTTTCTAAAAAACAATGGGAGCTTTGAGTCTCACAGGAGGGAAGGTAGACCTGCAGTGAAACGCACAGTCAGAGGACGAGATTTGACTTTTCAAGGGCAACAGTGCCAAGAAGAAATAAAGTAAAATTTCACCGGTGCAGTTCTTAAACTTATATGACTTGTGGCTTGTAGCGCTTAAGACTAAAAGAAAAAAGGACAGTACCAGAGGGGCCAAAGATAACACACTTTAATGTCTCTACTAACTTAAAATGGAAACCAATGTACCTTAGCCCTTTTCCTTTATTCCTGAATGCGCCCGGAGCCACACAACAACATTCTTTATTCAGGTACCTCTCCTCCTTTGGCCCACTTGTTATATATTTAGATATTATTTGCAAATCTCCAGTGGACCTTCATGATGACACCACCAGACACAGGCCAGGAGACGCCAAGCGCCAAGCTTCTATTAGTGATAACTGTGGCAGGAGCCGTTACTTTGTGTTTCTTAGGCCTGTTCCGGCTCTCTGGTGAAATAAACGCTTGAAAATGATGGATACATCTTTGTATTTGGTGATTTACTGAGCAGTTACTGCTGGGATTTTTTTTTTTTTTTTTATGACATAGTTTAGTCTAAAATAAAAAAACTCTGAATGGTTATATCATGCCTCTAAAATGGCTGTCGCTCAGGCAATATTGCAGTTTGCAGCGTAATATTTCTTCATTTATCACGCTGAGCAGTCTTCTCTCTGGGCAAATCAATGAAGGCCTCGCTATACGCTGATCATCTTTTATTTTTCGCTAATAATGTTCCCCAGGAAGTCCCTACATGGCAGAGGGATGCTATTCTATTGACAGCATGACCCAAATACCTCAATTATTCCAGAAGAGTGAAATCGTCAGAGAGAGAGACAGAGAGAGAGGTGTTAAAATAGAAACAATATTCAGAAATACAGTCTATTTGACACATTTGCTAAGTCTGGCAAATAACAGCCCTGGCACCAGATCAAAGAATTCTTCAGATGAATCAAGCATTAGATAGACGATCACTTTACGGTGTACAGCCGTGACATATTTCGGGCTATAATCTATATGCAAATATGCTACATCTTTTTTTCATTGCGTCCTTTATGGGTCAGCGTGAATGTTAGCGAAGGACAGTCCTAACATTTCTCACTGAGGTTGGGCATGCTGACCTTCATGCCTTTAATACCTTTCCATTGTTGACAATGTTGGCCAAGTTTCAGCGTGCTGAATCATCGCCGCTGCAGGTCGCTATTTCCATCAAATGTGCATACATTTCTCTGTAATAAATGCAAACACATGCGACCGCAGCGCTAGGTCGCGTTTCTTTTTCTCTGAAAAGTCGCCCCGTGAAGCTTTAACCCTGCCACGAAGAAGGCTCAATCAAGATGTCAAATAAAGTCGCCTCGTTGTGACGAGTTACATCGGCTGCTAATCCCCTCTCGGAAACGTAAATGTTTGATGAGAGCCACTTGAAGGGGGTTTCATTTTCACAGCTATTGCACATTAAAAATCCAACTGTTTCTCAGGGTGTTTGGAGTCTCTCTACCTCTGTGTGTGTGTGTGTGTGTAGCCGTGGGTGTATGGAAAGCCAGCCGGTGACTGAGTGCTCACACTGGCAAGACTCTCCTCTTTTGTACGAAATTCAGCACTGTTAATGATTCATGGTTTACAAGGTAGGCTCTTCACTGACACTCCTATCCAGAATAATGGCTTTGTACAAGTGCAGCCATAAAACAAGTCAACATGTGTGACTCATACAAAAAAAAGAGGGCGGTGCAATGCTCCCAAACTGCTGCTACTGATGGAAGGGGATTTTTTTAATGCGCCAGTTAGCATGGATACTGTAGAGCAGGGGTGTCCAACTCATTTTAAACGGACAAGTAGAGCCCAATTTGACCTTCAGGTCGGGCCAGTTAAACTTGAAAATAGCGACAAAGTGACACCTTCTAAATGTTCCATTCTGAGCATGCTAACAATTACTGAACCATACAACCACAGAAGACGATGAAAGTGAAGAAAAGAAGTGCAATTTGAACAATGTGTCTCAAATAGTACAGCTTCCAGTCTCTCAACACCATGAATAAACACAGCCAGTTGAGCAACATCTCTTATGTCATGTTTGATGAGTTGAATTGAGTTGATGAGGCTGTCTCTTAAATGAAATACTTAAAATAAGAATGTATGTGTCCTTGTGTCCTTTTCGCTTCACAACAGAACAAATAAAACAAAACAAAAAAAAAAAACTGAAACTAGAAAACTAAAGGTTATTTAAAAATCATTTTTAACTCCTTCACTCCTTTTTATTTGCTCTTGACATGTATTAAATCAGTTATCTCCCCCCCCCCACACAACATTTCTCCTTATTACTCTTCACATTTCAGACTGCATGGCTAACTTAACTGAAAACACAGACAGTTAAATACATCGCCATGGCTAAATCTTTTGACAAAACTACACCAGCCAGTGCAGTTAACGTTAAATCGCCTGTATACTCATATTATATGTATTATTCCACTCGCATGAACAATAGCCTGACAGAGTTGTGTCATGTAGCCTGCAGGCCTGTAAGATCTTTAGTGTCCCTTTTGTGCGGCATACATTTCACATGCTCGATAGTAGCCTGAAATGTTTTTATCTGTCAAGGTCCTTTCTGATCCTTTACTGTTGCCATTGCACACATGAATGCATACTGTACATGCACAGTAGTTAACTAGGCAAGAAATCAAAGTACGCTACTGGTTTGTACTATCATGTTACTAAGGTGTTTCGTGTCTTGCTCAAGGACACTTCAGCATATACAGTAGATGATCCGGGGGTTGAACCACAAACCTCACAATTCATGAGTAACCAGCTCTGATGCTGCTGTCGATAAAACAAAAGGGTACATTTCTCTCCCAAAAGTGTTTTCACAAGATAATCTCCACACCTACGAGATGTTTTCATGCATTGCATCTGTGAGTACCTCCTCCATTTTCTTTGTGCACTGCATTGTGGGCACTGAATGGGACGCTGGATTTAGGTTTACTGCTGGCTACATTTTTGGAAGTTACGGGGTCTGTCCCAATTCATGTCCTATCCTATCATATCCTATCCACTCCTGACGCACACTTCAAACATTATTATAATTTCAGCCACACTTTGTCACTGTTTACGGCGCCACACCAGTCTTGTTGTTGGCAGCAGTGAGCCCTTAAGCTGCTTGTAGGACCAACAAATAGTGATAGAAGTGATGGCGCTTTGAAGGGAGCCGGATCTCACAGCTCCATTCTTTCCTGAAAGCCATTCATCGTTCTTTTAGGGGGTAGGGTAAAAGAACGATCACTGGGGTAGGGTAGGATTTGGATCACATCAGACTGAAACTGTTACATTTTTCAATATGTACAACAAAAAAAATCAACTTATTCTGTTCGAAAATGTTCTTTACTTGTCAGCCTGCATGTCTTTTTAGGCAGTTCAAATGTGTGTTCTGAGCGGTGGGTGATTTTTTGTTACATTACCAAAGAGTGTGTGTATATATATATATATATATATATATATATATATATATATATATATATATAATAACCAATTGTCATTTGTGGTCTAACAAAAACACAAAAACAAAAACATTATATAAGTATCAATCATTTTTGATGAATACATTATAATTGCATCAGAGAAACCTTTCAAAGCAATACAGGTAAATATAACTTTATTGTGCACCAGGGTCAAAAATGCCAAAAAAAGAAAGATGTAAGCAGCACAACATGTAACGAGTCAACTATAAAACAAGCACAACACACACACAATACACAACCAAAAACAAACGACACCTATATCAAACCATAAAACATTCAAACCTAAAACTGTTGTGGAGGCAGCTGACTGCTCTTAAGCTATGCAGTATTAAATAATAAATTCAAATATTTTCCGCTGCCAAAGGCGCCCAATACTCTGTTCCTCCCAGAGTTCAGTGTCTCAAGCCGAGGGAATAAAGAACGAGAACTGTCTGTCAGGACGTTTTAGGCTTTGTCTCTTGTCCTAATGACACACAGCGGTTCACTCAGCTTCATCTAGTGCTTCCATATTATTTTGCTGGCAGTGCAAACCATTCTTGCCAGCTACCTTATGGGCTTTTAGATAACTCACTTTAATTGCTTTATGAATTGTGCAGTATTACTGCTCTCAGCTCCTGAATGTACATTTGTTTTTCGCTGTCATCTGATCGTTACTATAAGCAATGGAGGACCAGTGGAGAAACTGTGATGCAGCGTTATAAACTAGTTGGCCTCTGTCGTGCCTCTAAACAGTTAAATAGTTCGCTGTGTGTTTTGTGGTACTTTAAGTCTGACTCACATCATGAAGCAGTTTTAATTTTAATCAGGGTTGGGAATTGTTTCACCGTTTGTGCATCACGACTTTCTGCACACGGTTCCCCTTTTGCCCCCTTCCCCGCAGACGGCCTTAACCGCTGCTGATCTGTAATCCTGTTGATCCCACCTATTTGTTTTTATGTGGAAATTAAATAGAACTATCAAAGCATCTGGGCTCAGCTGAGGCACAAGCGACGGGGTGACCTTATTAAGGGTTTCCCACGAGCTCCAACAAACAACACTCGCAGTCTTAACCGGCACTTGAGCTGTGTGGCTCTTAATAAAAAAAAAAAATGCATCTCCCAAGTAGGTACTTGACTACAAATACCACAAGTGTGGGAACTGGCACAGACTGGGAAAATTCAAAATCAGGCAGAGTGGATAGAGCCAGTTAAGAGATGAAGTAATGTGATAGCTGATAGACCTGCAATCCATCAACTCCCTTTAAGCCTTAAAGCAACTTTCTCTACCATAAAATAACAGATTTTATTTAATTTTGATAAATGATAAATTCAGATAAACGATACCTCTGTCACTGCCATTCTGTACTGAATATCTGCTGTTTCTGCACAATGTAACATTGTGCTCCAGGTAAAATTACCCACAAGGAATAAGTCACTGCTTTATCACACCACCAACTATTTAATTCTGGTGAAACTGATTCACATTTTATGGAGATCATGTTCTTCCCCTCTAAATTCCTTAATCTGTTCCTTAGCTTTAATAAACTGCTGCAAGTTATAGTTGCTGTTAGCTAATGTTCACTCAGTTGGTTAGCTGTGCTGAGCACCGGGAGAGTGCTAGTGTTTTAGACCACTGGGAAGGAGAGGAGGTAAATGGTGTCGGACAGCGGAGGCGGTGTTATGCCAAAACCGGAGCCGGGCAAGCGGGCAATGTATCCAGGCTCAGCAGCCTCTATGCATGGAATGACAAAAACAGAAAGAGTTGAATAGGTGACATTGATGGAGAAAGGAGAAAAGGAGGGAGCGACTGAACAAGAAGCTGTCCGAGTAAAGAGTAAATCTGGGACAGTTTTTTTGTCGTTGGCGAGAGCTTTGTAAAATAAAAGGCTGAAAGACAGACGCCGAGCTGGCTTGATGTTTGGCTGTTAGGAAAGTTGACGACTTGCTAGCTTGTAGATTCATGTAGATTCAATTAATATATTTTGTCGGAAAATTGACTCTGTATATTAGATTCAATATTGTTTGGATCCAGCATCTCGTGGTAATTACACGGCTTCAGGCATTTTCATATCATCTTCAACATCCAGCTGCTTGAATAAAGAAACATCAGTAAGCCTTTAGCCTAACTCCCTCCGGGGACATGAGCGTCTCGGAACGGCTGCGCTGTGGTCACCATTGCTGATCGCTGCCACTCTAATCAATGAGACCACTCACACTGGGCGCACCGCGGAACGTCTCAGCAGCGTCTCTTCACTCCACAACACTATCTTTCCGTAGCACTTCTATTTTTGACGCTAGCCGTTGCTAAAGCGCGTCAATTCCAACAGAGCAGATTGCACCAGACAGGAAATCCGTCAGAGAATCAGCGTAATACACTTCCGCCCCCTTTCAAAATAAAACCTAGAAAACCTTCACCTGAACAGAACGTCATGACTGAAGGCACAATAATTTATGACACAACAGATCCTTTTTTATAATCTCTCCCACGTCGGAGAAGCAAAGTAATCTGTTTGTTCTTGTTGTTTCCTTTATACACAGTTTATGGCGGGAACTCATGTTCGGGATTCTCATGTGATCTCGCGTGAATACGGCTGGCTCGCTACGCTGCCGTTACGTTGCCAGTACGCGCCCAGTGTGAGTTGATGCCGGGTAGAGGTGTGAGTCCCGTGTTATATTTTCTTTCCGGTAAGATACATGAGCCAACTCCAGTCACATCCAAATAGCAATCACTTTCTGTAACTTGCTAATGGAGTCCCTTGTTAGAAAGGAAATGCATATTTGATTTGGCAAAGTAATGATAACAATGAGTCAGGGCTCATTGGAAAAGTGAAAATACAGTGTAATTTCCTCCTCCTCTAATTTCCGCTTTGAACGCGGTGACGTACTGCACTCATCTAATCATCTTCAGCACAATTAGGCCTCAACACGTACATATACTTCTTCATCTTTTGGTTTCTGTAATTGCATCCTCCGTGTTGGCTCTCTACAGGATTTATTTGCTTTATGCTTTTCATGGCCACGGGATTGTGAATGAAATCCAACGTGATTAATTGTTATTACGTTCCCGGTTATTTTGCAGCCGTCACCAAGGTGTCGTTTTATGACACCAGGCAATCGTGGCAGGAAATTAACATCTCGTTAACTCAAATCAGGAAATGTCGAATCCTTTATTAATAATAACAGGGTTCAGTTGCATAAGGAAAGAGGAAGAAAGCAGTAGAAAGCACAAAAGCCTCCGTATGTTTGAAACTTCCAGAACATTCTCAAGGAGTTTTCACACCTTGCCTAGAGAAATGTTTGAAAACAAACAAAAAAAAAAAAAAAGATCTTCTCTCACACGTAGCTCCAGCCTGTCACCCCTGGCTGGGTTTGACACAGTGTCGGTCCAAGCTGCATCGTCCTTGACTAGAGACGAGTCCATCATGCAGTACGTGAGGAGAGCAACACATTCTGCATTAGTCCTCTGTCCTGTCTGTGTCTCCACGGTGCCGTTTGTTCTGATTCCCCTCCCTCATCGAGCCTCTGCTTTGAGCTGTCACTCTCTCGCTAAAAGCAGAAATGGGGGAGCCAAGCTGGACCAATCATGGCAGATAATGCGCTTAAATCAGGCAGTGGGTGTGAAAGCCGACCACTTGGGCCTCAGCTCCTCACTTCAAAGCCTCCAAATTTGCCTGACTCCCCTCATTAGCTCTGAAGTATATACTACAAATACCGCTTTCAGTGGTTAATCAATCGGATAATGAAACTCTTAATGCCTTCTTGTGCCTTTGGGCAGTCTGCTACTTGTTTGTCGTAGGTTCCAGAACAAAAGAGGACCAAAACTTCATTTTGTGCTAAATGTTTTTTTTTCCATTCATTCTGAAATCAGATAATGCAGAGTCTTCACCACAAATGTATTCTAGGTTTTGTCACAGCTGCCGTATTTTTTTCTTTTCCGACTGATGCACGTCATTGTGATCACACATTTGAGTTTTCTAACTTCACTTCCCTTGTATCTGGCTATGAGAGGCAGAGACAGAAATCGTTAATACCCATGTGCAATAAGAAATGACTTGAAATCTATTCCCTTTACATTTAACACATAATTTAACACATAAGGTGGGGCAGCCGTAGGGGAGCGTTTAGCAGCTAAGGAGCCAGGTTTATTTTCCGTAAGAGTTGGCAGAGACCGAAAATAGAGAGTTAATATTGAACTTACACTCAGCAGGTAGAAACAAACAGACTCTAAATTAAAGATAATGTTGCTCACTAGCTACTCTGTGATTAAGTAAGTTCACAATATCAATGTTCAGAGTGCAGAGCCATTTTCTACTGCCCCCAAGTGGCCAAGTTTTCTACATTTTGGGTCATCTTACAAGAGTTTGTTGGGAAGATTTTCATGTCTTTATGGTAAATATGAAGTTGGTTAGATAAGCTCCACACAAACTAGCAGCAGGGGGAACACCTAGCCTGGCTCTGTCCAAAGGTAACAAATCAAATCTAAAGCTAATAAATCTACTTTAGGTCTGAGCATATATCCCAAAATGTCAAACAATTGCTTTAAAGCTGTTTTAATCAATATTAAATAGCCTCACCTCACCTCCTCCATTGTTTAATGTTTAGTTATACATCCATAGTTCTTCCTAACATTTTACTTCTAAATAAGAGTTGGTGGAGACCAAAAACTGAGTCAAAAGCAGACTGAATATTGGACCGATATCAGTTGGATACAGACTTATATATTTACATATCTGGAGTAATGTTGGACAGTAAATAGCTCACTGCTTGCTAACACATTAGCAACTTTAAAAGATGATCAGGTGATCATCATAGACTTCAGTGTGGTATATATTATCGTGCTTCCACCATAGTGGCCAAAACAAATTTAGGTATGAGGTTTTTTTTTTTTTTTTTTATGAGGTGTGGAAATGACACATCGTGCTTTTCACTCTTCATCTGGCAGGAATTGTACCTGTCTGAAAATAACAGCAAGTCGTTATATAATGTGTTGTTCATGGACGCGGATGATGCCAAAAACATGTCATCATCTGAAGGTATTTTCTATCAAAAGAGAAGTTTTAAGTCTTCAAAAGCCAAGCGAGTGTCAGAACTTCAAGACAACAAACAGTCAACAATTGTTCTGAAATATTTTCCTGGTTAGAACCATAATTTGCATTATCTTATTTAATCCAATCACATCTGTTTAATACCTTCACTCAACAGTCACTCAACAGCTCCAAATAACTTACAGTGATTTTTTTATCCCAGTAGCCCCAGCTGCATATCTGTGTAAGTGCACTGCCACTGCTTTATAACCACAGATACATCTGGACCACCAGACAGTAAAATCCACATTTAGTGACATAGTAACTGATTGAACAAAACTGTAAGAAGTCCAAAATGAGATCTGTATTATTAATTTGTATTACTATTGTAACAAATGTGTTGTAATGTTATTTTGACCAGGAGTAAAAATAACTTCTTAATAAATTCCTTGAAACAATGATGAGAGAACAGTCTGTGATGTCGGGTAGAGTCTGTTGTTTCTGTGGATATTTCATTCGTTAACGAGGCTTAGTGTGACCTCAGGTGTAAAATAAAGAGCAAGATGGTTGAAACTGCTCTGTTCTCTTTATGAGAGCTACTGTTGTTTACCTTTTTTATGTGTAGCACCAAGGGGATTCCCTGCTGTTATACAGTAGCCTAATTTGTTAGCATTAGGGATTGTCATTTAAAATGTAAATTGGGATCACAGCTGAGGTTATGCTGCTGTAGGGAATGAATTAAAGATGAGTTTGCATGTTAAAGACGAGTCCTAGAGCTCCTACAGAGTGTAGTGCGGGAGGCTATGATATGTTTACACTACAACAACTGTTTCCTTTGAAACCCATTTTAGTGAAAGAGTTTTAGTTTGGTGATGAAATTTTCATGAATAGCAACAAAATTGAGCTCCTTGCCAACAGAGGAAATGTGTTGTTGGCCCCGATTCAAACGGTGCCATCTGCCCGAGAGCCTTGTGTCAGCAGTTTAGCCGTATCACAACATCTACCACATCTCTGTGATGAAGACGTGGCTGCAACTCAATCGCGCGCCCAGAATGGCGGCTGGGGACAGAAACAGTGGGCGGGGAGAGATGCAATCTCGGCTTGGCGAGCGCTTTGATGTGAGCCGAGGCGTCCCCCCGATTACAGCAGCCCCCTGTCCTTCGTGGACGGGGCTGTTTTGTCCCTTTGGGGAGCCGCTGAGGGGAAAAAATACTTATATATATTCTTTTTTTTTTTTTTGTGGAGCAGTAAAGCAGGATTTTTTTAATTTATTTTTTTTCTCCAGATGTATTTCATGGGGTGTTTATGAAAGCAATCCAAATGCTGGATATAGACCATGAAGTGTCTTGCTGTTGGTGTCAATGCATGCTGTCTCTGGGATGATGCTGTAGGCTGCCTAGCATCATCACTGCCAGTATCATTGCTATGAGTGGGCGTAATGAGAAATTTGCATATGAGCACATCATTATTATTACATTATTTATTACTTAATTCTTAACTAAGTCTCTGGAGTTTTCCGTGTTGTCGCATCACCCCGCCGACAGATACGAACTAGACGACACCGAAAGGAAGCCGCGGTCCAGGCAGACTTCATATTTACCACCAGCAGTGACAGCACTGCCGCAGGAAGTATTCGTCCTCAGCCCAAATAGTGTTAGTCGTCTGGAAAAACAACAGCAACACAGGGCATGTTATTACATTTTCGTTCAGAGCCAACACACAATGCTGACAGAGACGGTACCGTTTTTTTGGCCCGGAGCTAGCAGCAGACTCAACTGAACATAAATAACACTTCTGAATCAGTGAGTTACTGCTGTGTGTTCTCCAGCTTTCACCACACCGACCGAGGCAATTACGGCACAATGGTGGTGTGTGCTTGTGTACGTATGTATGTGTGTGTGGAGGGGAGGGGGGGCGGGGGTAGCTTTAACTCCCTGGGGGGGAAAAAAAAAACCTTAAATCGTTGTGGTTAATCCTGTCAGAGGCATTTAGGATAAGCACATTATATTTCATTTCAATACGTGAAAAGAGATGCTACACTGCCTTTGCATCTTCATATCTGCTTCAGCTCATGTTCAATTCAATTCAATTCAACTTTATTAATCCCCGTGGAGGAAATTGATTTAAAGGCAAGAAGAGTGCCTCAGACAACAAGATAAGGGACATAAAATCTGAGTCATGGTGGGAGGGAGAGAGGGAGAGGCGTAGCAAGCGCGTTTTACAAAACTAACTTCTGTGAAGACCCGAGGGAAGTCTTCATTGTGTAGGCTCTGTTTTTCAGGGCAGCCGCATAAAAAGTTGGACTTCAGTCATGGTGAAGCATCTGTAGTTACTGTATAATATATATTATCTGCACATGCTTCAACATGACTGGCATATTTTACTATCTGTGTGAAAGTATGTTTATATTCTGGCAGTAAAATATGGTAGCATTTGGGAAAATAGCCTGCAAAAAGCCTACTATTAAATGAGAGATTTTTTTGCTTCCCACTAAATCACCAGAGACAGACTGAAACAGTCATTTAATTTTTCTTTTTTTCCCCTGCCCTGCAATCATGTTCTGCCGGGAAAGATTGAAAAACAAAAAATGTTCTTTTTCTCTGTGTCTCTTTTCGTGCCACGTCTCCGTGTGAATCAGAAACAAAGACATGGACAGTCAGTGAGTGCTATTGTGGGAGGGAAGCATGCGTTTTGCTAAAAATATGCTTTGAAATAACACTGAATTTTCATAAAAGAAGACGGGTCCAAGGAGGAAAACAAAGGCACTCTTATGTAATTGATAATACTCGACTTTACCTTTAGCTCTATTCATTCTCCACAATGCAATCAATGTGCTTAGTGTAATATGAGGGGATTTTTCCAGATATTGAGCTGTAGACAGAATTTCTACCTCTTGCATAATCCTCATTTCAATTGTTTCAAAGCATAAAATCCTTCTGTTAGTCACTGATTGTTTTAATTATCTCCTTTGAGGCATTAACAAAAGAAATCAATAAAAGATAATGGCCCGTGTAAGCACATTGTGCATAAAAACTTTTTGAAGCCAGAAGACGGGTCAGTCCATCCAAATGATGAAAAAAACAAATGACTGGAATATTTCCTTAGTGTTATAATAGCTGGGTAGATAGGGAGGGTTTATTTATACAGGCTGATTATCCGGAGTAACAAGGACACAGCTTACTCTTTTCAGTGCTTTGAGCAGCACAAACACAGCTCCATTCACCTCCACTGTGTGCGAGTGGAGGTAGACATTTTTAGAGACAGATATCTCAAAACCTTGGCAACCGAAATGACCAGCATGATACACCACTACAGGCAAATATGTAGTTTATTCAATAACATAATGAAACGTTTTTTGATACAGACACTTCAGCAAGAGGGACTAAGCAACTATACAGTCCATAACAGTAATGGAAATCCACAGAGAATCGTTACCTACTTAGCCCACTTGGTGTGCGTCATTAGGATATCGCTGCTAACATGTGAGTTGTATCAATGTCAGTTAAATCAGTTATCGCTCTCAAAAATACATTTCAAAGTTCGTATAACTTACCTCTGTGGTTAGTGTAATTACTACAGGCGGGAACTGTGAAAATACAAGCTCAGGCAACAGATGTCAACAATTAACATATATAATTGTATGCATCACTGACTGCTCGGGCTCATCTTTACCTCTAAATAACTGCTCATGTGATCTCCGGAGATAAAGTCCCCACGCTATCATTAATATTCATGGGCACGTCAGTATATTTTAATTAGACCGAACTTGCAAATCCACCCGGACGCATCTCTGTGTGTAATATCTGATTTATCCTCTGACAATGAAACAGCATGATACCACTGATGTCAGGGGTTTATATGCCCACTGATGATAAAATATTATTGAAATAAAACGTAAAAGGAAACTTTGAACATGTGTTACATTTTGCTCATGTTCATTTTGGCTAATTTTACAGAAGTCCTAAAACTGCCCAAGAAAATTGTTCAGTTTAAGTCTCTGACATTTGATTTCCTTTAATCGTGACTCAATGAGTAACTGTGTGTTTTTCTCACGCAACACAACAGCTTACTCCTCTGTACTTGATTGTTGTGACCACCAGCCAACAGTGTTTTAACATCCAAATTAGCTGCTTTTTCTATATAGGTCACAGAGCTCCTGGGAGCTTTGCTCAACCAGTGCTACCAGCGTCGTGACATTTTTCTCGGCCACAGGGGAGCTCTACTGAAGAAAATGGGCTTCATCTCAACCGCGGCGTCGGACTACAAGGTAACATTCCAATTTTCAACAAGGGCCATCGAGAGATCAATGATTCATCACAGTTTATTTCTACTATGCATAACTCATGACCCAGGGGCTTCATTACGCTCTTAGAAACTTTTACTTCCTGTGCATGGATGATCCACAAATAGTTCCTGTTGAGATGTCAGATGTGAGCTATCTATCTCAGTCCTTACATGTGGTCCTAACAATGTATAGTTGTTACAGCTTCTCCTACGAAGACATGTTTTATAATATTTCATCATTATCTGTTTATACACCAGCCTCTGCTGGTCAAATGTTTATATGCTGCATATGGATGCTAAACATAGATACTTACATACATACATTATAGCTGTTTTCTTTTTCTTCTTTTTTTTCTAAGGTACAGTGCAGTATATGTTTTAAATAACACATCAAAACCACCATGGAGTTTAGACAGGTATTATTTTGTGTTAATTATCTAAGTTATAAATTGTAATTGCGTGTGTGTGTGTGTGTTCATAGTTTTGTACTGTAGCAAATTAAATTGCTTGCTGAATCTAAGTTTAATGGTCAACTGTGATTTCAACATAAAAGAAGAACTTACTCCTGTGGCAGACTCAAAGAGACATTGCGAATGCAAGATAGAGAAAGCAAGACAGAATTTACAGCACAGTTCTGTCAGTTACAACACTGACACAGCAAAGACTCGTTCTTGGAGAAATGTCTTTCTGAGAAAGAACTGACAGAATACAGAAAAAAGTTGCTATACTTGCAATGGGTTACATGACTATGTGAAATGTCAAAGGGGTCCCTTGCAGTGATTTATCACCCCTCAGAGATTTATCACCATCGGCTCAACAGAGCACTTTGTCATCTTTCAGCCCGTTGTTTTGGTTTTACAGCAAACACATACCCTGTTTTTATTCATTCTTTTCACTCTCATCAGTGTCATTTCCAGAATGTTGAAGAGCCTGTGTTGTGAATGTTGTACTGATATTTGTAAGGTAGCTAAAGACATACAGTATAACTTCAAGTGCAAATGTTTCTGTTTGCTAATACAGTCGCCAAATCAACTCAAAGTTAATGTAAAGGCAATAGTTGCAGAAAACATGTGACTTTGAACAATATATTACTGAAATGTGGAGTTTTTCACGAGTTTTCAGTCCAGTCCAGTCCTATAGGGTGGCTTGATGACACGCTGAGGCCACCCTGAGCATACCCCTGCACATCTATCAGAGAAACAGAGATGAATTCATCTCGCCCACAGTGTTTCAAAGTTAGTCATGATATTTTCCGAACTCATCTGACACGTTTCAGTCGCTTCAGAATTGCTGAGAATTCATGTTTAGATTATTTGAACACCACATTTAATAAACTTATCGATATTTTTAATCATTCAAATTTGGCTGGGTGGTTAATAACACTTTCTTCTTTGGCCTGACAAACTCAGAACACATATTTATTCTTACTCTACATGGACTTTAATAAGGCGATAATGTGTCAGTGTTGTGTTTACAGATTGTTGCGCTGTCCCCGAGTGGCCATAAATAAATCAATGCAGCGCTGGAATCTGGATTTTTTCCAACCAAGTTAGAGGCTGAAATCTGGGACATCTCTTGTGTTTCTTGTCTTGTCAAACTTTTTTTGTGTAGCAGAGCATTATTCTAACTTAAAACATTTATCACAGTTTACAGACTCTGACCAGCTACCAAGGTAGCTGTGCACAGACACAGTCTTCCCTCACTTTTGGTTTTAGATAATCTGGCTAAACGTTTGGCTGTTCGTGTTTTTTTTTTTTTTTTGCCTCGTTAGACTTTCAGAAATATTCCTGTGTTCTCAAATTTTGCTTTGGTGAGCACATAATATTATGACTAAGAGGAATTATGCTCAAGGGTAGAAGATAAGCCCTAAATTGAAATAAACCAGAATAGTCCTCTGAGCATGAAAAATCTTTGGCTAAAAGAATTGTCTTCTTTAAACTAATAGTATGTTTAACCGTTGGAGCTCATCCAATGCGACATGTTGAGTACTTCACTGATATATTCACTTTATTCTAAATGACAGCATATTGAACTGCAGATCTGACACATGGCCTTTGCCAGGGGCCTCTGTATGACGCACCAGTGGCTGTGAGGTGTTTGGCCACAGTCCTGTGGAGAGCTCTGACCTATCGGCTCCTTCTGGACAGCTGCTGTCTCTCCTTTTATGTGACTTCATCAATCCTTGCAGTTAAGTCCCAAGCTGTGGCCACTCTCACAATGAAGATATGGTCTTTGTCTGCACTGCACGGACCCGCGGGATGATTTGTTGATCTTCATCATGGAGAGCATTTGTTCACTCGGATGGGCCGCTTCTGAATGCGCTCAGCGCAAGACGGACCTGTGGCATCGTGTCTGCGATTAAATGGGCCAAAGTGACCCCGTGTTCCTCTGCTTGCACTGTGAGTCACACGCCTCCTTGCCGCCGCACTGTCACCGGCTGTAAATGAAGGGTTTCACACTGTGTGTCGGGAAAAAAAAACAAAATTGCTACCTGTTGTTTATTGCAACTTGGGGATGCTGTTATAGATATAAAGCACACAACACAATGACAGTGACTGATCCTGGTTCAGTGTAGCCACTATAAAAGCATATGCCTGCTGGGTAGATCTAATCTGAAGCTGTGTCTCATTTCAGGGAGCTCCTCGTGAAAAAGACACAGGGTTTGTAGAGTGAACCAGCGCTTCTTACCCAATTGAGACGGTCTTACACTTGAGTAAGTTAATATCTGGGTGAATAATCAGGGTGGTGTTTAAAATACAAATTGACGTGAAGTCTGTTTCGTACAAAGTGAAAGCACCCTGTAATTGATAATGATTTGTATTCTATGTCGTTTGTCGAGGCAGCTGCCACAGTTTCCACTGTTAAGACCTCGGAATGGTACAGTACTAACCTACCACTTGAAATGGATTCGTGATGATTTCATGCTGGATTTCACACAAAGTACTTAATTCTGCTATTTGGGGAAATAGTGTTGGTTACCGCACCTGTCATTGCAGATGGTCCGGAAGGTTCTTCTGTTGCATCCTCTGCTGTTTAGTTTGGGAAGATTTGACTGCGTCATGCATATTCACCAGTTTCCTGTTTGCATTGTAGCAGTGAGTGTGGAGTTATAGCCCTAACATTAAGTCAGTTTTTTTTTCTTGAAGGCCATGGAAGTGAAGATTTCGTCATTGCACGGGGCTTCTGTCCAGCTTAGCTAACAAGAGCCAAAGACTGGAGGAAGAGGGATGTTACCTCGGGGATGTCATCATCAACTACATTACAAAGCCAAAGCCTCAAAACTCTACGATTCTCTTTGATAAAGATCCAAGTATCACAGAACAGCGGTGAATGTTGGATGGAACACGGTTGACACGGGAAAACAGGCAGAAGGAAGGAAATTGACGAAGACGGGAAGTAAACTAACGCAAGACACCCGAGGAAAGACTTTTCAATGTAGAATACTAAACCAGAAACCGTGACAGGGAAGTGGAAATAGGAAATGAGCAGTATTTGAAGTCAGTCAGCAGATCATAAAATATGATTAAGTTAGAAATAAAGCCTGAAATATAAGACTTGGTTCTCTCTGCATTTGAGATAAATAGAGGCCATGCCCAGTCATCACATAATGTAAAAGGTGAGAAAAAAATCTGTTTGTGCCTCTGTAAATATGCTTCTGCGCCACTTTAACTAATTCATTTTTTTAATGGTAAACTCTGTGCTATTGTTCAGAAGAGGCCAAGATTCTAAAACAAATCATCAAGGGTTCAAGAACTTTTTTTTTTTTTTTTTTTAATTTGGGTATTTCGCAGGTTCTACACAAAAAAAAACAAAAAAAAAAAAAACAAGTGCTTGTAGACAGGGTTTAATGAATCTGCTTGTCGTGATTCGCATCCCTTTTTTAGACTGCGCCCCTTGGACCACATCACATTAATAGCTGACTTCATTTAGCAAATAGGTTCTGAGCCTTGTAATGTGTAGGAGTTTATAATGAGTCATCTTTTATTTTGGAATGTGTGCATATGCTGTTTATCTTGGAGCGCACATTTGGAGTGGAACAGGCTCTTCCAAAAAAAAAGGGAAGATATACTTAGATATACTTATACAGCACGTCATGTCTTCAATACATCAAAATCAAAATTTCCAGAGTTGGAGATGCATTTATTGATTCAGAACTTTCCGAGTTATGCTGGAGTGTAAATCCTTTAAATGTTTATTTCCTAAGTACACACAGTCCCTGTCAGTTCAGCTTTTGTCTCCTGACGGCAGCCGTACTCATAGTATCCTCCTGAGAGACTTGTTCATTTTTTTCAAATGCTGACAAAACTTTACAAGACATCTGAAACAGTAAGCTGTTATTCAACTTCTGGGAGGATTTTCCTCTTCAGTGTTACACCGTTGTGCCGACCTGCAAAATACACAGCACCGGATGTGGTTACCCATTGCTTAACCTCCCTGGGAGCTGATCTCTATATCCTTCATGTTGTACTTTCTGTTGTTGTGATCCAGAAGGTTCCAGGCAGAAAAGGGAAGGGATGAGCAGTGAGAGGCTTATTCCCACTCCTGCTGCTCTACATGGGGGCCTGTCAAACTTAGTTTACAGGCTCGGCGCTGAGGACTAGCCTAAAGCCAATAAAGTAGCAACAAAACCTTCATGAATATATAATTTAACTCCGGACTCCCAGTGCCTAAACCCATCTACTTGTTTGGTTAAATGAGAACTTCTTTCATTGTTCAACAGAGTTTTATTTAATAGTCTCACTTATCAAGTGCTGCACAGAGAGGCCTGAACTTAAATTAAACATGGCAGCGCTGAGCTGTTCGTCGTCGGGCAAATATGACTAAATTCTGACCTCAAGGTTGATGCTATTATGTTGAAATGTGATGCATTTTCAGTCCCCCCCCCCCCCCCTTGTATAATAAATACAATGATATCTGCTCCCACTCCGAGCCCAGCACTCCATCATACATGCATCTCAGATAAATTAAACTGTAATTAAATTATTGGATGGCTCAGCTAGTGGAGCCAGCCAAATAACTTTTATCCTGGACTCGACGTTAAATGTGATGTAGACTCAGCTTTAGGCAACATGTACTTGTGAAAAGCTGTTCCTGTGGCTTTAGAGGAGCTTTTTAAAGACTGAGATGATGTGTGATGATTTTTTAAACCATTTGAGTCAAAACATCCAATTTTTTAAGCTATTTTCAGCAGATATTTGCAGGAAAAAGGTTGAATCGATTAATCAAGATGTAATCAACAATATAATCCCAAACTGCAGCCTGTTTAGGATTGCATAACGACAACAAAGTTTGCCTCGTCAGATCAGTCTATTCCAGGAAGAATGCTGTAGCTGTCAAGCTGCTAACATCAGCTTATTATAGTCCTGCCAAAAGAAAATAAAGATACCATGATAGATTTTAAATAGCTGCTGCCTGCCTATAAATGTCTCAGTTTCCTCAGACTAAAATACATCCATGACTGTCTTCCATCTGCACAAACCCTCTCAACGTCCTCGGTCATCGCGTTGCTCAATCAAGAGATCAAGCTAAACACAGAAACAGCATTTATGCAGTTACTATCGCAGGGCTGGAAACAAAGATACATATTCTGGAATCAGCTTGGCTTTCACTGCATCGTGGGATCCAGTGTGACTAATTTGGGCACAGTTACAATAGGAGTATTATAATTGTATTTGAGCATATGTTCTGGGTTGGAGTGGTCTGAAACAGAGCTGAAATATTTAGTTTAATTTATTTTTAAGCAAAAATGCTAAAATGTTCTGTTGGTCTAGCTTCTAACGTGTGAGAATTTTCTGCTTTTCTTCTCGCCTCGTGAATCAAATCCAGCTAAACACTCGTTTAAAGATGCAACAACGGGCTTTAGGAAACTGTGATGATATGTTATGACATTTAAAGGCAAAGCAATTAATGCGGAAAACAAGCTGCAGATTATTCAAGAAAATGATCAGTACTTGCAGCTCGATGTGAATTATCAGTCTTTTTTCCAAAGTTTTACATGATGATGATGCCAAATTTAGCCTCCCTTTATCCCCTGTGCTTTTAACACACTGTGAGTGGTTTCATTAAGAGGTTCTAAAATATAAAATAAGCTTCATCCCTAAATTCAGACAGTAATGTGAAAAAACTGAAGGATAAACTTCTGGGTTACATTACAGTAAGTAAGGCCACCAGAAGCCCTTTATATGTGTGCACGTTTTTCTGACGTGGCACAAAAAGTTATATCTGCACTCACGCACATGCACATAATCACACTCTCAGTTCGAATAAACCTGAGTGCCTTTTTACTGTTTCAATCTCCCATAAAAATCTGTCCCAGTCTGAATCCCTCCTAACCTTCATCACTCATCTCACACATTCAGATGAGCAAGAGTGAATATGTTGACTTATCAAATCATAATTATGTCAAAGCAGGATGCCGCTGTATTTATACCATACGAGCGGAGCATGATAGCTGCAAGCAACTCTCCTCAGAAGTAATTTCGTTTGAACTAATGAGCGGAGAGAGAGAGAAGTCGGCTCAGCGTTTGCTTTTAAACGCCTTTGATGAATGACTCCTGTCCCACTGGCTCGTGCTGTCATTAGCCTGACACCAGATAGAAGTGAAGTCCTAAAAGAAAATGGAAAATTGATTTACCTCAATTTTCATCCGGAGCAAATAGTTCATCCCCGTAATCCCACGCGACGGTGCACAGAGCGATTAGAAAACTGCCGGCGTGTGCTTCCTGTCGCACTCATGTGGAAAGACACCATTCTAATCAGCAGTTATGCCATCGTTTCAACGCGCTGCACCACTATTAATGTGATATGAAAGACAGACACCATGGAGTCTAATTTCGGCAACCTTTCAATGGGACTGATTTGGAAAGCTAGTTCTATTATAATTGTATTAGATCTGAGCATATGTTCTGGGCCAAAGTGAGAGAAAGGGTTTGTGATTAATGAAAAAGCTGCTTGTATGATTGCATGGCTATATTTATCATCATTTATAGAACACCGTGTAGATTTATATTTAAATACAAAAAGAAAAATGATGCCAGGCTCTGACAAGACAAGCTGATAAAAGGTACATGCGCAATGCCCACTACTTATACAAGACGAAACAGTCACGCATGATGGATTCACCATGAATACAATCAAATGTTCATATTGTTATGATCCCGCCTAAAGTTCACATTAACCACTTTGATATCGATCGTGAAACGTTCACTTCATTACACGAGTGATAATTTGAGAGCTCTTTGGAAGTTTGGAGGACAACAAATAACAAAACAGAAATGACAGATTAAAATGAAATCTAAATTAGGGCTGTCAAGCAATTAAAAATTTGATCTAATTAATTATAGGCTCTGTGATTTATTAATCTAAATTAATCACACACATTTTTCTCTGTGAAAAGCATCCAAACCAGCAAACATGTTTCAAGCGAAAAATATGATAGTTCAATATATCTTATATGAAACACCCCTGCCTGTCCACTAACACTGACATTGACCTGCAGCCCATTGAGGAAGTTCGTTACTCGTTAGTAGACTTTATCAGTTTGCATCTGAATGCCTGCTCGAGGTCGAGTGTGCCTTGGCGAGGCTGGCTGCTAACGCTGGCATCAAGTGACGCCTCCATCGTGTTTCCAGAGCAGGTGTGGGCGGAGAGTTTTCCGACTCAAAGGTGGCAGCAGCAGGTACCACGGAGTCAGATTCTTCTTCCTTTATTTAATGGCGGACGGCAACGAGCGTTTAAGGAGCATCACCGCCACCTACTGTGCTGGAGAGTGGGCTGAAGCTTCCTAACTCCAATACTGGACGCAGCCCAATTAATCTGAGTTATTTTTTTTTAGCACTTTATTTTTTCTGTAATATATTAATCAAAATGATCGCGCTAATTTGACAGCCCTAGTACCAATATCTCAATTTAAAATAAACATTAGTAGGTTAACCACTCAATTTTCTGATTTTAAAGTAAAGTAGAGTACAAAAGGAGTTTAGACGTACTTTAAGGAGTTTTTGACAATTGCTTTTATGCAAGCATCATGGACAATATGAAACATGAATGTCATGGATGAATATCCGTGAGTCATTATGAAGCTGATTCTGTCGCCATCCTAGCAGTCTTGCTGACGCTACCTCTTAATGCTAATCTAAAAAAATGGCAAAGATGGGGAGGGTGGGTGGAGCTGAGGGAGGATGTATTGCTGGAACGAGCCACCTGTGACCACACTGACCTGTCAATCAAAGTGGCCATGCTGTTAATCATGCATAACTTTAAAATAATTTGAATGTGTGAGTTCTACAAAAATGTACTCCCAGTACAGTTGTCATGAGTGTGGAAATTAGCTGCAGGGACCAGGCTGTAACCATGTGTATTTTTGCTATGAAGGTGGGAATTTTAATATGGGGACTTATGGAGACTGACTGATTTTGAAGCCAGCCTCAAGTGGTTATTTGAGGAACTGAGGAACTGTTTTTGGCATGCGATCCAACACGCTTTTCATCCACTCTGCTAATATGCTGTGGCTTTAATGTGTAACACTTGTTTGTGTAGACACATTTTAAATAGCGTAAAATGATATTGGAACTGTGGGGGGACATGTGTGCTTAAATAAGCTTTCTACTTTCAGGTATCAGTACTTTGGAGTAGTTGGATATAATGATTGCGTACTTGTGATGCAGCCCTGTCATGTCTGGAGGCCAACTATTGGTTGATTCAGTGCTTGAAGCATGGCATTGTGGGCAGACATGAGTATTGTTTTGTTTTTTTCTTTGTTTTTTTTTTTTTACTTATGAGTCACTTATAAATCACACTAAAAGTTTATTTCAACCTCTATAAAAAAAAATCATTTTCGAAGAATTGTTCTCCTTTGTTAAAGTTTTACATTTTCAAGGCTATTATAGACATAGCAGTCCTGATCTTTAATTAAAAACGTCTATCCATCTCTATACCAATCAGAGAAATGTTTTGCAGTAGAATGGTTAGAAGTTTCAGAAAGAAAAGAAGAAAATAAATTAATTGGCTGACTCATATTTCCACAGGCTGTGCCAAACAGCTTCAGTTATTATGGATAAATATATGAACTCTTTGCTCCAGAGTCCAGAGACAAATTTGCATATATATATATATATATATATATATATATATATATATATAATAAATGTATGTACGTATGGTTGAACAGTGGGTGTTCCTGGTGCTGGGCTGGGCAATATGAGGATGTCATAGCAACAATAGACAATGGGAAACAAGAAGAGGAATGGAGGTAAATGATGAAAGGGGAACATCTATCCAAAACACCAATGTTTTTTTTTTTTTTTTTTTATGTATTTATTGCACTTTGGCCGTGTTTACCATCTGTTTCATCTTCTCTGTTTTGACTTTATGTCTGCTGGTTATCTCAGCCTGCGGCTGGATGCCATTTCAATGCAGACAGCTCATCAAGACGAGTGACAAGTGTTAAGGTGTGAGTGTGGCCAGCAGAGGGAAGGGGAAGGAGGAACTAAAAATATGCTCCAGGATTGGGGTGTGAAGTTTGCACTGTTGCTTCCAGGAGCAAACCAGCACCTTAATGGTGTTTGTAGCTCTAAAACAGCGCTGTGACTTTTATTACCCTCTTTGGGCTGAATTTACCACCTGTGCTGCAACCTCAATCTGCGATGTCAAGACACAGGTGGTTCGCATTTGGCTGCTTGAAAGGCTTTCAGCAGAATGCTTTCACAATGTTTCACATTGTTCGACCAAGCAGAGACTGACTGGAAAACCATTGTCCATGCTCTATATGAAACACGGGTCTGTCTCCTTAAAAACACAGGAATAGATTGTCGCCATAGGTTCGCTAATGGCGCCTCGCGAAAGTTCAACAGGAGGGCAACTTCATTTAGCCTCTCACCTTCAACGTTTCTACTCATTATTACTTCAGCCTCGAGCTCTTTTCCTCCTTCCTGTTTTCTATAATCCAATTAGACAAATCCATGTTGGACTGAATCATCCAGTCAATAACACCAACTTTTCTCTCATGTTTGAATGATCCAATAACCAAGCCGTGTGTTCTTCATTATAATACACCTAATCAGCGGATATCCTGCTGCCTCCAGCTTGTGTTGTTGTTGTACTTGTCAATAAGTTATTGTTCTGAACTCTAGGGAAATATCTTTAAATATTAAATAGATTGCCACACAATCTCTGCTCCTGTTATTTTTAATACACATGGAAAGTGCCCAAGCCTCTTAAATACTCATTATATTTAAAGGAAGCACAAGTTCATATTTTTTTTAGACGACAGGCCAAGTAGTTGAAGTTTTCAAATAAAAGTCAATAAAACTGCGGAGAGGTTAATATCAGTAGCTGTTTTGGCTGGCAATGGGACAAAACCATAGACAGTGGTATCACCCACACGTTTCTGAAGAGTGGTTGTGGAGTTCAGGATGTGGTCAGGATCTCAGGATCTTGGCTAATCGAAAAACGGGCAAAGATGTAGATTCTTGGTGGGACGCCCAGGTGCGCTGAATGACACCTGGGAGCTCAAATAAGCCACCTGCAACGGCACATACTACAATGTGTTTCATAATCATATCGTAACATGCTTCTGCTGTGATGCTGGGCATTGGGGATTGACTTGTTTTGTAACCATCCTCAAGTGGCCGTTCAAGGAACTGCAGTTGTTGGCACTTATGCCATGGAGGTTGGCACTTGGACAAAATCCACACAGCTCATGATTTTGAATTAGATTGAAAGTGTGGTATGAATGCAAACTTGACGGACGTGACTGACCTAGCTAACATGTTGACATTACAGTTCCATTGCTGAAATATGTTTTCAACTGTATTTTTTTCCTTCTTTTGTATAATTAATAGCCTTAAATAAAATCCAGTTTAATGCCACTTCAGGTGATGTCTATGAATGGGGCAACTGTATGGTAGGCCTGCCCGGATACAGCTGACAAAATTGGTTGGGAACCACTGATTAAGACTGTGGAGGGCCATGGATGAACAAAAATAATAAAAATCATGTGTCATTTTTGTTTTGCTGCTTCTTTGACATCCTAACTGGCAGACTTCGAAACTAGTTCTCTGCCCATCGAGGTTTAACTGAACTACCTGACAGCTCTCCCTCTGAGAAATATTTGTGTAAGTAAAAATCCAATTTTCTGTTTTCCTGGATGACAACATCTGCCCGTCCTGTCTGTCTCTGAGAGAATTGAGATGACAGTTCTAAATGGTATTTTCACAACTGAAGTGCAGTCTCTATACTGCATCTCTCTCTCCATATATATAAATGTGTGTGTGTGTGTGTGTGGCTACTAATGCAATTCAATAAGCCTCTGTGTGATTTATTTACACTACCTCCTCCCCATCTCCTTTCTCGTCTGTCTCCTGTATCTTTTCCCCTATGGGAGGGGAAAGGGAACATCAAGCAGACCAGACTAAGATTCCAGATCTCAGACGACAGCAGAGTTCCTCAACCCCCCCCGCTCCCCATCTGCTTCAAAAATCTTTAATTACCAGACTAATTTCTTGTTAAGGACTGGTTTGTATTCACGCATCTGACACAAACCCAGTTGTTTACTGACATGCTGCTCCACTGAGACAGAGATTTCTTTGGCTTGCCGTGCTGTCAGTTCACCGTTTGCACACACCAGTCCCACCTTATCTGTTGTGTTTTGAGCAACCAGTCCCCATATTTGATCATTATTTCGATATTTAATTGATTTTAAAATTGTACTGCAATGAATGTGCTGGTATTTACATGTGGATGTTTGCTTGTAGATTTGCCTGTACTGTTAGCGTGGTAGAGACTATGTCGTGGTGTTGCATGTAAATGAATGTTTTTAATGGCTGGTGATTGTTCTGTGTCCACCTGCACAGGGACTGCAGATGGAAGTTAATACCTAAATCTGGCATAAATCATCTCCTGCCATTTGGAGATTAATGTATTCTGTGCATGTTTTAATAAAAAAAAAAATACTACCACTAATAATGATGCTAACAATAATAGGGGTGATTTTAAGATTCACCACGTGGAAGTTTTAGTCCATTTTTTTAAACAATAGATTTTTGATTTCAGAGGCAGACAAAAGCAGGCATATCTAACCAGAGACAAGGCAACCAGATGAAATTATCCATAGCAACTGTTGCTAGTTAGCTAACGTCATCTCCATGAATTGGGTGAAATGACAACTTTAATGTTCTGAGCTGACTCATCTTAAAACTTAAATATGCACCCTGATGTGAGTGAGACTGACGCTGCATGTTTCAGGCAAAAGGTCCTTGTCTGGCTGCTCGGTTCACATACCTGCCTGTATTTTAAAGCACCGCATTTTACTTAAAACATTGCAAGAAAGGGGCAGCATTTAGCTCAGTTGGTGGAGCAGCCCACCCTCGTGCGAAGGCTCAGTCCTCGCTGCTGAAGCCCAGGGTTTGAATCCGACCTGTGGCTCTTTCCCGCACGTCATTCCCCGTCTCTCTCATTGCAAGAAAAACACACGGTTTAAGGATGTGTTTGGCAAATGTAACTCTGTCTCAGGTAAAGTTCAACTGTGACTGGAGTTAACTGCAGCTCCACAACATATGCCCTTTGATGCGCGGCGCGGCGATGCAGCGGTTAGCACTGTCGGCTCAAAGCGAAGAAGAAGGTCCAACCTCAGCTGGGGCCTTTCTGCGTGGAGTTTGCATGTTCTCCTCGTGTCTGCGTGGGTTCTCTCTGGGGACTCCGGCTTCCTCCCACAGTCCAAAGACGTGCATGCAGTTAACTCTAAATTGTAACCTCTCGTCCAAGGTCAGCTGGGTTAGGCGCCAACCCCATCGTGACCCTGATGAGGATAAGTGGTCATCGATGGATATGCCCTTTGGCCTCCTTTGCCTTGGAAGTAAGGCTTGGATAGCTGACTACCGCACCAAACAATAGTATTTTTTTACATTAAAGCACCATGCACCACACACTTCAAATGTGGCTTTGCCCTGGTTACCGTTGCTAAGATATGATTGGATCTGTGCTCACAGGCACTGGTAAATCAGCCTGTCTGTTAAATGTGTGAAACCGCACTGAAAATAGCACAGTGCTAAGTGTAAGTATAGTGGGATTACCCTAATAAGAAAATCATTTAATAAAATGAATAAAAATGTTTTTTAAAAAAATCATGAATGCAGCTGTCGAGTCACTTCAGCCCTCTGTGCTCATTTATCAACGTAATTATTTTTTCATTGCTCTGGCAAAATGATGGAACTGTCTCACCCTCTTCCCTCCATCGAGGAGCACAGTCTTATCAACCCTTCCGCTTAAATATCCACCCTGATTGGGGTAAGACTTGGCCAGACTACTGTAAAACACAGCAAATCTAGCTCCATCATCTGCCGCCACAACAGCTCAGTGTATATTCATGCCTTCATCTCTTACTTCTAAATGAATAAACCTCTGTGCACATTGATGATGTTCTTTGCCACCATCAGGCCAAACTTCAGCTCTCCCTGTCTAAATATTGTCCTCTGCCCAGCGTAATGTTTTCTGTGATAGTAACAGCAAACTGAAGAGATGATTTGGTCTTGGTGGAAGGACTGTATTTTAGAGTGTTTTCTTGCTTAGCTCTTAAATTTGTATCACGCTTCGGTGGCTTATGCTAAACGCGGAGGCAATTGCGGCTCGGTGAAAGTGGTTTCAATCAGCATTACTGCGAGGCGCCGATGATCAGAATCAAATCCAGCGAGGAGCGTTAACTGTAACCACCCGTTTCTATGCCAGGAGCAGGACCAACGGAAAACAAGAGCTTGCAAGATTATTGAACATCCACCCCCACAAACACACACACACACACACACACACACACCACACACTTGCGCGCATCAAAAGAAGAGCGGCATGTTGCTGGAGCTGTCCGCCGGCAGCTCAAGGAGAGAATCCTTTCATTCTGGTCACTGTGTAATTTGACCTTCTGCGTTATGGCAGCTGGTTTTATTTTTAGGAAATGGCCTTGGGTATTGTGGTGTGACCATGGCACAATGTTGCACAACTCACATTAAGTGTGAAGCATTATTTATTTAAACTCTGCTGGGTTCCAATCCAATCCCAGCCAAAAAAAAAAAAAAAAAAAAATGCACATTTAAAACCTGAACAATATTGACATCTAGTGGTCTGGTTCAAATTAATTAACCCACTGTTGGAGATCATTTAGAGATGAAAACCAAGCTCGGTACTATCATCCTGTCAGCATGCCATACGGAGCATACGTTCTGATACCTGCTCATTAAATTACTTTTGAAAGATTCTCCTTGACGCGCCGCATTCTTCTAAACTCTGATGAACTGTCCGTGCGCCGTCCTCTTCATCTCCAGTTCTCTGCATGTGCGATGTGTGTGATCTGATGTTGACCGCGCAGCTGCTTTCACAAAGACGTGTTCGAGTTTGTTGTCTGCTGTAGTGAGAAACTGTCTGAAAGCGTTAATACCTAGGCTGAGGCTTTAAGTTATCCTGTCCATTCAAATGAATATAAAACCTGAATATCACGTTTAGTGTGTGGTCCGGTGTCCCTGCAGATTATCATGGAAGTTATCCAGGAGTGTGAGCGACACGTCTCAGTGTGACGGGTGGTCAGAGTCACTTTATTATTTTAATTCTGACGCTGATAATGAAATCATATTTTCATCAGGTTATCAATATCCTGCATACAAAACACGGTAAGAGAGCACAGGGAGAAGTGTCTCAGATGCTCGTTTGGTAGTCCGTCTTCTAAACTTTGTAGTTTTACCACACATAACGTCAAAAAGATGACATAGTCTAGTGTAAATGCAGTCAGATTCTCTGAACGCCATTTTCTTAGTCCTTCTCTTAGTCTGAATTCTCCTTTTCACTATTCAACCACACCCAGGGGTCAAAGAATATGTCACCACTAATGACACTAAATGGCGATCTGGCAGAATCTGGAAGGTCGACTGCAGCATTGAACTTTAGAACCATTCATCGTAGTTGGTGTTTGATTACTGACGCTCCACTTACAGCTGTGGCACGGGAGGGAGGTAGAGCGGGTTGTGCACTAATCGGTTTGATCCCCGGCTCCTCCAGTCTGCATGTCAAAGCATCCTTGGGCACGATACTGAACTCCAAATTGGATTTGAATCAAGCCCAGTTTTTCCAGTGAGTGTGTAGACAGTATCATCAACCAACATGGATTCGGGAAGATGGCCGATGGTTACCCAGGTATCTTCTTAGCAGATGAGAGTACGATGGTGAGGCCGGCAGAAACTACAGTCACTGTAGGCAGCACTGATGTTATGTAGCTCCCTCACAAAAAGAGCCAACCCTGGCAAATCGAGGCTAATAATCAACACGAAAAAAGAGACACAAAATCATTTTGCAAAATACATTTTCTCCTCCTTTGTGATTTCCCACCTTTGGTGAAAGGGTTCGATGGCTGTCCTCCCTTCAGTTGTTTCAAGGTGCCGACACCGCGCTTCATTTTCATTTTGCCATTTTGCAGTCATTTTGACTGTTTGTTTGTTTTCCCCGCGCAGTCCAGATGGTGTTGTCCGTCTGCCGTTTGCCTGAATCCATGTGAATGCAGCATCACTCACACTGAAACATGTAATAACCACCAGGCATAAACAAGAGCAGCCATGCTAGCAGCTCTGTGAGGCCGCATGAGTGCGCTGCATGACAACACGCTCACAGTGACACAGCTAACGTTCTGCTTTTTGGCATGGGATGTTGCGCACTTCTCCACCTTAGCTTAGCATGTTAGCGTGCTAACATTCGCTTAGTAGTACTAAACAGCGAGTAGAGCTAAGGCTGAGGGAATATCTTTAGTTTTGTAGGTATTAGCAAGTTTGAGCACTTTTCAAGGACTTTCAAGGTACCTAAAACCATGCATTTTCCAGATTTTCAAAGCGTTTATCATCATCATCTAAACCACAAATGCAAAAGAATCCTTTTTTTTATCCACACCAATGAATAGATATTGCATCTGCTGTTTGCTTTGCCAGCTGTTCATAATAACTTTGATTGCATGTTTTGATCATGATTATTTAATGCTTGCTAATTTCCACAGTAAGGGATCAACAAAGGATGAGTGAACATGCCAGGAGACAACAAACAAATACAACGACAAAAGATTTTTCGGTTTACGTGAGTGATTGTGTGGATGAAACATAAAACAAGCGATTTTCAAGCAGTATATTCAAATTTATGCCTAATTCATATTGGAAACACTTTCAAGACCCTGTAGGAACCCTGCATGATTAATGAAATCTTCTTCTTAAAACAGTCAGTCATTCGAGAAGCTGAGACCATTAAATATCAAGTCATGTTTTCTGATTTCAATGCGGTGAATCAGTTTTGAAATGAAGCCAACGCTAATCAAACGTATTTGTGTCACCCTGTGTGACCACCCAGTCTAATAAGCCAAGAGCCACCGCCTGCAGTCTGACATTAAACTCAATCTCTGAAATGAAATAAACTCGGCTAAATGATACATCAGAGCAGAGGACTCGGCATGAGAGAGACAAATGTATTTCGTATTAATATATAAAACCAAAATGAGATGTCAGCACTTTAGAAAAATATGCTCTAACACCTAGCAGAAGATAGATGGTATCACAGGTAATAAGTTTAATTTGAACAGTTCTGAGTAATGGGAATCTGCCGAATTTACATTTCAGCGTTTGTAGAATGAAACTTTTCAGATCTTCTCTCGGCACTTAGGGGCAGACACGGGGCTGACAGTGCGGTCACGTCGCAAAGTGAGGTTGGAATCAGTGTAATTTTTGTGTCACCGAGATGGTTTAACATAGACAGACCTGCTCTATGTGTGTGTGTGTGTGTGTGTGTACCCTCAAACACTTTTTAAAGCTTAGGGGAAAAAAAACGTGTTTGCAGCTGCAGGAAATTACTTTTGGCAACATTTTAGCAGCTACAGAGAAAAGGAAGTAAATTGGGCATGGTATTGGACAGATGTGAGTGAAAACTGTGAAACCGTGAAAGTATACATGGCGAAGGGTTCAGGCTAAAAAGTGAAATGTTGAATTAAATAAAAAAAAATCTTCATCTCCTGGCTGATGCACTGTGACATAAATAATAAGCCGATGTTCGGCTTTCAGCCTGAAAGTAAATAATGTCACACCTTTCCTATTTATGACTCTTGATGTTGGCACCGACTGCAATCCCTGAGAAATGTGATGAAATGTGTAAGATACTCTTGTCAAAAATTTCTTCAAGCGCTGGATGAGATGAATTTCTCAGGTAGCGGGAGGCTATTCTTTCTCGCGTCGTGCATAATTCTCTGTGGACAAGGTGGGGTGGGCGGGTGGCGCGCTAAGTTTGCTGCAGCCGCCGTCGCTTGTCAAGAGGCTCAAGAGGCTATTTGTTATTCCTCGTCCGTGAGAGGGACTGACATTTCCCATTGGCAGTTGAAGCGCATCTAGCGGTGCCCTCTGCCCCCGTCATCTCCCGTGGTTTGCTCAGCTGAAATGGGACAAAGCTCGCGGGGGCTTATGGAAATTCACGGGGGAGTTTCTGGCAAAGCCACATCCAGGGTTATATATATATATATATATTTTTTTTTTTTTTTTTTCTGGACAATGTGGTATGGTATAGTGGGACTGCAACTGCCTCTGGAGACTGGTGGATCACCTTATTACATACATTTACACAGGAAATAGCAGCATGAAGCAAGAGAGCAATATCAGCTGAGCAAAGATTTTTGGCGCGCTTCCGTTCCAGAAATATTCCACAAACATTACAAGAGCATTGACTGCAAAGAAGAAAAACACTCTGACTCTTGTTACATGCCAAACCATCTTTTTCTTGTTTTTGTCTTTGGCTGTGCTCAATGCATTGTTTTTTTTCTTTTCTTTTTCATCTACCTCCATTTCATAAATTGCATCACCTGCTGAGACAACAAAAAGATGGAATTTAAAGTGTACTTGACGGAGGCCCTACATGCTACAGCACGTGGGCAGCAGGATGAGATCCTCACACCGGGGATCACTGCGAACCTCAGGTTTTCTGAAGACAGTTTAAAAGGAGTAAAAACAAGGTTCATTTAAAGAGACTGTAGAACTCCAAAAATACCAAATGCACTTTCAGCGAGATGAGACTGGATGACCTGAAAATACAAGCACTGCACAGAGAGGGTGGGAGTCCAGGTTTAATGGGAGCTGAACAGCCCTGCCCCCCTCCCACAGCAGGTGAATCTTAACATGGCTAAAGTGTATCTGAATTGACTGATTTATGTGTGGTGCCCAGCCAGCATGGTCTTACAGGACATACTTGACAGGAGCAACGACCAATATGATCATATGGCAAATGACTGAGAGAGAAAACATTTCCAAAGATCTCCTTTACATAAGAGACATGTCCCACTGTGAAAGATACAGCAGACTTTGTCTGGCACACTTTCTCACCCAAACAAAACTAAAATAAGTGAGGCACTAAAAGATCCATTGGCAACAATTAAATTATGTAATAGTCAGTACTGTGGCCAGAATATGTGCAGCCTAAAGTCATTAAAAAAACATCTTTTTAGAGAGTAGGGGATCATTTCCAGACAAGTGACTCATCATTTGGTCCAAATTAAGCAATTCCCGAGTTCTTGTTTTCTTGAGCAATCAGATCACAGATTATGTCAAGTCGAGTCTTAGTTAAGTCAAGTGTAGCCCCTGCGCACTCCTGCATGCGGTCTTTATAAAGAGAAAAGACAAAATGAAAATGGACTGCACTTAGAGAGTGAGAAAACATATTGTATACGGCTAATGCTAGCTAACATCAGCCCTTACAGACACTTCCAACAAATGACCGACAGAGTTTGATGTTTGATGTTGCAGTCCGGCAGCTGTATTCAGCCCTTTTTCTACACACGTGAAACCATGGCATGATGACGTCATCCTCGGACAATCAGGTAGTGTCGCATGGTGCTTGACGGACATGGAAGTCGTGTCAACTCAAGTCCAATTCGCAATAACTCGAGACCACATCTCTGATCTTTTTCCTGCTATAGTTAGAGGTCAGCTAATAAAATTCAGCCCTTATCTATCCTCTCAGGTCAATAACAATGTCCATTTTACAGTATATTTTGTTAATAAATCACAAGCTTTCCTTCCTCTTTCACAGTTTGGTTGAATATAATACAGTTTCATTCATTAATATTCTCAAACCTTTCCTCCATATCTGCATGTAGTGCCAATTAGTTCAAGTGTTTGACTAACCTCTCAGACGTTACCTTGTTAGAGGGGTGGTGGGTGTTACTCATCCAGCTGCACCATGGTAGGTAGACCGATACTTTTCTTTTTTGACTACAAGGACTTCACTGCATACCCTTCACATCATGTCAAGAGATGTGACTCCAGGTCAGCTCACACAGTGCTCTTCAGAGTTTCCAGAGCTGCTGTCAGTTTCCCTTCTCCATCAGTCGGTGACACTGAGAGAAAATGTGATGACAAAACATAGCCTGTCTGTGTGTTTTCACGCTTTAAAATGTTGTACTGCTAAAAAGTTTGAACTATTGTAGCTGTGTTTGAATAATGCATGCTATTCATTATTCATGCGCACCCATAAATGCATTATTCAATGTGCAAAAAGTCTGGTGTTCATTCACACAATTATAGTTTCAGTGGAACGCTGACATTTTATATAACAGTCCATAATTGGTTAGCCGTCAATACTGGTGGTTTTGGGTAACCAGTCATCAGCAGTCATTTGGAAAACGACATGGTTTTTCTCTTCCCTTGACTGAACTACAGTTCAACCAAGGGCTCTGGTAAGCTAACATCTCTTCTCTCCATTTGCAGTCCTAGGGGCAGGAAGAGGTTTCACCAGCATGACAGGATGACGTGTCCCTTGGGGGCATTAATCAACTATGGACAGCTCTCCCTCATCTCGGAGACCCTCGGGGCAAATCCAAGGTCAGAGAGAAGATGTCTACTATTCTGTAAATTTGACAACAAACGAGTCCCATGATGATTCTCACAAAGACGAACTTATTGTCCATCCAAACCTGCGTCATTGCAGGCTTGAACAAGTCAGTGAAGGGTGTACAGATGATGGATGCAGGTGGACTGAAGTTGACGCTGACCAAGACAAAATTAGAGTTTGTCTTTCAGCCTTTTATTTCACAACACTTCAATGACTAAAATTTAGTCCCAGATTTACTCTTGTCCAGTGGCTTCCTGCTCACTATCTCATTTTCTGTCTTAGCTTCCTCTGTCAACATCCTCTTCGGTCTTTTTATCTCTGTCATTATGTCCATTGAGGCTGATGAGATTTGGTTACATTGCCTGGTAGCCCAGCTCCTATTCTAGCACAACATCAGCTCCGCTACCCGTCAGCATGCTTGAAAAACCCTCCTGTCTGAGTTCACACTCCAGGAAGCCCAGCTAACAAACTGAGCTAACATTAGCTAAAAGTTTACTTCACTGTCCATCAGGAAGCTCAACTACTGAGAGTTGATGCGCAGTGTACATCAGAGGAAAAGCAGCAAATATTTTCTCAATAATATATGATCCAGCCTCACCAAAATCTATCAAATATTTGTTGGTGTGTTTGACTTAGGGCCATAAAGTGTTATGTACTTCTCGCGGGTTATAGAACCCACACATTTCTGTGTGAGAACAGATGTGCTGGGTGTAGAGTGGGGATGACAGCTCTCTGCTCTGTTTGCCATTGCTGTTTGTTTGAAGTGAGGAGCTCATCATTAACTGGGAAAAACTTCATCTTCTCTGAGCTGTGGAGTTCCACCGGGGGAGCAAGAATCCATGCTCCATCACCCCCATCATGGCCGACCCTTCTCTCAGCTGTAACAATGTGCACTGAGAGTGTAGCAGGCCTGAATGTGAGCCTCAGTGTACGTACTACTATCTTTTGCTGCCACTGAAATTCGCTATAAAAACAGTTTTTTTAGACACTATATTTCCTGCTTTACAAGTGCACTCATGCCATGACACGGTTGGTATGCAGCCCAGGCTCCTTCAGAGGAGAACAAAGATGCCAGGTGAATGCATGATGGATTCTCGTCCTATAAAATGACCCAAGAGACGAGAGACACTTTGCGGGACATTCAGAGCGTCCTAACTGACTTGTCAGGCTAAATCACAAAGCGGGTGATGCAGCACTGCAGAGCGTCCTCCTCCCCCTTCCCATTCCGACGTCATAAATTTACTCCATTTTGCAAATTAAATTCTGATATTTTATATGATCGCTGGCAGGCGGGTACACTTGGAATAAATAATTAGGTCAAATTCAGGAGCAAACACGAGCGTAATCAGCAAGAACAAAGCCAACAACAACAAGAAAAAATATAGTTTCTATCCATTAACTTAGCTAACTTATGAAACACCTCCTTTCACTTCACCTTTTGTTCGTCTCATGCAGAAAGAAACACTTCTTTGGCGATAAATAACAAAATATAAAGTTAATTTCTTAAGCAAATTTGCTGTAAAAACTCTGGACATAATCATGGCCATAACTGTCGACCCCCACCAAAGCTTTTTCGCTGTACCTACTACACCTGAGCCACTATAACAAAATGTATTTGTTCATTGAGATACCAGATCTCTTCCCCCACACAGTCCTGGTCAATGTCTCCATCCAAAGGTAGATTAGTACCTGGTCTTTTTTTCTAATGGGAAATATTAAGTTATCCGTACTCAGATAAATAAAAGGGTACATTTGCTACAAAAACACTGAAAATCAAGTCACGAAAGATCTGAATGTCAGTTGTTAAACATGTCAAACCCCCTGTCAGGTCTTTACCCTGTTTGGGACTAACTTTAAGACTTAAAGGTGATGATGATCTTGGTGTGCTTGAACTTGACTCTGTGGTCTTTAAAGTATCATGCAGTGGATAAGACTCTTATCCAGTCCCAGATGGTTCCCATAGAGAAGTTCAGGCAACCGGCTGTCCGCTGCTCTCCATCAGATGTCTATTTTCAGTCAGTCTTCCTGTTGGGACTAAATATTTAATGTAACATTTGCATCTCTGCTGCTGCTGCTGTTCTCACGATGAACATCTGTTTAAGTCATTAACAGAGAATAGTAAAAAGCAACACCTCCTGTTTGTTTGGTATGGCGGTGCTTGCATGTGTTTTTTTTATATTTTGTTGTCTCAAGATAACAAAATTGACTAAGTCTCTGGTCACTGAAGTGCAGTCTCTCGGGAAGTTGATCCAAACGTTATCTCTCCACAGTGTCTGTGCACATTGGACAACTAGCTGCTAGCAGCACCGCACCTGCACACGTACGGCCACCTGCTGAGCTGTGGGGTTTACAGACATCCAGGGGGACCTCCCAGACCGGGACATCTGCTACCTCCTTTGTCACTATGAACAATATATGATTGATGATTGAATATATGATTACTGTAAACCCTGCATGTTAACGCATGTGGGTGAAATGATGGACTAAATTGGGGTGCAGGTGTGGGGCTCTCCATAAGGCTGAACTGGCAGAAAAATGACACCCCCTCTTGATTTTGAGTGATTATCGTGAATGTTGATTAATAAATTGATTCAATATTTTTGTGATGTGAGATGTTTAGTTTAACAACTTGCAGATGTCCAATGTGCACTGTGATGACTGGATGGATAACGCTCAGATTAGACATGAGAAAAGACTTTTGTCAAATGATTATCAAGAGAAAACAGAAGGGAAAAAAAAAACAGCCGCAAGCGCAGTCATTCTCAGCTTCCGCAGTTTGGAAAATGATTTGGTGCTAATTAAAACATATCCATATGTGGCTTAAGCTGCAGTCTACCCAGTACATCTTTGGAAAAAGGTGGACACCTGCAGTGGACTGATACATGGGTCCACTTTGCACAGTGGGCCAGTACTGCAAAGTCTAACAAGCACAGATCATCTGAACACTACATATAGTCAACCAACTGTTGATCCGCCAGCCGATAAACATGAAGAATTACTTTGCAAAAGTGGAACGTGATGCAATCCTCCGGTAATCCAAGCTGTGTCTTAAGACTGTGGCCGCTGATTAAGCTAATTAGGCGGCCTGACTGGCATCAAAAGGCCAATTTACTTGGACCAACGATACACGTTGGTGAGCGGCAGGAACACAGAACACACGTTTGTTGTGTGAGCCAACATATTGCCGTGACATCAGGCGACTTTGTCAGCTAGAAGTTTCAGACTTGGAATTCTGACTCGTGTCCGTTCCACTGCACTTTCCCATGTCGGAGGTCCTTTTTTCCCCCAGCGTGCTGTGTGCAACGGCCCCCGGAGACCAGATAAGCTGTTTTCAAAATCACTCCCTACTCACTATGAAGTCCTCTACATGGAACTCCCTGGATAGCGAGTAGGGAGCAGTGCATGAGTGGATGTTTTCAGACTGTGTGAACTATACCATGGCTTCCAGAGGAGCGCTTTTTTTCTTTTTTTCAGGAGACTGGGGAGAAATATTCATAGGTGCAGTCATGTAGGTCTTCTTATTATGTCAGCACATCTGATATACACCTGTCAGTCACAACACTGATTATTAAAGAAGCATGGAAAACAGATATTTTCAATATTTCCCCAAAAACCTTCACAAATTATGTTTCATTGTAAAGTTCCCCGTCTGTGATTGGACAGTTGGGTGATCTGTGCCATTCTCAGTGGGCGCTGACCAGAAGGGGCGACAGTGAGCCACGTTTTATAAGCTTAAAGGGATGATGACCGCTTGGTCCCAGATGAGGTCTTTACCTACTTACTGCACATATGCAGCTCAGGAGAAAGTGTTACTGAAGATCTTCTGGGAGTCCGTGATCCAAGCGTAAGCCTCATCAAGCTTCAGCAGTGTGACATTATAGACGCATCACCCCTTAAGAGACGTGGCACACATATGTGTCTTGTTACATTGGGGCGTCGTGTGTGCGTATGGCGATATTGGATTTTCATGTCAATGGAAATGTACTGTATATATATGAAACAACATGAACCATGACAGAGATTTTTATCCATACCGTCCACTCATGAACTGCAGACAAGGACTTTGGTCATTGCTGTGCTTTGTGTGCAGCTTCCATGTGTTGGTCTCCTTCCTATTCAGTACATTTCTCCCCCACAGACACACTGAGCCATTTTGGAAACCCATTTATTCACCTATTTGATCAAAGTTCACATTCTTTTTTTTCCTCTGTGCCCCTGTGACTATGGGTTTAAGGCAGTAGACATCGGGGTGTGTCCGGAAACTGAACGCACAAACGGGAACGAAAAGAGTTAAAACATGAAGGGTGCAACAAATTTAAAAAAAAAAAAAAAAAAAAAAAAACAGCATTCAGGAGACTTTACAGGAGTTCATTTAATCCCAAGGATTTCTGGGGGTGGGGGGTAGCTGTAGAGGGAAGAGCTCATACAGACACTTCACTGTACATACAGATTTACACTGTGTGGGGACATGATGTATGGTCTTGGCTTGGTCAGTCCACCTCTGGGCTGAGCAGAATTCTGTACAACAAACAGCTGGTGCATCCCAACTCCACACCTTGCACTGTTTGCATGTGTGTGTGTGTGTGTGGGGGGGGGGGGGGGGGTTCTCTGCTGATAAGACATGTTCCAGATGGCACAGACAGATTGCCGCCTCGTCTGCTGGTAACCTGGTCACACAATATACTCTAATACTATTTATTACATGGAGGCAGAATATTTAGAACGCAGACTGCGGTGCGGGCAAACTGAGACGGCACCGTATTATCATTCAGTCATTTTCAATGCAAACTGGTCAGGTTGTAGAACTGGGATGCAGACTGGGCTGACAGCAGAAAGGGGAACTCGACTCTGTTAATTGCGTTTTTCGGACTGGTTTGTCTTTCCCCCCCCAAAATGTTGCATCTGTTCCTCGGACAGGGAGAGACGCGACGTCGCTGTCCTGCTGGCTGAGCTGTGTGGTGGTGAGGCAGCGGGGCCGAGCTGCCCACGTTTCTATGTGTGTCCCTTGATTTTGTAAAACCCACACTTTGTTCTGATAATAAAATCAAAAGCATGAAAATAAAATGAAAGTATATATAACTCTTTCAGGTCCATTTTATGTATGATTGGTGTTCCTCCTCGGTCGCTCTCATTCCTCCTCGCTCTCGTTTCCGTGCTCCATGTCTTCCTCTCCGTTAGCTTTGGAATCTGTTCTGCTGTCGGGGTCGTCCTCCTCCTCCTCCTCGTCGTCGTCCGCTTGTTCCTCCTTGTCGTCTTCCATCGCCTCCTCTTCCCAGTTCTGAGAAAGGCAGAGAAGTAAGAGAGTTACGGCGAGAACATGACTGGTTCACTCACTGGTGACTGTCCATCCAGTTTCCCCTAACTTACATCGGAGTCGTTATCGGGAAGTCCTTCGTCACCAGAGGCCTCGTCTTCATCGGATGATTCTGTAAAGGGCGCACAAAAGAAAACAAATCCATCAGCTGATACTGCTAAATACTTTCCACCGCATCAATGCTGGCACGGCTCCACTACGTGTGAGAGGGAAAAAAAAAAAAAAAAAGAGACAAAGCCCTCCGTGCTTTCGCTTGTTTATACATTTCATGCGAGAGGCGGCAGATATTTGCATTTCAATGCCATAGTGGGGGCCATTTGGTTATGACAACAATACTGACTGCGCGGTGCAGGAGGGAGGAATGTCAATATGATTCGCTGGAGCTATCTGCCACATCAGGTCAGCCGGGCACCATCTGCTGCGCGCACACGGTCACCGGTGGTCTTTGGATACATGGTTGGTTACTGAATATTCAACTATGGTGTCTGTTAAATACGCTCATAGAGCAGGAACGTAAAGCAGAGGTGAGGACTTTGTCAAAGTGGGAATGCGATGCTCAGGTGATCCAAATGGCTTCAACACTGGACACGGATTAAACGTATTCTGACACTGGGCCTTTTTTTTAAAAACCAACAATACGTGTTCGTTAACATCGCGGACGTCATTCGCGGTCATTAGCAATGAGTCAAATCATTTGCTGAGTTGGGGGCTAAAAATAAAGCAGCTTTTATGCTGCATGGCCTCAGGGCAGCCCTGTTATCTGCCTGAGCCGTGGCTGACTGCTGTACGTTCACACGGGCGTAAAAATCTAATCCTGTATTCTGCAGGTTCTCTAATTACGGCGGCTCATGCTACAGAATGCTTAATTAACGCATTAGTCATGCGACCCATACAGCCGACGACCAGGACAATTAGAGAGCGCGACTGTTTGCAACTGAAAGATCAATTAATCGCACAATCTCATCCACTTCCTCGTCTGATACGACTTCCTGTCACCGGCTCGGCGCACGGCGGCATCCACGTCGCGCTGTAACAACCTCCTGCTCATCAGCACCCATTATAAACTTTTTTTTTTTTTTTAATGAACCTTCACATCCTGGACCACTGACGGATATTGAAACACAAAGCGCAGCTTAATTATTTCACGAAAGCCAATTTTCTGCGCGGTTCAATAAAGCGGCTCATACAGTACGGTAATGAGAAATGAGAGTGAACAGAGCGGGCCCTTGTTGTTCTGCTCAAAAGGGAGGATCTGAACGCTGCCGGTCAGGTTGCCAGGCAACAGGAGTCATGTTTGCGTGCGGTGCATCGCCAAGAGTGGCTGCGTGATGGGCAACACTGCCTTCATAAATTTTAACCGATTCGGTGCAGTCTTCATGAGGCGGCCCGAGTGATTTAAGGTGAGCGCACGAGAGGAGCGGCCGAGCGCGCTCTGTTTGAGGCGCCGGCCTTCACGTGTGACCCGTTCTGGCAGTCACTCCGGTCCATAACGATGAACAACCGACGAACCGGAGGTCGACATGAGATCATTTTATTCCGTCAGCTGCCACTCGCGCTGCTCATCACCGGGACTGATACATCAACGTCCTGAATGTACAAGATTCGAAGGGCCGAAGAAAGGATGACGCCACCGGCTTTAAAGAACACAGACGGCAGGGGGGGAAAATAGAACACTGGTCGGAGCGAACATAAACAGTGACATTGCAAGAACAAACACTTACCCTCCTCATACACCAGCTTGGCCGTGTGGTCAACATCTGCAACTGTGTTTGTGCTGTCGTTTGTCGCCACCTAGTGGTAAAAGGGAAGCTCAGGATTGCAGAGGCTCATCCACATGTCACATTCTTCAACGCATCGTCACATGAACAAAATGACATTGACTGAAAGAGAACAATGTGTATGACATTTTCCTCGAAGCACACAGGCTCTCTTCAGGCATGCCGCTGCACAACCCATCTAATTAAGAGCTGCATGTTTTCATGACACCCTGAGTGGATTAAGTCAAAGAGCAGAAACTCTGACGTGCATTCTTGGGTAAAGAGGCATGAATAAAGCTCTTGTGAAGTCACGCCTCTGCCTCAGCTGTCCGTCTAACGGTGAATTCATTTGTACAGGTGGTGATCTTTAAGGTTTGTTGTCAGAATGATGTGTCACATTCACGCTGTGCTGTAGTGTTTTGACTCTGAACACACACATGTCTGAACATCCAGTACGCGGTCAACATGGACCTATGATGAAGCGTGTCTGGTCATAAGCGGGTAGGTCAGATGCTGACAGATTTACACTTTAAGAACTGATAACCGTCCTTGTAAAAGCTGCAGACACGATTTATTCTGACCAGAGAACCTATGAGGAAGAATCCGTGTACACGTTAATAAACAGATCGCATTTAAGACTACGTGGAAAAAAAAAAAAAAAAAAAACTTCCTCCACAAGGTCACAAGTGTCAGCTTTGCATTTTTGGAACAGATAATCGTCCTTGTGGGACTGTTGTGCCTCAGGACTCGGCTGGAAAACTATAAATCTAAACTTGTGCAGGGAAAAAAAAAAAGTACAGTGAGAAGTTCTGCACCGTAACAATGAATGTATACTCAACACAAGTGCGCAGGAGAAATGCATTAACCGTGATAAAGGTTAATGCATTCCGCTCCCCCTTCTTGCTGTTCCCTTGTTGATCTATCTCGCAAAGATCTTCCGCTCTGATTGCAGCTTCCAAAAGGTCTTTCTTATGACAGTAAATTGGAAAAACTTGTGGACAAAACAGGATTTTTGAAGGCACTGCTGGGACTTTAGGAAACGGTGATCGACATTTTATGGACCAAACAACTGACTGCTTGAGAAAATGATCAACAGATTGAAGTGTTCATTTAACCAGCGCTAAAAGCGAATACCCTGTGCTCTTTGTTGGACTTACCTGTGTCATGAGCAGATACAGCTTCCCATGCAGCTTTGTTAGTTTGTGGAACATCTTCACTCTGCTCTCAATCATGTGATACAGCACGCCCAGCTGGGTAACCAGGTCCGGAAGCTGTTGAACACACAGACGGATCAGCTGAAGGTGAACAGAATCATTCAACACAAAAACAAGGCTGCACTCGACGATGGGCAGACCACTAAAGGTCTCACCCACCTCCCCCTTCGGCGACTGCTTTTATATCACGCGGCGAGTACAGTTCACCTTTGCGTGAACTCTCGTGGACAGTTTTTAAAGCGTTCTATTGTTAAAAGGAAAACTTCTGTCTGTGCGACAGGGAAAATCAAAACGTTAGCCGGCTGATGGTGAAAAGGTCACAGGCTGCCTGCAAGAATCAATACGCTTCCTTCTGTTCTGAGCGCCAACATGCACAGTAAATAGACCTTCAGCTGCTGGTTATGCCATGTTGGTGACAAACTGACGGTCAGAGGCAACCACATGAAATTAACCGAAACTGAATATGAATTTGGACAAAGGGAAGTTATGAAGTGCACTCACCGATGCCAGGTATGATGTGTGGTGCATGAGTACAGCCTTCAGCCACCGTACCATTAAAACTGCCCTGTGGAGGAGAAGACATGCAAACGCTGTGTAACGTGGACCAACGGTGAACTGAATCAAACACTGAGACTTGATCTGCCGGGCTGATACTTACGTAAAAGGGTGCCCTTGGAGCCTGTTTGTGAGCTACAGGAAAAGAGAAAGAGGATGATTAGAGGTCGCTCTGAGTTACCGCAGCTTCACTCAGAAAACCCGACGCAGTGAGAGAAGAGCTGAGGAGGTTAATGCAGCTCAGCCTTCAGGGTGAAGGACAACTTCCTGGCGTGTCTCGGGAACACGGACGGGTTTGTGTGTCGCACAGAAAACTCACCTCTTGCACCAAAGGTAAAACAGCAGGGAGGGGTAGCCGGGCGACTGTCTTCTTTATCACCATGTCTTTACGAGTCTGAAAAACTTTCTGGAGGGAGAAAGAGGGGGAAAAAAAAACTCAACCAAAGTCTAAAGGTCCCAGTTTACACCACAATGAGTTTCAGCAATCAATGTATATTCTCATTGTTTATTTCACCCGCTGTTCATGTTAGCTTTAATTCTATGTTTAGTCGTATGTTGGACTTATGTAGATATGAACAAGTGGATGCAACAACTGAAGTTGGTTTGATTTCAGAGCAACCGAAGAACACTTACATTGAGGATGTTGGCGTCGCTGCTCTCCAGGCCCTGCACCAGCAGCACTGCAAAATTGTCTGTCTGTAAAGACGCTTTTCCTTTAGGTGCCCCCTTCTCAGCTGAGACTGAAGACAGATCGATTTCTCCTAGTCGCTCCGCTATCGACACCTACAAGGGAAAAGACCTTCTTCAGGTAAACAGGAATTGGCCCATGACTGTTCACAAGTTGTTTGGAGTCTGAGCCTGAAGGCCATGAGAATGGGATGGGATGGGGGGGGTGTAGAGTACCACTGTTTGATAGATCACAGACACTGGACCCACCTCTTTGGTGTCTGTGTCTTTTTTCCTCTTCTCTGACCCCTGTGAGGTCCCCTTGATTGGGGCTTGGTGACCGGGAAGCCCTGGGACCAACACCTTGCTCTTGGCGTTGACAATTGGGGTCTTCACCTGGAGCGGAAAAACAAATCACAGGCTTTCATCTTCGGTCACAGTTACAGCGTCACGGATTGGCAGATAAGAGCGCGCATGGTCAAAAACACATACACACACCATACTTGGGGTGTTCTTCAGGAAGATTAAAGAAAGACAGACTCGATTGTTACCTTGGAAACAGCGGTTTCTATGGAAAGGGACAAGCTGGTCTGAACATCCCGGGTCAAGCAGACATGTCTCTCTGCTGTGTTGATCTCCTGTACAGACGAGGCAGACAAAGCCAGACTTTGATTAACACACGACTGATCAGAAACTTTATTCCTCTAAAACTAGCAGCTGGTGAACATCTTCAAAGCCAACAGTTTACCAGTAAAGACCGTGATGAACCGGGAAGTAAAACCTGAACAGTCACGACTAAACAACCAGGATGTATTATACTGCCATGAATTTAATATTACTGGATTTAATTAGAACCATTTCCCTGGTGACTCATTTGGTGTCTGCGCACTAACACGAACACATTAGTGTCTCGGTGGATATCACTTGCTTCTTATTAAAACTCCATTTTGGTCCAAATGTAATAAAACATGTTTGCTTAAAAAAACAAAAAAAAAAAAAGAAGTTATCCAATAATCTTGAAAACATTTCAGCTGATTGTTTTTTGTTCTGCTGCTGGTCTCACATGACGATAACCTGTCTATGATGTGAAGACGCTGCTCTATCATATCAGCTTAGCAAAGCATGGCTGTCCAGGCAAACCTCCATCGTGGTCTAACCCAAAGACAAACGCCTCTTCGTGCGTACTGACCACTTTCTCCATGACGGGCTGGAGGTGGTTGCCGTAGGCCAGCTGCACAGTCCGTGTGTCAGCTCCGAGGGCAGCAGCCAGCAGGGGGATTGGCACCGGGGAATCCTTTGTGTCCGACATCTGCACCGTACACGAGGGTGACATGGGCTTCTTACAGGGCCTGTGGGCACAGGGGTTTGGACGGGCCATGAGAGCGGCAACACTGAATAAAATGTGTTTTTATTATGATCAGCAACATAGCGTGTTTAGAACATGTAGACTTTCTGCAGAGAAAGTGAATGTGAATGTTCCTTCTTCTGTTGGACATGCAATGTCCCATAATAACCATTAGGGGGCGTAAACACCAAATATGAGCTAGTGAACCAAAAATGAAAATGACTTCCAGCATCCAGGGAGGTGCCCTGCATCTAAAATAACACCTGTTTTAACAGAGCAATTCAGAATTGAGCTGTCACAGAAGAGCAAGCAAGCCTTTCAGCTGTGACGCCAGCCGGCTTTGTGCGATTCGAAACGTACGCTCAGAGAGAACAAATTAAAACGGGCTAAAAACAAGACAAGGAATTGATTTTCCTCAAGTGCTCGAATGTTTCATACAGCTACTTTACGCTGCCGTGTGCCGCCCAGCACAGTTTACAGTGTTTTTACAGCCTTACCCATTTAAAAAGTGCTCAAAGAGATGCAGCTGCCCGTCCTTACACACCACTGCCAGCCTCACCGCCTGTGTGAAAACAAAGCACCACACACACACACATTTGCATGTTGTAAATCAGTAATGTAAACAGGGAATATCTGCGGAGCTCCAAACATAATTACACCAGTTAAAGCATGCTTAAATCCTCTGGTGTTCCTAAATAAACACGGACGCACAGCCACAGTGTCCAACACTCTCAATAAGTCAAATTGGGTTCAGTCCAACAGAAATCGTTACAGAGACATCTCTCTCTTCTGACCTCTTCCTTGCTGTTGGACGTGACGAGGTCGACGTGCTGCGGCTCGTCCGTCAGCGTGAAGGACACCACCGAGTTCTTGTCCTTTCCGTCCTCTCGTACTTGCCTGCGGGGAGATGGCGTTGTGTCAGTTCCACTTTTGAACGATGTCGACTACAGAGCCTCACGGTCAAGCACGTACGAGCTCTGACTGTCACTCACCAAACACTGAGCAGTCGGTCATGTGCGGCGCCAGACAGGAAGTAGAGGCCGTTGCTGTCCGGAGGTCTCGTGGTGGCGAAGCGCAGGGTCGTCACGGCCGTGGAGTGGCCTGTGAACTTCTGCAGGGACGACAAAGAGCGGGAGAGGCGGGTCAGTTCAGCGCTTCTTTTCGACCCGGATAGTGTGGCTATCCACTCGGTCATGAGTACATGAATAAAACGGACATGAATACAGATCTTGTTCGAACATGACGCTCACCCTGTAAACCTCCTTGGTTTCCAAGTCCCACATCTTGATAATCTGGCCAGCTGAAAGCAGCAGTTTGCCATCAGGGCTCACACACAGACTGGTCACTGCAGCGCGGTCCGCCTTCCACTTACTGGATCAAAAAAACAAAAACAAAGAGTCAATGACAGCCGTTGGTGCACAGGTTTGTCTCCTAGCTGTCCTTTAGATGAGATTCTAGCCTCCATACTGTGACGAGCACAGACTGTGGTAACAATTCCTCCATTATGTTTACCGGCGCTGCATTTTTCCTTATTATGTTTAAGTGGGCCTGAAACTTTACAGCTACGTTCAGCGGCGTGCTGTTTACTCCGGCACTCCACCTGATAGCGGCGGGAAAGGCGCAAAACACTCTCGCCACTCTCCAAGCGGTTTGGGGGAGCGCAAATGGGCTTCAGTGAGCATCAAGTGAGGATTCATGGAGACATTACTGTTCATGATTGTACCGCCGGCTGAGCCGATACTAAATCAGTCAGTGGAGAAAAGGGTGTTTACGATGAAATACAGAGATACTAAACGCATGATGGGAGAACCTTCAATGATGGGGCTTGTTGGTATATTTCAGTGTCAGGTACTGACTTATGTGCTACAGCTGCTTACTTAGAGACATTAGGCTCCTTCAAAGCTGAGCCCGTAAAGAGAGTACCCTGTGCTGTTTGCAGGTTGTAGGCAGAGTTCTTACAACATAAACCAGGTTTATATGAGCCAACCGCAAACACAACACGAGGAGCTGAAAGTTTAGTGTGATGAGAACAAACACGCACAGATGGAGCACCAGAAAAGTTGATTATACTTTTTGTTCTATCAAATATCCCTGGGTGAAAGAATAACTGAACTCAATCAATAACGTGGCACTCTACTCTGCAGAGCAGACTTAATGAAAATATCTCAGACAGCCTGTTTCGCCCTCCGCTCCTCACAGAAATATTCCTTCCGCAACAGCAAGTTTTTCTAACACTGAATCTCTGCTCAATCTGCTTTGAAGCTTAGAATTATTGTCTTGTTCGAATAGAAAATGGTAAGCAATCAAGGTTTGAATTAAGTGACTGAGCGCTTCACCGAGGGGATACAGGGAGAGAGTTTTCTGTGCTCACAAAATGCTATTTTATTATTAGAATTATTACTATTAATACTGAATTATTAGAGACTTTTCTGTTTTTTTTAAAAAGAGGATGCTGTTTACTGAAAACTGGACTTTTGTTATTGCATCCCATGTCCTGTCCTAAAACAGCTCTGACAACAGCAGAGACAACATACAGAGATTAGATTAGGACTGAGCATGGCTTTAATATTAGATTCCACTTCTGCCAATAGATCCTCCTGAATGTTACACACTGGACATTCAAAGGAGTATGTCGCAACGTTGTGGGCACACATTCACAGTCAAATAGGAAGAGGGGGAAACAGTCCACATGAAAATGACAGATGGTAGTTTACGGTGAAGAAAGGGCAATGTCAAAAACCTTATGATAGCACCTGTCGCTAACTGATTCTAGCGCAGCTGGAGATGAGCGGATGATACTGAAGCTTGTTTCAAATGAAGGATACCAACGTGGACTGATGAAGTCCTGACAGGTTAACTATGTGACATTCATATTACATATTCATATTACAGGGATGAGAAGAGTGGAGAAATAATAGAAATGGTGATGTACACTAGAAAATGACAAATCAAAATGCAGTGTTAAATAAACCACAAAGTAAAAAAAAGGAGCCCACAGTGACGTGGTGCATTAATATTTCAGATCAGAAAAAATGGAGATATCTAGGTTTTATGGAACGCATCACATCTGCACTTAATGCAGCACTTCAGAGCAAAAAGGGGTCGCCGCTTTAATAACGCACAGGCTTCTTGGATTTTTATTGCACACATACTGAAGCCCCAAATCTTTTCGGCACAAACAGAAATAAAGCCTGAAAGCTTCATCTGCCCATTTCTAATAACCGCTGAAATTAAACTGAGCGGTTGTCTGGTATCTCTTGTCGAGCCCCCATCTGCACTCGTAAAAGTTCGTTTATGACCGAAAACACACACTGTGTAGCGGCGGTTTGAGACCAGAGGAGGGACTCCGCTCGAGAGAAAATTACAATAAAATGCACTGCGGGCAGCAGATAACACATCACCACAGGCAGGAACAAACGTAACAGAAAATATATTTACAATTTCAGTGTGACAAACTCAAAACACCAATTTTGTTTTACACATTTTATCTGCCTCTGTACTGCAGGCTAAGGCTCCCACGTGATGCGACGTGTTGATCCTCTTAATAAATCAGCCCAAACCCATTTAGATTTTGAACTTAACAGTGTCACTCGTGTGTGTTTTGGTTTAGCCGGTGCTGGACACAAAACTGGACACTCCTACATTATTTCCTGTGTTATTTATCCAATAATTTCACATTTATTTTTGTTTTGCAAAGTTCTATTTATTACTGATCCTGTTTTTTGTCCAATTATGAAGCACCTCTGGCTGCACGTTTGCATGAACGGCGCTAGAAAAATCGTTTTTAAGAACATTACACCTCTACAGACAAACTAGATACTGACCTCCGCGGCTTTCCTGTCTGCAGGTCCCACTCTACAATGTTCGTATCATCCGAGCCGCTGTACAGTAAACTGTCTTCAGGGTGCCACTGGACACAATTTACCCCTGCACTGTGGCCTCCGTCCTGACAGAGACAGAAAGTCGTGGTTAGCGGCGCCAAACACTTTTTTTTCCCCCCCCACGGAGACAAAAGCATACAGGTTGAGGCAGGATACTGAGTCACTGGATAGGATACTGATTCAAAGCCAAGCTGTCCACAGTGTGGCATGACCCTCAGACTCACCAGGGTACAGTGCAGCGCTCCTTTTGCTGTACTGTAGATGAGCACAGTGCCCGCCGCTGTGCCCATCGCCAACAAATCTGCCTTCTCCTCCACCTGCACCGCCTCCGATTTCCTCTTCTTCCTCTGAGGGCCCTCCTGAAACACAACACACAGGCGGTGTTAACCTGCTCACCCGTTCCTCACAATGACGGAGGTGTGAGGCACGCTCCGTGCACTTGGCGGCTGCATCTCTGCTTGATTTTAAGATATTATATATCTAAATAATATTTTGGAACTATGCGGTGACAAAATTAAGTATATAGTCTTTGACTGATGTAAAAAGTTACAGTTACACAACCTGCTAACAGTAGCTGATACTACAAATGTAAAATAAATCACATCATCTCGACACACGCGTTGCTAACCGGATTAAAAAACAGATTTATGGCTCCGTGTTTACATTTCTGTCTTGAACTGAATGCCCTGACTTCTGCGGAGCTCTTCACAAATTGGTGAAACTTTTTTTGAAGCTCTCCTTCCAGAGGTGTCATGGTGGCACGCTTCTGAAGCTCCGCTGGCTTAGTGCTAACTTCAATAACGACTTTATTAGCAGCACTAACAGGCCCGAACACAATAACATATGCGCGGTTGGGTTAATGTATTTGTGCCGAGTGTCCTTTGGAGTTATTTCACCCCGAAATATCAAATTCAGACACTGTTCGTGTTTTCTTGACTACCATGTGGGACTAACATGTGCGTCCTGCGCAGCTGTTGAAGGCTAGCTAACGGCTAACGTGGCTAACCCGCTAGTCAGACACGAGAAAGCGCCTTCATTAACACACCGCCGAGGGTTCAGAGACTTTCTAGTCCTTTCCTTTATTAATAGTTACGTGTTTGTTGTTTTAACGCGTCCACTTGTAAGAGAAACTATCACACACAGCTTGCTAAGGCCTTGCTAGCTGCCGTGGCTAACAGCAGGGCACTCCAAAGCTGCCTTCACGTACCTTCACTGTCCGGCATGGTCCCCAGGCTATGCAGACACAAGTGGCGCTCAAATGGGCTGAAGGCACGTATTCTTGGTGAAGTGTTTTACTGTCCGTGTTCCAAATGCGAAGTCTGCCATCCTGGGCACACAGCGCTAAGTACTGTCGTGATTTGGGTGAAAATACGCAGGGTAGCTGCAGCGCAGAGCTGCCACCATCGGCCGCCATTTCTGAAGCACTGCTTGAGTCTGCGTGCGTGGTTTACACGAACCACGTGTGGCATGCTGAGGACATGCGCGTTAGCAGCGTCAGATGCACCGCCCTCTCATTGGTCGACCGCCACCAGACAACAAGCTGTTTGATTCATGCTGCCTTCAAGTCCCCTCGTTACAGCCGAGCGCCAAGCTTATTTATTTATTTATTTATGATAGATAGATAGATAGATAGATAGATAGATAGATAGATAGATAGATAGATAGATAGATAGATAGATAGATAGATAGATAGATAGATAATGTTAATAACAGTATATAACAACAACAACAACAACAACAACAACAACAATAATAATAATAATAATAATAACAGTATATAATAACAACAATAATAATATATCTATAGAGACACATAGAAATGTATAAATAGAAATTTAATTAGAGGTTTTACAGCAGTTTTTTTGTCTAGTGTGTATGATTTAGGGGCCTCTGTTTATTGTTCAGTTATCATGGAATATAATATAATAACAATAATAATCTATATCATATAATAATATAATCTTAATAATAAGATAAGATTATAATTGTTAAAAAATAAGACTTCAGCATGAGCCTTTTGTACCTACAGATGCTGCCATGTTAAACGACTTTGTTTCTACAGTAGCCCTGAACACACAAACTAGACACGGTCTAAAATGTTTGTTATAATGTTCACCACATCATAGTTTATGTTGGAATGGGATGGTGAGGCATGAAGCTTGCAATCAGCAACTACAGCCTTAGATACCCTTTATCGTACACACTGACACAGAGGTTGCAGAGGTTCAAGAGGCAACCTCTGGTGCTGGGAAATAAAAATGCGATGCTGAAGTGCTAAAAACTGTAATTCCTTGCCACCTGAGACAGGTTGTAGAAGTGAGTCTATCTGTATAAGTGCCCATAATAAAATGTTCAATTCACAGCAGAAATAAACATGTGTACGGCCTGCTTCAGACAACAGTTTTGGTCTCTAATTTCCCTGTTCATGACAACTGTAAGCAGGGTGAATGTTTGTTTTTTAACTCACCCATTCAAATAATATTAAGACTCAAAGCTGCGCATAATTAACAGCATAATAATTAACAGCTGAAATATCAGATATATCTGATAATTGACAGTCGGTTGTTTACAGTGGAACTTCTCCTGCACACACCAGCAAAGGCACTGCCCCTAAACAGAGCCCGAAACCCGCACGGCATCCAGCTCTGCAAGCACAGGCTCGCTGCTGATCCAAACACAATAGTTCCATATTAGAGCTTTGATCTAATTCTAACAGTATATAGGGCTATGAAATATCAGCTCCCTGCTTCACTCCTGAAAGACATTTATCACTTTTTTTTTACACTTATCCACCACATACCTAATCACTCTCAAATATAAACAACACAACGCTCAAGTCATTTCCATATAATTTCAGATTATTATCTCCACAGTTTCTTTTTGTGAGCTTGTCTCCAGATGCAACACTGGATCATAGTGCCCCTCCCTACGTACAGCCACCATGCCACCTTTCTCCCAAGAGGCTAAGTTCATTGGGCTTTTACGAATCATCCATTTTCACCATGACCTAACATATATTAGACTTCCATGATTTGTATGTTAAATTTGCCACTTTGTTCATCCAGCGCTATTCTTTCTCTCTGTCTCTTCTTCCTTCCTAAGACAAATTACAGGAACTGTGTCTTGTAACGAAAGTATTAACCCTTAACTCAGCCTTTTCCTCATTGGTAATTGCAACCTCATTTAAATTACTCCAAACAGGATAGCTCTATTCCCTCCTGTCCCTCCTGAGTAGGGTGATCCAAATTGAGTCACAGTATCTCCGGTGTGTCCCCTTCGCTTGTCCTTATTACTGCTGCCTGAGCTTGTTTGCACTAAATCATTATGTGTTATTTCACCAGTTCAAACGCTTATTATTTCGAATTCTCACTGCTGCTTTACATCCCACTGTACTACTGTTTCCCTCTTTATTTTGCATTTATTTTTAAGAATGGACTGTTACGCAGCTGATACACCTTGTCTCATTTGATTATTGGATGCAACTGTAATAAATTGGATACAGGTATCACTTCCTCTCTCCAATTTCTTCAAATTACTGTTCTCAAATACACACTCCTCAGCCCAGTCTCCTGTGGCATTGATGGAGGACAATTTACTTTATATAAGACTTTGATGAGGCTCGCTGCCTATGGTTACTTCTTGGTACACATTCCAGTCACATATTGGTGTAGCATTATTGGAAACCAGAGGATCACAGATGCACACGTGATTATTTTCAGCTAATAGATCTTCTATTACCTCATCATTATAATCTGATCTCCCACTTCTCTCTTCTTGACCCTGCTGTCCCCTGGTTTTCTGTCCAGCCTTCTTAACAGCCTCTGCAAGAGAGACTTTTTTTTCTTACTCCCTCTCCACGCTTTGGCATATTCACGTTCCCCACCACACCAAGCACATTTTCTCTTTGCTTTCATACCTTAGCCGCATGCACAAATGTCTGATGATCAAAACACCTCATTTGATTTAGTATGTATGTATTTGTATGTTAAAAAGTTGAAAAACTTTAGTAAAATCTAAACTAAAAATAAAACACATGCATTCATTTAAATATAATGTGCTTTTCTAGAACCAAAAATAAAAACATTAAGCATAGAAACACATAAAATAAATACAATTCATACAGAGCCCCGACTGCAGCATTTTACTGCTGATCACAGTACTGATCAAGTATTGTAAATACTTTAGATGCAGTTAGTTCAGTCCAGTGGTTTCCAACCTGGAGATAAGGTTATGGTCACAACATAACTGTGAGGGGTCCTGAGATGACGGACAGGCTGGGAAAGAAGAAAGAAGAAGAAGAAAAAGAAGAAGAAGAAAAAAATCTGCTAAAAAAGTCATTTCTGGGACTTTTCACTAGTCTTTGCTTTATGGGAAAAGGGGCCTGTCAGTTTGTAAGGACAGTAGCTGTAAAGATATTGTCCTGGACAAATGTTCTCAATATGTTTATGAAATCGAAAGTCAAAGTCGTTCAATTCACCGGTACATAAGTCAAAAACCGGCACAAACTGGCACGTTAACTACGTTAACTACTTCCGCTCGGAAACGAGCGTCCTACGTCACCCGAAGAAGCACAATTAAGAGACAAAAAGCTGACCCCGTAGCTCAGCTATTCCCATTAATGATACATAAAATAAATAATACGATGTACAGGTATTTTTCTGTATTACTCTGTAGGACATCCCATTTAACTGATGCGCACTGAATGCAACATCAAACGCAGCCTTTCACATTAAAAGCATGTGTGCAACATGAATAACACGACCGTGTCACCTGTGAAGGTGTGTGCACGCCAAATGAACGTCATATTTTCATTTTACATGACCGAAGCCGATTTATTAACCCAAGAACGAGACAATTCGGTGTATATGTTTGTCTGTTTTCCATCGTGAAAATGTATAATATTAATGTTGCTGCATTAATTCAATAAAACTGCGTCACATTTAATTGTTGTCGGTGACTCCGGTATAAGTAATAATGAGCCCGGTTATAGGACAAAAAAATGTTACGAAAGACTGCAATAAAGGTCCGAAACGGATAAACTTGACGTTTATTTGAGCTGGAATGAGTTTAAATAGAACAAAAATATGTAGTCATGAAACGCCCTCTGCTGGTAGACTTAAATGACTACACCCGTCGCTCAGTTATGACGTTGTTCACGTGTGTCTTTCCAGCATGGTGACCACCTTGGACTGTAAATACAGCCGGGCTCAGAGACATGAAGACGGGCGGTTTGTTAGCTGTTACACTGTGAATGGAGTGAGTTGAATCTCATTCAGCTGCAGGGATTCAACCGCAGCTGCCATTTTTTAAAATCTCATCTTTACTTTCATTGTGTATATTGTCCTAATCTGAAGAAATGGCTGTGCAAATGCCATTTGCTGGACTTCTGCACAGACTCCTGAGAATGAGCACATGCAGTCAAAGGTATCTCAGTAACAGGAACACACTTGCAAAACTCCATAAACGCAGGAGAGAGGTAAGAACCTTTTCCACTGCTTCTGTGACCTGTAACCAGAATGAGGGAGACAGCTCAGAGCCTTCATCTCTGAGCGCCAAGCTGACCTCCAGCGAAACACTGCTGTCCAGGAGGAGGCGACCCCTGTCTCCCCTGGAGAGGATCAGTGGCCTGCTCCCCCAGGATGCCCTGAGTCCCGAGGTGATGCAGCTGAGGGAGCAGAATCAGCAGGACGCCCAGGTACCGGTCACACACTGCACACCAGAGGAGAGTGGACTAGGGGAAAGCCCCCAAATGGACGATTCAGAGAACCATCATGCTGCTGTGGAGCCACACACTCAGGAAACATCAGCTACTCTCCCTGGGGAGAGCCTGCTTACGTTTGGGGAACTGCTTGTCGCTGAGTATCGCAGGAAGGACAAGATGGAGTTCAGGAAGATGTTCCAGCTTCAGGCAGGGACACGTCTGCCCACCAACTTGGGGACCATCCAGCACAACAACATAGCCGGTCAGCCCGCAGGTCGGTTTTTAAAGACAGGCAGGGGGGTTCCCATCCTCATACGTCGGGCTAGTCTGGAAGAATATGTGCTGTTTATGAAGAGAGGGCCAGCCATCGCCTACCCTAAGGTACACTATTTATTTGGTGTGGTATAGACTCGTAGCCATCATTTGCTGTTCTTCTGTGCATTGTGTGTCTTCTTTCTTTCTCTCTGCAACCCTCTGTTCACAGGATGTATGTGCTATGCTAATGATGATGGATGTCACAGAGGGAGACTGCGTGTTGGAGTCGGGCTCTGGATCCGGGGGCATGTCTCTGTTCCTGTCCAGAGCAGGTCTGAGCCCGTTATACTTCAATGTCTCACTTTGGTGTTGTTCTATCAAGACTTTTAGTTTTAGTTTTTAGATTTAGTCATAATTGTAACACACAGGGCTGAGCGGTTAATCGGTAGTTTGCATTTTGGATAATTCCAGCAAATTGTGATATACTCATTAATTATTGATTTTCTTTATCTTCCATATATTTCTACTTCATGTTTGTTATGCACCAATTACACCAAAGACAAAGTCCTTAAGGGAAACTTGGCAAGAAATCAGATTCTGATTTGGAAATACAAGATGAAAAGTTAATTGGAAATACTGGTCGAGAACTTATATTTACAAAAGGACAAATAAATGCAGATGTTAAATGCACACAAGCAATTTAAAGTGAAGTGAAATACTAACAGTGGAGCAGGTTCATAGTGCATGGAGCATGTTTTAAATTGAACCCTAAACAATGACTTCATTTCCTCCCATAAAGGCTGACCTCTGATCCTTATTAAAACATAGTAAAATAAAAATACATCACTTTGTTTTCTGTGTGTGTGTGTGTGTTTTTTTCCCCTAGTTGGCTCTAAGGGCAGCGTGGTGAGTGTGGAGGTCAGGGAGGACCACCATAAGAGAGCTGTTTTAAACTACAAACGCTGGAGGGCATCGTGGAGTCTGCGGCGAGGGGAGGAGTGGCCCGACAACGTCCAGTTTCACAAGGCTGACCTCCGCACGGCCTCCTCGCTCCTCGCCGGTCATGGCTTCCACGCGGTTAGTGTCTGGCTTAAAGGCGGTGCAACACAGAGCAGCCTGCAAGCACGATCACGTGACTCTGAGAATTCGATTTCACGGCTGCTGCTCAGTTACTGGATGGATTATGTCTGTTTCAGGTTGCTCTCGACATAATTAGTCCTCATCTGGTTTTACCCACGGTGACTCCGCGTCTGCACCCCGGAGCTGTGTGTGCTGTCTACGTTGCCAAGTGTGTATCTCTCCTGCTTACCTGTGACCTTTCAAACCAGAAGGAGCTAAACAAGCTTGTGTACTGCATGTCGTACGTAGGAAATACACACAATTGCTTTTTTTCCTGAGACTTACCTGCTCTCTGGCTGTCCCTCAGCATAACACAGGTCATGGACCTGCTGGAAGGCCTCCGATGCTCGGAGCTGCCTCTTCAGTGCGAGCAGATCGTCGAGGTTTCGTCCAGAAACTGGCTGGTGGCTCCAGCCCGCCAGAAAGACGGCGGGTACCACATCAGGAAAGCTCCGATCCTGCATGAAGACCAGAGGGACGAGACGTCGGAGGAGGCAGACGAAGGTGATTTTTAAGTAACACCAGCGCACTCGTTCATGTTTTTGAGCACTCCCTTTAGTTGAAGTTTTGCTGGTTATATTTCAGAAGAGACGACTGCAAAGAAGCAGCCGGGCTTCGGGAGTGTTCCCTACATTGCCAGACCTCATCCTGAACAGTTCGGCCACACAGGTCAGATATTACCAGATCTTGTCCTCGCGGAAGAGTTTCTGTATGATGCTGTAAATGAATAATCATGATCATCTTCTCCATTTACAGCATTCCTTGTCAAACTGAGGAAGTATGTGCAGTAGCTGTTCTGACTGTAAGGAACCTTTGACAGATGATTGCTACATATCAACCAAATTACGTCCTGCGTGTTTGAAAAATAAATGTAATGAGTGAATGTAATGAAATCGTCATTTCTTGTGTGTAAAGAGGAATATATTCACAAAACGGCGGACTGAGACACAAAGGTGCATCCTCTGTTTCTATCAAGGTAAAGCAGGTTGTAAAATAAACAAATCTCTCAAACAAATAAAGTTCAAACTTTTATTCAAAACCCAGAAGTGGCAGTGTTGGCTCATTACAAAGGCACATTGGCAACAATATTAAAAATACACCCAGTGGGATCCCAGTATGTGAAGGAAACACAAACGTCAGTGGGTAAACTTTGATACAACCAAAACTGTGGAATTCATGTGAAATGCAAAGTGTTGCTTCAGTACATAAATATATAAATTTAAATAAATATCAGGAACTGATTATCAGCGCGAGTTACACAAAACTTTACAACAGTCAGCGCGTGGTGTCTTGAATGGCATAAGCTCACCGTCACACGCTACCTCCCGTCACTGTTAATGTTGAATCAGGATCATGTTTGGATCAGGAGAGAGAAAAACGCGTTAGAGCGTTTGACTCTGAAGTGACGGTGTGACCACGAGAGTGAGAGGCGTTAAAGAGGAGATGGAGGCGGAGAACGCAGAACAGCTCGGTAGGTGAAAAGAGGGAAGAGGCGGCGTGACGCTCTACTCCTCGTTGATCCAGTCCATGGACGTGTCGTACGTGGACACACAGGAAAACTCATCCCCTGACAAAGAGAGAGGACAGAAGAAAAAAATGAGTTAGGTCCAAGTGAGTTATACCCTGTTCCTCTCCGGTTCTATCAGGGTAAAATACCAGAGCCTTACAGTTTACCTTAAAGCTCTGTGAAAAGCTTCAAAGGTTACACTGTGCAGACCCTGGCGAGGCAACTTTGGAAAGAGACAAAATATCTTGTGATGTTTCGCTGCTAGGAGTCGTCCGTTCCTAAACTTTAATATTCAGGCTCCATTTCAAACTGAAGTCGGTATCACAGGAGTGGAACGCCGTCTTTTCCTGTTTCACTTTCTAATCCTGCTCTGTGGAATTCCTCCCAGGTGTAATCCAGCTCAATCACATCTGCACAGAGAGTCACTTTAAGAAAGTGAGCTTTGATTAAAGTAGCTGCTGCCCGAGGCTCGCCTAACTCTTGTATCATCTTAAATTCATGAAGCTTAAATCCAGTGGTGACTCATGGATTTTTTTTTTTGAATGAGCACAGTGTATTGTCACTGTGGATGTCATCCTGTCGTCTTTTCAGTCGGCTATTAGTCCCACTGTATGAATGTGTGCCATACATTAAGCAGCATAAATTAAAAAAACAGAAGATCAATAAGCAAAGAATCATGACGTCTGTGGCTTCTTCTTGTGGGCACTGATTAATCTGTGGTTATTTCTATGATTTCATGATTGTGAGGTTGTGACCTCAGCGCTCTGTACAGCACTCGCTATGTCGTTCAGCTGCGCAAACCTTAAGTGAAACATCAAGAGGTCGTTGTTTACCTGTTGTCCAGCAGCTGGTATTTTTGTGACTGCACAGGTGTTTTCTGTTTGCCTCAAATAAAACAACATTTAATTCCAAATTTTCAGCAGACTCTACTGACCAGGCAACGAAGCCCTGAAGGCTTGCGTGCGGGACGCTCTTGGTAACATACACGGCGCTGAGGTCACAGCTCTGGCTATATCAGGGCGAGTACAAATTTTACACGGGAAGCACACTTGTGTTAGCGATACCTACTGGGAACCTCCTCAGCGCAGTAGCAGGAGGAATGACGTGTCTGGATTTTTGTCTTCTTCACCGCATTCCTGTGAGAGGTTGCCCTCTGCGGGGTGGTCTCCAAATTCAGCACGGAGGCGAATGGGTGTGAAAAGGCAGGGCTCGGGGTCTTTGCGGGAGAAGAGGAACCCTGGGCCTCATCGTACCTGGAGCCACGGTTACAGAGGGCACAGGAGACCGGGGAGGCCAAGGGTCCGCGGGGAAAGCCGGCGCGGTCTTGGTCACCGTACTGCCGCTGAGCGCCGCTGTGATGCTCTAACCGCTCTCGCTGCCACAAGAAGTGAGAAGGCAAAATGGCCATCACCTGGAGGACAGAGATAGGGAGACACAGGCCAAGGAATAAATAAATACTGCAGCTCCGACAGGAAAAAAACACAACAGAGATGAGACTTCTGGCATGAAAGCAAAGCAATAAAAACTGCACTGTGCAGCAAAAACATGAAAAACCATTTATCAGTCTCCTCAGGCAATCACACTTGTGTGTACCTCTTCGCAGCAGCGCCTGCTGACAGCCGCTCTGAACTCGATGCGAGCCCACAGCTTGTCTCGTTGCTTGAGGAAGCGGGGAAACAGTTTCCTCCAGTTCTTTCCCAGCGCCCAAGGAAAAATCTCATACTTGCTCTCCTCTTCATCCTCCTCCATCGTGTTGGCAAGATACCTAGCGACAGATAGCGCACGGCACAACCGTAGGGTTACACGATCAAAACGAGACGGAAAGGAAGACTTTTCTTGGAGACTTACATTGCAATGAACAAATTCCTCCTGGTGTATTCGGCAATAGTGAAGCAGGCCCTTTTGAAGTACACAAAGGTCATGGCTAGAAGGTACTGATGAATTAGAACAGTTAGTCAGTTCACTGGAAGGACGATAAAACTTTGGTCACTTTCATCACGACGTTTACCTTGTCAGTCAGTTTACAGCAGCAGTCCATCCACAGGAAGTCCTTGATCAGGTCGTCCTCTGTAACCAAACACAGTCATTTATTTTGAAATTCCAAATATTCTTTCAGCTTTAAAATTCCAGAATAAAAACCATGCTTTTCATCTTTACCAAAAAGGCTGAAGAACGCCACCATTTCCTGCCGCTGGATGACGATAGTCGGGGTCCTTTTGGCGTTACACATCCCATCCCGGCGCTGGCCCGGCTGGCTCCTCTCCGGCGGACCCTCGGCATCTTGACCGTTGAGCCTTTTGAGCCGGAGGCCTCTTCTGACTTGGAGGGAGTGCGAACTGTTGGGTTTGACCCGGACAGTTACCGAGGGTGGAGTCTGGCACCACCTGTGCGTGCGCTTCATCATGCTTCAGCTTAGAGCATCTGCGGGGGGGAAGAGGTCTCTGGTGTGCTCTGAGAGGAAATGGAGGAGAGGTGAGAGGTTACATGACATTAAACACGCAGCTGCGAGCCCAAAGAAAGCTCAGGTCGCTTCTTACTGCTCGTTTACTGCTCAAAGGTTTGTGAACCCCGAGCTGCCACGGTTAAACCGAGCAGGTCAGCGGAATCTGGTGGGACAAAGTGGCGGCTAAATGAACCGCCGCATTGGACCATTAGTGACTAAAACAGACCCGGGTGAACCCGTACAGGTCAATGATGCAGAGAGGAAGCAGGACCTCATCAGGAAGAAGAGCTTCATCGCTCCAACGTGAGGCAGACCCTCCACAAACGGAGAGTGCTGAAAAAGACTACAACTCTGCCTAGAAGTGGAAAACTGATGAGTCATGCAGAAGCTGTTTGGTTGAGGTTAACTGAAGGGCTTCACATGCTTTTAGACCCATGAAATCTGATTTCTTTTAAAATAAAGAATGATAATATAAGCACTTCTTTTGTCTGAGTTCATTATTTGGCATGTCAGTATTGTGAAATGTAAACGACTTTACATTAAATACGGTTATTTTAGTATTTTATACAAGAAAAATCTGACCTAACTGTCAGCCACCGAGCAAAACAACTAGCTCGCGGCGCAGCTAGGCTAACTTTGACGTTACTTGGTGAAACCTCCGGCTCGACAAACCTGACTGACTGACTGACAGCCTCAGAGTCAGACAGTAACGAAAAGCCGCAGCTAATAAAGTAAAACCGACTCCACCCAAACGCCTAACAACATCCTCAGCACCGTCCTCACCTCCACAGGCCCCCGGCTGTCAACTAACGTCACCCAGAAAACCGATCGAAAGTTGACAAACGGAGCTCGACACAACTTCAGAGAGCAGCGGGCTGAAGCGCAGGCTCCCCCTGAACGACCACCGGGCCTGACAGTCACCGTTCAAACAGCTAAGCGTCAGGATGAAGCCGGCAGCGGCCGCGACAGGTTACCGACCGCTGGGGACCGGAGGCCGAGCGAGAACGCGCTTCGGGCTCCGCGCCAATCGCTCAGCTGTACACCTGCACGCGGGGACGCGCAGCCGGCCAATCACGCCAGTGGTCACGCCCTCCTCCCGCTTCTTCTTCTTCGTCGTGCAGCGTCAGATCACGCGTGTTTCAATAGAAAAAATCAAACACGCAAATATTTTAATACAGACACACTCAGATAAAACGAATGAAGAATAAATGAGTAATTGTTCAAAAACCGTTTGTGTCCTCTCCATATTGAAAGCACGCCTCTCTCTTTCCACGTGATCTAATCTAATATGCTGCTTGTAAAAGGAATGATCAGAATTTTAATTATTCAGCTGAGTTAGGATTGTGGAAAGCACATTTTATATGCTCCCAGGCAAATGGTTGCTGAGCTGCTGGGACCCAATTAGGCTTATTGAGTAAAATAATATTAGCGATTGAAGTAGAATATTCATGTTCAAAATGTCATCTACGATAACCCATGACGATTTAGTCCGTCTGTTATCAACAACTACTGTTTGTTGGTCATACACATTCTACATTATAGGCTAATAGTCCCTGCCTAAATAAAGAGCATCTATAAAGTCACCAGCAGAGGTCCCCATCGCGCACAGTCAAGACTGACACGGCTTCAAATCACAATAATAGTGTTAATAATCCCTGAAAATGAGGACTTGTGAAGTTATGACTTCAGTGCTGATGTTTTGCCACAAGGTGGCGCAGTTATTACATGACGAGTACACCTGAGGGCTTCAGTGCGAAGGAGACTCAACATAGCCAGCCTCTGTGCTCATAATCTTCGAATAATATTCATTTCCTAAAATGTGTTCAGTTCACTGGGCTTGAATGTTGACCAACGAAACAACAAAAAAACCTTGTCGATGTTTTTAGATTCCCTCCTGCTCTGCATTTTTACCACTGAAGGCAGCCCTGCTTCACCTGGTGGACCAAGAGCATCTGGATATGGAGGACACCACAGTCGGATACTGTGTGTCACACCTGACGTGTCAGGTAGCCAGCATCAGAATCCAATTGGTTGATGCTTGGAATTCTCTCACAGTGTCAGCAGTTGTATCCCCAACACAAAAATACATTTCACTTAGCGGGGAGCTTGATATGAGGATTATGTTCCCCTTGACAACACCTTACAGCTTGCCATGCTGCTTTCTCAGGTCCCACTGAGCATTTTCAAATTCAAAATATGTAAAGTAAATCATGTGTAAATACAACGCATCTAAAAAGTATTCAGAGCCCTTCATTTGTTCCACATTAAAAAATCAAAACACTGTAACCCTTGTCTTGTGACTTAATCATTAGAAGAAACTTTTTTTGATGCTGGGAGCAAAATCTTTTTTTTGGTTTAAAACAAAGAAAGGAAAAGGGGGCACGGTTACCATTTTTTTTTCTTTGGGGGCTTTTTAAGATTTATTTGTGATGGAGACACCCGAAGAGAGAGATGGGAAATGACATACAGGAAAGAGCCACAGGTCGGATTTAAATCCTGGACTGAAGGACTGAGCCTTCGCACATGGGGCAGCTGCTCTACCAACTGCCGCTCCTCGTATTTTGGTTTTGACAGAAAAACAGATTATACAGTACCTTGGTACCCGGACCTTCCAGTTTTCACAGTTTTGGTTAATATCAACTCAATCAACTGTTGCAACTTATTTACAAAAATGACATCATTATGTCTTTGTCAAAATCTTTATCTTTATCTTTATCACATTAGAAGTGTATATTGTTCTTTTTCTGTTCTGTTTTCATTACATTCTGTTATTTTTCAGACAGAATTAAAAAACAAACTCTAAAATAAAAGATTACTATCAATTTTTCTTAAAACAAACAAACAAACAAAAATCAGTTTCTACCACAGTGAGGCAGAAGTAGTTCAAGTTATTTTAAAGCTTGCCTCACTGGTCCAGTGATCTGGTGCTAGGAGGAGGAGGAGTTAAAAGGAGATGAGCTAATCACCAAAATAACTTACAACTGCATGATAAAGGTATTATGGGCCTGTTCGAAGATATGTCAAATTGGAAATAATTCCTATTATTGTTGTGGATTAAAATGTTCTTTATCATATCACCATTAGAAACTATGCAAGTTATCTGCACTGCAACTGCATATAATATAATAGAATTGAAAAGAAACAACTTCACCTTTAAATAGTTTTTTTCCCCTCCTCTCATCAAAAATAGCAAAATAGGGAGATATTGTTTGCAGGCTATAAAAAGCCACCTGAGGCCAGCCCGCATTACCCAAATGAGCTTATGGTCTTACGAGTAGGTGAGTTTTCTATGCTTTAACGTGACATATGTGCATGCTGAGGAGTTCACTGAAAGCCTTATTAATCCTCTCAGCTACTTGTCCTTTCTAAGGCACAGAAGGATGTTTGCAGAGCACGCTAACAGGAAGTTTTTAGAAATATGACCATCAGTCTAAGGATTTATTTTGCCTATCTATGACAGGTGGGAGAGAGATTTTTAAAATGGATTTATCATTATTTTGTTTTGGTAGGATTCTCATGGAGAGGGATTTTACCAGACTCAACAACCTCAGCCATCTGAACATGACAGATACAGCAGGTGGCTAAGGGCTACTCTGCATTATTCTCTGCTCTGCTGTGTTGGGGTCTCCAAGAAGACACAGAATTAAACTTGTATTTGAAGACACTGGAAATGGGCTGTTCACCGTCCAAAGGTAATAATTTTGGGACTCTGGGTCCTATGAGGAAAGGGAGAATGCTACCCCCTGCACCTCATGAAAGCCCCAGAGATTCCTATTTTGAAAATGGAGGGAATCGTAATTCATCTGGATCAACAGATGGGGACACAAAGGAGAAGAAGGCAACCGGACAAAGCCAGGTATTGCAGAAAGAGGCTCATATAACACCACAAAAAAAGAGATCTGTGACTGAGACTGCCCCTGAACCAGTAAACACGGATAAATTGGGAAGTCAAGGAATGGAGAGCAACATCGTTTCACAGAGAAAAGAGAAAAATGTTGAAAAGCAGGATGTGACAGAAAAAAAGCCTGGCAGAAAACCAAAGAAAAATACCAGAGGTTTAAAGGTACTAAAGAAGAAAGACAAGGACAAAGACAAACCCCCTGCCGAACAGAAGGTAGACTTCCCAGAACCTTTGGTAAAAGCTCACCAAGCTGCTTATGCCTTTTTGAATCCAAGTATAAACAAATATGACATTCTACTTGGACTTCTGGAACAAGCAACCCAAACACAGGTTTCTGTGCAGCCTATGGTTGCGTTTATGGCTCTACGCTTCGAGGAAATAATTCAAGGACTAGAAGAGATGGCAGACGAGGGAGAAAAAGTTTTAAAAGAAAATGGAGAACATCTCGCTTGGCCAAGTCAAATGAAAAACCTCTCATCCTCTCTACCTGTGAAGTGTAGCTCTGCTAATATTGAGCCCCCACCGGATTTGTTGCAGCAGCTGCTGCAGTACACCACACAGAGAATGAGAAATGTGAGCCAGACTGTTGGTGGGATTGGGGACTCTGCTTTAGAAGAGGCAGTAGAGTACTTTGCCTCTGTCTCAGAACTTTTAGAGGAGAAACTAAAAGTCAAACGTACAGTAGAGACTAGGTTAATGCAACTTTTATCTCGCATTGAAATGGCCTCTCTGCGTAAGCCTGGACCAGAGGACTCTGCTCTCTTTAGTGAGGACAGTGGTATTGGGGCAGAGAATGAATCTCTTGCTGGCTCTGAAAGACATCGAAGACGAGAGAGTTGTGAGTCCAGTGGGACAAATAGAACTACTCCTGTCAGTCCTATGGGATACACCTCTGCGAACATTAGGCAAAGAGTGTCAAGGCAAAAAATTGTAAGTAAAATAAGTCCAAGTGTTTCCCTGACCTCACTTAACTCATTAGGCTCTACATGTACTATAATGGCTAATGACCAAAGAGACTCATTGCTAGGATCAGTTTCCTTGGATGATGGGGAGGAAGATGACAATGCTGATGATGAGGACATAGATAGAAGCATGGGAGTGGTGCAAGTAGGCTTTATAAAGCGATCAAATTCTACACCTGTAGACTGTGGCCCACGCCGACTTCCCCCAAAGCGCATAGAGAATCCTCAAAATGTAGAAATGACTCTCAAAATGAAAAATGCTATAAGTGGTAGGATACAGTTTATCCCATCACAGCACTCTAGTGCCAAAACAAATGCAGTTGGTAGCCCAAAAACCAGTAGACGCCAGTGGACAGACGGGGAGGAACAATCTCCAAGGAGGCCAAAAACAGCAACACCTCGGAAGGCAGTGGTAAAAAAGACTCCAGTGGCTAAGGAGCAACGTTCCCGGTCAGCAGAATCCCTCCGGAGCAAAGGCGAAGATCCGACTATGCTTGAACTAGACAGAACCCAGAAGGATTTAAACCAGAGGTTGCAAAGGATGAGTAAAAGCAGAGCAGGTGGAGACATGAGAGCTGCTCCATCTAAACAAAATCAAGGAACCTCACCAGCACGATCTCCAGCAATAGTTCGCAAACAGCCTTCACAAGAGAAGAACAGCAATACGCAACCACTGAAAGGCAAAGACCGTGCAAAGCGTAACAATAAAAAACAGGAGGTAACCAGTGATGTTGAAGAAGATAAATCAAAGGACAAAAAAACATCTAAGGGCCCTATAAAAGCCACCCCACCCCCTAGCCCTCCTTTATCACCACGCCCATCTTCTGGTCTTTACAGAGGCCGGAACTCTGTCAAAAAACTGATTGATACCTTCAGTCAAGGGATAGAAGAACCGGATGGTCCTGAAGTTATGGGCCCTCTCAGAGGAGTACGGAAGTGTGGTGTTCCTGTGTTACCTGGTTTAGGAAATGTAGAAGCTGTGCTTAGCTCTGGGATAACCAGTTGTAGACCTCATTCCTCTTCATCTGAGAAAACAGATTATTTTGACCTGGATAGTCTTCCTCCACCTCCACTGGAAGTATTAATGGACAATTCATTTGAAAGTGCCCAAAGTCTTTCAACTGGTGTAGCAGATGAAGCGGCTATGAAAGCCAGAAAATCACCTTTATTAAAAAGGGCCGCAGTGTCTCAACGGCTGAGGGCCTCAGTTCAGTTCAGTTCAGTGACAGTGTTGCCAAGTAAAGGAGGCCTGCCACAAGCTTCCAAGGTTATTTCTCTTGGTAGAGCAGATCAGAAGGACACATCTGCTTCGCCAAAGGTCAGCCCAGCAGATGTTCAACTGGAGGTAGACCCAGAAGAGGAAAAGTATTCCTTGAACCAGCAAGCAAGAAAGATCATACACCTAAGACAGTCTTCAGACTCAGAGAAATCGTTAACAAGTTATACAGCAACAAATCCATCTGCTAGTCCGGAAAAATCAGCAGACATACAAGGTGATGGTGACCTTTCAGTGCCTGGACCTACAGTGTCTACAACGCCTACTTTTTCAGTAGTCTGTAGCCAACCACCTGCCACCCCACCCATGTCTAGGGGACGAATGTTACCATCCACACCTTCTACACCAAGCAGTCTACAACAAAGACTTCCAAGTCCCCAAAACTTCAAAAGACAGCCCACTTCGACCACTTCAGCTAGCCCTCCTGTTAACAGGAAACTCCCTACACCACCAGCTGTTCAGAGGAGGCTCCCCAGTCCACCAGTGGCAAAGGAAAATACTTTAGACTCCAATTCATCCTCCTACCCTTTCAAAGGACCATCTCCTTCCACCTCCTACCCTTTCAAAGCACCGTCTCCACCAGCCTCGCCAAAAGTAAAAAGATGGTCCAGGGAGAACAGCAGTGAAGACTTAACTGGTTGTCGGACGATAAGTAATGCACGTTCAGTCTTCTGCCCTGTGTCTCCATCCCTGTTTGAGGCCCAGCCTTGTCCAGTCCCTCGACCCCCACAAGCATGGACCTCTACTGGGGTTTCTTTTCTCTCACGTTCTTGGGGGAGTCGTGGGAGATTTCCCGTATCTGTTCAAGGACCTCGACCCTTCATCCGACGTAGTCATTCAGACCGAAGACCAAGTCTAAACCTGCCACCAAGATCACCAGGCATCTCTGTGGCTGAGATTTGTGGGAGTGAGCCAGCGATATATTCAAAAGGGTGAGTGTTTACACATCCTGTTATACCACATTATTAGATTTTCACTCAGTGATCTCTTGTATAAGGTAACTCACTTTATATAACATTTTCTCAAATTGTACTGAAAGTACATTAAGGATAAAAGAGAATATATGAATTATAGCAACACTAATTAGATAATATCACATACAGTATAAAATATATCCAGTATTTTGAACCTCTACTATGTATTTGTCTTGCCATTTCTGTATTGAATGCTGCATTGATTTTAAATGCTATCATGCGTTATTTGACACTGTTTCTTGCCGAGTAACTGAGTAAACTCTTACATCAGTCACTTTAGGAGCTAATCCCACTTTTCCTGTTTATACCTGACACAAACCCACCTGACCCATTTCCCTGATTGCTAATGACAACATTCTCCATTCATTCTCATAGGCTTGATGATGAACCAACCAGGGATGATGACTTATGGGGTAGCCAATCAGACCTCAGTGCTACACCACGCTCTGCATCACACCCAGACCTGTGTGTTGTTGGACAGTCCTTGCACAGAGACTAAAGGGGCCAATGCAGGGCCAGTAGGATTATGGATTAGCAGGCCTTAAGGATTTAACATGATGGTGTTTATGTCACTGGAGGTAGAGCTAATTTTATTCACTCTGCCACGGTAACACTACTCCACAGTGTTTATATGTGTGTACACGGTGCATAAACATGCTCTTGAACTTGTTTATGGATTATATGGATTTTACAGAAAGATACACATTATGACACATTTTCATGTTTACAATCATCACCTGGCTTAATAGCTTCATAGCCATTTCAATGAATTAACTTACATAGGCCATTTCAGGATCTGAATCTGTCGTCATCAGTAATGAATTCTGATTGTGATTAACTATGTTTTAATTGTTTCAATGAGATGTCATTTTTCTATTTTGTCATGTGCTACAAGTTAAAAATAAGGCCAATCTGAGCTAGAATTTTTAGTTAATTCCTTGTTTGTTTTTTTATCTGTTATTTTTATCAATGATTTTGTTTTTCTGTTTCAAGTTTCATTTTTACAATTTGTTTATTAATAAAAAAAAGCACATTTTACTAAAATGAATTAATTAATCATTGAGTCACTTGTTACCAATACCTAGTGGTCTTCAGTGGAATCACCTGAAATGTTACCCAAGTACCTTTGTTAAATCAGGGGAATTACGAGAGAAATGAAAAATCAACATGGTCAAAAATTGAGGCAAGAGAGACTGAGATATCTTGACTTGTAGTCCATAGCAGAAGTCAAGCTCCAAAAATACTAGACTACAATTCCCAACTTTTGTAATTTTTTTGTAACTCCACTGTAGACTTTCTGTTAAGAATTTAGCGGACTTCACCATAACCCTGATGTGAGTTATTTTCTTAAAGAGCTCCTTAAAGATCCTCAAAAGACATCGTGCAACTTTTTTCACAAGCTGAATATTCTGTTTGACCGATCTCACGAAATAATTGTGACCATGTGACACATGACAAACATAGCACATAGCAAATTAAACCACAACCTGATGTGTATGAACAGGAATAAAAAGAGATCTGAAAACAAAATAATTCCAACTTTATGGCCAACAGCGTACATTTAGCTGTCTCTTGCCTACCATTTATTTGAGAGGCAAGGGGTAATTTCTAAAGGAAATTGTAATCAGGGCATGTGGGAGGACACAACTTAAGCCACCAAAGTGATGCTTTTGCCAAGAGGAATAATAGCCACATAAAGACCTATAAGAAAAGAAAAGAAAAGAAAAGAAAACGTGTTTGTTTTTTGATAAAGCTTGGCCATTTTTCACCCCATTTTTTATTATTCCTTGGAGATGACTTTCTCATGTTGCAGTAAATGCCAGCCTCTTGTTCAAACATATCAAAACTCATTGATGTCACTTATGTTTCTTTGGTTGTATTTGCAAATTACCAACTGTGGTAAACAAAGGCTTTCAAGCAGGACAAATCCACGAGGAAACAGAACACAATACCCTTTAACAACAACCAGTTAAATCACTGTCACTGTTCCGGAGAAAAGGTGAAACGGAGGGTCATCTAATTGTACAGGGCGAAGCAGTAATTGTGATCTAAAAGTCTTGTGGGCAGTAGTAATTGTGGCGCAGACCTTTAGCACGCCGACAAAATCCTCATTTCAAATACCAGACGTGTGGTTAAAACATGCAGCTTCCTGTGAAGCTGGAAATGGTTTATTAAATGTCACAGGGAGCTGATGTTAGACTTCTTTTGTGGGATAGTATCCGGCATTAGAGCATCCAACACAATTCACAATGTAGACACAATGACAGGAGGATAAACTGACATCCTGTGCGTACTTACATTTCACATATGTTAAAAGAAGGTTGTCCTTTGGAGACACCTCCTATTCGTTTGCGTCAAGGCCGCACATATCTACAGGATCTCTGCGGCCAATAACCATGCTTCCAGATGATGGGTACAAACTTGCAGCCTATGCTCTCACTTGACCCTGACATTCAGCCCGTCATGATGCTGTCTCTGCCTCTTCGGAATTCGGAAATGTGTCGCACTCCTCTCTCTGGAACAAATAGATTTTTTGGATGCTCATGCGCTCATCTTCTGAACACCATCTGTGTCTATTTACTGAGAGTCAAAGACAGTGGGTCTCATGCAAAAGGTATATTTTGTATTATACTTCCATAAGTGACCTGTATCTAGCTCAAAATAATCTTTGTATGCATGTATAAGTATTTACTCAAATTTTAATTTAGCTTTGTCAATTTTTTTAAACAGTCTTGGAAATTAATTAAATTAATAATAATAATAATAATAATAATAATAATAATAATAATAATGGATGAATAGTTATCATTCATATATTTGCTCATTCAAAAACAAGGACAGGCCACGTGAAGCCATACGTGCAATGAAATCTTGTCACCACCAGAGGAGTATCTCACACCGCAATCCGTGTCTGAGTGGCCCTCTGCAGTCAAATGAAACCTGTTTAGGATTCACAGACACAGATGGAATGCAAATGTAATGCAGCATAATGTGTTATGCTGAAACAAACATATCATCACCATTATCAGCAAATTCCCCCGGTGTGCCAGACAATACATTGAATCAGATATGCAGCTTATGGAGCAGAATATGTAGAAACGGTAAGGATGACATATATGGGCTGAATCCTGAGGGACACGAATACAAACGTTTGGATTATACCGAAGGAATTACACTGAATAAAATAATCTTCATGCTGACGAAGGAATGTTGACATAAGAATTGGCCAGTTTATTAGTAACGGTGTTGGTTATATTCTCTTTGTCTTCATTTTCCTACGCTTCCCTATCTTTAATTTTTCCCTCAGAGACTCGGAGGTAAGGCTTTTAGATGCATGTTGCGTTGCGTTATATACTTAAATATAAAAATAGCTGGAATGTCCACACCAAAGAAAAATGTTTTAGTTTTTACATATTTGTAAATGAAGCCTTGGTGCTGTGTTACTAATGATACGTAGGTTCATATATGACAGGCATTCCTCTTGAGGACTGATAAAACAGCAAGTTCGCATTTACATTTATAGATATAATTAATTTTGCTGGGTATCATTTGCAGAAATGAAACAAATCCACCTTCAAGCCTCAAGTATAAATTATGAACATGCACACAAAACATTCGGGAGTTAAAGCAAGCATTCTTAATATCATTTATCCACTTTTGGTTTTATACGAATATGGTCTGCCTGTGTTCTGTGGTCCATCTTACATTTATAGCTTCTTAGCTTGTGAGTCTCAATAGCCACACAGAGTGCAATATTGTGGTAAAACCACCTGACCTGCCTGCTTTTATTGCCTACTAAAAAATCTAATGCTAAAGGCACTTTACCACCGGTGTGTATAATTCAGCCTTTTTTTGAGTTTGAAGTTGTTTTCTTTCTGTAAAGATGACTACTGGGATCAATGTGGGTCTTTCTTGGGGTGCGGGGGGATAATTACACTTCACAGTGCAACAATGACTCATATAACAACAAAAAAAAACAGGAATGCGTGCATTCATAAATAAAATGTGAAGTCTATTTGTGTTTGTACATGAAAACTTCGTTTTTATGTGATGTTCACTTTTTCCATTCTGAACATGTATTGCTATGACAGTCATACATCGCTTTGAGCTAAATGCTAACGTTATCGGGCTAACATGCGCACAGTGACAATGCTTACAGGCTGATGTTCAGCAGGTTTAAGGTTCCCAATGATTTCCATCTTAGTCTGGTGTGATTGCAGGCTAGCATGCAGTGTGTTTGCATGCTAACCTTTGCTAATTGGCACTAAACATCATAATCAACCTCATGGTGGGATTAAAAGGAAACTGGGGCATCGCCAAAGTCAGTAAGATCCATAATCTGGAAAAGATATGTACAAAAATCAGTAAAACATTTCATAATACATCCAATATTCAGGATGATATTTTGGGCTGGACCAAACTTGCAGATCGACGGCTCTAGCAGCTTTGAGCGTGCTGCTAGCACAGATACACAATCCAAGCTTGTAAACGTGATTAGCTACCAGGCAGTCTTTGATCAAAAGTTTCTTATGCCACTTGGCTTTTCTGTTATCTGTTATTATTATTTTAGATTTAATCACTACAGGGCAAAAATAAGATGCTGGACACCCTGTGACCCAGTTACATGTGCAGGACATACATTTTTATCCATACTGGAATGCTACCTGTCCCCTGATTTGTTGTGTGGTAATTCAATTAAAGACCCACTTTAAGGCCCCTATCATATCAGTGGAAGTTGAGTTTGTATGCTAATTATAACATATTCCTAAACAGTTTCAGTTTGTTTCAGCTTCAAAAAGTTTCAGCTAAATTAGTACAAAGCAGCTTTAAGGACTGCTGGAGTTCACATGGTGCAAATGCCACTGTGATTAAAGCAAACTGTCAAAGCAAGACTTTTGCTAAACAGTGATGACCATGACCATGAGTAGTCATTATGGAACAATGGTTGAAGTGCCAAATGGTTGTCAACAGTAGCACAAGTAGAGAGATGTCAGTTACAATAGTAATGTCAGTTATACAGCAATATTTGTCTAATTATTAACCACCTGACCAAGAAAGGTGGTGGTGGCAAAAACAAACCTGAATGTATTAAAGTGAGCTTATTGATTATAAGTGAGTGTGTTTTTTCATCTTTTGTAAGATACATGTCTTGCTTTAAGGACAAGCAGAAGAATAATGTCACAGTAGAGTGCAGAGTGGAGGGGGTGCTGCTCCTGGAAGTGTTTTTCCCATTTCAATTTAGGATAAAAGGTACACATGCTTGTGCCTTCCGCTTTTACTAAATAACATTTTTTCAGACAGTTGTTCATCTTTTGTACTGTTGATTCAACTGGGAGAGCTTCATGCCCATCAAAGCCATAGAAGGGCTCCAACTGTGAGTCACACAGTCGGAAGCAGGGTGTACTCCCACAAGCTCTTTCCACTTCACAACTCTATAGAAGTAACAGTTGTAAATCACAAGTCAGCACCAAGGCCCACCTCACCATGTATCATTATCAGACCAACACATTCATAGGCTACTACGATCAGCACTTATAGAGATGGTGCACTGAGTAAAAATGCAATAATATCCCTCAAAATTGTTTTCCATGTTTGGAACAATCAATAAAAAACATTTTAAAAAACCCAAGGAGATCAGTCACCTGAGGTGGACTCGAAGTAGTATTCACTCTTTGCTCTCTACTACTGGAGAAGTTATTAGTATCATCGATTGGGCCGAGGAATCAATGTGTTGTTTAATTTCTTGCTGCCTTGGAATGCTGTTGTCCAGTACCAAGTGTGATTGTTATTCTGAAGAGAAAACTTGTTTACAGTTTCAAAAAAGTACCGAACATGCTGCGAAAGCCATACAGAATAAGAACTACAACATTTGCCTCCTCCCGAGAAACACACACATTGTTCATGCTCGCTGCATTTAGCAAAATACTGACCATGGCATTCTGACTTTAAAATCCATGTAAAGTCAAAATAAATGTGTTCTGAGTTTGTCAGACTAAAGAAGAAAGTGGTTTTAACCACTGCCAAATTTGAAAATAATGACAGATTTATGAAATTAGTTGTCAAAATCAGGTAAAAACGAGCAGTATTTTCAGCTCCAGGACTGTGGGAGCGTGTCCACTGAATGTGTCGAAGCCATGCCCTCCTGGCTTAGTGGAGCACAATAAGCAAATTTTATGTTAAAGATCACCGCGTGACATCACGTGGCCTCGTTTTAGGACCGCTAACAAAATCCTGGACAGAAAACTGGTGAAAAACTGTTTGAACCTCTAACATTTCACTTCCAATATCTCAGATAATGAACGCATGTCTAGCTTCTCGCCGTCATTAGCGTATAGCAGCACAGCTCAGGGTTCGGAGTCATTTTTGGCTCAAATCTCAGCTTTGAAACACACATCACATCAGTCTTGTTTACTTCAGTTTAAAACCATGTCCAGAATCAAATCAATTCTCCCTCGCTCTAACTTTGAAAAAGTTATCCATGCGTTAATCTTCTCTAGACTGGGCTAATAAATATACAACTAAACACAGACAGATCCATAGCAAGACTACTTTATTAATCCAAAATGAAATAAACGGGTTACTTTAGCCACTTAACATTAATCAAAACACCAAACAAAGAGGTAGACTAAAGAACCAAAGGACCAATTAGACTAACTCAAACAAAAAAAAGCTAAATTTAATAGAGGAGAACAATGACCACATCTGCAACTATGATACATTATTTATTTAGCACACCCTTGTTCTGTTATGTTAGTAAAGCAACAGTGGCTCACTGACAGTCACTGTATTAGTGGTAGTAACATGCATGATTATCCAAAGATTTTAGAATTAAGTGTTCATTTATACCTGAATAGTGAAGTTAGAGCATTTGAAAATTGTGTTTTTAAAGAGACTCCACTCAACTGAAGTGGCTGCCCTGGAAATGGAACACAACAGCGTCTGTTGTGTTATTTGAACGAGCGCCTGTTGTAAGCAAGATCTGGATGATGGCCTTCCTGTTGTGTGGCCGTGGTGCTGGACCCAAAATGCAGACAGCAATTCATTGAAATTGAAGGTAAGAGGTGAGGTGGCGTCTCCTGATGCGGGGGGGGGGGGGTAGAAGCAGGGAACGAGGGAGGTGGAAAGAGTGGCGAGGTTGAGGCTGGAGCTGAAGGGGGCGGTGGCAGGGTGGCTTGGTGGTTAGGGAGCCGGATCCTCAAGGCAGAGAACAGAGGTGAGTAAATCTGTCGGAAATCTCAAGCACACGGGCCGATCTACCACGAAGCGGTGACGGTCTGGCAGTGAGAACACAGGAGGCCAGCCTGTAAGCACTGCTCCAGATGATGCTCAGGCTCAGGTGTGTGCAGCCAGCTCCTCAGCCACCCAGCAAACCACACCTGTCTCTGCCAAGAGAGCACACAGAGCACAACCCCCAGCCTCAACTCAAATTTGTTCTTGTTCCATGACGAGAAACAGATTTCTATCTCTCTCAAACACACATTTGTTTCTGCCAGTGGACATGTTTTTTGCCAAGCTGTTGTTGTTTGGAGCAATTTTGCTCCTGTGGTTTGACCAAAGTTACTGAATTCTAAGGTCATTTATACCTAAATTATTAGGAATCATCATTTATGAAAACACACACACACCCCCTGGTGATTAGTTTTTTGTTGGGAGAGAAGAGTTTAATAAACACTTGAACTGATCTGTTTGTCTCACGGTTTATTTGATCTCTAGTATTTCTGTTAAGATTTTACTGATCACCTTTAAAGCACGTCTGGCTCTGGCTCCATGTTACACAGCAGACGTGTTGACACCGTGCGAGTCAGCCGGCACCCTGAGGTCCAGAGCCGAGGCTCAAAACTAAAGGTGACCGGGCTTTTGCTATCAGGGCATTGTCAGATTATTTAGCCAGATTGACAGGCTAAAATGAGCTGCAGAATAGTTTTACGCTTTCTGTAGATGTTGACAGGGAGCGGATGTTGAAGACATGCTGCCATTGCACACAGATGAAAATAATTGTGTGGGCATCTTCTCTCGGCAGACAAAACCAGGTACAGATTTGTCTCTTTTGTTGCTGGGGCTTACATACAAAGTTTACAACGCAATTACCATCACATCTACACTCCTTCCAATATGAAACGTGGAATGCGGCCTGTTAATCACTGAAGGTAAATGATGAGTGAAATGATGTATTAATGTTGTTCATTGTTTTGGTTTATTTCTCTGTTAATGAGATGGAGCTAAAGTGATATTTACTGAATGAGTTCCTCTCGTAATTGCCCGCGCTACACATTGTTATTCCATGTTTGCACAGCCTGTCAGGAGGTGAAATCAACATTTGCCTTGCTCTCCAGCTCTTCAGTGGATGTCATGGTTCCAACAATTGCATTTGTTGTCTGGATCTGACAGGTTCACATCAGTTCACATAGGACAGCACCCACGCCAGGAAAACACAACACGGCAAAGACACAGACAGTACCTGGACTGAAAAAAAACACATACCTAATTACATATAACTGAATACTAAGTCTAATCCTTGTAGAAGTGAAGACACACCTGGAAGTTAGGCACAGTAAGTAGGCTGCCAGGGCCTTCTGGCTACTACTTAAAAACAGTTCATGCTAAATTAATGGCTCATAAACCATGAATATAGATGGCCAATAATGTCTGTTATAACATTATTAATACAATTAATCAATAAATCTGTTCAATGAAGGAAAGGTTTATCAAGTTTAAAAGAAACCAATGTTGACTGGTGTGTAGGTGATACTACACAAACAGTGGTCTCTGGTGTCGAAGTTGGAGGCTTTGTATGCTTGGATAGCCAGCAGCAACCTCCACTCTGCCTCGACACTGCAGTTCCCAGAATGGCCACTTGAGGCTGGCTACAGAATGAGTCAATCTCGTTAAGCCCCCATATTAAAATATCCAAGTTCGGACTTCATGTTTACAGCCCGGTATAAAAATTGGTTTGGGTTTCTATAGGTAATGTGACAACTGTACCGAGTCTGACTTTCTATATACCTCACCTGTTCAAATTATATTAAGGTTTAAAGTCATGAACTCAAGTCAACTTTGTTGTCAATGTTGCCAACATGTACAGGACATACAGAGAATTGAAATAACGTTTCCCTCAAGTCCCTAGGTGCAAATAGCAAAAGACATGAATAAAAATATATACAAAATATAAATAAAATATATACAAGTTAAAAAATTTCTGGCAAATCAAAAAATATATTTACAGTATAGATCTAGCAGTATAAACACTATGAACAGTGTAGAAAGTGTGACGTAACAAAAATAAAAGATGTAGGGGAGACAGGGCTTGTTGTCACACGGGTAACACGGGACTCACACCGGGGATGTAAGCGCCGTGGAACGGCTGCGCCACGGTTTTGCTCCATCCTCTGCCTGGCGTCAACTTACACCGGGTGTGTACTGGCAGCGTAACGGGAGCATAGCGAACTAGCCGTATTCACGTGAGATCACGTGAGATGCGATAAACTGTGTATAAAAGAAACAACACCAACAAACAGCTAACTTTGCTTCTCTGACGTGGGAGAGATTATTAAAAAGATTTGTTGCGTCATGAATTATTGTTTGCTGTTCCACTTCAACAATTAGTGTCTCGTTGTTCATGTTGAGACTCTTCGATTGACAGCTGACCTGGTGCTACCGGTCATGATGTAATGTTGACGTGAAGCCGTGATAGGCTACATGAACTGCATATTGTGTTTTATTTTGAAAGGGGACGGAAGTTTATTACGCTGATTCTGTGTCAGATTTCCTGTCTGGTGCAATCTGCTCTGTTGAAATTGACGCGGTTTAGCAACGGCTCGCGCCAAAAATAGAAGTGCTACGGAAAGATGGCGCTGCGGAGCGGAGAGACGCTTCTGGGACGCTGCTGAGACGTTCCGCGGCGCGCCTGGTGTGAGTGGTCTCATTGATTATAGTGGCAGCGATCGGCAACGGTGACCGCGACGCAGCCGTTACGCGGCGCTGACGTCCCCGGTGTGAGTTAAGCTTTAGGCTTAAGTTGTTACATTGCAATTATCTTCTTTATTATCAAATGACATGATGGACAGTCAGGTGGTGACCGGCAGGTGACCTTAGCTAATAAATCAATAAAGTACTTTGACGAGTACGAGTATTATACGAGTAATACGAGTCAATATCTGTGCTCAGATTGAATGAAAATCCTCATTGGGTAGCTGGTCTCACAGCGCCCCTCTCCCACACACATACAGATGTATTGAGTTGCTGTGTCCCGCTCTGCTCACACACACACAAAACAGCTCTCTGTGTCTCCGTCAGTCACTCAGGTTCACGGGTCTTTTCCGTTAACGTTTAGGGTTTCTTCAGCTTCAGGTTTGTTTTTATTTCAGTTTGTACTTATTAACCAGTAGAGTTCTGGTAAACGTAGGTTCGTTCAGATGTGGTGCTTGGTAGAATGCGACTCGCGTAAGTGGCCTCTAACCAGTCGTTTTTGACTGTGGTATAAATAATATTACAAATTAAGCTACACACACACACACACACACACATCCCTCTCTCTCACTGTCACTGTCTTACTCACTCACACACACACCTGGTGTGGAAATAAATAATAATAAGAAAAACCATTAAAAACTGATGATAAAAAAAAAATTAAGTTAAAAAAAGAAAGTATGAGTATGAAAACTCCTGTTTTTACCTGTATTTTACTTCATAATTGCAACTACGTGTTGTTTTCATTATTGCAAAACTTGTTCTGTAAATATAAGAGTTCGTTTGCTGATCAAAAACCACTGATCTGAACAATGCTGATGTTGTCCTGTAAATAAATTTCTAATCAGCAATAAAAATAGCAATGTCTGATCAACCCATATCAATTGCATGCTTAAAATAAAATACTAGTTAAAGCCCCGCTCATTTCAAGACAACCCGACCCACTTCCGGGTTAGCCCCCGTCCACTCCGAGTACGGCTACAGATAATTCATATGGTTCACAGATACAGATAGAGATGATGCTGTGCTCGCTCATCCCTATCCAGTATGTCACTCGGGTGTCTGTCCACAGAGGAACTTGTACAAAAGTTCCTGGTTTTTAATAATTAGTCAGTAAACTCAGCATTGTCTGACACAGGCTGGTGCACTTTTATTTACAGATAAAAACATTTCTCCATGTGTGGCGGCTTCCAGTCTAAGCTTTAAAAATAAAACCTTTGTTATTGTGCGCTTCTGAACATTATTATTAACAAACAAATTTGGGGCTTGTAAATTACGGGAGATTCCCGGGAGAAAAGACAAAACGGGAGGGCAGTGGGAGATAGGTCTAAAATACGAGAGAAACCCCAGAAAAATGAAAAAGCGCGAGGGTTGCAGCTATGGTCACGGCTGATCTTTATAACCAGGATTTTCCCTCTCAAAGCAAGAGTCCCGTCACTGTGCTTTCACCAGAAATTGGACCCCAACTGAGAAATCCCAAACTAGTACGATCGTTCCGATCCGAAAGACAGCATGGAAACCCGGGCCAAAACGCTCGCCTGAGGTAGGGAGCCAATCAGAGAGCGGGGAGGGGGTAGTATGTCACTGGGTACAACTGACACGATTGACACTCTGCAGCATTGAACAACTTCAAACAACTCTGATGTGAAGAAAGTAACTTGGTGCTCAGTAACTTATGTTTCACCTCAAAAACTCTGCGTGTCCATTGTCCTAAAACAAGCTAACAGTGCAGCAGAGAGTCTGTTCTCCATAGCTGACGATATAATGTTCATACAAAGACAGTTAATGGAGATTAAGGTGAATAACAAGACAGCTGCTGAGATATGGTTTATGAATTTTGTCTGTAGGTCCAGAGTTTCAGTGCTTCTTTATGGAACCCCTCTGGTGACATGATAAAAAAAATAAAAATAAATTGTGGCCACAATATAGCTATAACGGGGCTGTTTACAAAGTGTAGCAAAATGTAAAAAAAGAAAAAAAAAGTAATGTTTCTCTTTTTGGAACCAATGGGGTCCAGTAGAGAGAGGAGAATCTTGGCGTCTTCTTTTCTGATAGAAATACCGTGTTGTTTACCCTTTGTAAACATCCACCAGTAACCGTGATCCTTTCCAGGGCCTAGCTGGTCAACAATGAAATCTATCCCGGCATCCAAGTCGTACCTTTGCCGGTAAAGCAACCTGGCTCTCAATATCCTGTTTAAATGTCTCTCAGTAATGATGGTTCCTTGCAATGCCAGGCTTTTCGGAATTTCTTTGTAGCTCATTCCCAGCCTAAAATAAAATTATATCATACTGTCCTTGTCCATCGTGCTTTAGCCCCTCTATTGCCTCTACCTTAGACCTTACGGAAGGTGCACTTGATTTGCTTACCCAGCTATCCAGTAATGATATTAATATTATTAATTAGTGTTTCATACGCACGTTATACCTATTTTGTGGCCACAAATTAGTATTTTGTGTGCACGTTATTTATTATGCCACGAAATATTAAATTTATTTTACATTACATTCTTTTTTTTTTTTTTTTGACCAAGTCACAGAGGGTCTCCATACTTCTCTAGTAGCTCTTTGATTTACATTTCAGACAGTGATGTGTGCAGACAGTAGACTGTGGACTCACAGAAAATATGATTGTGTATCTCTTTAAATTTTTCAAAAAGCAGTTAAAATTCAGAGACTTCACACACCGCTACAAGGAGGTCACACTTACTTTGGAAGTAGTCAACTCAGAACAACAAACATGACAACTGTTTGTCATGTTTGTTAAACCAGGAGTACTAATGTATTAATTATGCATTAATTATGCTTAATTATGCTGTTTTTCATCTTTTCTCTTTCTATTTTCATCTTGAATTGAGGTGTTATTGTCCTAATCTGCATTAAAGTGGTAGCAAAATGGCAGCGATAATGCTGTTCTGATGCTGTACTGTAGTTGTAATCTGCCTGCAGTCATTTCCATTCCACAATTCCCATAAGATGTCTAGAGCCAAAGAACCGGTCCACAAGAAACAAAAATACCGTAACAAAATAATTGGGACTCAGGGGTGGAGTCCTCTTGCCATCCATATTCAAGGAGAAGATTGAGGATTTCACAGGTAAATACCTGGTGTCCTGAATAGCCATAAGTTAATGTTATTTTAGATCACTGAATCAGAATCACAGTCAGAGGTCAGAAAAAAAGCTTTATTTCCAAGTACAATTTTACACATACAAGGAATTGTTTTGGTGTTGTTGGTGCGATATTCACAGTAGTGGGATATTTTAATTTTACGGTACCGATGGTCTTTGCGTCAGACATGTTTTCCTAGCTTCACATGCTGCTTCCTGTCAGACAGGAAGTCTGTAATCCTCCTGCAGGTGGAGTCAGGAGAGCTTCTCCTGAAGCAAAACTAGAATGATGGTGTTGAAGGCAGAGCTGAAATCAGCAAACAGGATCCTGGCGTAGGTTCCTGCGGAGTCCAGGTGTTGGAGGATGTAGTGGACGGTCAAGTTGACTGACAACTGGTGTTGGAGCTTCTCAGAGTCTAGTCATTTTGCCCCTTTCACCGCCTCGCTAAACTTGTACTTTGCCACTGACAACATGGATACTCTTTCCATATTTTATACTGCCTATGTGTAACATCTGCTGAATGGTTGCTACAATGTGTGGTCACTCAGACCAGGAATCATCATCTGCACTTTCATTCCGATGAAAGAGAAGGTGCGGCTACATCCCTGTGTTTCACTAATTAAGATCCACCTCTGCTAAAACAGGTAATCCGGGTCTATGTACATCATTCAATAAAAAAAAAAAAAAATGCATGTGACACAAAGAACTATAGACATTGTCATGCAGGTTTTGAGAATGTTGACCATAAAACAAACAAAAAATACAATAATTAATAATCCATACACAGAGCTACATACTCGCCTCTGAACTTCTGGAAAAAAAAACAACAAACAAACAAAAAAAAAAAACTGTGCTACCATGGGTTAATAACTGCCTCACCCGTTAGCATTAGCATGGCTTGTTATGTCTGTGTGACATTAATGTATCCAAACTAAAAGCAGAACGTGACATAAAGAAGTTGGCCAGGCTTCTCATACCTGCTTACCGGAGAAAGTGCCTCATACTGATGCTGAAATAACCGTTACCCTGACTTGAGCTACTTCACAAGAACCGAAACTAGTTTTAGCAGTGAAGAAAGACGTCCATGCATTATATGGGTGACTTCTTGTATTGTAATGGAGGAAGAGAAGGGAAAACAGGTCTAGTAGAATACCATGAACTTTTGAAAACAAACAAACATTTTGAAACTTATTTTATCTTCAAACTCTCTTACCAAGAAAAATACAAAACATTAAGGTGGTTAGTAATTTGGGAAGATGTTACTGTGCAATTGATCCTTAAGACATGTGGGCCAGCCTTCACTGCTAGCTTAGATGGCGGGTACTGCATCCTTCTTGGAATTGTAGTCAGGGTCATTCTCTGATCATCATCCTCCTCCTCACCTTTCTCTCCTTGCCCTATTTATCGTAGTCGTCATCATTGTCATCTATGGCCTCTATTTGGCAACCTTGGCAATCAGCAGCGGCTGATCAATGGATCCGGGTTACAGCACCAGTTTTATGTAACAGCTGCTGAGTGGTTGCTCCGATATGTGGAAGAAGATCGAACCAGGAATCAGGATCTGCACTTTTATTCCTATGACGCAGTGAGGGATACAGTAAGCACACACACACACACAAGGGTTGACAGTCTCTACTCTCAGTCCCAAGCACAAGCACTTCCCAAGTTTTGACCAGGAACGTGTGGCTACATCCAGGGTTGCCAGATTGGGCGGTTTCTTGTCCAATTGGGCAGTTTTGCATCTATTTTGTGGGCAAAAATGGGTTTGGGTGGGTGGATAAAAATTGGGATGGTTTCGGATCAGTTCCAAAGGGTTTTTGTTAGTTTAGTTTAGTTTATTAGCTTATTTGACAGGGGCCATGTACAGGGCAAATCTAGTACCAGAGTTAGCTATAAAGCTAATTTACATCTATGGTCCCTGGGCAGGGAGCTGTAAAAAACACCGTACTAACACACATCACACTAAAACATAACAAAACAACGTGTATAATCACATCATTACTTAGACATTTTGGCATATAAAACAATGCACATACAAGAATACATATACCATATGACAATACTTACAGCACATTGATTAGTGATCAGATCTTTGATTAGCCTTTAGCCATGTCTTGTAGCCAAAACATGTGCACTTCAGATTCCTCGTCCCGCGACCCTCTGTTTAGCAGGCAGCAGTGTCATTCACTCACACACGCCCCTCAAACAGACTAGATCACGGTGTTTTCAAACTTAGCTTGCTGACTGACGACGCCACGTGAAAGGTATAGCCACCGACGTGGTCGGGTTCGGGGTTTAATCCGCAGCCCCACACAAAAGAGCAGAGCGAGTGAGCCTGTGCCATCAGGACAACGTGGGCAAAATATATTTTTAAAAAAAGTCACAGGAAAAAGTGGGAAAGAGATCCAGACTTAGTCATGGATTGCACCGGGTGCAAAAGAAAGAAAGGCACACCGTATCCGTGCTCATTTAAAAGACCTCAAAGTTCATGCTGCCACCAAGAAGCACAAGGAAAGGTGCCAGGCAATGGTCAGACCAATTTACAATTAGCAGAGTGGGTGAGTCCAGTAACCCTGCCAACAATGTCCAGAAAGAAGAACTACGGATAGCAACCTACACTGTGTGCCACACGGCCATTAATGCTGTTGATGAACTATCTGATATACTGAAAGATCAGACAGGTGCATTCTAGATGCACAGAACAAAATGCACTGCTGTCATTAAGTCATTGCTAGCACCTCATTTTAGACAGGAGGAGAGGACATCGGTGACTCTCCGTTAGCTCTATATTTGGATGAGACAACGGATACTGAAGTGAGCAATATGACAGCTGTCGCACCTACGGCACACACGTCTGTACAGTTGACACACAGTTGATGCATCTGGACACCAATGTTGAGCCGATGTTGCTGTTCACTGGATTTTTATTTTTGCTAGGTCAGTTTATTATCAACTCCAGTTGTTCTACCTGGCGACGACGTAGCTTACTCACCCACAGAGACGACGGCCCGTTTGCCCCTATACACGCCCGGTGTCTACTCTCTTTCTCGTGCTTGCTCGCTCCAGATTTGCATGTAAAAATAAATGTGCGAGTATGAAAACATTTCAAGTTTTTTGTGTATTCTCGTGGTTTTTGACGAGGTTTTGGGCTGGAAAATCTCGCTGGCATCTGGCAACACCGGCTACATTGCATGTGCGTCCCCATGTGTCGATGATTAAGATCCTCCCGTCCTACAACAGGTAACTCGGGACTATGTACATCATTATTCTATAAAAATAAGACAGACAATGTCCTGCAGGTTTTGAGAATGTTCACCATAAAATTAAAAAAAAAAGAATTACAATATGACAACACACACACAACTATATATGCTTGATACCGCTGACAAAAGGTAGCCCAATCAGAGCCGTATCCGGGTCATTTATTACAGACTTTAATAGAGGAAAGCCAAATCCTCTAATGTGGTGCATGCTATCGTTGCAGGAGACCCCCGACACAATAGTACACCAAAGTATCGCTATCTAAGACTCTTTCCACACTGTTGAGCTGGCCACATTGCAGTCATTAAACAAAATCCAATACAAATGAAATACTTAGGTCCACAGTGTTTCTCTTTATCCTATTTGCACAGCCTTAAGTCCTGCTGCTATACGCTCAGGTCCAGCGGGGCTGAGGAAAAACATGACCCACCAGCTGCCATGGATGCCTCTTATCAGGCCCTGTGTGTGCCCAGTGCTGCTCTGAACATGGCAGCTCCCAGATAATACTATCTGATAACCGTGTGTGTCAAATGGCCCTAACCTGAAGGTGAGCTCCAGCTGGACTGCACTCATGCAGATGCAGAGGTGCCTAAAAAAAGTGGCCTAATGGGAGGGGTGGGCACGATGAGCATTCAGAGGATTTTGGCCAGAGAGCTCACTGAAACATTTCTGCAGCGCAGGTGAAAAACATTTTGTCTCATGCATCACAGCTGTGTGCAAGATTATCGGCATTCATGCCATTACATAGGCTGCAAAAACGCTGTTTCAGCTATATACTTTCCAAAGCACGGTCACATGTTGGGAGTCTCCGATACAAACTTGAATACCTGCAGTGCCTGCAAGAAGCGGTGATTTTATCGGGACATTGTGACGCATGTCTATAACAAACCGTTATATCACCAGTTTGTTGACATCAATGTATAGATTCAAATGGTTGGTCAAATGGTTATATATATGGTTATCAAGATATCCCAAACTGAAAAATACTGGTTTCTGTTCAATTTCATGTATAAATTGAAACAATACTTTCTCAATTAAAACAATTATGAAAAATATCGATTTTTCACCACAGGGGAAGAAAAGAAAAAGACTAAAAAGAGGTCATAGCTGAATAAAATTAAATAAAAAAGCATCATGCATTTAGTAATGTTACATCTCTGCTGTGCTGCCCGGTTAGGGTTACCAGAAAACCTGCGGGCAGCACGCTGACATCTGTAAAAAGTTGAGCTAATGTAAAATCATCATCATTGTTTCTACCTGCTTTGTGTAGCAGATAGTTACAAGGGTCTGTAAATGCAATGCAAACAATTGGCTACAGCAATTTATTGATATTAGACAATGTAATTTTTTACTCTGGAATGCTTAAGTACAATGGATGTATATAACCATTTAAGTGATTTATGTGTAGACATACAAGTCATGAGTCAAAACAGTGCTAAATTTGGTAAAAGTGGTAAAAGGAAGAGCCGCTTGGGAGCCGAAAGAGCTTGTTGGTGAGCTGAGCCGAATTCCGATCACAAGAGGCTAGGTGAGCAGGAATGGAAGAGTCACACAGACACTATGTATTACGTAGGATGTAAGTGGACCCAAAGCACAAACACAACCAGGCAGAGACTGAGTATAGCTCAGAAAGGTTTTATTAAAACAAAGCCAGAAGGACGAATAGTGCAGAGGGAAGTGGGCGTCAGGTGGTGAGATCCACGCGGTGCAGTGGCTACTGGTGGCTGATATCCAGATATGAGAGTGATAATGAAACAGGACTGGATGTAGCACCTGAGTGGCAGACAGGGATCCTGAGACACAGAGTGAGCAGGTGTAGCGGAAAAAAGAAAAGAAGCAAGCATTACATTTGGCAATAGCGCTGCTACTGAAATGATCTGGTTGCATCTGGAAGGTTGAACTAGATTTATATACTGCACAGGTGATTGGCTGATGAGTCCCAGGTGGTGAAGGTGATCAGACTGGAGCTACTGAGTCGGAGGCCATGCCCAGGGGGAAATGTTAGGAAGTGAGAGGCCGACGGCCACAACATAACATTACGAGCAAGTAAACATTGCGTTTCCTATGAACCTCACCACGGACAGTAATGCCACCGGTAACCATACCGACCGCTGTAGCCTCAAAATGCTGAGAAGGCAGAACAATTTTAGTAGCATCAGTAGCTGATCATTGAAACCTGTCTGCAGATCACGTTTGAACCTGAAGGTGAAAAATAATGTTTCACGGATAAATATTTAAACTCCAGTTTCTGATTGTTGTGCTACGTTCATTTCCTCAGTGCGGCAACAGCGGTTGGCATGCATAGGTGAACATAACAGTGATCCATGAGGCCTTTCACAGACACCCTGGGTGAAGAGGGAGATGTTGAAACATCTTTGAAATATTGACTGCATTATGTACATAATCCATATGAAAAAAGAGCAATCATAATACATGTCTGTTTTTCCATGTCAGATGCCATATGCAAATGTATCCACAAGAGGAATCTTCACACTTGGATATAGCAGCATCTTTCATCTACTGTAGATCAGCTGCTTCTTGTTTTGTTATCAGTGTACCCTCGGGCCCTCACACTCTTTCATCTCTTAACAACGCGGCTCACACTGAGCCTTGTCTTGTTAATTTTTGCTGATCGCATGCTTGGGAACATTCAAACTGGTTACCCCATGTGTTGATATTTATGTAAATGACTTGATTATTAGATTGTTTTCCTCCAAGCGTCAGGTGTCAGAGACAGGCAGAAACGATGAGAGGCGTTAGGGACCGTAGGAAAATTATTATAGTAGGGGAAGGAGGATAAAAGGGCCGGTGTTATATAATGTTTAATGTTTTTAAGAGAAAAGTGTTTTTTAATTGATTATGGCCAATGACCCAACTGTAGTGTTTGTAATACATTTGGTAACTTATAATATGCTGCTAACTGGTAGCTATTGTGAAAATAAAACTTACCATGACACATATTAACTACTTTTTGAGATGTTAGGGAGAGTTCAAGGAAAATATACCATATAACATACAGTATTATTATACTGTAAATAATTTATTTTTAATAACTTTGCTAAATAGTAGTCAAATTTGGGATACTTTCCTTTCATATATTATGGGTGAAACATTTCAGAAATTCTTTGGGACTGTTGCTAATTGACTACCTCTTTTGATTTCTATATATTTCTGTTGTGCAGTTATTATTTTTGTTTTGTTTGTTTCTCCAATGTTTTTCTCCTTATTGCTCTTTTTTACCATTTCTGTTTATACATATGTCTGAATAATTGAACTTAAAGAACTAAAGTTATCTATATAACTTCAAAAGTTGCAACGAAAACTTTAGGGAGGCTCGTGATCGTTTAAAAAGTGAAATAAGATTCGACGCCCCTCCCTCCTCCAATCATTTCTGTGCAGTCCTTAAGTACTCTAATTATTTTTTAATCAAAGCTTGAGGAGTTTATATTAAACCATAAAATGCTTAATACTGCGATCATTACATGAGTGTAATTCTAAAACATAATCTCACTCCTCTGCAGCTGTATCATAAGGTGCTCTAATTGATATTTAAACACCCAAGGCAGGAATATTAAAGTGCATTCAATTCGATCATATAGATATGTAAATGTTACTCATCTCCTCCTCATGCGAGAGTCGATCATGTGTCACTTTCATGTGGGAGGTTTGCATGCTGTGCTTTAATATGTCCAGTGCGTGCGCACAGACAGCCTTAGGAATCATACGGCGTCTAAAGAAAGCACAGCTGTGCACATTCAGCGGCTACATAACTGCAAACACACACACACACACACATTCGCACGTTGTGTTGACTAGATTTCGACTGGAAATTGTTATTACAGTTACACAAGCCTGTTGCATATAAATATAAAAATCTAACTCCAGAAAAAGGAAAAAAAAAATCTTTATATGTTAACCATATATGCGACTTGGGTTTTCAATAGATAATGCTGAGTTACACAGGTTTGATGGTACAGTGTTCCCAACAAAGGTCCGCTGAGCCGCTGTCAAATTTCACAGGTCATTTGCATATAGATAGCACAATCAAAGCTCTGCAACGACATGAGTTTGAATTTTTAGATTGTGCGAGTGTCAAAGTGATGATTGGATGAAAACTAATAATTAACAGGAACAAGTTCAATCAGTTGGCCATGTGATAACAAGCAATAATGACAATAAATACCAGAGAAGGGGAAGGAAAGGGCAAACAGGGCAGCGTTATTTGGTATTCAGGGCAGAGTGAGCAAGGAATCAGCGTAGTATAGAGCTCTAAGCTTAAAGACGCTCTAACATCCTTAAAGACAAATTGTGTGTTTATGTTGTATAGGCTATTAGTGCAGAGCGTGTGCATACATCTCTGGGCATTGTACTCACTCACGGCATGAAAGCTGGGGTCCCAGCACAGTGGCATGCTCTGCATCTCAATAATACCATTAGTATTCAAGGTCTGTAAACTCTGCTGGACTAAAAATGCTGACAAACTAAGAGTGGGCTTGATTAGATAAATGCAGTTAAAATGCAGTTTACTTGCACACGTCTTTCTCTGTAAAATGTCTGTTGTTACTCTTCTGCAGAGAAGGAACAAAGTGGCTTAGCTTTGGCATTCTGCGTGGTCTTTGTTTTGTTGACTGTGGTGCTGAGAAGTAGGATTACCTTGCAGGAAAATGGGTGTAACAATTTTCCTGTGCACCGGGTGGCAGTGTTTGAAAGGGGATTCTTGTCATGGTATCTTCTTTATGTTCTCTATTATTTCCTGGCAAGTATAATTTACTGTTTTTTTTTTCTGCTCACTCATGTTTTTCTCATGCAATTAGAGGCACATTAACCTGCCCTTTCTAAGGATATAAAAAGAACACCGGATATGCAGGTTCTGCAGGTGTACAACAAAGGATCTTAGCATTAAACTTGCATTCTTTATAACCTGGTCACCGGCCCAGCAGATGAAGATGTGCAAGACGATCACCAGATGGTAAATGAAAGAAACTCGCAGCTACGACATCATTACATCTCAATTCTAGAGTACAAATTGAGTTCCTGTTAGATATTTCCCAGAAATACAGTTGAGAGAAATGCTGCAGTTCTTCTCAGACGGTGTTGCAGGAGCCCTTGTGAAAGGTCAGGTAAGCAGCTGTGACATTGTTCTACTCACCAAATGTCACAATGTCCCAGGGGTCGATGTGACTGACAGGGGACCTTATCTGGTAGGATAATACCACTTCTAGTGGAGGACCATGGAAGGGTCACTAGTGGTGGAGTGGGAGATAACAGGTGCTGGAGTGGTGGTGGACTGAACTTGGTCCTCAGTTTTATGGTACATTATCACCAGTATGTTGTGTATTGTGCAGGTTTTTCCTTTTCTGATTGAATGTTTCCCATGTCAGCAGTCTACTGACAGCATCATCTTATATTCTGCGTAGTATACCCCACAAACAGTGCTACTATTTTTTTTTTTTAAGTTTGTATGCCTAGCTGAAAAGGGAAGCTAGCAAACCAAGCTAACTAGCTTCCACTCAGTCCAAACTAGTTAGCTTAGCTTGCTAACATGAGACCCATGAATTGAGACAACATAACAGAGTTCTGGGGTATTATAACCCGCGAATTCCACCAATCCATGTGTCGTGTCCACCTGAGCTATACTAGGTTGTTCTAGTCAATATTTCAAACCACATCATAGTTTATCCTACTGTGGCATCACTCACAGAAGCCAAGAGTATCACATTAAATGTCATGGAAATATCTGAAAGTATACAGTATCCCTGTGGATACTGTAGAGGACTGTGAATGAGAATGTAGCCAGGACTTTTTTTTTCTAGGGTCAGCCAAAAGTTAAGATTTCTGCCGATTTTTGTGTAAATAAATATTTGCAGTAGCTGTTGACCTTCTGTGCTTCTAGTCTCAGCATGTAGCGCCACTATTAAAACAGTGTTCCAGTGCGCTACATGAGACTTCCCATCTCTCTGCCCCGTGTGCTCTCAGCACATTCAGTAGTTTGGATTTGAATCATGTTTGAATCACTGAATGCCTAATGAGTAAAAAGAAAAAAAAATTAAAAGAAGACATTCAAAAGGAACAATAGAGCTAAACAATAAGGTTTGCTAAATTGCCTGGGGCAAGTAAAATGCCCCTTGCCATCTTCCCTTCTCCTCATCTTTGTGCACATGCACAGTATCAACCTGGCCCTTGCAAGAAAATGGCAGCGGGTAAAGAGAAGGTTGCTTGCTGCTTGAAGAGCAAGTATGTAGCCTATTGAAGCCCAAGTTCCCACACATCAAGTTTCATTAAATAAATGAATTATTAGTTCCAACAAGAGCTGGCAGCATCTTGCTTGTATGGCAGGTTTGCATCCACCAGGCATGGATCTATGACATTCTGGCCATGATGCCGTTTGGGTCAGTCCACCAATTTCAGAAATGGAGCATTTTCTCCCAACAGATTTTGTTCACCTGCTCAGATTTGGTCATTTTTCTCTTGATTTATGTGTTTCTGCCAAGGGTAAGTAGGTAGTAGTTAAATTGTTTCCTTTTGGTCTGTTTTTATGATCGGCAGTCTGCGCAGGGTGTTTTCTTTTAAAAACTGACTGGATTCTCTAAGCTGTTCTGTATCTGACTTTTGGCCAGCTCTGTGCTGCTTGACATGGCTTTTGTCAAAAATAGACCAGCCACGTATTCTCTGCAGAGCAGTGTGGAGAGCTGCTTCAAATGTGCTGCGGTAGTTCTGGTGGAATTCCAAGCATTTTCCAGAAGAGCCATGATCAGCTCAGCAGCTGTGCGCGGCGAAAGTACATTTTGTTGTCATTTGATAACCTCTTATTTAATTTGCATAGTTGCAAATAGTTGCAACTTTAACCTTCAGTTTCTTTCAGCCCCTCCTGCAAATTTGGACAATAGACACTGCATGCCAGAGTTAGTCAAGAGTTTCTCTTCTGTTAACACCATCTTACTCATCATGTTAAAATATCAGATGTCAATGTCTGGGATGTTATGTTTATGATAAAGCCACATTAATTGGACTTGTTGCCCACTGAAGAGCAACAAAAAAAAGCAAAAAAAAACAAAAGACTTTCTGGTAAACTGGCGTCCAAAGTCATTCACCTTCTTATCCTACTTTGTTCTCTATCAAACCCTGAGTGTAACATCTGGCTTTTCAACGCTAAAAGCCCTACTGTTTACCATATGGTTAATTTTCTCTGTCTGCTGTTTGTGATAGGAAGGTACTGAACGCTGGGAACAACTGCCTGGTGCATGTGGAAATAATATTGAAGAGAGTGGTAAGAATCAAAAGTCATGAGCTGTAAAATCAAAACAGTGAGTTGAGGTTGAGATGCCAAAAAGCTCTGTAGAAGTGAGGGTTTGTCACTGCCACAGACAGTATAAAATATGGACGTTGTATCCATGACTTCACCCGTAGGTCTGTTTCTGAAGAGCCGCTGTGTATCTTGGCAGCCACGCTGTCTCTTGGTTAATATAAAAAATGGGCTAAAAGATGTGGATCGTGACTGGATGTGAGGTGGGCTGAATGAAGCCTGGCTGCTCAAACAAGCCACCTATAACGCTACCCACCTGTCAATTAAAGCAGTCACGTTGCATAACTTTAAGCCTTTATATAGTTTGAACGTGCGCGTTACATAAAAATTCAGACGCAGTACAGTTGTCATGAACGGGGAAATAAGCTTTAGAGACCAAAACAGTTTTTTGTACCAGGCTGTAAACTTGTTTATTTCTGCTTTGAAGTTGGACATTTTAATATGGGGAGTGACTCGTTCTGTAGCCAGCCTCAAGTGGCCGTTTGAGATACTGCAGCTTTTTAATACTTCAGTTATTTGACTCATTGTTACTATGAAAAACATGACTGCTGTAGTTTTAATGTTCCTACTTCTTAAAATAACATTAATATAATACCATTACAGTGCCCTTTATGGCAATTATAATTGCATCACATTTGGTGGGTGACATTACTCATTTATACACAATGTTAAAGAGTACACAGTCGTGCTTAGTGGAATATCAATTAATGTTCATGACCCCCCCCCCCTAAAAAAAAGTGCAACTGCAGCCACACTCTCACTCACTTTCTCTCATTTCAGGTTTGTGTCCTGATCCGAAACGTTTTGTGAGGACTCATCAGTATTATTGACCACTTTTGCTCCTATCTCACAGTTAGTGATGATATCTCTCCCCCCTCCCACCAACTTTAAATCCATCCACTGGCCTGGCAGAAACTTTTAATTAGAATTGACTCACTATAGCTTGTAGCACCAGTGTTTCCATATTGCACCACTCTGGAAATTGTTTTTCATCAGTTATTGTGGCAACGTTGCCATCTCTCTGAAGTATGATTCTCGCTTGGAAAGCGTCCATTTCATAGACGCTGAAACAGCCGATCCATACGGGATCTAAAAAGAAAATATGGCTATGAAACCCATTCGCAGATGCGCACAGATGAACATGAGTAATTGCTAAGGCAGCAGTGCATTGCTACACTTGAGCCTGTGTGTAAAAGTTAAATATATTATGAATTAGCAGGATACAAGACTAAGGTTTGCCTCTGAGACTAGTTTCCCAGAAGTGGGAAACAGGGAAAGCCAAGCCGGTAGTGTAGATGAGACAAATTTGTCCAATAGGGGATCAGATTAGCGAGCAGGTGTTCAAAAAGCAGGTGGGGGTCATAATGGGCAAAACTCAGACAGATAGAGAAATTGGCTGGAATGCTAAGGCAGAAGCACAACAGAGGATCAAACGGGGGAGTGAATCCTACTGGGCTGATGGGGGTGTGGGAACAGGTGTGCAGGTGGGAGGAGAGAGGTCAGGTGATGGAGGCAACACAGGGCTTTGTGCATGGCAGGTTGGATTGTCAGGATTTGAAATGAGAGGAGAGTTAGTACACGGCAGGGGAAAAGTGAAACTGCTCGATGAGAAACTGGCTGGCACCTCGACGGTGTTTGCAACAAACAAAATACTTCCGGAAAACAGGGAAAGACAAGCATAATTTCCTTCATGGCATGTTGAGATGAATTTTAAAGCCTCACCTGTGCTGATCCCTCTGTTTAATGTCAACAGACTTTACAATTTCCTTAATCGCAAATTAACCTAATCAAAGGTGATTAACGCTTCAGACTTCTTCCTGTGCCTTGCGATCCACCTGCATGAAATAAGACTCCCTAGTCAGGATCTCGAGAAACCTTCAACAAATTAGTGCTTGCCATTAAACCAACATGCCGGCTATTCTACACTTTCAATGGCGAGCTCATTACGAGGCTCCCTTTCAGCTCCCTCTGTTCACTCTCATTAGTGCTTCTCTCTCCGGTGGAATTGTGCCCTCAGCCTGCTAAAGGAGCAAAGATTAAAACCTTGCTCATCCTTGTTCCTGAAATCCTTAACAATCAAATCTCCCATTCTTTTCTCTAAAGAAGTCCTGAAAGACACTCGCTTAACTGGATGATCTATCCAGCGAACGAGGGTCTTCAATAGACAAAGTCTGTGTGTGGTTGTTGCCCACCCAAACTGAAACTATTCACTGTTCACGGATAAACTGGAAAACAAGCAGATCTATAGGACATACACCGTTCTTGGTGTTAAAGAGAATCAGTTGAATATTGTTCCATAAAGTGGTGATTCTAGAAATGTCTCTTATACTGCTACTTCTAGAAGAAGAATTCAGGAAAGAAGGAAACACTTCAAACAAACCATTTTTCCCTAACTCAGAAAACTCCCAGACCTGCACCTGGATATATAGTGAGATATATAATGATCATGAACACTGCTCCACAACTCCTTCTGTGCTTTCCCGTGTTTCTCTGATTATTATAGACAAAAACAACAGTTGTGAGGAAAATCTGCAGCTTATTAGAACGCAGGGAAGGTGACAGGAGGGCAGCGTTCAGACTCTTACACAGACTTTACTCACAAAAGGACTATCTGTTGTCTTGACCTGACCCTGACTTTGTTTTTGACACAGACTGACATTAGATACAAATGCATTCTTACTGGAGAATGTTTGCATATAAACCACACGAAAAAGATGTGGCCGCATCAGCATCAGTACACTGGTTCTTGCATAATTTGTCTCTTTCTTTTAAAAATTGCACTAGATTTGACCATAAGCAAAGAAAAAATTCATTCACAGAATAAGGTTTCTTGTTCTGCTCTGTTTGTGGTAAAGGTTTAATTCACATCAAGGCTATTATAAATCTGTATCCCTCTGTGGATAAAGGCAGGCTGTCTGGGTGACTTGTACCACAGGTCTGAACATCTTGTGGGATTGTAGCAAAGAAAAACAAAAGAATAAAGAAGAACATATTGGCACTTTTACAGGTATGTGACACTTAAAAGAGTTGATGCAGCAGAAGCAGGGGAGTCGTCCTTTGAAAACCTGATGCCCACATGATCTACAATGCATCTCGACCATTAGTAATTTGGTTGGAGATTTGGCTTTGTTATGCCAGTAGTGGCTAACGTAGACTCAAATTGTTGGCATTAAGCTGAGACCAGCTTAAGACTACAGAGCTGAGTCAGCTATAGAGGTCTGGCTAAAGTCCATGTGTGTTCTGAGTTTGCCAGACCAAAGAAGAAAGTGTTATTAACTTTTATTGATCATTCAAATACCCAACTGTATTTGAATGATCAAAAATATCGACAATCGTGCAGGCGTATGCTCATGGTGGCCTCAGCGTGTCATCAAGCCACCCTTTAAGGACCGCCCACAAAATCCTGAACTGAAAACTGGTAAAAATCCAGAACTAAATATCAGTTCTAATTACTAACAGCCCCGTCATTAGACTGAGATGGAGACACAGGACTCCTGAGGATTTAAGCATTAGGTTGTGTTTTCTCATGTACTTTCACTTTCCCGAGTTGGAGACAATTTAAAGAACACTTCTGTGGAAGTCGTGAACTTGAGCAAATTTAGTGTGTTTTCGGCAGGATGTCCTCGGCCACGGAACAGCAGCCACAAAAACAGGAATAACAGAGGATGGCGTAGCCTTCCCCTGGGCACCACTGTCTACAAAACACACACAAAAACAAACTGTAGGTTTGGAAGCTCAATTTGACTCCGCGCTCAGGATACGATGTGTTCTGTAAATAAAGAGACGCACACACACACATAGATCTGCGGTTTTGTCAGCTTCATGCCTGGAAGATATGACTGTTCGTTGTTTGTTTTTTGTTGTTGTCTGTCTTCTGTTTTTTTTTTTTTTTTTTTTTTATGTCCGTGGAGATATTGCTTGCGTTAGTGCAGCTGACTCTGAGAAAGTGGTGACTCGCGGACAAAAGGATGCCTCAAATCTGCTGTGAAAAGATGAATGAATTTATGAATGAGCCTTTGGAGGATTTAGACCATACATATGAATTTAAATCAGGGAGTAAATGAGAACAAATGCGAATTTATTTCATCTACATTTGAAACATCAGCGTTTTAAGCGTGTTGCTTAGACGGATGAGATTAGGTCTCAATATCAAATGCACAGTGTCACAAAAGATTCCTTTTTTTTCTTTTAATATTCCTACATAAAAGCAAGCTGGATATTCAGTAGTATCTCCAGCTGAGACTACGGGAGGATCAGTGTGTCTCGATTTGTCACTGAGAGACTTAGTGTTTTGCAATGCCATGCCATAATCTAGTGATTGAACTATCAAATAGGTTTACAGCTGCTCTGACTTCAGCTTTATACCCCTGATGTTGGTCTTTCAGGTAGAGCAGCAGCATTTCACACAGAGAGCCCAGCCTGAGATGTCAGATAATCCCACAGCAGAGATGGACTGTATTAGTTACAGATGCCATGCTTCATTTCTCTGCTTGGCACTGTGTACCAATAGATGAGAAAAAGAACCGGCGAACTCGGATGGCGGGAGCTGCCAAAAAGGCTCCCCATGTGAGATCACTGTGAAACAAACAACTGCTGCCAAATCCAGAGTTAGGGTCCTTGAGAAAAGCAGGTAAAGACAAATAATTGACTTTCAGGTACAGGACACCAAGAGTTTGAATTCATTGTATTTCTGATCTACAGCAGGGGTGTCAAACCTGGGCCAGAAGTAGCTGGCCCAGTGCGACCCACTGCATGAGCTTGTTGAAGCTAAAAAGTCTACAGGCTACATGACACAGTACAACAGTGTCAGCTACTGTTCATACAGGAGCAGCTGGTTGAAAGGAGAAAAGTGGATACACTGTCTGCATTTCTAAGAAAAATGGACTAGTTCCTCTTAAGTAAGTTGGAGGCTGGTGTGTTCACAGTGCACATCATACAACGACTTACTGGGACAACGAAGAACACAGAAGATAAATGAATCGTTTGTAGGTTTGAAACAGCAGATCAGTCTTATCTGTGACACAGCTGTGGAATCTAGTCACTTTAGTGCTAACGAAACACTGTAATAAATTGTGGTCATATTTTGAAATATGAACCACTGTGCATGAATAGCTCATTAATTGTCAGCATTTTCAGAATGTACTGGTACTTGAGTAGACTGGTTGGCATTGTTTGAATTGCACTTCAAATTGCACTATTCTAAAGATTCAGCCTATTCGTCATCTATTTTGTAAATGCACAATTAGTTGGGAATGCTTTCAGATTGTATTTGTACCTCTTTACGCTAATAGAAAGCAAATCATTTAGAGTTATTGTTATTTAGGTTATCGTGTAATGGTTTTACTGGTTATGGCCCACTTGAGGTGAAATTAGGCTGTATGTGACCCATGAACTGAAATGAGTTTGACACCACTGCTCTACAGCTTTGCCATGAATTATGACTCTGCTCCATTGAGAAAAGCGGAAGAAGTGGGATGTCTTCATTATCGAAAGTCCGCAGAGGGGGAGAAGTCAGCGTGGATGGATGGGCCAACGAATTAACTGACTTTGTCACAGGGGGGCACTGTTCATCACCCCTTTTCCTCAATTGTTCACTAAATAACTTAAATGTTTGTTATTGTGACTGTGATGATGAGGAACCTTTATGAAGTGGAAGCTTTCATCTAAACTGTTATATTTCTATAACCTTAACAAAGCAGACATTTTAACTTCACTTTTTTCGCTGAACCTCCAAGCAGTTTTTCAACTTAAACCTTTGCCTTGCCATTGAATTACCATTTTGGGTGCTTGTGATGAAATTGTGACCAGGTGGTGGAGTCACATGTGAAGTCAGAGGATAATCAAAGTTATTACAATTTACACTGGGACATGAATGAAATTCCATGACTTTTCCGCAGAACCCAACAATGCCAACCATGATCAAGGGATCATCAAAATCAGTTGGATCCGTCCTCTTTGGGCTGTGCAGACTTTTATAGTTTTGTAGTTGTAAAAATATTTTAACTTTGACACAGCATACCCAGAAGGTGCCGACCTGTCCGTCAAAATGAAAACACTGGGCTTTATTCAATTCTTCAAACATTCTTGGCTGTCTTTAAGTGATCAGCGTGGTGTCTGAGGTTATTTCTACTTTCCTTATATACGGATTAGTAATGTAACTTATAGATCACCATACAGTGGATAAATATGAACGCAAAACAGAAAATATTACATCCAACTTTTCTGAACATTGTTTAGCAAATCTTATTTATTATATTCCAGCTATGCCTAACAAGGTTAAATCAATTATTCATCACATAGCAAATTCTGTACTCCTTCAACTAAACTCATTTTTCAAAACAAAATATTCTCAAATGTCTTTCATCTTAATATTTATGGGCACCCCCAAACTAATTTACAATCTACAATTTGACACGTGCATCCTTCAACTAGATTTCGTATTGTTCTTTCCTATTCTTTGAGCAGGAAATATAATCCAGTGTTCATAATTCAACGCTTATAAAATACCCAATTTAGAAAACTGGATATCTTCCCTTAATATCCAGTTGGTGCACACAGAGTTGTGTATAAAGGACAACAACCTCAGACATGGGTCGAGCTGTGGGCATTCGAAGTGAATGTCGACTCTGTTGAGTTATGTTCTCTCCTGCAGCACCGGTCAGCAGTTCCTATAAATTGACATCTACTGTACGTACTCACAGTAGTATATACAATAGACAGATAATTTACTGGTGGCCTTGGCAATAAGAAAAACCATGGCTTCTCTTCACTGGCATGCTCATGCAGCAGGGCAAACCATCGGAAGGGCCACTGACACACTGGTGATTTTATATGCAGTACATGCTAAGGAAGCAGATATTATAGCAGAGTCCTAGTCAACCTTTTCTGTGTGCTGCTGTAGCAGTCTGAGCTGTCAAGAGAGTGTCTCCCTCCTCCTGCATCTACACAGCCACAGCTCACGGCCTGCAGCAGACTAATGAACAGGACGCAAGACAGAAGGCCAGAAATTCTTCATGGTTTGACACGTTATGGCAACCTTGCAGCTGCATCGTAAATGTCCAAGAGCTTTACTTGGCACCATCACTGAGGTCCAGGGGGAGAAGCGATTGTGTTTAAATCAAGGTGAAATATATCAGCATAGCTCAGTTACATGTGATACATAATGTAATCAAGTGATTATTATGTCGGACCTTTTCTTAACCTCACACTGCTCCAAAAATTAGGTCAAATGTCAATCTTCACTGCAGGTGGTAGTGTGTCCTTTATGAGGCAAGTAAAGTAGTAAAAGGCTAACCTCAACTAAAACCTACCTCAACCAAGTGCTGTGGTGCCCTAACAGTATCATATCATAATTTATTTACCATGACCACAATCTTCCCTTATCCATCAAACCATAGCTGCTATGAGCAGGTATTATGGAAAGCATTAGTAAGCACTGTAAGTTTAATGAAATGGTCGAAGAAGTTGAGGTATTGTATACAGTTCATTTGAATCCCAAGTTCCATTTTTCAGGATTGTTTATCAGTGAAATGTCAAGGAGCCTAAAGTCAGGGTTGCTAATGATGCTAAGGTTAGCAAACAACTAGCTGGTATTTAAGCAAGCATTCTACGGATGAACTAGATGAATGCACAGTAAAGCCCAACTGATTCTGAGGCTGCTACCTGTGCCAGTATTTAGTTATCTGATTGTATCTGGATGTAATGCTAACACTTTCCTCGGTACTGCAATTTCGTGTTACATATGATATAAACATGATACAGATGCAGTATATCTGCAATATACTCCTGGCCCGTACATTGGCTTGGCTGACCAGCTCTAATATTGAAGATGTGTTCCAACCTTCACCTGCGGTCACGAGCTAGGAATTCTGAACAATGTCCAACTCGGAAAAACAGTCCCAAGAGAAATAACATTTCCCATCTGGCCTGGGACTATAGGATCTCCCAGGAGGAGCATTGGGGCATGTGGGAGAAGGACATCTGAGCTACCTTTAGTCTGCTACTATGGTGACTCAAAAAAAAGCTTTAAAACTAAGCTGAAATTTGTACTTTGTACAGCCACTTTTGCTTGAAGAGTTAAACCCCCGAGACGATGATGGAGTGTGTTACTTTACTTGAATAACCCCTCTATATCTTTTCTATATGCACACAGCAGGTCCACGGATTGAGCCAATGACCTGCCTGAGGCCTAAAACACCAACACCACCACTGACCTGAAAAGCGTGTCCTCACACTCTGCTAGATGTGTACTAGAATAGATAGATATATAATGAAATCAAAATGCTGAATATATCATAACATTGTTTAAAAAAAAAAAAAAAAAGACATTGTGAATGAGTATTTTTCTCATAGTTGTAAACTGATATGTTTCCTCATGCTGACTTAAACCTGATACACTTTCCCTTATCTTTCTCCTCGGCTCCAACAGGCGCATTACCGATTCACCGCGCGCTTCCAAAGACAACTTGATTGCTCTGACTTATTGTGTGTGTGCGGGTATATTATATGCTATTTTAGTATGCATGTAAGTCACTACCTTTGTGTTGTCAGGGTTTTGCAAGCATGCCATTTATGCTGTGCTTATTCCTTGCCTTCCTTGCAGTAAGTCAATAAATCCACTTCTATTGTTTGTAGAAGTGACCAGATAAATGCACACCTCAAATATGGCTGGCTGCTGTGTTTATCGGTGCATAAAAAGAAAGCAGCCCTATTGGGCTTTATTCAGTGGCCTGTAATAAAGCTGCTCGAAGAATACATGAACATCATTATGGTGATTGAAGCTTGTTTAAGCTTTAATGACCCTTCATTCCAGTCTAAGTGCCCATATTTTTGTATACATTTTTGAACGTTGGGAACATTTTCTAAATGTCTTAACCTTTTGAGGTTCCCAAGATTTTAAATGTTAAAGTTCAAGATGATTGTATGAAAATATTGGCTTAACTTAAAGTTTTCACAGGCAAATAAAATTGTACCTGAACTTCAAGAACTAAGAGTTGATAGTTACTCAAACAGAACCAATGACAGAAGAAGTGGAGGAGGAAGCTGTGTTAAGAGTTGAAGTGAACGTTTTGAATCAGGTTAAAGTGAAAGTGAAAACGATGAAAGGAGCTGAAGTGAAAACACCGGTTGGAGTGCAAAACCGTAAAAAGATAGTGTGCGTTGTAGGGTGAATTGGGGTTGTAAGACGTCAGCATAACTTGAAGTTCCTGAAAGTATCACAGCAGCGATATCTCTAGTGTCAGAATTATCAGCGTGAGCGCTCAAGTTGAGGAGGAGTTGCAATTAATTGTAAATACTAAAAGTGGCCGGAGCTGAGAGATACAGTAGTTTAATGGCAGTTGGTCTTTGCGTCAGCAGGACATGGCTATGGCCTCCTACTGAAAGCCGAGAGCTTAGAACAAGGATAAAAGTCAGAGCGCTGATTTTGAAGAAAAGAAGTCACTTCCATTCAATGGATCACACAAAGATAAAGGAGGAGAGATCCACTCAGTTTGTCAGACAGTGCAGTCTTTGAGACTTTTCACCTACAGAGCTCCTTCTGTAAATGTATGCTTCTTTCATTCCGAGATGCCAGCCCCTGAATTTTGATTGAATAAGCACACCCTAAAAGCGATAATAAGAGTGACAAATGCAGACTGTGTGTGAGAGAGAGATTGGGGTGAATGTGTTTTAAGTGTGTAATTGGGGAGAAATCGTAAGAGTATGATAAAAGGTGTGTTCAAAGCAGAGGATGCCTCCTGCTAGGTACAATTACAAAGCTGAAGTTATACTTTCCATGTCCACGGCTGTGTCTTGATAAGGATACTTCCATGAGTTTACTTCTATGTAGTAAATGGTCACCATTAAGGGTAATAAGTGTTCCACATTCAACTTTTTGACTGCTAGGACTGCACCATCCGGGGATTCACACTATACCACGCTACATCTGTGGAATGCTTCCTTCAAATGGGCTCCAGAAAGTAGCGTATCTAGAGGTACTATGTGGTCATGTGGCCTGCAGCTGTGTAGTCTAGGCTTTAGCCACCTGGATTTAAGTGGCCTGTCACTTCATGTACGGAAGCTTCTAAATCAGGAGGTAGACAAGCTGAGGGTTACAGGCAGAGACCAAATACAGGCTCACAAGATACGCCAGAGGGGTCATGGGATGAGTAATGGAGGAGGAAAGACTTGAATTATCGGGTATTTTGCTTTATTTTTCTAGTAAAGCACTGAGTCATGGAAGCCTTGAGGTTTTTGATAATTAATCAAACGAAACATCCCTAAGAGGGTGAATCATTGCTCTCTACTCGCAGGCATATTTATCCTGTGTCGTATGAGGTTGTGAGTGGAGATTGCTTCATTTTAGGGAATCAAAAAAGGCTGACAGCCAGTAACCAAGTAACATGTACGAAGACACAGCAGAGAAACTAATTTTGTCTAAGGAAGTTATAGCCCTGCTGTTACACATGGTCTGCGTGACCTCACGTTTAAATGAAGTCATTTACAGAGCAGTCAAAGTCATAACCTCGTCAAATCTAAAGATAAACAAATCTAGTAGACATCGCAGTGGCGTTGGAGGAGTAGTGGTAAGGAGAGGGGTGTAATTCCTAAGTGAACAAGGCTAGAAGGGAAGATGAAAAGCATAACTCGCTTAATTTTCACACCAATGAAAATTTGCAGCCCAAATATAACATTGTAAGATTATGTCAAATTAGGGCCAACCCATCCTCAGATCTACGCGACTGTTATTTTCTTATTCTCTTCATTTCCAGGTGAAAAAGAATATCAGTTTATTTATAGAGTGGAAAAAGAAAATGATTTTGGCAATGGGGAAACTGATGCAGAAGTCAGGGAAAAGCTATTAACTATTCACTATGCCTGCCATGTACAAGTGAATAGTGTTCCATCTCTGAAAATATTTTTGTATTATGTCTACTAAAAGGTATAAAGTTATCTTCTAAAAAGGTCTGACGCAAGTTTTAAAGAGGAAAAGAGAGATGTCCTGAAATATTTATTTTTATCTGTTTTATTCATCTTAAACATATTAATAATTGTGCTTGCTCATTCCAGAATAGGTTATATTGTACCTCAGCTCAGGAGACGGTGAAACGAATTGATCCAATTCTGCCATATAGCTAATCAGCTGATCTAATAATAATAAATACTAATTTCCCCTCTCTCAAAAGTTGATTTGATTAATAAAAATGGAGAAAGTATAAAGAAGTAGTCAATATGTAAATATATCAATGGACTAGGAATGAAAAAAAGGAAACCGCCACAGGTCCAGCATCCTTCAGCTCATGAATGTAGACAGAGGATTAGCTATTTTAGAGGGTTGGTTTTGTTTAGAACTGTCAGATCACCCGAAATGAAATGGCGAGAGTTTGAATAAGATAGGGAAGAAAATAATCCCATTAATGAAAAGCTTGTCATCCAAGCTGGCAGCATAAATACTTACCAGTAGGACGTGTGTTAAAAACGCTACCCAGACACCATTACAGAATGCCCTTGAAGGTCAGATACTCTGTCTGATGCTATATAAACTGCATTCTTTGGGGAATTAAGACAGCGTCGCCGCTTGCCTTTGCACTGAAATTAGAGTGGAAGACCTTGACCTACCCACGGCTTCCTTAACCTCCAAGATGCTTAAGGTGGGCACAGGAAGTAGAGACTACAGCTGAACCCCATAAACTTTCTGATAGTATACCTTTATACCAACTCTAATATGAGGACGGCTGACCAAAGACTAAACAAACAAAAACATGAAATCTCTGCTTGGAATGATTTGAAGTACAGGCGGGAAAGGGAGGGGGTAAAAATGGCGCCATAAAAACAAACACATCACATCAATAGTGAGCCGAGGCAACATATGGTTGTTGAACGTTAGTTTAGAAGTGGATTAAATCAGTTGATCACCAGCTGGTTTTAACACCCACTGCACTGAACATCAGTCAACATATGCTGCGCAGGAACACGAGGACGAGCAAAGAAAGAACCGGCATAATGCAGCAGACAGGATCATATTCCCTTCTTGTAAAGCGCTTGCTTGATACCTGTTTCTTGCAAGCACACCGGCCAGATCATGATACACTCTCAGCGTGGTTATGTGGTCCTCGAGTTCATGCTGTCTGGCCCTTTTTCTGGTCAGACTGATGAAAATTCACCACAAAAGCCTCTTGGCTTAACAGGTTCTAGGCCGGTGAATCAACAATGTGCTCAGTTGATCTCCGGAGGTTTAGCAAACATCTGCGGTACAATCATTTCGTTTACAGCTCAGACACAAATTTCACAGGACCCAAGATGTATTCACTGACCTCTGGCAGGTTTTCAGCGCTTAGATTTGCCCTCCTTGATTGATTTTCCAGATCTTTCACATGCTCCGGCAGAGCTCTGTTCTGTGTCTCATCTACCGGTGAGTGAAGAGGTGAGCTGAAGCTTGTATCAGAAGAGACCTCCTCTTTCTGTTTACCAAGCTGAATTTGGCTTTCTTGTGAAGTGAAGGGGATGGGTTTCCGTTCCCGGTCCTGGCCAGCTGATGAACAGGTCTTTTTTCTTCCTCATGCTCTTTTTTCTTCATGTTCAGTGCTCATTTTGGGAAATACCACCCCAAACAAACAGCTGTTGAACTGCATGACATTGTCCAGATGGTTTGGTACGCCTTCAAAAGTTCCCCAGACTATCTTGGTGTGAAAGCACGCTTAGTTGCCTGTGGTCGTACAAAACTCAGAAAAACAGTTAGCAAATCAGAAGAGAGGATCATTAATATTAATTAGGAAAAATGCAAGTTAGTTAGACACTTGCTAAAGAGTGAGCGATGGGATGTAAAATGATGTTTTTTGATAAATAAAACCACAAATAAATCTTATGGATATCGAAACTTCATTTGAAGTACATTTGAATCTTGAAGTGAATTATTATTCATTTTAATTATTAACACAAATCTCAAAAAGCTGTTGTCAGGGTTAAGTAGGGATGCTGTGAAAGCTCGCAACAAGTACTTTTTTTTTTTGCTTCACTTAAAAATGCAGCGTGAATCCTGGCAGCATTACTGTTCTGAGACTCATTGTATGCCGTTCAATAAGTTCTCACTGTGCCGTCTTCTAGTGCTGCTTTCGTCAACGGAAATTATGACTAAATATCATCGGCAATGAACTTTTGTTACTTGACGAAAACGCAACATAAATGATGTGACGATAACGTAAATATATAGTGCAACATTTCTGATGAATAAAAACAAGATTAAATAAAAACTCTGCTAAAATGTCTCTTCAATTTCGTTGACTAAAATGATACAAGACAAAATGTCATAACGTCTCGTTATTATTATTTTGAGGAGTATTTCTGTTTGCTGTGTCTGAGTTCAGGGGCTGCATCAGGTCGTGCTGCGCAGTCGCAGGCGACATCACCTTCTCGATCCCCACTCACGGCATTATTTACAAGATGCAGCGGATTCGCATTAATGACAACTGACGCAGGGAAAGGGACCGATGGCTGGCCAGCCGGGGTTTGTCATTGGCATTGTCATCTGGCATTGTCATGTGATGCTATTTTATTCATTTATTTTATTTAAATGTATGTGTGTGCACTTCTAACATGTTTGGTTGGTAAAATAAATATGTTGTAAATTCAAATCAGAGCATCTTCCGTGTCTGGAATGGATGTATTCTTGAGTCTATAAAGGTAACAATAATTGACTGGGTTAAATAGAATTGGACAATTTTCATTGACTAAAGATAGACTGAAACATCATCAGTTTTCAGCGACTAAAACTAGACGAAAATAGTCTGAAACGACTGAAACTTGACTAGACTAAAAAGAGTACGAACGTGACTAAAACTAATAGCAACTAAAACGACACACATACACAAAGACTAGACTAAGACTAAAATTAAAACAGGCTGCCAAAAACAACACGACCGTGCGCGATTAAAGTCGATAGAAACAGAATATCATGGCTGGAGGCAAATTTGGCATCTCACTAAAAAAACTTTAGAAAGTGTCTGACTGTAACAACTCCTATGAGCAGGTGAGAAGAACATCAGGCACTTTCATGACTCACCTACAGCTGCTTCATTATTTTGGTACATTTTTAGAAATAACAAAGCTTATATTTTACTTTCATTTGCCGTTGGCTCAGGTCCTTGCTTAAAGGCTACATGCAACGTCTGTGTGCGAGATTATTTTTTTTTAAGCTTCTAAAAGTCATTTTACATTTTCCTGAGCTATTTCAAGAAAGGACGCCTAAAACCGTACCATACCCTTTTATTCCCATGCCGTCAAAACACAGCTCGCTTCTTAATTCAGATCCTCGTCCAAAAAGTATAGAGATCGTTTCATCTGAAACAGTTTTGAGTGCTGTGGAGCTCATGGCTCGTCCTCCTCACTATGTCTGTCTGCTGCTATGTGGGAGGAGTACACCCCCACTTCACAGATTTCAAAGCAGAGTTTGTTGGTTTTTGTTTGCTGTTGCTTCCTCAAATAACAGCACCTGTCTGAAAGTGAATTATGCGAAGTGGATGATGGGCTGTGCAGCAAACCCACATGTACTGTTGACTGCTGTTGTACACACATGTCCAACGAAAGCCATTCATGTCCACAAAATATATATATATATATTTCTCAGAAACTAGCTTGCAAAATAAACCTGAAACATTGTAATGAGACACATTTAGCACCAGAAATGAAAATCTGTTAACACAGTCATTAGTAAACCGTTTAACTGAAGAGCGTCCAGAGGGAAGTGGGGACCTGGAAGTCAAGCTGGGGGGAGAGCGAGGATGCATATCTGTAAAAGCTCCAGGAAAACAACGTGATGGATGTACGGTCAGGAATGACCACCATCACTGGTGGCTTCAAAGTGAGGAAGAGTCAGAGGGAAACCTGGACTAATATCGCTGCTAACAGCTGTCTTTACACCTGACTGTTTCAAGCAGTCAGGTGTAAAGACAGCTGGAGAGTCTACGCCAGAACGAAGACGGAGGTCCAGGTAGTATCACCCCTGGAGACTGGAGACCTTTTCAACCCAATCCTGATTCAGGAGAAGGTTCCGGTGCTGTGGAAGACGCCCTGCCTCATTCTGGTACCAGAGAAGACTGACATTAAGCTTGAGCTTTGGCAGAACACTGAACCCACAATGCAGGGTTAGCATAAAGGGAATTATTTTTCAAGATTTTTATTTCCAAGACGCAACACGGAAAATACACAACAGGGCACGTCCAGGGAGGACTTTCAGGAAAGGATGGCGAGGACTGGCAAACAGACAAAGGTAGGCTGAGCTTGGCAAACAGAGCAGGTGAGGACTGCAGAACTGGCATCCAAAAATATGACAAAAGATATTCCAACAAGTAGGTCACACCAAGCTGGTAAGTTTGTGGCATTACCACAAAAGATACAACAAACTGGAGGAGCCTAGGAGGATGAACTGGAGTTAACTACTCCAGGAGCTGATGAGATTAGAGGAAGCAGGTGTGAAACCAGAGCAGGTGAGGCTCAAAGACGGAGTGGTCGGAGAATTAGGTGAGGCACGCCCGGCCTGCACAGACAGGGGAGACGCCGGGAAAACACAGGGACGTAGACAAATCTAGCAAATCCTAATAACTCATTTAGGACCATCCGTCCCCCTGCCTATCGTCGCATGGTTGGTGTTGAGGATGCCATCGTCTACCTGCTCCAGCTCTCCCTTTCTCACGTGGATAGAGCTTTCAACACTGTGAGGATGATGTTTGTTGATTTCCACAGTGCCTTTGACGCAATAGGAGGAGCATCGCAGGGGGCCGTACTCATATCTTTCCTCTTCACAGTGTACACCTCAGACTTTCAGCACCACTCTGAGTTCTGTCATCTACAGAAATTCTCAAATGACTCTGCAATTGTGGGGTGTCAATGATGGAGAGGAGACTAAGGACTTCAAGAGGTCTAACCTGAACACAGTTTCCATCCAGGGTGAATAGGCGGAGAAGAGAAGAGAAGAGAAGAGAAGAGAAGAGAAGAGATACTTTTATTAGTGCCAAGTGCCTTCGATACGAGGCAACTATTGTTCTTCTGCGTGTTTTTCATCGCGAATCGCGTGCTTCTCAAAAATCGAAAAAATTCGTGAATTTTTCGCGAATATTTCCCCAAAAAACCGAAGAAAATTTCCCATAAGAATGAATGGAAAACCCCGAAAAAAATAAAAATTAAACACACATTTTCAAAAATGAACTGCTCTGGCATACTTTCACCGAGAGACTTCATTTAAACTTTAAAATGGAGGTACTCTTGCCTTCTCTTCATATATTCACATCACCTTTTACCTTATCGACACCTTTTACAGTTTTTAAACTATCGAGGCTCAAAGGTGAGAAGGTTTTTGGTCAAATTTGGGGGTTTATAATGGGTGTGTATTGCAAGGAATGTTTTTGCCAGAGTGGATGACATCATCACCCAGAGTGTGGAGGAGAGTAAAAACTCAAAAGTCAAAAGTCAAAAAATAAAACGTAAACTGCTCCTGTGGCCACAAATTTCACACTACAGACATGATTTATACATAAAAACGTAGGAAAATTTGTCGGCGTCGCATAGATACCACTGCTGAAGCTGTGAGTATTATAGTTTTGGCCTGACACACAGAGATTCCCCACCCACACCCATCCACGGTCCCATAGACTGCCATATTAAGAAGGCGGAAAATTTTCTGGAGGAAAGCAGAAGTAAGCTTTCTTTGAATCGATTTTAATAGGTCATATTTCTTCATTTGACACACAAACTGCATATCTAGACGATCAGGAAAGTCTCTAGATGCCCAAACTTAAGTCGGTTCAATGATTGGAAATACGGTTTGTCCAGATATCCTTCCTGTTCGAGGCATGGTCTCAGCATTTTCTCCCCCTCTCTCTGTCTTCCAACCGAAATTCAAACTGCTGCACTAACTGCCCGGCGGCGGCCATCTTAGCTGTTATTTTCAGTTAATTTGAATTTGTCTGTGTAAAATGACACAGGCAGCAGAGCAGCTAGCGCATTAGCACTAGCCACTAACTGACAGACATTAACACAGGCAACTGAAGCAAGACATTTTCTGTGGTGACCGTCAATCTGTGTTGTTTGTGTTTAAATCTGCTGTTGCTGTGCCTATGATGCGACATATATCAGCAGTTATTGTCAGTTAATTTGAATTTGTCTGTGTAAAATGACAGAGTACAGCAGAGCAGCTAGCGCGTTAGTGGCTAGCGCTGACACGCTAACAATTAGCCACTAACAGGCCTGTGTGAAATCAACATAATTTAATAGGTCATATTTCTTCATTTGACACACAAACTGCATATCTAGACGATCAGGAAAGCCTCTAGATGCCCAAACTTAAGTCGGTTCAATGATTGGAAATACGGTTTGGCCAGATATCCTTCCTGTTCGAGGCATGGTCTCAGCATTTTCTCCCCCTCTCTCTGTCTTCCAACCGAAATTCAAACTGCTGCACTAACTGCCCGGCGGCGGCCATTTTAGCTGTTATTTTCAGTTAATTTGAATTTGTCTGTGTAAAATGACACAGACAGCAGAGCAGCTAGCGCATTAGCACTAGCCACTAACTGACAGACATTAACACAGGCAACCCAAGCAAGACATTTTCTGTGGTGACTGTCAATCTGTGTTGTTTGTGTTTAAATCTGCTGTTGCTGTGCCTATGATGCGATATATATCAGCAGTTATTGTCAGTTAATTTGAATTTGTCTGTGTAAAATGACAGAGAGAGACAGCGGAGCAGCTAGCGCGTTAGCGTTGCCTCTAACTGACAGACACATAGACAGACCTACACAGAGACAGACAAGACAAACACACCACACACACACGCCTAACAACTTCCACAAATGTTGTACTACAGAAATAAAAATTATATCAGTAGATTCAGCTCATTTAGCTTTAGCAGCATATGCTAAAATTAGTGGCTAGCGCATCATGCTACTTGCTAACATTAGCGGCTAATGCTAATTTTTAGTGGCTGAAAATTTGTGGTAGCATTAGTGGTAGCAGCAGCATGTCAGGAGTTAGCATGTTAGCATTAACATGTTAGCATTATCATGTATTTAATAGCCACTATATCATTAATTTAATAGCCACTAACTGACAGACAGTAACACAGAGAAACTGGCCGACACAGACAAGCACAGAGACAGACAAGACAAACACACCACACACACACACACACAGACACACACACACCTACACCTAATTCAGCTCATTTAGGACATTACTACTATATTGACCTTATACAAACCTCAGTTAGCATGTTAGCATTAGCATGTTAGCATTATCATCTATTTCATTTTTAGTGGCTAAAAAGACATGCTAATTGCTAATATTAACAGCTTATGCCTAAATTAGTGTCTAGTGCATAATGTTAATTGCTAACATTAGTGGCTAATGCTAATTTTTAGTGTGGAGGAGAGAAAAAAATCGGTCAAAAAATAAAACGTGGCTAAAAATTTGTGGTAGCATTAGTGGTAGCAGTAGCATGTCAGGAGTTAGTATGTTAGCATTAGCATGTTAGCATTAACATGTATTTAATTTTTTGTGGCTAAAAAGTATGCTCATTGCTAACATTAGCAGCATATGCTAAAATTAGTGGCTAGTGCGTTAGCGCTAGCTGGTCATGTGTGTAAATATTACTATTTGAGTTGTGCTTTTTCAGTGCAAAACCCCGGCAACAGCCCACTCGGCACTTTCAAAATTTCCGCGGGAATTTTCTAGTATTTATTGATACACCGTTCACAAAAAGTTAGGGATATTCAACTTCTGGGTCAAATTTATGGAACATGGAAGAAGCTCATGCTACAGTGATATTATATCATGAAACTAGAAGCATGCAATGGTAATTTCATCATCTCAAACAATTTATTGAAACAAAAGCGGGGGGTATACCACTGAAAGCTGGATATCCCCAACTTTTTGTGAATGGTGTAGATCTCATATTTTTGTTTTTAACATTATGAACGTCAGTCTCAACATCTGATGGTTTTATATGACATAAACTGACAATAAATAGCTAATTCCAATTACAGACACTTATGATAAAGAAAATCTTCAGTTAGATTTCTTTAGATTTAAAGAATGTAGCACAAAGGAGGACATTTTGGTGGTTAAATGTATCATGTCATTATGGCCGCACTATAGTTTGATGAGTGTTATGAATATGATTGGACTTTACTTGTCGGCTAGTAGCCAAGCAGCTGATGAACGAAGAGTTTCACTGCTATGTTAGGGCTTTTAATGGGCATTGAAATACAGATAAGCTACTTTTAGCCTATCTCATAATATATATCTCAATAAGGCTTTATATGTGGACTTCTGGTTGGAACTTTGTGCTAAAATAGAAAGGTTGGTCTACACTTGGACTGCACAGAATGACACTGGTGCCCAGTTTAATGGTAGAGAACGATGCGTAACCAGTTTAGCTTTCTATTATTTTACATTTCTCCAGAGTCTTCTGTACAGCCTAACTCTGCGTTGGATGGTAAAGTTTATAACACAGATTCTTAGAACCACAAAGAGAAAAAAAGCACAAATAATGCAGGACTATGTTAAGACAAAGATGACAGAAAGAAAAAAAAAGGATGCTTAGTCACTTACATTTTCTTTGCCTACTTTAATCCACACTTAGGCCATGTTCTCGGTGTGTGGGTGTGTTTATATATGATGAACTGAATTGCTATGAAACAAACAATCGAAAGCAACCTTTTATTTCTCTGATTCACTGGCTTTATCTCTATTGGTGCTCCCGCTCTCCCATTCGCTGTCTATGTCTCCACAGACCATAGCTGTCTGTGTATTTTGTCTTTGTATTATGCTAAAGAGTAAAAAAATGCCTGCTGAAGTTTATTTTACGCTACTCTATATAACATTTCAACCTCCATAAGCACCCATGTTAAAATGTCTTCACAGCAGAAATAAACATGTTCACAACCTGGTACAAAAAAATGATCTCTATAGCTAATTTCGCCGTTCATAACAACTGTACTGAGTATAAATGTATTTAATCTCACTGATTCAAATTATGAGGCTTAAGCATGGCCACTTTGAATGACAGCCAGGAACCATTAGAGCTGGATTATTTGAGCACCCAGGTGTCATTCAGGCCCCCTATGGCCTGCCGCTAATCCACGTCTTTGCCTATTTTTAGATTAGCTGGGAAGAGGCAGTACATTCAACATGGTGTTTTTGAGCTTCAAAATGGCGCTTCAGAAACCTATGGGTGATATCATTCAGTGATGACCTCGCCACTTAGTTAAATGATGAAAACCCTGAGACCCTGTGAGTTTTCCTCAGTCTGTCCCTGAATGGAGTAACAAATGAACAAAGAGTGACAAATATCCTGCATCGTCATCCAAGTACTGTTTAAACAGGGCCTCTCCTTCTGAGCTAATGATGTGTCTTCCAACATACTCATAGATAAAATATATTTATTTATACAGTATGTTATCTTAAAAGAAGATTGGACCGTTGTGGACAAAAGATTAAAATGTGATCTAAGCTGTAAAGTTAGGGATGTAAGGGAATGTCAGCCAGCCATGCATGGTCATGCAAACTCGTGTATACCACAAGAGTCTTATTATTGTCTAAAAAGTAATCTAAAAAGATTTGAGAAATCTACCAGTCAAACTCTGTATCCAGTTACCACTCAATCAGTGCAGTTCTATATTTTATACTGGTAGCCCCTGGTAATAGTACAAACATGGACAAATAGATTTCTTTTTAAAGAATTTGGCTTGTGAGTAGCCAAATAGGCATTATGCAATTATGAACTAAATCACACACTGGAATATTTGATATTTGATTTTGAAAAAAAAAAACCAAATCATATTAAATATTCAATTAAATGTCCCATCCAATACTGACATTTTCTGTCACAAAAATTAATGGAGGTGTGAAGCTGTGGCCACTTCACAGCCCCCGCACTGAATTTACATCTGCTTTTATACAAAGGGGCTTCAAGTGACAATAGTTTCACAGTATAAGACCAGCTCATGTTCACCCCATGACCTGTTGACCCTGGAAAAACTCTAATACTTCCAGAAAAGCTTTGTGCAAATGTAATAAATTCAAATTGCTAACCACAGCATGCACATGGTTAGTAAGGGTATCTACTGTACATGTTTGGATGTATTGTGTGTAGTTGGGTTAATTAGGAGACAAATACCAAAAGTCATTTGAAAGGCTCTGGCCCAGGTTTCTCAATGTTAGCAAACTTCCGTATAAAGAAAAGCTAAGGAGACAATGAGTACTCAACAATAGGACAGGTCAATTGAAAAACTGAGGATGAAGATAAATAATATAAGATTTATGGTTAGAGAATGACGAGTGAAAATGGAGGAGACGATTTGTCTGCAACAGGAGTAGCATGTTTCTTACATCTGATTCTGTCTGTCTAGTGTCTGAATTAGGTTGAACAAACCTTTCTCAAAGTGCTCTGACTCGATCGTGAACACAAAAGAGATGCACCACCATTATAATTACATTTAACCTTTATCATTTATTCAAGTTCAATATCTACACCTCTGCCTAAGCGCAGATGTGTAGTAAAGCCGAATTAGCCAAAACATTTTGAGTGTGGGAGGAAACCGGAGAACCCGGAGAAAACCCACGGCAACACAGGGATCTAGTCACTCCAAACAGAGAAGATAAGAGAGTCACAACCCGACACTTCAGACCTTTCTGTGAGGAAGACTCTTTGCCCCCGTGCTGCCCCCCCCCTATAATAAGTGGTTATTTTGTTTGTTGTTACAAAGGTGTCTGGCAAAGCCGAGCTGAGGTTTACATGCCCCACGCTTCCATACTTGCCAAACCAACAAACGTTAACACTTAAAGACTTTTATAGGGGTATGGGGCTGGTCAGTAGACCAGCTTAAAAACCAGGCCTGGGCAAACTGTTCCACAAAGGGCCGATGTGGCTGCAGGTTTTCTTTCCAACCAACCAAGAGTGTGTGTGCGTGTGTGTGAGTGGGTGTGCGATCCAACGACGATCTTCCCATCCCAGTGGAGCCCAGTAATGTGCTGTGTGCTCTTGGTTGGTTGGAAAGAAAACCTGCAGCCACACCGGCCCTTTGTGGAACAGTTTGCCCAGGCCTGTTAAAAAGTAAGAAAGATGAGGGTTTTCCTCATAGAAAATATGATGATTCAGTTTCTTCTTGTACAGACAAACTGACCACTTAAAGAACTGTAGAGGAAAAAAGCAGTCATTTTTTTAAAAATGACTGCTTTTTTCCTCATCATAAATACAAATCAATTACAATACATAAAAGATGAGATGGTTCTCCTGTTCTTCTGTTCTTCTTCTTCCTCTGTGTCTTCTGGTGCAGAAGTGTTGACCACTTAAAGCACGCTACAGGCTGCCATGCAAAGTCCGTACAGCTGATCAGAAAGTAACTAACACATTCACACACGCACACTCACACACGTGCACTTACACATTGATGATTCAGCCTTCAAGAGCAATTTGGGGTTTCCAATTTTGCCCAACACTTTGCACGCAGCCTGCAGACGATCCAACGACGATCTTCCCTTGTAGGTCCAGTGATGTTGATCTGCTCTCTCTGCCTCTGATGTAGCAATGAGGTAGATGTAGATTCTGTTCCAGAATTCCGCTTCTGGAACAGCAAGGTTCTGTGCCCATATATGGTATTTCCCCACAAACACACACACACACACACACACACACACACACACAGCTCATTATTTCAATTATTTGCTTCCTAATTAAATGTATCTGAATCCGACAGAGGTATCCAAAATTGTTATACAGCTGCATATACATATTTTAATGTTTTTACGTATACATACAGCACACAACCATCCCAATCATGCTGTAAGCAAAATAAGCAACTGAGTGTGTGAACTTTAATGAGATATGATACAAATCCCAAGATATTCTCATTCTCATGGGGTGCTCTCATTACAATCTGGAAACAAATCCATAACATACCATGTTGAGCCGCATTTTGTAATAACGGTGCATTTTGTAATAAACGTCCAAAATGTAATAACTTTTTCATTTCATTTTGTAATAAAGCCGCATTTTGTAATAAACTGCCCCAACGCATTTTGTAATAAATTTTGCCACATTATGTAAAAAGTTATTACATTTTGACAAGATTATTACAAAATGCACTTGCAACTTTTTTATTTTCTAGAAAATGTAATAACATTTTGGTTTCAACCGAAATTCAAACTGCTGCACTAACTGCCCGGCAGCGGCCATCTTAGCTGTTATTGTCAGTTAATTTGAATTTGTCTGTGTAAAATGACACAGGCAGCAGAGCAGCTAGCGCATTAGCACTAGCCACTAACTGACCGACATTAACACAGGCAACTCAAGCAAGACATTTTCTGTGGTGACCGTCCATCTGTGTTGTTTGTGTTTAAATCTGCTGTTGCTGTGCCTATGATGCGACATATATCAGCAGTTATTGTCAGTTAATTTGAATTTGTCTGTGTAAAATGACAGAGAGAGACAGCAGAGCAGCTAGCGCGTTAGTGGCTAGCGCTGACACGCTAACAATTAGCCACTAACAGGCCTGTGTGCAATCATAACATAATTTAATAGGTCATATTTCTTCATTTGACACACAAACTGCATATCTAGACGATCAGGAAAGTCTCTAGATGCCCAAACTTAAGTCGGTTCAATGATTGGAAATACGGTTTGGCCAGATATCCTTCCTGTTCGAGGCATGGTCTCAGCATTTTCTCCCCCTCTCTCTGTCTTCCAACTGAAATTCAAACTGCTGCACTAACTGCCCAGCGGCGGCCATCTTAGCAGTTATTGTCAGTTAATTTGAATTTGTCTGTGTAAAATGACACAGACAGCAGAGCAGCTAGCGCATTAGCACTAGCCACTAACTGACAGACATTAACACAGGCAACTGAAGCAAGACATTTTCTGTGGTGACCGTCAATCTGTGTTTAAATCTGCTGTTGCTGTGCCTATGATCCAACATATATCAGCAGTTATTGTCAGTTAATTTGAATTTGTCTGTGTAAAAATGACAGAGAGAGACAGCAGAGCAGCTAGCGTGTTAGCGCTAGCCTCTAACTGACAGACAGTAACACAGACACAGAGAGACTGGCCGACACAGACAAGCACAGAGACAGACAAGACAAACACACCACACACACACACAGACACACACAGACACACACACACCTACACCTAATTCAGCTCATTTAGGACATTACTACTATATTGACCTTATACAAACCTCAGTTAGCATGTTAGCATTAGCATGTTAGCATTATCATCTATTTCATTTTTAGTGGCTAAAAAGTATGCTCATTGCTAATATTAGCAGCATATGCTAAAATTAGTGGCTAGTGCGTTAGCGCTAGCTAGTCATGTGTGTAAATATTACTATTTGAGTTGTGCTTTTTCAGTACAAAATCCCGGCAACAGCCCACTCGGCACTTTCAAAATTTCCGCGGGAATTTTCTAGTTAATCCTGTTCTTTCATGTTCAAGTGGCTGTCATGGTCACCTTCTGAAACAGTTCTTTTTTTGCATGAAAAGACTGAGCCAATTTGATCTGTGTTTTCTACTGAGTATTAGGGTGTAGATCCCGAATTTTACCACAAGGGGGACTACTCCCTTGTGTGAGCGCTTGTTGTGGTCTTATGCCGCGTCGGACTGACGTTCCTCAGACAGCTATCAGTCTGCCATGGAGAACGCACAGAATGACTTCTGTCTCTTCTTTTCCTGTGAAAACAGGTTGGTAAAGTGTGTTAAAAAACCACAACTCAGGTATAAAGTTTGGTAGTAACCTGTTGAATGTGTAAATGAAGTTTTGAGGTAGAAACGTGATGTTAACTATGAGAAATGTAAAAGAAGTAGCTCCGTTTCACCGGTAGAAAATAACCACATGAAATGGCGGTCTTACGATGATTTTTGCTCGGGTTTTGAAGCGCTCCTGATCATTTATTTTTGTTTTCTCCTATAAATGACTGTATATTCGAAGGTACCGAATTAAGAATGAAGTGTAATATGAGTTCTGCGATGGTTAATTAACATGTTTTAAGTGAATGTTCGGGCGAAAGTATTAATTTAGCTTGAAAGAGTATGCTACCACGTGCTCGTACTATTGTTAACATGTTTAAGAAGTGTTCATACGGGCAGTGGCGTAGTCGAGTCTATAAAACGGAGTCAGAGTGTTAAAGACACAAGTAAAATATGATTTGTTTTGGTTAAAAACAGTGGAAATGTAACTGGAAAAACGCAAATGTGTTTTGTGATTTCATCCCGTATTGGGAACCTGATCAAGTTTATTGATTTTTGACAGGTTAAGTACTGTGTTTATTGATTGAAACGATCAAGAGAAAACCTGTGAAAGTAAAGAAGAAAAGTAAAATTCTGTTTAATAAACAGACAGCTATCAGCCTGCCATGGAGAACGCACAGAATGACTTCTGTCTCTTCTTTTCCTGTGAAGACAGGGCATTTATCTTCTGAGACCAGGTGACTCAGCTTGAGGCCTGTAACACTTGGATGATATACTGCATGCACAAGCCTGTGGTTTTAAAAGCACCACTACGGATCACAGCAAACAAAGAATGACTTCAGCTTCACAGTTGTGAGACAAAACAAGTGCCCGTATCTAGTACTGCAGCATCACTGCACAAGCTGGGACTTTTATGGGGAAAAGTTCAAAGCTCTGCACTGGCGGCGCTGACTGTTGACCGACTGAACGAGGACTCAGCTGCCAACCAGCTGCTGCCCAGATTGATGCCCACACTAAACGAGCTGATTTGAGTATCACAATAAAAGAGTAATTCGCACTGATTTTATTGACAGTGCAGTACACCTCAAAGGTCCTGCTGTTGGCTGAAAAATACTCATGGAGTACTGAGTATTTTGTTCAGATAAAGAACGCTGATCATTTTCGAACCTTGGTTTACCGCAGCGCTAAAACACCACGGTACAATATTTCAGTTTTGTTTAGTTTTAGGCTTAATTTATTGTAAATGTACACGGTTCAACTGTACTATGCAGATATGTATCTGATTTTACTCTGATCAGGCATCAGAGGTCTTGGATATTCAAGAACAGACGGGGTTGGTAAGACTAAATAAATAAATATTTCAGGAAATAATTTTTGTGTTAACCTGAATGTTCAATAATAATCAAGTTCTGTTTTGTTATTGTAATTTGTATGGCCATAGTGCCATTAAGTGTTACTGGCGGGCATACAGTCCAGTGAAAATTAAGTGTCATTTAGTTGCCATGTGGAAATATTACTAGAATAGAAAAATAACGGCTCAGGTAAAGGATCATGTCAACATCTGCATGCGAAGATAGTTTGTTGGAGTTAGGCTTTTGTTCATTCTGTTGGTATCGACTCTTTCTTTTGAATGTGATGCAATTTTCCAGGCTCCTGGTGTCATGTAAAAGCATCACCCACACCCTGTGCCTGTATCTGCAACAGAACCCCAAAAATAAGAATAAAAATAAAAATAACCATACTAACCATAAAACTGTCGACCACTCAGCGACTTGGTTTCTATTTCTGTCAGGTGGTATCTGGCTCGCTGTGCCACTGCCCGGACAAGACCAGCCTGTGCATCGGCCTCTCTTTGTTGCTTTGCCACAGCGCTGCACGCTGGCTCATAAATATGTGCTTTGACTCTGACAACATGTAATAAAATGTGAAATAATTCATAATGGCCTCTGAGCACATATACTGGAAACTAGGTGCCCAAATTACCCATCTAAACCTTCCTGGTTGAGAGGCAATAACATTGCCCTCTTGCATCACTCCTGTAGCATCTACTGACATCAAAATACATCAGATCACGACACAGTTTAACATCATCTCTTTCTCTGCTGAGAGACATTAAGTCTCTTTGTAGTGGGCTGAAACTCTGCAAAGTCTTTTGAGAAACGCTGATCCTTATTTAAATTCCGCTTTTACTCTCTGCTGCCCCGTGTAACGCCGAGCATCAGCTTGTCAGTCGGAGTTTACCTCGTGAAAAAAACTGACATTCGTAAATATAGAATGCTGGGATTTCTGCCAACTCTCAGCGGGGATTTCAGTTTATTGCTGTGTTGCTACAAGCCCCAAGCTACGTAGGCACTGCATGCGAAAGTAGACATGCCGACTTTATGAGGTCTGCCGAGCGCGTTTGGTCACTCCAAGCGAACTATTGATGGCTAGTATTTCTTGCGAGCCTGACAACTCTTCATAGAACCTCTTTGTATTCATGTTCAATGCACTTAGAAGGATTCACCAAATAAAAAAAAATGCAAAGAAATATGAAGGCAGCCAAGAATGAATGGTACGACAATGGTATGATTGTTCCGTTGAAGGGGAGAAGATAAGGCTGATTCTTTCCGGCCTGTGACTTCAATGAATGTAATTAACTTTTATTCAAATCTTATGTGTCAAGCATCAAGTGAGAAGACGCACACGTTTACACAGACTTTTTTCACTTACATATCTCTGTCACTACTTGTTATATGTGTGATGCATCTTTAATGACGGCTGTCAAGATTTGGATTTCCCTGCATGTTAAAATGGGTTGGTGCATAATTTCTTGGCTACACTTCTGGAGTTATGTCTCACCAAAAAGTTCAGTTGGTTCATCAGGACTGAAACTGTGGACAGTGTAAAACATGTATGTCATATTCATGATGTTGCCCACCCCATCTTGGCAGTCCTTCCTTTGACCGTTTTTGGATCAGCCAGAAAAAAGACATGGATTGTTGGTGGACCTGAATTGAGCTGAATGACACGTGCATGCTCAAACAAACCATCTGTAATGGCACCCATCTGTCAATCAAGGTTTGCCACACTTGTGATTATTAGCTGGTGAGTTGTCATGGATCTCAAAAATAGCTATAAGACTAGAATAGAGATAAGATTTTTTTTGTACCAGACTGCACACATGTTTATTTCTACTTATAGAGACTGACTTGTTCTGGAGCCGGCCTCAAGTGGGGGTTCAAGGAACTGCAGTTTTTTGCACTTCACGGTCATGGAGGTTGCCACTTGATTGAAACATTTGCTCCGTGTAAGCTAGTGTGTCACTGATCCAAAGTGTGAATGTTAATGACCCTTAAACAGTACTTTAATGTTGGTGGCTTTGTCCAGTTCTGTACTCAGTTTGTTCTGTAAGTAATATTTCTACTGCAGGTATTCTCAAACTTATCATATCATCATCATATCAACATATCATTTGGGGCTGTACGGGAAAACCCATAAGCTTTAACAATAAATTCACCTTATTATGGATAAGGCAGATCTGTCTCTTGACTTTCAGTGAAGTGCAAGTTGATCCAGCGTTCCGTGGATTAATATAGGCTACTGAAAGTGAAATGGACTGTGGGTTAATTTAAATATTAGGATTAAATTTCATGTCTCATTGAGGGGAACAAAATGTTTCTGAGGCCTGCTATCTGCCTGCGGGGTTACTTTGGGAAAGTGCGTCCAGGAATAAACATTTGGAAAGTGTCATTAGAAGGATATAGCAGTCTGAGTCTTGTTACTTTGATTTGATGCAATAACTAGCACTCCCCTGCAAGAAGAATGCTGCTTCTTCATTTCCATATTTTGGAACTTGGAGCTCGGGACCTGTTAATTGGCATGATATCATGTAGGAGCGCATGAAATGCCTATTTAGAACCCTCTCGCAGCGCTATCATTCTTATTTCAGTCCAAAGTAAAGATCCATTGTTCAAAAATCTCCATTGTTTCAAAAATTAGCACAAATTTCAAGAGGTAAATCCACCTCGTTGTCATTGACAAATGCATAGATGCAGAACAGGAACTAAGGGTGTGAAGCTTTGCAAACAGTCAGTTGTTCTCAGGGATGCAAACGTGGCACAAGAACACTAATTTCATAATCACAGACCGTCATAGAGGCCTCGCTTATGACAACATGCTATAAGCTGCAGCAGTTCCGTCATCATGAGGAACTCTTACTATCGATTGGACATTTCTACTGCAGAACAGACAGCTGAAAGAGAAGAGGTATTTGTAGCATAAGCTGCACAGCCTCTCCATAATTAAAATGTTATTGGCTGCTGGTATTTGGACCATAAAACCTTTAACCCCCAATTATTCTTTTCAATCGACTCCATCAGGTAAGCTAATTGCTCCACAACTGATTAGTATGTCATTATTATTCTTTTCCCAGTCTAAATAAGATTTGAACCCTATAGTTCCCGAGGGAGAACGAGCCTTGGCAGCAGCCATTGCCTGTTTTGCCCCACCAGTGTCCTCTACTGCAAAGAGAATGTGTAATCATATTTTGTATGACAACCACAGCAGAAAGCCATCCCAGATGCATTCATAGCTGCAAAGTTCAGAGTCATCCTTGCAATTTTCTGCGAGCATCAAAACTGCAGCCAAAAGAAAATAAGACCAGGAAAGGGATTATAGTGAGCAGCAGGTGAAAGGAGGTGACTCAGCCAGACTGGCGGATGATACTTGTTGAAAAAAGGAATCCTTAACCGTAAATGGACAAGGGGTACTGACACTACTGTTCTGACTGAAGAGGGAAGGTCAAGCAACCAGTGGGGAGCCATTATGTTGGAGAGTAGAGACCAAATGATGGTGGCTGTACAGGGGAAGAGGAGCTAAGTGTCTAACAGTAGCAGAACCTGTACAGACTGCTGCACCAGAGATTTTCATGCTTTGTTTGAATGCAGCGTGGGAGTCATGCTGTAACTCGGTGAAATCGAGTCGAAGTACAGTAAACATAGTAAATAGTACAACATTTTTCACATTTTCTCCATGCAGGTGTTCAATAATTCATCCTTTATTTCAGTTTTGTAAAAGTATAATCAGGAAAAGCTTTTGTTTAGTTTTGTTATTTCCTAAGAGAGATTTTTGTCTTTCAGCATCCCACATACGAGGTCACACAGGGTCGAGCATACGTCTTGAGGTCACTGTAGTGTTAAATCTTAGATTGTTATTGGGACACTGGCATCTCTCCTTGAAATACAGAGCAGCTGTATGTTTGTGTTCAGGAGAGCGGGCGCCATTCCGATCATTACTCTGCTAACCGACATCAGAGCGCAGGGCTTTCAGACTCCCTAGACACAAACAGGGAAACAGCCGCTCGTGAGAGGCGCACTGCAACAAACAAACACAATTGCAGTCGGGTGCTGCGTGCTGTGACACGTGCATTACCGCGTTGCCTCACTCAGTTGGTTCAACAGGATGTGGGCCTGGAGGGGAGTGGCGGGAGAGATGGATCTATAAGTTTGAGTGAAATAAGATAATCCGTGGAGGAAGAAGTGAGGATGGCTCGCAAAGGTCTCTATGAGCCGTGGGTCAGTGTTTTCAGGGGGCAGTTGCACTTTAGATTGAAGAAGCTCGAGTCTGATGATTCGATTTCGGCTGCACTCGAAGCACTTTGTGTGGCAGCTGTAAGTCACGCGATGGGGGAAAGAAAGGGATGATACCCAACATTGTTGCTAGAGCTATAGTATGAAAAATTGGGGATGACACTGGATTGGGATATATGTTGATGGCGCACGATCCAATTTAATAAAAGCAGGGATGGTGGGTTTGCCTGGAGGGCCTCCAGTTAAACAGATGTGAAGACATTTACCACAGCATTTGATGGAACAATTCTTTCTACCCTAAGCAAAGTGATGATTCACTCAGAAGCGCGATTGAGGTGTCAATAGAATAATTTACTAACCCCCAGTTGTGACAATAGAGAACATCAGGATACGCCATCATCAATCTCGAGGACCATTAAACAGGCAGCATCTTTCAGCAGTCGCCCATTGTAAACGTCGTGACGTTGGTGTGAATGCAGGGCTGTCACAGGGGTCTTCGCAGATGTGGTATTGAATTAGACCCACGACAACTCCACTACAGGCTCAGCAGTGATTTCTGGCACCGCAGAGTAACAGTGACAGCACAGAGTAAAACACAGCGGCTGCTGTTTGAAGCCGGTTCTTGATGTAGAGGCTGTTGTGATATTGACAGAGCCGATCAAGTGGAGTTTGTTTTGGAGAGAGAGGAAAGGGATGATATGACGGGGTAGACAGAAGCCGGACCGGAGGTTTAAAGTGGATTTCTTCACAGATGCTGCGGCCGATCTAAAGCCACAGAGATGGCGTGGAGGAGTTGTTAAAGAGAGGTGAGCGAGGAGATCAACAACGGCGGTCTGGAGAAGGACGGGACAGATCATACTGCTGCTGGTTTAAACCTGCTTGATTTGCTTGCTCCCTTGGCAGCCGCAGAACAAGCTGTAAACACATCGACATATTCAGCTTGTCAAACTGCTGTGGCTAACATGTTGGCAAACAGTTGCTTATTTACATACCTCGCATCAATATTAGCCTTCATTTCACTATTTTTTGTCCACCTGGTGAATGCGAGTCCAATATTCACTCTCCTTTTTGCTCTCTGGTCTTGCCTAAGGGGAAATAGCTGACTCTCTAGCTAATGCATGCTCCACTAGGGGCATCATCAAGTTGCTAACTTTTTCTATCTGCCGTTATGTGCTGGTGCAGACAGTATGCACTGGGTTAATTAGAGCTTTCCGTGTGAAAGCAGCTGCCTGCTGCAGCTAGAAGAAAAGTTGAGGCCGCTGAGAGTTGACCAAACATTAAAAGGCGAAAAACTGTAAAAGCAAAATAAGGTAGAGACAAAAGCTGGTGTGCAGAGTTTAGGGGAACTGCGAGTTGGGTTTTTGCACGAGAATTGACCATGCTCGTGTTACACAGTCTATCCTCTAGTTGAAGCTGCTTGCCGTTGCTCCAGCTCTCCCATTGCTACAGCTCCCTCATTCATTTCAATGAATGAATTTGTCAGCATATCGTTGCGCCCAAAACAAAGGGTCAGCGTTTACATTTCATCCTCTAACTGGTACTTGTCACAGTGACGTCAGCGATTTGTTTGTGGACAACGATTTTGAAGTCTCAAGTCTGGCATTATATCCGACGCCGTCTTGGTTTTTTGGAGCCAGATGTGACCATGTTTGGACGAGAGTGTGGAGCGCTGGGTGTCAATCAGTAGGTAGCCACACCCTGAAGCATACTCTGCTTTATTGTTTATTTTTTACTCTTAATGGCAGCTAAATTTGCTAAATGAACACCATGCTCTACGGAAGAAGACTTGAAAGTAGCAGCTGAGGCCATGAACCCATGAGGAAACTACTTACTAGTTACTGAGTTCTTGACCAGCAAATATACGAATAAACCAAGTAATATAACATAACAGTATGTAATTGTGGAACTGTGAGTTAACAAGTTATTGAATCTGTAGTATGTCAATGCAGTCTTAGAAGGAGCTATAGTGTTGATGATGTAAAGGCAGCGGCTTTACGTGAGCACAAGTTTTAGTGGCAAAGTTAGGGTGTAGTTTGGAGTCATCAGCCTTCTTCTCAAAGTAAGTGACAGAGTCGAGGTGACGGAGAGTTAGATGCAGAAGACGGAGTGACAACAGAACGAAAGCAGGAGAGAAAGAAACAGAGTCTGACAGGAGAGGCTCGGTGAGAGAGGTCACCTGACGGGCCACTATCTCAACTGTTTTCAGCCCTGTGAGCTTAGTTCACAGGTGAGGACAGATGGAAAGGTCTACAGAACAGAAGGAGGAGAAGGGGACGAGACAGCGACCAAACGCTGAGCCCCAACGAGGTAAAGAGTTATTATCGATGGGACTGGGGAAGGAAATGAGGTAGAAGTGGGAAGCTGAAGCTGTAACACCTTTAATATAAAGAGTCACACCAGAGCACACGCTGTTTTACACTCAGACATGCTCCGATCACGCATGCCCAGTGAGGAGCACATTCATTATTTGGGTTATTTTAGGATGCTATAATAGCTGTGTTTTCATTCAGACATGACATGAATTGGTTATGCTCCGAAACAAAACAATATGACCCATTATTTCACACAGATGGATTTTTCATCTCTGAGAGGCGAGTAATCACATCTCTTTGTGAGCAGCTTCTTGATTGTTCGGGGAATTGCTTTATTTTTTGCAAAGAATCTGATCTGATAAAGATTTTTCTTTTTTGACTCTGTAAATTAAGACGCCAAATGACAAAGTAAAACGATGCTGTTAGGAATAATTCTGTTAACATCACTACAGATCTGGGTTCATATTTATCTCATAATCACTCCTTAAATGGAAAGTTGGGGAATAAAAACTATTGATGGAGGTTCCTATGCTGACTTTCACCAAGGAAAAGAATACTTTATACTCCAAGTGTTTTAAAACAGTAACTAAAATATGAAATTATGACATTGTACTGGAATTTTTCTGATGAATATTGGAAAGGAAATGGATCCATTGTATGTGTAGGTGTTGCGTGTATTGTGCTGACAGGGTTATGCAAAAATATCTGTCTTCTGTCCAGTGTACCTTTCAGCTACAGCTTACAGATGGATCGATCAATAAATGATGATTTTTGTGAAGACACCGTGTGTTTCCATAACTTCACACTGGCGTGGTGTGGAAAATGAAGGAATTCAGTATCAGATCTGTGCAGGAGATCAGAGACCCAAACATCACTGTTGTAAAGCTGCAGTAGGCTTCATCTTTCCTTAATTAATGTGACTGCTGCATTAGTCTGTATGATGCATGTAGACGTTTGAGGCTGAGCTTTTAACTCCTTGATGAACTGTTGGGTAGCTTGATCTACAGCAACGCATCATGTTCTATAAGACTGTCACGTCTCTGAAAATCAACTTTTCAGGAGCCCTTCAACTTTTTTATTTATTAATAGTGATAAGTAACAGGTAGTAATTAGTAATAGGAATTAATAGAATTGTCTCAACCAATTTCGTTACAGCTTTAGTCGCAATTTGTCAGAAAATAAGCAATGTCAAAATGCTGATAACATGCTTAAAAAAACATTAAATTCATTAAACATCACCTGCTAATCATCAACATGCCAGAAATATCTTTGTGGGTATGGTGGAATTTGATGTTAGCATTAGCATTTAGTGCAAAGCATTGCTACTTCCTCGTACAGCCAACACAGCCTGATAGAGCTGCTAGTGTGACGTATTATCAAAATTAGTTTTTACTCCTAGTCCTCAATATAGGAACAAAATGTGATCATTTTTGTCACTTTAGTTCTGATTTCCTGCTCTGAGACACTTGAAGTCAAAGCATCAGCATCTACTTGCATTGTAGCTGAAAACTGCTTTCTATTATTGATCCAAGTCACAGTGTATGTAAGGCTACTATACATTTACAACATTCTTCCATCAGAGTTGAAGCCTGTTTCAACCAGGGAATACAGAGCTGGGGGGGGGGGTATTCCTTTATTTCTGCTGAAGCACTTCCTTATTGTGACGGAAAGTTTTAATAAAAGCAGTGGAGAGATTTCAAGGCTCTGGGACCGGATCACCACCACGACGAGATAAAGAAATCCCAGTACAAAAGTGCTGAATTATGTACATGCTCTAGATTTTGAGCGGCACTCTTCATAACTCCCGAGCCCCCGCCGCAGCGAACCCGTGACAGATCCACTGGCGGTGCAACAAGCCCTTCAGGTGGAAGGCTGAGGGGTGGGGAAGAACAGGGGGAGCTTACAGGGATGGTTGAGTCACGGGGGACCGCCATTGTAGCAACACAGCCGTCTTCTACCGACTATTAGCTTGCAGATAGATTGCTGACTTGGGAGATGGTTTGTGGGTGATATGGGATGATGTGTGAGGGGTTGACAAGGTGTTTAACCCTTTGCCTCAGAAGGATCTGTTCTTTTCCCAACATGCTGGCTGAAGGGGACGAAGTATACATCATAATGTTGCTATTGGCCCTGCAGGGAATAACAGGCTCTTGAAATACTGGCTCATGGCCTCAAACTGTGTGTGTGTGTGTGTGTGTGTGTGTGTGTGTGTGTGTGTGTGTGTGTGTTTGTGTTCATAACCAGAGGGTGTGATTTCTTGTGTCCCTGTGTGCATGTCCTTTGGAGTGTCTATAGTTGCTTCATGGAATACAAATGAAATTTATCACTCCACCTACCTCAGACCCCCACCGACGTACAAACACACACAGTCACAGTCATAACTCTACTCCCTCTCTACACTGCTGCCTACCTTCCTTTGAACCACCATGCTGCTTTTCTCCACACACACACACACACACACACACACACACACACACACACACACACACTAGGATTAACACTTTTTCTGTCCTGGGGGCCTGAGGAAGTCACCCGAGGGGAACCATGAGCTCAGTCCCCAATTTTCTCTGCTCCCTTTTCTCCCCACAGCTGCCACATGCTTCCTGTAGTAAATGACTAGGGAAGGTCTTGAGGAAAGGATGTGTGAAAAATAAGTCTTTTGGCCTCATTCTCCACCTCATTTTTTTCTCGCATGTGCATACCGGATACTTGGGTAAAATTTTGCGCTCTCTCTCTCTGTCCCATGTGCAGCTATCAGCCTTTATCTCTCGGTGTTCCCAAGTGGGTCTGTCTGTGCACAGCGTTAGCGTAGTGACAAAGGCAAAATAAATACCTGAGGCTTGTTGGATTGTTTGTCGAACGGTGGCTGCAGGTGGTGGGAAGTCATGGGGGGGTTGCAGAGATGGATGGATACGCAGGTGCCAAACTGGCATCTCTTTGGGAAGGAACCGCAGCTTTTTGTTATTTTCCTTTAGCAATGGTTTAAGAACAAGACTGCAGAGTATTTAGCAATCGGTTTGCTGACCAATTTAGAGTACAGGTTGGTTTTACAAGCATGTAAAGCGTAATACTGCTCTGATCACAACAGAGAAAATTCACTTGAAAGTAGGTGTGAATTTCCTCTTTGTTGTGGTCTGCCTGCTTCCAGCTTTGCCTGTGCAGAAGCCTTCCCCCAACGTGAGATTTATGTCATTGTCTGGCTGCAGACCGTTGATCTTTGTGTTGTCCTCCATACCGCTCTACAAGTAGCAGCATGACTCTGCTCAGCCGCTCTGATCATCTTCCATCACTCTGAATTTGGCTTTGCTGTTGTTCATTATTTTGACTTGAAGGACACTTGAAAAAAACATCTGGACTGAAACACATTTGTAAATCTGCTTGGAATGGCGTTTTAAACCACGTCCAATTGACTTGGATCGGATTTGCGCAAATTGCACTTTACGTGTTTTTATTTTTTATTCTCATTTTGTCCAGACATCGTAAGATCAATCTGAATGCAATCTAAATGTGCCAAAATACACAAATGATGGTAATTTGCAAGAGGCTCTGTAAACGTCACACTCCTTCATCTACAAAATGGGTCTCGTTTTCAGTTAACCTCGCATACAAACCGCTTATGATTGAACAAAGAAGAAGAACTTATTTTGCACATTTATTTTCACACAAAACTAAAATGAAACGGAAACTAAATTCCATGCTTTGCAACGCTGATTGCTAATCTGTCCATGGCCCTTTTATTCAGGCAGAAAGTCCATAATTCAATGTTTGGACTCACTGTGTTAGCGCAGTACTTCAGCAAGGCCTGTACTGAGGATTTGATTAAATAAGAGACAGTTTCAGCACAAGGGGAATTTGTTAGGTACTCACAAGGGAAATTTATTTTCAGCATCTCACCTGGTTGATTTGTGCACCTTCCTGCATAATGAATAGTTATAAATGATTATTCAAGATAAATAACTTAGATGGCTGACTTTTTTTAGACAACTCGTAGAAGCCAAGACCTGGAGAGTGTCCATAAAAAAATATCAAGTTTAGGAGCATTATTGACTATTGACTTTGTTTGTTTGTTTAAGGTTTTGTTCTTTGCCTTTATTTCCTTTCAGCCTTAGAATGAAAACCATTGCATATAACAAGACATTACACACAGTAAATGACAGACGAGGCAGTCATAGTCTCTGATCTCTAATCTCAACCGCATCAACGAGAAAATAAATAAATAAAAACACATGGTTTGTTTTTTTTCTTTTTTCATCAATACAAGCAGTGTAAATTATAGCCTACAGGTTGTTACTGTAGTGATGAAGAAGTCACTGATTGTCATGCTCTGCTACACCGGGGAAATCACCACCAGATATACTCTGTGGACCAAGGAGACGCAGGTCCATACATTTACCTTTATATAATGCTTAATCAATTATCTAAATGCTGCATGAGATAGATTTTCTGTTGCTCGTGCCTGAAGGCATTATCCTCTGAGAGAACTTCAAGACATTAATGACATGGAGATCCCTATAAATGTCTGGAAAATAAAGTTGCTTCTCAGAATAAACCCTCTGTAAGATTTAGATTTGAAGTCCTTTATCTAATGGAATATACTTTGATTCGGTCCAGAGAATGGGAATACTTTTGGTCGTATTTGATTACTCATTCTGCCAAAACTCACTCACATGACCTTCACAAACACCCATACGTCCATTTCCTTCCACTTATCCAGGGTCATGTTGTAGTGACAGCAGGGCGTTCCAGATGTCCCTCTCTCTTCAGCAACACATTCCACCTGGGGGATCCTGAAGGGTTCCCAGGTCCAATGGGCTACATTGTCCCTCCAGCAGGTTGTGGGTCTGCCCCAAGGTCTCTTGCTAGTTGGATGTGCCTGGAACACCTCCAGTCCTAATCAGATGCCCAAACTGTACACAAGGTCACATGTGGGTGTTGAGGTCCTCTGCAGTATTAATCATTTGGCTTCAGTTGAGAACAGTAGGTGCCAGTCTATCTCAACACTGTAGTGGCCAGGGTCAAAGAGACCTATTGCTGCCTTCATAGACATAATAGATATCTTGCTGTTGACTTTCCAATCTGTGTAAACAGACATCTGTGTGTCCAGACTAGAATGTGCTGACGGCAACACTAACTTGGGTTAAGACATTTTCTTTGGCAAATTCTGGGTGTATAGTATTTGTGGTGTTATCTGTAGGGGTCCACCAGCATGAGTTGGGCAGAATGTGAGACTGACTCCATCAATAAATATTACAGAATAAGACATCAGAGGCAGAAACCTCACCACTGACCTTTGACTTCAGCAATTTCTCCACAACACAAACCACCTTAGCTGGCTCCTTTTGACAGGAAGGATCAGTGTCTTTATTTTGATGTCCCTCCAGATGTTGGAGTTCCTCACCTTATATCTAAGGCCACTTGTATTTGTGCTGTTGTTCTTTCGGTCACTAGCCAGTGCTCATGATCATAGGTGAGGGATAGAACGTAGTTAGAACAGAGTTAGACCGGAATATCAAGAGCTTTGTTTTTTGGCTCGGATCAGATAGATTAACGGTTCTTACCGGAGACTGAAGACCATTGAAAAGTTGTCTCATCAAAACAACCTGAAAACAAACGAAAAAAAAAAAAGATGCTAATTGCAATTATATCATCTTCACAGAGATTAACTAATCAGACTGAGAAGAGCCCTGTGTGGACTCCTCAAGTCTGTCAACAACAGCAGCTTAATGAGCCAGAGGTTCCACTGGAGAAGCACATCTGCCGATTTGTTTCGGATGTGGTAATGGCTGGGTAAAGAGGAGCTGGCACAGGGGAGACTGCAGACTGAAGTTTGAGTTAAACACATTTCTCACATCCAGCTGCTTCACAAGCTGAAAAAACTTCATTGGCTGAGTTAAAAAAATAAACAGGCAGGGCCAACATTTCACTGGCAAGGAGAGGAAGGATGTTCACAAGTTCACTGACCTATCAGGTCAAAGGGTCCGCATCTATTGCAGTTTCCTGTTCCCCTCCGTGGCATTGGCCCCTGACTTTGGAAGAGGCAGTAATCGCAAACAGATTGTTGAAAACCTTCTCAGAGACCAAAGCTATGAACATAAAATAAGGATGTACAAATTGTTGCACCAATACATCAAGCCAATATTCAGACATATCACTCAAAAAAAGCTTTGACCTGGTCGTGGCATTAGTTGAAAAAGAAGCCAGTTATTGAGATTCATTCAGGGACATTTTGAAGGACCGTTGTTATATCCAGAAAAGGGGCACAATGCACAGATGCTCTGTGAATAAATTTGCTGCAGCATGCATGGGCAGCTTGTCACGTTTGCATCACATCCAGTATGTACATATTCATTGTACGTGACAAATACATTGAATTGAATTATACTACATATTATTCTCTATGCACACCTGGAAGCAACATGCATGGCGTGATGTAAAAAGTAATACAAGTTTGGATGATATGGCGATTGGTCTAACTTTAGCAATCATATTTTTTGCAGGTACAACTTTTCCTCCAGAGGGCCAGCTCTGCCAAAGATGACCATGTCCCGACAGTTATACCACTATGAATAATGCCAGACTGCTAGCACACCGCTAAAAATCCAGAGTTCTCATAGTGATTTTAATTAGTTAACAATTTGTTTGGATAATTAGCCTACAGATAGTGTCTTGCATTTCTACTTCCTGCCTTGTTTTCCCACCTGCTTTTGATTATGCACCTGTCCCTGATTAGGTTTACCTGGCGTCCTGCATGGTTATGTAGTTCCTGTGTTTCCTTTGTTTCTTTGTCGGCCCGTTTTGTGTTTGAAGCTTGCCTGTAATCCTGCCTCTGTCAGTGGACCACAACACCATCGGCGGCCCGGCTGACACCAGTCCCAGATCTTCGGTCGGAAAATGAAACTGGAAACACAATCGAATCTGCTGCTACTGCTTGGAATGTAAATCAAATCTGTATGCGGACTATCCAAACAAAGTGTTAGCTAATTAAAGTAACTTTTAGCAGTGTAAAGGCAAACAGACAAAGAATGAAGATGTTGCTGCAAAATGTCTTCAGCACAGCACAGGCTGGATGAAGCTGGAGGGATGACACAGATCAGAGTGTGAGTTAGTTCTTTTTAACAGACTGAAATGAAATAGGTAGGTGTCCTTTGTTGCATGTGCCTTTATTCAATACAATCCCCACCTCCTTGATTGATTTGCCCATTGTATTATGCTTTGCTGCTAGCATTGGCTTGTTTACTGCAGTGGGCAGATCAATTATACTACACGGTCTGTAATGTATTTAATAAATGCACGAATAGCGCTCGCACTAAGAAATAAAACTACCTATTGCAGTTCAGTAAGTGTGCGTCTTTAGATCCATTGATTCAATGATATTTTCTATTCAGAAGTGGGTAAATGGACTTTGAAATGAAAAAAAACACAAAGACAATTTAAGAAAACTTTTAATGTGAAAGTGCATCAAGCAGCATAGAAATCACAGAAGAGCCAGCTGTTTTCAGCAGTCACTGATAAATACACGCAAGCAAGCAGAATACCATTTGAACCGCTTGTATACAGGCAGCAGGCCTGACCCTTGACCCGCGTGGTCTTCAAGAATATGACAGCTGCGTAACATCCTTTGTTCAGAAAACTGCCAAGCACTTGACAACAAGCACTTGAACCTTTCAAGTGTATGTACATACACATAGCTTAACATTCAGCTGCTATTCCTGTAATTTAGTGGCTCAGTTGAAGGAGAAATGGTCATGGGTCACCACTTATCCTCATCAGGGTCACACTGGGGCTGACTCTGGTTTAGAGGAAGGGTACAAGTTACAAGTTCCTCACAGGGCACATAGAGACAAACAACCATTCACACTCACATTCACACCTGCAGAGATTTAGCAATTCTGCATTCTGCAATCAGTACGTTGTTACTTGTTACTTAGCTGTTAATAAGCTCAAACTTAGCTTAGTTAAAACTACATTATGCAAGAGTTGGTACTTTTTGTGGTTTGGCACTCCTACCAGTTCAGACTGCAATTCACTTACACCGCTGCCAGAAATGTGGACAGCTGCACACATGTATTCAAAAACATGCAATGTGACAACTCTGCTAACAAATCCAAACATAAAGCAACCATGACAACACAGCATGTTAAGATAATAATACTTAGATTACATCAGGCATGTCCAAACGGTTCCACAAAGGGCCGGTGTGGCTGCAGGTTTTCCTTCCAACCAAGCAGCAGCACACCAGACCTGACTCATTTAATCAACTGATCTCAGTTTTCAGAGAGTTGATTGGTCAAACTGTGTGCTCTTGGTTGGTTGGAACAAAAACCTGCAGCCACACTGACCCTTTGTGGAACAGTTTGGACACCCCTGGATTACATAGATTAGATTAGATTAGATTATACTTTATTCATCCCACAGCGGGGAAATTTACTTGTCACAGCAGCAAGAAGAAAAGTGTAGTAAGTAGTAGAGAAAATAGCTACAACACCATGAACAGGTAGAAGTAACTTACACCTACACAATAACACAAACACACACAAACAAGACAATGTGAAAAAACAAGTACTTGAGGTAAAGTGACCATGGTAAGAAAATATTGCACTATAAGTGACTATGTAATAAATAATATTGTAAGAGTATAACCATGATATAAATGATATTGCAAAAGTAAGTGACCCTAGTATAATACAATATAATGCAATATTGTATGGTAAAGTGAACATAATCTAAATAATTTTGCAATGAACATGATATAAATAACACTGTACAATATAAGTAATTGGAATGGAAATATATACGTACAGATAATAAAGAAAGTACAACAAGATCAGGTGTTGTACAGTCTGACAGTGGCAGGGATGAAAGACCTGCAGAACCTCTCCTTCTTACGCCGTGGGTGTATCAGTCTGCTGCTGAAGGAGCAGCTCCCCACAGTGCCATGTAGGGGGTGAGAGGTATTTTTTTTTATTTCACAAAGCTCTCACCAATGACTTAAAGGCGGTATGAGCTTCTTGCTTTGTCAGTCTATATGTCTCATTTTCGCTTCTCCCGTCAATGTCCTCTTTGGTGTCTTTGCCCCTGCCATTATGGCTGCAGAGGCTGTTCCTGATGTTTGCTCTTCCAGCTCTGTTTCTGGAGCCAATTCAACTCGGGCTTCCCTCCAGCGTTCCACACTTGGGCCTGAAAACCTTTTCCTTCTGGCAGTTCAAAGCTCCCCCGGTTCTACGAGTACTCAGGCTGGGCACGGCTCAAGAAGCTAACTAGCTAATGGCAACTACAGTTAGCAGCTGTAGAAGTTACTTTAGCAGCAAGTAAAGCTATCTGCCTATCAGACTGGCACAGCTGTCAGATGACATCAGAGGGACCGTACAGTGCCAGTTCAACCAGGCTGACAACAAAAGGCGTAGCCTTGCAGTGCAGTGGGTATGACAGAGGCACCATTCTTCCTATTACAAAGTTTGAAGCTGCTATTTGACAGTAAAAATCTTATAGAATGCTGCTTTACGTTCAAAACACAAATGTTGAGCTGTGTGTGGCGAGATCTGAGATGCGTTTGGTACACTGATGGCATTTGAAGATGTGTCGCTTGTTAGAATAAAGTAGCCAGTTGATTAACTTCATAAGGTCAGTTATATTGGCTGAGCAGAGTTAGGTTCTGTGAGGCTTTATATAGATCAAGCATAGCCTGAGCTGCAGTCTTCTCTGTAGTGCTGAAAGAGAAAATACATTTTCAGGAAATAATGCGCAGTCCTGCTGCAGCTTATCAGAGATTTGACAAACAGGATAGTACAGTACCGGGGGTCCAGGGGTAACACCCTCCTCAGCGTAAACTGACCACCCCCAAAATTGTCATCATTGATACGAGTTCAAGTTTAGTACAATCATAAAAGTGATATTCAACAAAGTGAAATTTCTCAAAAGTGAAAAATATAATCACATAACTGGAACACGTGCACCTGTACCTTTCACAGTAACCATTCTCACACCGGCGCTGAAGAAACCATCTTTGAAGACTCTTTGTTGGAGATTTTTTTTTTGGATTCCTGCTTCTTTTGAGTGTTTGTCTGTTTTTGTCTCCAGCCCTCACACCCACCTGCCCTGCAAGCCACACTCAGCCTGCCCTCGTCCTGCCCTGAAGTTTTCCCCCCGGACTCCTCCTGTCTTATCTGTTTGTGCTGTGTCTTGGCAATAAAAAAGTCTTCTAAAACAACTCCTGTTTTGGTCTGCATTGTAGGTTCAGTGTCCGGCCCTAGCGCAAACTTAACAACATGTTCATTATGAACATTTCCAGAAGGAACCTATTTTTAGTAAGGGCTTGAGAGCTGTGGTGATCCCTACAAAATCAGCACTTTCCTCACACAGCTCACTCACTCCTCACTGCCAACAACATAAAGCCAGATGTTAAGCTATGATGTGGACAGGAACTAGCCTGGTGAGCATAGCTAGAGGTGAACACAATGACTAAAGAGAGAGAAGAAGAGAGGTCATTTACAAATATTTGTTCTGGGCAGATGATTTATCTCTGAACTGCTTGCGAGCTGGAGTGCATGGAATTATTCAACAGTGTAAACCCTGCCAAATGGAAAGTTAAGAGGCCCTACTATACTGATGTTAAATCCTGCTTGAGGAGATTAATCAAGCAAAACAAAAAGAAAAAGTTTCCTCTTCTATGTTAAACCACATTATTTGGTGTGTTGATTGGTTGGTGGTTGATGGAGTCGACTAAAGTATCTCAACAACTATTGGATGAATTGCCATGTTTGACGAGGATGAATCCTAATGATTTTTTCTGCCATGAGGGAAGATTGTCTTGATGATTGATAGATTGTCATGAATTTTGGCATACAGATTTGTGGCGTCCAGAAGATGGATCTTTGGTTACTTTTTCTCTAACCAAGCTTTGATGATCCATAAACCTTTATTCTAGTGTCATCATCAAGTCAAACTAAAATACTTGACTGGACTGGAGAGATGCATGCAAAACAGATTACATGGCTTTTTACTTTGTGTTCTGACTGACTGTACTGTAAGTTTAACAGCATTTTTCAAGCAACATAAAATAGCCAAACCATGTGACCATATATCAGATCAAATAACCGATTTTAGTGAAACTGGATCAACATCCTTATCTCCCAACTCTTAGTTAATGCCAGAGAATCCTCAGGTTTTCAGGTCTGGGGCACGGGTGAATGCGGCGGGGAGAGACGCTGGTCTGATGCCAGAGCTGGGCAAGTAGGTAATGCAGTTGGTGTTAGCTGCATCCATGGATATAATGACAGAGGTGAAAAGACCAAATGTTGATGGAGGAAGCTAAGAAGAGAAAAAGAGAGAGTGACCAAGCAAAAGCTGCCATCAAGCCTTGTTTGATGTTTGGCTGTTAGCAAAGTTGTTGAGTCACTAATTTCTGATCATGAATAATATAATATAATATAACACAGGTGTACTGTCCATATTTACCAAAGTGTTACTGCACTCTGAAACTGGGTTTTTATACCAACTTCTACACAATGTTGCTCTAATTTAGACTGGATTGTTTTGCTCCTTATTGTCTTTTACTGGTAATTAAAAGAGAAAAAAAAAATCTTTGAATCCTTGAATAGTACAAATAATACATACAGTATGCTCTTGAAACAGTCCTATAACTTGTAGCTGTGTCTGAATACAAGACAAAGCACTGTTTACCATATTGTACTGCAGCAACGTGTGAGGCTGCTCTTCGCTGCTGCCATGTTATCACTGGTTAGCATACTGTATCTTTACTTCAGAGGGGATTTGGCTTCAGTTTTGACCTTGGCAACTGTGCTCCTCTTTTCACTTGTTAAAAAATGAGGGGAAAACTTTAAAAGCAACGCTGTGTATTGTAAATTATGGCTTTTCAAAACTGCCCTTATGAATGGCCATAAACATAACCTCCATCTGAACAAATAAGCCTCGCTGGGGGCTATAGCAGAGCAGCCGTGAAACAGGATTCCCCCCATAGCTCAGATCAGTTTTGTTAAAGTGGTCAGTCTGCCAAGAATAAAACCCAGCAGTCCATATAGCACAGGTCTATAACGACCCTGAACCAAACGACTCCCCTCGGTCTTAAATGGAGGCCTCGCCGAATGGAGTATGAATCAGGAGACTAACATGCAAGTCGGTAGGAGCGGTGCGGACAGGGATATCACAAGGCCCAGCTCAGACAGCAGCAATAATGCAGCCCTCCAAATCCCATTATCATTGTAATGGAACGGATGGCGTGGGAGGAGAAGACATGGGTGTGTGGGAGGGGGAGAGAGATGAGGTGGTGCTCCTTTTCTCTGTCTCCCTCCCCTTGTCTCAAGAAAAATGTGTGCGTGAACCCGTACACACACACACACACACACACACACACACACACACACACACACACACACACACACATATCCCTCTGTCTTATTGCCACTGTGATGGAAAGCTCGGAGGTGACACCCCCATGTCAAACAAATGCCTCCCTAAAGAAGAAAAATGCCAGAAGAGGTGGTGATTTGCGACGTAACTCTAAACTTTAACTGAAAACATCAAAACTCAGATAGGAGCGAGTCAGCAGAACGCTGAAAGCAGACAAGAAATATATATCATCAAAGAGATATGGCGGTAATGCCTTGAGACCTGAGATCTTGAGAGTGATTCATAAATGAGTGATACAGAACTGATGTAATTATAAGGTAACGCTTCATTTGGTGTCCGACTACAGCTTATAGAACATTTGAAACATTTACAAGAGTTCAGCTGCAGATGTCTGCATGATGTTCAACATATTCAACAGAACATATGTGACAGTTCATGAATTAAGTTGAAATGTTACACACTCAATTCAGTCAAAGAATAAGACCTGGGACTTAATATCAACCTGCAAACACTTCATGGATAAGACAAGCAATTAACCTAATCACTGAGTCTTCAACATTTATCTTAGGGTATTATAACAGCCAAATCTTTCTGTTCGTCACATGCTATCTTCAGTCCAGTAATTATCATTACTCAGACTGCTTACCTTGCTCTTGTTTAAGGAAAGCTATCAATGTAATTTCAATAATAATAGTTCACAAATAAGTTATCTATGCTGATTTAGGGTTGTTATTTATTTATCTATTATATCTATTTAGCCAAATAGCTAGTTGAAGCATCTGTTGGGAATTTAGCAACTTTCTTGCTATAGATTTGGCCACATGACATTTTAGAAAGACCTCTTACTTATGTATCAATAGTACACTGACTTTCTTTGAAAACGTTGAGCTGTCTAAGCTGGCATCATCTGGCTTTCACAGGCTGAATTGCACTTCTTAATGACAAGTAAACTTCAGGAGCTCCAGTTGGAAAAATTGGTGTGCACCTAGCCTGAAACCATTTCCATCTTTGGAATTATACAGGTGCGTAAGGTGTCACTGTATCATGAAGATCCATGTTTATTCCTCCGACCTTCGTTGTTCTTGTTGTGTATAATAATTTGGAATGATGGAAGAGCAGAAAGGAAGAGGAAAGACAGCTACTGTACTTTGAAACAACCAAGGGCTTTCAAAATGGCCCTATAAATAAGAAATTAAATAAAGTCCAGAGTACTTCAATCACTCAAATCTCCCTCAGTGCAGACAAAAAATGACAAAGACAATTCATCCTGTGCCCACCTGTGACAGAATATTCATGTTCACCTGATATGAAATTATGTTAAACTTCTCCTTACAGTTACAGAGAAAAAAAAGAAAGGCGTCAAGTGTGACACAAAAGGGAAAGTAACAAACAAATAGCTAAACTCCCACAACATCCTGTTTTACAAACATGTTTCTGAAGACTAAATTGTTTTATTTCTGACATATGTTTTATGATTTTGGCAACAATGGCAGCGCCTCTTTACTTTGTGATAATGTCGACACCGATGCAACATTTATTCTTGAGCTTTTCTCGTCAGAAATTTTAACCAAAATCAGGTATTTATGTGAATCAAGGAAAACTTATGCAGCCATGATTATATTTAAGATCCCACAATGCAACATGCCTTCATTATTGTTTCTCTACCTGAGGAAAGACAAATATAAGATTTTGTGTGTCTTGGAAACCTTTGCAGCAGTTCTCAGTGAAAAGATGCGATACAAGCAGGTTTGATTGTGAAGACAAATAGGGATAGAAAGGGCAAGAATAGGGGGCAAGGGAGAGTGATGGGCTGAAGCATGTTACCCCCCCCACACACACACCTAGGTAAGTGCATAAATAAAAGACAGGCTAGAAAGCCTATGGTGGCAAAGGTTGGAGAAAGAGACTGATTAGTTTCATTTGGCAAAGGACACAAACTGGGAGACGATAGGATTGGAAAGGTCAGGAAGCAATATAACAGTGTAGAAGGAAAGAGGAAATTTGCTCTTGTTATCTAAGGAGAGTCGAAAAGCCCAAAAAGCCGCAATAATATCTAATCCAGGACCGCAACGTTCACCGATCTCACTGAAAATAACTTTTTACATGTCCTAACCATTCCTCATCTGTAAGCCAAAACATTTGGAAGTTACCAATATTAGCATTAGCATCCTAGCCAGTTTGGTTTTGCTCGTGAACAATCTAAGTCTATTTCACCTTCAGTCACATGCACACTAAGTTATGAAGAGGAATCTTGTTAACCAACAATAGTCATGGGCAAGAAAGCGTCAGTGACCTTTCACATTTGCAGTACAAAAAAAGGAATTTGTTGTTTTCTGAGTTAGAGGGCAATGCTCTTGATTTTCCAGTTAATCTACTTTCCAACCCTCACTTATAGTCATGAGCTTTGGCCAGTAACAGAATGAATGAGCTTGCTGATACAACCTGGCCAACCCTTTGCAGGTTGTCTGGGCTCAGCTCCAGAGTTAGGGTTAGGAGTTTGGACATCCGGAGGGAGCTCGGAGTAGAGTTGCTGCTCCTTTGCGTCGAGAGCCAGAAAGAAAGAAGAGCCAGCCGATGTGGTTTGGGCATCTGGATACCTCCTGGGTGCGTTCCTTTGGAGACCCCGGTGCAGGCAGAGAACCCGCTGAAGGGACTACATAGCCCATCTAGCCTGGGAATGCCTTAGTATCCCTCAGGATTAGTTGGAATGCGTTGCTGCGGGGAGAAGGACATCTGGAAAGCCAAACATCTGCTAAACCTGCTGCATGGTCTGATCCCAGATAAGCGTAAAGAAATGGATGGATTGATGGAATTCGATTTGGAAGACAAAACACTTATAACATGCCAGTCTTTTTGTTTGGACGTCGTAAGGTAACCTAGCTGTAGCGTTAGTTGACATTAACTATGATACACTACATGGGATAAAATGATCAAATGTCCAGCCCAACACCCATCTTTGTGCCCGATAGCCTACAGTACGTCTGTCTAACCGGGCTGAGGTTGTGTGGTGTGAACATGACATTACACAAATAACCCAAGGACTAATCTCTAGAGATGAGCCTCATTGCTGCAATTAACCTACAGTTATTAGTGGCATTCATTCAGTTACTGTCAGTACTGTCTGCTTAGAAATAATTCATTCACATGTACCAGCCAATGAGAACTGAGAATTTTCAGTGTTAATGGCTCCACATTGCGACATTATGATGCAAACACAAGCAAACACAAGCAGTCATCTGCCTTTTGCCTGTGCATTTATGCCTGATATACACAGTGTTTAGAGAGAAATTTGTAAACTGACATGTCATTTTAATAATTACAGTTTATTATGCACACTGTACAACTGCAAATTACATATTACAAGTCTCTCTGCCTTACACCGGCTCTCAATTAGACTGGTTGAATCGGCAAACAGTTTATTTAAGGTATGTAATTAGCTGCATGCTTTTATTATTAATATTATTATTATTTGTATTGCTTATAAATTGCATGCACAGAAAGGCATTCTGACGAGACTACGTTTGCTCCTACATTGCAGCGATTAATGAGCAGAGCAGCAACCCAGCAGCTCCGCCAACGTGTTGTTCCTCATTATGTCATCCAAGCACAACATCACTCCCATTGGCCCGAATATCTTGTCCAAGCTGCTCAGAAAAGCTAAAACATTGCAGGAGGGATTATCCATCAGCTCGGAACAGTGGGCCAAAGGGTCATGAGCAAGGACAAAGCCGGCAGTGCATGAAATTGCAGTAATACACACGGCCAAATTAAAAATGTCTGTTGTTGAAATGATAGGTTTAAAGTAGCTCTAGTTTTATTTTATTGAACAGTAAATCAGCCGCCGGTGCATTAATTTTGACACTTAAGATGACAGGAAATTAGCCTGTTGATGCACGTTTTACATTACTGTTCATATTAACATGGTATTTGGCAAGTAAATGAGAAAATTAAATATTAATCATGTTAGAAACAGTAAATATTTAGTTGTGCTTTAAGAGGCTTGACTGTCACCCGCACCTGTCATACTGCACCTAAGCATGGAATTTATACTATTCATAAAATAATTCTAGAGCTCATTTATCATTGTTATATATGACCCCATCATAAATTTCCTTATTCACTTCTCTATATCAATAAATCCCCCTCAAGAAGTCCAACTAAAGGTAGTTAAAGGATTTCAGTCTCCTTACTCCCACCTCCAAATCTACAATCTTAAGCCTGTTCTTTTTGAGCGCTTGTCCATTGAACACTGCTCCCGTCGTCGAGTGTGGAGCTCTGCTGCCGATGCAATCAGTTCTGATATAATGGGCCCATGTATTTAATTGGGCTCGGCCTCAGTGTTCGCCTCTATTGATTGAAATCTCTGGACTAAGCTCCTAATCAAACTCCCAACGTCACTTCCATGACATTACCACGTGAGAGGATTTTCAAGAAACATCTCGTTATGCTGCAGTGGAGCTTTACGTGGTTTAAAGGTCAGTTTATTTTGTATATTGACATGCTTAAAAATACACAGAAATATGGTTTGGATATGACAGGAGAGCGAAGAGATGTAGAGGTAGAAATTGGGTAATACCCAGTAGGAATGACTTCAGAAATCACTGTTAGATGAAGTACACAGATGTGTCGAATGATAGGCAGAGAGACAGAGACGTGATTGAAAGGGAGAAATGGAAAGTGTGCTAAAATATTTGACTCAAGTTGAAGGTACTCTTACTGCAGAGGAATTCTACTAAGTACAATTCCCCGAGATTAAAGTAAAAAGTTGGTAGCTGACCTGGTAGCACATACCATGTGTACAAAAGAGTCCTGGCTCAATTCCTGTGGCCCTCTCTCTTTCTCCCAGTCCCCGGTTTCTTTGGCTGACACTGTATAAATAAAGGTTTGACAGAGATAGCGAAAGAGTGACAGAAAGGTGGGGACTGAGAGAGAGAGGGGGACGACATGCAGCAACAGCTTGGAATTCAACCCTGGGCCACTGCAGCAAGGACTGACGCTCTATACCAACTGAGATAACCGGTGCCTCACTGCATTACATTTTTAATAATAAAATAGGCTAGCATTAATTGTAGCAACACTGTGCAGAAATTGGTGTGTGGTTAAGCACCCCCAGTTACCCCCCAGTTGCATGTCATCTTCATTTGTCCGCGCCCCCCGGCCCTCCTCCTCCTTCTGGGGATCCAAAATGGCATGGCATGGAAACTCCGTAAATCGCAGAGTTGAGGCGGAGCAGCCGGAGGACATCAGATGAAAACAGAAAATATTTTCTCCATAAAATCTGAGCCAGTTTCAAGCGTTGTAATAAAGCAGTATTACACTCCTTGCAGGTGATCACACCTGGAGCACAAAGTACACCGCATACAGAAACAGGCGTATCAAAATGATTTCAAATGATTAGTTATAGCACCAATATTGCGGCATAAGACTGATTACCTGTTGTAAATATGCAGCCTCCTCCTCAGTGGACCCTCGCTTGAATTAGAAAAGAGGACAAAAAGAGATTAAAAAAAAAAAAAATGAGCGACTGAATGAAAAGGGCAATTAAGCTACATGAATTAATAAGCCTAATGGTTGCGTCTTATGCTGTCAGCAGCAGAATAAAACATCGCCAAGACAGGCAATACGAGACACACATATTGAAGCAAATAGAGAGAGCTGCACAGTTTGACAAATGTGTAGCGCGCACACACACACACACACACACACATTGGTATGCTGCAGAGTAGAGTAATACAGTTGTGGATGTTCTCTGGAGACCGCGTCGATTAATGAGTTTGTTGTTAAACTAACCCATCTGAATGAGCATTCGGAGTCCTGTGCAGTGCACAATCCTCCCCCAAATAGGTTCATCTTCTCGTTCATTCTTGATGCATAATATAACCGGTCCAATGAGTCCTCTCTGTCCCACAGTGCTCCTAAAATAGTTTTCTAACATTTGAAGCTGAATGAGATCTCTGCAGTGACAGCTGTGTCGGGGATTATTGTCTGAAAACAGCAGAAGGTAAAAGTTCCTCGGTGAACTGAGAAGGCAACTCTGGAGGGTTCACTACGAGCATGTTAGTATTTAGAGTTTAGCCAGACCCGGCATGCACCTGCACAACGTTGCCATAATGTTCGATTTGGGTCACTTCACAAGCTCTCTGGGTGGTGAATTAAATCAGCGATTAATTGAAAGACCAGGGCGGAGGATTTAGAAGCATTTAGCAGTGTGATTGCTGATTACAACCCCCTCACCTCATGCTCACATTCCACAGAAGTGGCTGAGAAACATGCGAAAAGCACTTCAGTATTTTGTTTTTCTGGGCTACTGCAGAGATTTAATGACTAGCAGTGAAACTAATCATTAGCTCCATCACACTAACTTCCAGAGTCGTTTACTTCCCCTGGAGTTTTGTTCATAATAATAATAATACTAATAATATGTAATAATCCTCTTGAAGCTACCACATTAGCTAATTAGCTTAGCTTGGCCGCTAACTTTATTCCAAAGTCATAGCTGGTGCTCTCTTGTGCATCGGGCTTTGCTTTAGCAGAGGAGGTTAAGTCAACAAAAGTTGAACCGTTAAGCCGTGTACTTTTATCTGACCCAGGACAGGACGCAGGACTTGAACAAAAGGCTTTTCAACAGTTCAAATTGGATTTATTCACAAGAGAAATGAGGTTAAAGGGCTGGATCAGGATTTTAACAGCGGCGCAGGGGCAGGCAGGAAACAAAGTGACGCGGCGCAGGGCGAAATCGGGCAGGCAGAGATTACAGGTGGGACGCGGATTTTCAAAAAAACAGCATGACAAAACATGAAGCTTCATTACAAACTTGTAACATCATTTATACTGTAGGAACTTGATGAGTGGATGAGCTGCAGCTGTGCAGGCCTGTTGGCAGCAGGAGTGAGATGGAGTGCCACGCCTAGACAAAACACATAGACGGAGAGAGAGAGGACAAACAGGGGACGCAGGAGACACGAGGGAGGGATAAACAGCTGAAATACCGGGTGAGGCAGAGCCCAAGCATGACTAACTCATTACCGCAGATTAAATTTGAGGAGAATTCTACCATAATTCTCCCATTTCATGACAAAGTTTCACACTTTTTTTTTCTTCCCCCTTTCATTATCACGACCTGTTTCTGGCACTGTCCAACTCCTGAAATACACGAAACACAGATGCAACTTTTTTTTTCTTTTTTTTACCTGCTACACAGACTGCATGTTTGCAGCTTTTATTGATTATAATGGACAGACTTATGAGGACAAAAAGTGAATGAAGGAGTGAAAACACTTATGCTGTAGATTGATTAAGGTTCATATCAGTGGGGCAACGTATTCTATATTATTTTTCCAGAATTAAAATGAAGCAGTGATTTCCATTCTTTAAAAGTCACCAGAACCATGATCTCTGATTTTTTTTCACATTGGTTTTGATTCTCCCTGTGACCTTTTTTTGGATTACTGTCGTAACTACTTCAAAATCGAGTATATCCACATTTCAGAAAAAAAAAAAAAAAAAACACAATGCGAGTCTGTCGGTGGCACAAAGATGTTGTAGTACTATGGAAACGATCCCTACAGAGATGAACATTCTGATTAATAACAGATGGATTGTGGGTGGGTGAAATAGGGTGAAGCGTCTCCTCATTAAGAGAGACGCTGCGCGCATTTACATACGAGGCACAGCAGTGTGTGACTTCATTGATTATTTAAACCTCCCGACACGCTGACAGGATCGGTCAGGATCTAATGTTAATTCATGTTTTGTGTTCTTCAAACTGTTTCACACACAATCCTGGTTTAAACTGTTTGAAGTATACCCCTGATAAACACCTTTTCCCCCTGTCCTGTCGAGCGGCTACAGCTTTTACTATTTGCCGCAGTGACATTACTGCACTCATGGAAACACTTAAAAAAACTAAAAGCAGCCATTCTAACAACTACAGTGAATTGTTAAAGAAAACTTTTTATACAGCACAGTGAAAGAGCTCGCAAAATAGCCTACAGGGTGGTGAACTGTCCATGTGGGTGTGGGTCTGTAAACCAGAGAAAATCATCTCTTTGGTTGGGTGATTTATGTGCAAATTGCAGATTCGAATGACCTCTGAGACTCAAGCTCAAAAATCTCTTTCTAAGAAATGTGTGCTTCATATGAATTTCAGATCAAATGAAAACAAATAAATGAATAAACCTAACCGTACAGGTGAGAAGAGGAGAGGAGGAGACTCAGATCTACTTTGCATCTGTTCCATACATTAAATGAAAAAAAGTTTACACTTAGTGCAAGGTGCGACGTCACCATCATCATCCGTGACGCAGCGCTTTAGCAAAAGAAAACCCAGGTCAGGCACTTTGTCAGTTCGACTGACTACAGCAATCTTTCCAATCTTCCATCAGATATAATAGCACGTATATGATTATCGACCCCTTCCCACCTTCTGAGATCTTGGTGGACTTTTGATAGAATCAAAAACAATTTAGCCGTGACCATTTCCAGAGCCTTTATCTTGATTGTTTTTTTTAAAAAAAACTCACTTTGCTATCACATCTCAGCCTCCAGGGAAGTGTCATTGTCCAGTGTGGGCCCCCGAGGAGGCAGAGTATATATATATATATATATATATATATACAGCATAATTGCTTGCAGTGCACAAGCTAATAATGTGCACTTTAACCAAAGAGAAAGTCAGGTAGTTTATTGAGCACGGAAAACAATTACACCTCAGTTTGCCACTGCCGTATGCATGGAATATGCTTTGCATTCAGAGAAAGTGTATCTATTTTTCATTAAGTACAGGCTTTCAGTAGTTTATATAGTCAATTACTCTGCATAAGCTCTTTTCGCTGGGAGTACACTAATGGAGCATTTTAATGGTCTCCGTAAATCACACTGAAATTCTCCTAAATTTACTGTTTGTTTGCTACTGTATTTTCAGTGTACACAGAGTAAATACGCCCGCTGCCAGGAACAGAGCGAGGGACACATCAACAACGAAGTAATATGAAAAACCGTCGCACACTCTGCATGATCTAGAGGCAGAGTAAACAAACAAATATTATTTCATTCCACGCTGAACACACGCACGCACACAAATCTGCCTTTGCATCAAATATTAACCGGTGCATTAAAGTAAATAATCCTACGTGACTTCTTTCACGTTCGCACGTGTATGTGTTTGATGAGGAGCTTGTTTTTTTGTCGTCGTTTTGGTGTGGCAGTTTTTTTTTTTTTTTTTTTTTTTTAGCGTGATGAATGACAGCCGTGCGAGCTGGCTGAAGACTACGCCCTGCATGCCTCCACGACGGGCCATGTCTTCTTCGCATTGGCTTCAAAACACCGATGCGATGAGTAAATCATGGTTTCTGCTGGTACGTCTGTTTTTATAACATTTATCTTTCATCTGCTGCCCCATATGTCACCAGGACCCCATTTTAAAATTGAGTAACAAAATCAATACTTCAATAAATCAAGAGATATTGCTCGGCGCACCTGGTGATTATTTCTTTCATGCAGGAGGGCTAGACTCAGGTCAGCGTTTTATGGTCTGTCATAGACTCTGAGGACGGGCCGCAGAGCATCATTTGTTATCACGGTTGCATCTCAAAAAATGTATTAAGGTCGCCATTCTTTTCCTCATTAACTATGTTGACACTCTCCATTAGTCATCTTCACATGAATTGATCTGGGAAACTGTCATAACTTGTCAAACTTGTGAAACATTTTGTGTGCTCCAAGGGCCCCCAAAAAACTCTGAAATATCAAGAGCTAAAAGCAACATTTTTTTTTTCTTCGACCTCACCATTCAGCTTGTTAAAACGCAGAGGAATTAAAAGTTGCGTTGAGCACAGAAAATGCAGGAAAGTCAAATTTGATCAAAGTGTGAGAGACGTTTCTTTTGAAGTCACCCTTGAACTTTTTTTTTTTAAGGACTTGCTTCTCTGCGCGTATCATTTCTATGATGTTTGCCGACGTGTTCCTGTCAAATGCGATAGGAACAGGAAACATAAACAAAAAATTACCGGTCGGGGAAGATTTTCTGTTTGCAGGAATTAAATGATCTCCCTGAGTCCTCCCGTAGCATCTTTTGAACTGAGTTCGAGAAGGCAATGCACATTTCGAGGATTTTTGCCAGGTTATTGACGAAAATGCCATGCATGGTCAGCCTTATTTCATGAAACTAGAGCTGCAAAAAGTCTTTTAGTTGAATAAAAACGTTTCACATCAACTGATTTGGCTTTCTATCTGCGTATGCTATTAGATACTAGCTATTTCATGTGTTGCCGTAAGGTGTTTACTCTCAGCTGACGTCTGTGATATTTTGCTGTTAACATCCTATATCCCCGAACCAGAGAAGAGCACCTCTGACCACACATTCCCCCCTGACTCACACACGTGCCCCGGGCATCCCTCGTCTCCTCTGTTGGCACACTGCATGGAGGTTTACACACAGATTAGCGGCAGTTTATTCGCATCTTTGGTTTGTCACAGTTCAGTTACAGTATATATTGCAACCTCCGGTCGTTTGAAGCTCACACTGACCTGCATCACTTATAGATGACCTGAACTGCTTTCCAATTCAGGGAGCGGATGGATTTAAGACTAAGAGACTGAAACTTGGCAGCTCCAACATTTCAGGCAGGATTCAAGATTCAAATGTATGGAACGAAGCACTGTAGCCACCGTCACTGATGTCTGAAGAGACAAACACACTGTTGCTTTTTGGTGTACTATTACCAGATGAAAAAAGATAAAAAATCAAATCTATTTTTTGTCCGTTATTATAAATAAATTATCTTGGTGGATGAGCTCTTCAGTGTGCTCAGCTTGCTGCAAATCAGAGAAGCATCTTTAACTATGCTTAAACTAAAAAACTGGATGGAGTGGAAAAAATAATGCATATTTATTATCTGAAATTAGAAATTAGGATTAGAAATTAGATTCCGCTGCCACATTTAGATTTTAATTTGCCCAAATCAAGCAGTATAATGCAGCAGCTAAGACTGGAACTTCGACCTCTGCGAAGGTCTCCATTTACCTCCTGCAGCTACTCAAACGTCTTTCCATCGGCCACGAATTGGAGCTGAGATTCCACGTCAAATGTTCTTGCGTGACTGCATGGTGCACATGATGCAGAGGTCTCTGATTCAGACTGTGCTACCGATCAGTCATCCCTGAAATGAACTGAATTTGGAATCTCGCTAAAGTGGGTAAGAATTTGGTTCCTGAGGGGCTTGTACAGAGCCAATAGAGCACATCGACCTTTGCGTGGACGTAGGTGTGTATGAATTTTTTACTTTTGTGCAACATCTGTGATTTTCTTCCTGACCGGTTCCAGACATGTTTGGTGAAATCCTTTTTATGTCGATTACCTTATTCCTTGCACACAGAAAACTAATGAAACTAACGTTTTCATTCCATTTCGGGATCTTCTTAATTTACTGCACTACTTTCCTACTCATCTTCAGCGAGTCAAATGGAAACGGCAGACTGTACAGTAAATATAGTGCACTTTATTAATAATAAGAGTGAGTTTGGACATACAATGGAAGCACAAGCACACATTTCTGTTGAGAATCTCCTACTCCATCCTCCATATAGCCTCTTCCAAAGGTTAAATGTCTGTTAATTAAACTGTAATAGTCAGCTAAATCCTTTTGACAGCTTGCTGGCACAAAGTGGCCATTTAAAAGGTAGGTTTCACTGAAATACAGTACTACACAGATAGACCTCTGCTTGCAACTTTGAATAGAGTGATAATTTACCTTTCATTTAGCCACTCAGAGCTAGGTTAAAAGTCATCTATTAAAGCACCACAATGGTGGGAAAAGGGAGAAATATAAGTGCAATCAGAAGTGGTCAAATGAATGAATGCAAAGTTGAAATTCCAGACATAATGGATCAAATAATCCAACAGCAGATTTTAATATTTAACCATTGCCCATCCTAGACCAGATGTAGGGCCAGTATTTAGTCTCCATCCATCCATCCATCCATCCATCCATGTGTTCCTAGGCCAGATGTTATATAGTCTCTCCAGAGAGTTCTGGTTCTGCCCCGCGGTCTTCTGCCAGTTGATTGTGCCCAGAACAGAAGTAGCAGTGGCTCAATCTAAACATCTGAGATCCACACCATATCTCTTAGACATAGACACATGGCAGAGGAGCTCATTATATCATTATCATCACTTGAAATGAGGGTCTAAGGACAGAGGGTGTCACTCTCTGTACAGATTGTAAAGCCCTCTGAGGCTAAATGTGTTTTGTGACTTCTGCAAACACCAAGGCTGTTGTCAGGAAAGCTTCACAGCAGTGGAGTGGTTCTCCCTCTGCTCTGCACTGAGGCAGACTGGTCAAGACAGCGCAGACGATCGTGAGCTGCCCCCTCCCCTCACATTTACGCATCTCGCTGCCCCAGCAGAGGACAGACCATTACGAGAGACAACACCCATCCCGCCCACCACCTGTTTAACCTGTTGCCCTCTGGCAGATGCTACAGGTGCACTAGAGTCGAGACAAACAGACTCAGGAACAGGTTCTTTCCCAAAGCCATCACCATCCACCCAACATGCAAAATCTCTTCTGTAATAACTTTACCTTCATAACTTCCTGTGCAATAATCTTACCTGTGTGTCACGAGCAATAACCTCATGTGTAGTAATGCTTGACAACCCTGTCATGTAACATCTGGCTTTTACCATTTGTTATGCAAATACAAGCAAGATGCAGCATTCACTTTTTATAAATCCCCCTTGTATTTTTGGATAGCATCTATATTTTTAGCATTGCATTTGTATTTATATTGTGGTTTTATCTTATCGACGCTACACTATGCTATCACCTATATTAGGACCAGCACCTCGTTGAAGCCCTGTGTAATTTCGTTGTGCTTACAGTATGACTGTTCTACAATGACAGTTAAAGCTTTCTTCTTTACTGCTGATGAGGCACCAATCTGCAGATTTATCTCCGACACCATTTTCCATCACCCGTGAACAAGGCCCCAAGATACCTGAACCCTTTTGCTTGGGGCAGGAACTCACTCCCAACCTCGAGAGAGAATTCTACCATTTACGAGCAGAGAACCATGACCATCCCAGCTGCTTATAATATTATTATTATTCTCAAAAGAGCTAAAACAGAATCACAATACATACATTTCACAATACTGCATATATGTAAGGTTTGTCATGCCCCAGCCATTCATCTCCTTTTCTCGCTCTCTCTCTCTTAGCTGCACTTAATCAGAGGAGACAGGTTAATAGTCAGTGGCCTGTGGTAACAGTAATAGCCTCACATACATGAAGAGCCATTGTAATGACTGCATCTTCATGCCTGGTAGGTTTAGACGTTTTACTAATAACCTTCCACTTGGAGCTGCTTGATCCTTTATGCTTAATGCTTTGTGGGATTTGCAGTGGTGTCACTGTATAACCGTAATAAGTACACCACAAAAAGGCTTGTAACCCTTGGGAATGCAAAGGGATATATATATATATATATATATATATATATATATATATATAGAGAGAGAGAGAGAGAGAGAGAGAGAGAGAGGAGAGCTTAAATGTTATAATACTGATACTGATTAAGGTAAACTGTTTTATCTAATATTTGCATAGAGTTATATATGAGACACGTTTGAATAGACCAGCTCTCCTGTATGCATTCACTCTTCCTGAGCTAAAATGAACGCTTGTCTAAAGTCTAAAGTCTAAAGTCGGGTTTTTCATGTAGAACATTGAAATGAAAGGTCTATTATAGCCAATTTGTATGAATTTACAGCATAACTTTGACCACTGCTGTCACACTTAACTCACATGTGAACAACAGCAGCCTGAACGTACTTGTTCTGAAAAGCGTCAAATGCAAAATTGTCTAAAAGGAAAGAATAAGCTGAGGCGAAATCTCATTTTTTCTGATTTTGTTCCATCAGAACAAGTGCGGCGTAAGAATTAGGCCTGTATAAAGACAAATGACCCGGTACATTTAATTCACATTATTACAGATCAGACCTAACTATGATAGAGGAGGGTTGTGCAGTGTTGCAGTGAAGCACAGTAGCAATGTTTCTTGGGGTGCTTTCACACATAATCTGTTTGGTTTGGTTATAAAGAACGTTGGTGCGTTTGCACATCTACCTCTATGTCAATTGAACTGCAGAATTGCAGACCAGAGCAAGACAGTTTGAACAGCATGGTCTGCTTCCAAACTGACATTCTCTCAATGCTTCATGAAGTTGTCGCCGGGAATGATTTTCAATTAAATTTTTCAATCAAAGTTAATTAGTGGATTTTTTTGCCTTCCTTCATCAATTATCAGTTATGTCTTTAAGAGGTTGTGTAGGCATACAGTAAATATCCCTATTCAACCGCTGTAGTCATCAATATTATGGCAAGAGATATGGCAATATAACTCTGTTTTAACCTTCTACAGAGGTAGGACCAGTGAAACAATATATTGTTTTAACCACAAAGAAGCCTCTAACCCTTTATCACATCATACAGCATGCAGGGTAAAAGTCTTGCTGGGTTGCTGTAGCAGGGACCTGCGTGCGCTGGGAGGATCTGAGCTGAGTGGAGGAAGTACAGCTGCAGTGAGGGAAGAAAGAACACAATGAGGCAGGTGGTGCAGCTTCCCTGGTGGCCTCAGTCTTCAGCATCAGACCTGTATAGATGGAGAAGAGTAGTGGGAAGGATGCAATGCAGACAAATCTGACTTTGCAGCCAGACTCACAAGGATATCAAACAGGAATTTTGTATTGCATTTGATTTTTTTCATAAGGTCCAGTGTTTAAGATTTGGGGATTGTATTCATTAGTGTATAATCACCTGAAAATAAGATTTTTTTTTGTCTAGGAAGGAAGGGGTGGTGCAAGGGGCTACAGTTATCAACTGTACAGATAGTCGCTAAATCCTAGTCATTGGTCCTATCGTAACCCTGGTCAACATTATAGTCCCCCTAAAAAATAGTAAAGCCTGTGATTATGTGGTTTGTGTGTGTATATGATATATATACATGGTCACTGGACACAAGTCAAGAGCTCAACCTTAAGGTTTAGACTAAACTGATTTTTCCCTTTTCAAAGGGTGGTACCCTGAGGTTATTATAGTTAAATTATGTTTAGCATTTATTGTGACCTTTGATTTCTTTTGATAGCCAGAAGAGAATGTAAACCTGATTCTTCCTCTTACCAAAATTAAGACCTTTACAATAATAATTTGCCTTTCACGCCACCCATGAAGCTACCATTATCTTAATTGGTTAGTTAATAAACCTGATTGATGCCATTTCAGCCAGCATCAGTTCAAAAATTTCCAAAACAGTTTCATTTGGAGGCCTGTTTTGCCCCTGTTTGGAGTCAAGGACCCATTGTTTCAAAAATTACAATGAATGTCAGTCATAAATCTGCCATAATTAATCATCGTGAATGTGTGAGCAATGTGTGAGGATGTAAAAGTTTGCGGGCATCACAGGGCAACAGTAGTTAACAGAAGGATGATTTTAGCAGATTTAATTACATTACATCTTCCTATAGTTTTCCTCTTCCTCTGTTGCTGCTGAAAAAACACACATAATACATAATACGGAGCTAAAGTGTGATGCTTTTATGTAATTTTGGTTATGATAATCATTCTTTATGGGGGTCATAGTTCTTCATGGCAATGGTTTAGACAGAACAATGCACTTAAAGGGAATAGTTCATGAATTCTTCCACTACCAGAACAGGCGATGATAGCGCGTGGAAAAACAATGATTGCTGCACTGTGGAAATGCATTATGCAAATGTTACCATTTTCACTGCTTAAAGGTGCGGATAAAACTAAGACATAGACAGATCAGGCTATCGGCATCACCTTTGGCTCCACTGTGAACAATATCCTCCGGTAGAGGAAAACAAATGAGTCCACATCATTGACGGTGGCAGTGAGCCCATAAGAGCGGGTGGAGATAAGGAAGATGTTGAGGCTGGATGTCTGAGAGGCATTGTCTGTGAAAACAACTGAGTAACCGCTCAATACCCAATGCACAGATTCCCGGAGAGCGCCTAATAATGAATGTTCTCCTGATAATATTCTGCAGCGCTTACACTCATTTTATGAGAGCGAAGAGGTTTCATCAAATTACACTGGCCTGTAATATGCATGCAAAGCAACAAAGGTCTGATTAAACAAATGAAAGCTCGTGTGGAGTCTGCCGTCTCTCTAACCTACCACGATAGATGTACAGAAATAGGCTCTCTTTTTTCTTGCTTTCTCCTATACTCACAGTATCTGTTCTCTGAGATGCACCTGTGCCCTCTGTCACTTTAACAGTTTTCATTGTTATTTCTCCCTAGTTCAGCATAGCCAGGGGACATATTGTAGTGCTGCACCAGAGGTGTTTTAAAGTGGGTCACTAACTTAATCAAAGTCAGAGCCTTCTAGTGTACTAGAGTCTGAAAATGATTGGTGGAAAACTGTGTCTAAAGGCAAGGAACACTTAGACAGGTTGCCAGTCCATCATACGCCAAGTACAAAAGCACACTCCCATTCACCTCTAGGGTCTGTTTAAAGCAGCAATATATAGGACCAGAAATGAACTGAAACTTGTGCAATGTCAAACTATTGTCAGTATTAACAGATAGATGCATGGTTTGGCCACTTTAGCAACTATGATGTAATACTATATGTTTCTATTTTGTATTTCTCTTGATTATAATAGTAGCAGTGTTAGTGAATGGATGAGGGGAGTACATCTTTTTTTGGTATGTTGGCAATGTGCTGTCATGACAGCATAGACTCCACAGGTTTGTGTAAAACGTGATGACTCATGTTTTCCCACTATGATATGACAAAGAGACTCTCTCTGTGATGTCACAGAGTGCTTGGCTTTCTTAAGTCCTCAAGTGCCTGGGGTTGGGGTTGAAGTGAGGTGGAGGAAAGTCCGTGACAGTCAGGTCTCATTCATCTTCTTTGGTCTTTAAGTAGTTCTCGCAAAGCTTTGAGGTGTGTTTGGCGTCATTATCCTGCTGCAGTATGAGTCCTTCTCCATAAAGAGGGTGTAGCACATCTCTGAAGAACAAAGTGCTGCTTCTCTCTGGTCAGGATGTAGTCCATTTGGTGCAGGTGTCCCACATCAGAGTAGGGTTTGTCTCCTTACATACACCCCTCCTTTACGGCCCTGAATGTCGAACTTAGATTCATCAGTAAATTGTGAAATGTTGGTATCTCGCCCCAAGTGTTTGGCTTTGTTTCCTGAGAAGTGGTTTTAAAACTGCTGCTCATCCCCTGAGACCATTACTAGATAGCATTTTTGTGACAGTACTTTGGCTGATTGGAGAACTGAAGTTGCTTTTCTGTCTCTCGGGAAACTAATCTTCTAATCTTCTTCGTATTGATCTTCTGATGATGTGGTCACTTTTGGTCTGCTGGATCGTGCTTTGGATACAACGGATCCAGTTTCAGTAAAGTAAGTCCCACACAGTGCTCCATGGGAAACCATGGGCTCAGCCACACATGTGAAAGCCTCTTTTTGCTTGGACAGTCCTGTGTACTGTATATCCCTTTAACGCCTAATGTTGCGAATTCGCTTCAATTCAAAATGCAGCTGAAATGGTGCATGAGTTCCCCAATGTCGGTTGATGCCTCTTTGATACAGACCTAAGAACGTTTTCCAATTCCATTGATGCATGTTGTCACTAATTTGCATCATACCCACGTAGTGTAAAATTTCGGGCTTTGGTATAGGTTTGTGTTAGTATGCAGGTTAAAATCCTTTCATCATTTATGTTATAACATTAAGTATATAATTGCAAGTTTTTGTTAAACTTATGATTGCATGATTTTTAAGAATATACAATAGTATGTTTTTTTTAGTAGCATTTTAGGCTAGGACTATTAACTCTTTAGTAGTAGAGTATGGGCATGAAGTAAGGATGTGAATAATACACTTGTAGCCAAAACCTCGAGAGGTGGGTTTTTGATTTCGCAGCCAAGAGTCGTGCGAGTGTTTTCCACAAAGGGGGTGTATGTATGGAATATCTTATTGTTTTGTGGTAGACTTTCCAAAAGAGCATTTGCTGTATCAGCGAATGTGAAAAATGCTATGCTAGCAAGTTTTGAAAACAAGTAGAAAAAAAAGTAGACTGGATATTGGGGAAACAGGTGATTTTGATACTATTATTTCATTGGAGGAGAATAAAAATGGTTGGTGGTGCCAATGTTGCGATTTTTCCATTATAAAAGACGATGTTCCGAGCTGTAAAAACTCTTTCCTTCATGAACGAAAACCGGTTGTATTTTCCGTGAAGAGAATAAAACCTATGCTGCACTCAACTTTGACGCATCCGGAACCTTCTTGAAGATAAGATTGGATTCATGAACAAAATGTCAGGACTCTAACTCATGATCCAGGCTTCTGACACACAACCCCCGTTACCCACAGCTGTTCTGTGTGCTACGGTCAAATTAATAATCTCCTTAATTCAACTAATACATTTTTCAACACGATTGCATATGAATTCGGGCATCAAAGGGTTAAAGTTCTGGTTTAGCCATTTGCAAAGGCAAAAACATGCCAGTTGCAGTTACAATTATACTAGTTGCTAGTATAACTTTTCAAAGTGTGGGAGGAAGGAGGGTGTGCCAAGAGCCAACATAACACTTGACAGTTTCTGGGTAGTTTAAAAATGGACATTGGGAGTTAAATAAGGAAACAGACAAGATGGTTGAGTAATACGGACATACCTGGCTTTCAATAAAGTCCTCGTCCATTTTTTCCACTGAGCACTGGTGCACTCATCTACACTACCCCATATTTACACTTGAGCTTACACCTAGTTCAGAGCCAAATAGAAATGGTGAGTGAGTCAGAATCTCTCCACAATAAGTTAGTCAAAGCACTTTACTCCCCAGGAAGCCCTCTGCATGCATTTGCTGAGAATCACTCCAGTAGTAGAAACAGCAACACACCGGCTGATTAAAAATATAATTACACTTCTCTCAACATTGGAAATAGAAATATTTTCTCTGCTCTGCATTTTACTTCAAGCTAGGAGCTGTCAGATGCCAGTCTGAATTAAAAAAAAAAAAAAAAAAAAAAAAGATTCCGACCTGCAAAAAAACAAATAACAGCATTACATCCAAGGACTTATGATTGCAAGATTATTGGCAGAGTTATTAACCGGAACAATGTGCCAACACAAGAGTGCGAGAATGTTAATGTATTTTTGTTTGACATAATTTAAACTTCATCAAAAAATACTGACCCAAATTTATTCAAGGGAAGGAAACAAGCCTGCCCATTGCTATGTGGTCATGATGTGTACAAAGCCTGTTGACTGTGGCAGCTTTGTTTCTAGCATTAACACCTTAGCCAATCATTTCTCCTACAGATTATGTTCATGTACATTTGATTTGTAACAGCAATTTATAAACATTGGACAAAAGTTATGCCAATGCAAGGAGTAATGTGATGTTCATATGTCCAGGGGAAAGTAGGGATTGGAACTATTAAACCTTTGAGTTTGGCACGAGAGGGTTCATGTCCTGTGTGATGCTGGTTAAACATGACAATAATCTCTTTCTAACCACAACCAAATGGTAATGGTTGGTCATTAACAGTATTTTACATAGCCAGCTTTCGTTAATGTTCATCGTAAGATAATAGCTAGTTAGATTCTAATTGCATTAGCTACGCTTATATAAAAGTGGTCAATATTGTGTATCTATACAGTGTATTTGTGCTTTCCATTTCCATTTCCATAATTCTGTGTGTGTTCAGTCTGAGGTTTGTGAGCAGCAGTCGTGATAGCAAGACCAGAAGTGGAAGACCATCACTGGACATGAGTGCTTGGCAGTGGGGGTGAGGCGTAAATACCTCATCCATGACCAGGTTTCAACCCTGGTTTTGCCTGATAGCATAGTATGCCTATGATAAAGGGAATCGTGGAAGAATGCAATAGCAATTCCTGAACACTGTATGCCTTTCCTGGCCTGCTTTCTGCCATCATTTGCTCCCCGTAGGAGGTTGAATGAGTTTCTTTGAAGACTGCTCATTCGAGGAAAAACTTATCTGCCCCTCTCCATGGACTCACATGCTATATAATAAAAGGTTTCATTGAATGCAGTTGGTTACCTTGTACATTTTGCACTACTGACTGCTGTTGTCTTAAAATGAACATTTGCTGGCATTCATAAATATTGACCTCATATTAGATATTCACACATTTGTGACATATTTGTCATTTGTCTCAACATAGGATAACATCAGGATTATGACCATAAGACACAAAAGAAAAATATTAATGCATACTTACTGTAAATGTCCCACTTTCCTCCAAAACAAAACACAAAAACATTGTTAATGCTATCTCACCATCACTCCTTAGAAAAAGTGCCTATATTGACTATAAGAGTATTGTATATTGACCAAAAACTGCTGCAAATATAGTCGCTGCTGCGGTTCGTCGCACTGGTAACCATTCAGACCGGTTGTCATTGTGATAGTATTTAGAACATGAATGTGAGATCAGGTTTGGCGCAAACTAGTATGATGACTATGACTTTTGTCATGGGGCTGTTTATTTGTGTATTGTGTATGGATCTCCATTAGCTGACACCAAGAATACAGCTTGTCTTCCTGGGGTCCAGACAATAATATTTAATAAAGCAGGCATTACAATCTCAAGTAAATATATAAAAATGAAAGCCAGACATTGTACAGTCATGTATCACTGTCACAGCCTGCTCTGCTCCCCCCCTGCACTGCTGCTTAGCCACACCCCTCATCAGCTGAACTGCTTCCACCTGCTGCTCTCACCTGCTCACAATCCCCAATCAAGCCAGTATATATGCAGCTTCACCACTCTCACTCTTTGCCAGATTGTCTTCGCTCTCATGCTTGACTCTCCAGCACTTGTTTCTCGACTGCTTACCTGGTATTGACGGAACTCGCCTACGACCTTTGCTACACGTCTCTGCCCTGGTTCATAAGAATGAGTATTTGAGTAGTAAATTATCTTATTATTAAATAAATAAATAATAGGAGTCTGAGTATTAGTTATTCTATGCAAGTATTTTAGTACATTAGTAGATAGAGTAGTAGAGTCTATCATTGACTCTCAACCAGGTGAGATGTTCATCCTTTAATTTGTTCGAACGACTCAATGTCACTATCTGGGCAATGCATTCATAGTCGCAGCCCTGGCGTAGGACCGAGGTTTAGTTTGCAGTCCACTGACTACTAAGTCATTGATTCTTCTGTATTGTTCCAAGTTATCAAGTCACTCTTCAAGGACAGATCTTTTGGTCTTTCTCCATATTCTGTCTTTTGTCAACTGTTTGGTTACAGTGGTGAGCTCACCTGTCACCTGATAAAATTGAGGGGTTGTTTGTCAGTGTGAAGGATTTCTTTATTGCAGCAGCCTTACAGTACTGCATTCATGTGCACAGCTGTGATTTCTGGTGTTGCATGTTAGATTGAATCGTGTCAGATTCTTACATTGCAGCTGGCTCTGAGTCTCCTTATCCTCACACTTAGACTATGTCTGTTACAGTCAGACTGCAAATGTTCCCTTGGAGTTCTCTATACACACACAGTACACGGTATATACATTGTATACAGTAAATCCCCTGATTTCCTACTTTCCTCTTTTAGTTCATAGCCCTTAGACCCCCGGGAGGCAATTAGAAATCGTGGGACATCACCTGATTGGTCTTTAATCAGCTCCCCTGAGTCTGTTCCTTGTTAAATGAGCCAATAGATGATAAAGTCCCATTTGAGCGTCCGGTGACCACTGAGTGACTCTACAGACTGACTCACAGGTTGCCATGCAGAATTGGTTTGTTAACCCTTCACCTCCTCCCTTGTGTATTTCCCAAGTGAATTGATTTAGATTGAATTAGCAGTGAGGTACAAGGAAATATTTAATGGCATGGAACACTCTTCAGTTCCCCTTTACATAGACAAATGTAAATCCTCTCCATAAATCCTTTAGTGGTTGAGCTGAAAAGCTTTCCAACTGATCAAGCAAGCAAGACAATTGAGTCAAGTGGTAGGAAGAATAATTGCACAATGCAGGTGAAAGCCAACAGGCGGAGAATGATAGATGGTGTTTCTCTCTTATTCCAAATGGTACTAAGAGCCCACGGTTCAGAAATTGCTAATGAACAGTAGGAAAGAGTGAGTGCTGTATCAATCTGCTTCTACCTCCACCCCTGTCATGTTAATAGCTGTGCTCTCAGTGATGTCTTCCTCACACCATTCTCCAACTCGCTTTGTGAAAAGTTTGCAAATCCATTTCTGCCGTGCGATTCAATAGATCATGGAGTGCCAGTTGATTGAGACAGATGTGTCGAAGGATGAGAGAGAAAACTAATAACCACCTCACCAGGGAAACACTGAGAGAATTATTGGCTACATTTCTTTCTTTTTTTTTTTTATTTTTTTTTTTTTAGCTTAAATCAGACATCCATTGTATGTGACACTGAGGCCTAGCTTACATCAGTCAAACACTCTAGGTTTATTATAACATGCAAACGTTGCTGGATACACTAGCATGGATAAACCTGTTTGAGTACATCAAAGAGTCTTATAGACACACCAAGGTAAGTAAGTTTCTGCTTGAGTTTCTTGCTAGTTAGATTTCCTCAAGACCTGCAAGGTCCCTGGACTACACTCAACTGCTTGCCTGTGAAATCCATGTCATTATACTCATAACAATAACTTAGTTTCTTTTACCGAAGATAGAATTTTTCAGGAAATTTAACAGTTTTAATGGCTAAGTTCAAACTTAGCCAAGTTCTAATATTAGTGTTTATGATGTGGAAATTTAAGGATGAGATTTTTTATAGCTTATTATGAAACTCGATCAAAACAGTACTTGCATTCATACTCTCCATCCATCCATCCATCCCCGGAGTACTCTCAATTCAATTTTATTTATTTAATCATAACAGAAGTTACCACAGGAGACCTTTATGTGGACTGTACACTATATTATATTAGAGATGTAACAATTCCTACACTGAATAAGCACTTGGCAACAGTGACAAAAAAAACAAACAAAAAAAAACTTACTTTTTAGAGGCAGAAACCTCGAGCAGAGCCTGGCTCAAAATGAGCTGCCTTCTGCTAGTTGGATTTAGAGAAAAAGAGAGCAACAAAAGCAACAACAATAACAATAATAATAATAATGACAATAACAGTAGTAGTAGGTGTCATGCAGGACTGTGGCAGCAGGTGTAACCATGATCCAGGAACAACCTATCTATGAAAAACCTGCGAGACACGAAAGCACAAAAACTCTGGAGAAGTTAAAGAGGAGGAAGTCCTCATAATTAAAGGATGTCCAGGACTCATCTGAGCCAGCCCCAACTATAAGCTCTATGAAAAGGAGAGGGTGTCTGCTTAACCCTGCATTCTGGGGTAGTGGGGTAATAGAGTACTATAAGCTCTTTGAGATATGACGGTCCCTGGCCATGAAGAGCTTTGCAGGTGAGGAGAAGGATTTTAAATTCTATTCTCTCTCTTTTTTTTTTTTTTTTTTACAGGGAGACAGTGCAGAGAAGCTAAAATGGAAGAAATATCATCCCTCTCTCAGTTCCTGTCAGTACATGTGCTGCCACAGCTTTCTAGATCAACTAGAGAGTCTTAAGGGACTTATTGGGGCACCCTGATAATAAGGAACTGCAATAATCCAGCCTAGAAGTGAATCTTAACACATGTGAGTCTTTTGGCCTGAATGAACTGCGTTTGTCACATTTCCTCTAACAGACTACACTTGATGGATTCAGTACTTTTTGTATTTTGTAATTTGGAACTGTGGCACTTGGACAGGCTAATGCTTCCTGAAAACCAATTTACACATTTCCATCCCTTTCCTACTTAAGATGTTCCTTAAGTTTTGGTGCAACTCAGTTTTGTGAACAACTAGTTTACTAGCTGCTATTTACAAAAAAAACAAAACAAAAAAAAAACAAAAAACTTGCATTAGGAGGGATTTTTAGAGAAAACAAACAGATGGTGCTGCCCATTCCAGGGGGACCACCAAAGTCATAGGAATCGGTAAGTGAGAACAATGAATGTCTGCACTAAATTCTCTGCCAAATCATGGAGTAAAAGTGGAGATGTTTCACTAACTATGTGAAAATGTTGACCTGCTGTCAGTAGGCATAAAATTTCATGGTAAGACAGCAAATATTTGTCATGATTTGATTTAGTCTGAACCAAAATGGTGAACTTACATCATGCATGTATGTATGTGTATGTATGTATGTATGTATGTATATACATATATGTGTACGTATGTATGTATATGTATATGTGTATATATATATATATGTGTGTGTGTGTGTGTGTGTGTGTATGTATGTGTGTATGTGTGTATATATATATATATATATATATATATATATATATATATATATATATATATATATACACACACACACACACACACACACACACACACACACACACACACACTCTGGGTACCTGCACAGTGTCCAGTTCCATACAAACAAGAACCACTTTTACACACTTCAAACTTCAAAGCAAATCAATACGCCACAGGGATTTTGAAATTAGGATGCATTCATGTCTGTACTGCATCAAAGGTTTAATTATCTTTTTTTTTTTTTAAAAAAAGCCAAAGTTAAATTACAAAAATCCTTAAATCTTCTGTTTCATACATAGTCCAGGATGGCAGTGAATGATGTAATATTCCCAGTGTTACCATGACCTGGATCATGTCAGCCTATCAACTCACTGTCGCTTCCAATTAGTTCCTATCTCTGTACCCGGACGCCCTGCCTGCTCCCCGGCTCACGCAATATGGATCTCATCTTCATGTTATTTTTTTATTAAAGTGCGGACAGACTGAGGCAGGAGCCGCTGATATTTCTGCCAGTCTCTAGTGGAAAAATGAGTCTGAGGAGAGCGGCACAGTGTTGGAGCCATCCTCCTGTTGAATGTCACCACACCTGCAGCTGATCAATAATTGGGTCTGTGTGATAATTATATTAGGATTGAAAATTAAATTAGGGAGTTAAGAGAGCTGTGGATGTCAGTTGAACTCTTTAAAGCTAATTAACCGCTCATGTCTGAACCTTCCAATCAGTAAAATAATCCACTAGCATACAGTCTATTATGGGCTAGATTAATTGGTTCACGGACATCCTGAGGCATGAAAGCTCCTCGTGAAATTCACATACGCACGCAATAACTGGAATCAAGATTTAAATTTCACTTCCAAGGAAGATGAGTTGTTCTTTCCCGTCACTTGTAATTCGGGATGCTTTTGTATACAGTTCAGCAGCATTCAGGTATCATCTCTTTGTGTTTTGACAAGCACAAAGGCAAATTAAGTCTAGCGTGTTAAAGTGCACGTCACAGGACTGTTTATATTCCTAAAATGCTGAGAAATAATTCTTTAAATCACCCACAATCACTCCAAGTGTTATCATTTTCTTTAACCTCAAGGTACTGTACCTGGTTCTCTTCAAAAAGCACAATAATTATCTGTTATCTCTGATCCTGTCAATCATTTAAACGTTTTAATTAAGATTTTCTTTGGCACGTGATAGATTCACAAAACCTACTTTAGTTTCCTGATGTGTTGATGAAAGAGGATGGAGAAATGTTTCAGAGTTTTTTTTAAACTAGATTTTCTCAATGTCTTTACCCACCAGAAATGTGAAAACTGCCCATCCATTGCTGCAAGCCTGATTATTAACATAATAAAGTGTGTCTTCTTCTGGTCTTCTTTGTCTTTAAGATTCAAATTCATATCAGACAAGCTTCTTTCACAAAAAAATCTTCCTTTACTATAAATGCTACGCCTCAAAAATGACAAAATAGGCTGTTTCTGTGTTGTTATTGCTCTCCAAAACGTCCCGTTATATTAATAATTTATTTAGGCACTTTATAATCTGCACCTCTCAAGCTTTGGTTAGATACCAAAGTCTAAAACCCATAATTTTCCATTTTATGAAGGTTACTGGACTATTTCTTGGCTGGGACAAGCAACTTCCTGCAGGCTCTGCAGGTTGCCTAGCAACTGGTCCAGGCCAAGACATAGTTCAGCGAATAAAACGACCCTGTAAAACAGCAAAGTGTTGGTATGTTTTTTGTACAGATAAAAGAAACAAGATATAATGTGTTATTTAGCTTCATCTTCAGTCAAAAGATGAAGTTAGGTTGTTTCTCAATCTTTCCAGTCTTTGTGCTAAGCTAAGCTAAATGGCTGCGGCTACCGTGCAGAATCGAGTGGCAAGGAAAGCCATAGTGATGAACCAACAGAGAATTGTTACCTGAAGCTGCCAATTTCTTTATTGCACTTAAATAATCTAACATTTATGCCTTGAATGTCTAGAAATGCTACATGTTTTGTTTTTGCTGTGTGCTTACAATATCCCCCATGTACCCAATGATGTTCAAACCCAAGAAAATCTGTAGCATTCATTCAGGCTATGGTGGATTTCCTTACTCGCCTATGGTTTCTTTAACCTCAGGGTAAACAGGAGGAAGTGAGGAAGGTGTTGTCCTCAAACGTCACTAAACGTAACTGAATAAAACTTTAACACATTCCCTCATTACGTGGTTGCTTAGGCAACTTCTATAATCCCACGCCAGGCTACTTCATGACAGCTGTTGTTATTCTTGTGATGTGACTCTATAGCAGCAGGAACATTACAGTGAACATTTCTGCTCATTGTTTAGCTCAAAACTCCGGTGTCCTGGTTCATCTTGTCGTCCTTGTAGCACAATTTTTAGCTGCAGTGAAAAAGCTGCCAACAAACTTTACACCACCAGCAGACACGCACACTTACAGGCTAGCTGGCTAGAACCACATGACTGTTTGCTAGGATGTTTGCCATATCAACTTAAAAGGTGGTGTGTCCCTAGCTTGTTTCTGCAGGCTGTCTGAATAGGTGTCATTCCAATTTCTAGGTCATGTTCAGCACAGCAGAGATATAACCAAAGTGTAAATTGGACATGTAAAGCCCTTTCTGTTCTGTTGGGCTGCATTGTAGTACGAGATTAGGTAAACAACTCCGGATGGCAGCAAACCATGAGATTGGACCGCTAATGACCTGCTAAGAGTGACTGTGGCTAGCAGATGAAAAAGAGCTAATTACATTTCCCTTGGCGACAACTCGAAAGTGCATTATGATGGGAAAGAAGATTGAAAAATGAAGTAATGACACCTTATAATACTGCAAGATTACAAAGCAAAGTGAACATAAATAAGGAGGTCTCAGACTGCTCGTCTCGCCTCTCACATACCAGCCACGCCCTGGCATTGTGTGAACTGTCACACAGCAAGAACGCTTTACCCAGGACAAATTGCATTTTTTCCAATTCTGACCGTCCCCATGTGCTCGCGGTCACTTATTGCTTTTCTTTCTTCCTTCTGGGAGAATCACAATGAGTCCGCTCTCTTTGTTTGCCTCCTCATAATTTATCCCGACACATAATCTGTGATATTTTACAGTGTCCGTGCTTTGCTGCTGTGCTTCTTAATAACTGCTCTAATTTGTCATAACCCAGATAGAAGGTCACATACTAAGATGTCGGCGTTAAAAAAACAATAACATGAAGATGTTATTTAATCATAACCCCATTCTTACTCTGTCATGCCTTGATAATCATTTCAACCCAGGTGGCCTTTTATAGCTATTGTGACATTTTTTAAATTAAAAAATAGATTTTTGGGTCAGATTACTTAAAAAGAAACATTACTGCTGCCCTTCTATGTTGTTTGTTTCTTTCACTTACTCAATACAATGTGTGGCTGGGAATTCTTGAGTGCATATCTCATAATTTCCATGCCAAATACATGTGATTATACATCATGTGATCCTTTTAATTCATATTTAAATCCAGCTTCAGTATTTTTATTTATTTTCTTTGGTCCATCTCTGGGATTTAATCTACTCAAGCTACCACAGCTCTGCTTAAGTTCTCTGTGTCACTCCGACCCTACAATCTGTGCCATGACACCCTTCTTTTTCAGACAGAGTCTGGAGCTAAACCTGGAGCTCCGGCCAAAAGCTGCAAGCTGGAAAGCCACTTTAGGTTGTTCCCCTTAAGGCTTAATTACAAAAGAGGAAAAGAAAAGTAGCCTTGGGTAGAAGGGCCTTGGGTTATGCCCAGCTCTGACCATCTGTTCCCTCTACAGGAGGTTCTTGATCCATTATATCACAGGGGGGAAATAATGGAGCCTGAGGGAGGGTTGCTGGCCCGATAGGAGGGCAGGTCTGAGATGGTGAGAAAGTTCTTGGTGTTATGCCGCTGTCCCCTGACTCTGCAGGATTCATTTGACCCCTGGTTGGCATGATGTGAGAATGCAGCGTTAAGCAAGAAAGAACCTCTCAAAAGACTTTCCTGGAAAGCAGCGAGCGGTGTTGGCGATGTGAGCAATGTGGACAAAATAAAGTGAGCAAATCTTGTCCTTTTGAAGCCACGAATTCTACTCCTTAGGTCAAACAATGTCCAACTTCTCCAAAAATCACTTCCTAATTATGAATCCAAATATGATTACAGACAGTTAAATTAACATGTTAACATATGAATTACAACATAAGAGTGCTGTGACTTCTGTGGAAACAAGGCTACAGCAATGCCACCAGCTTTGTGAGGCAGTTTTCAGGCACAGCAGAGCTAAACGCGATATTACCATGGTAACATGTGAATGTATAGCAGGTTTCCTTGCTCATCATCTTGCTAATTAGGACTAAGCACAAAGCGCAGCCAAAGCTGATGGGTATGTTATCTGTTAATCACGTCATAAATAAAAACTCTGGATATATTTTTAAAAAATAACTTGATGATGGCAGAAGAGGAAAAAGCCAAGTCATTGGAATACTGTTTCTGAGGATCATGAATGTTTGTACCAAAATGTGCACTAAACCTTCTCTTGAGATGCTATACGTTGATCTGCTGGTGACCCTGGATGAAAGTATAAGATGAGACTTGATTAGGACTCATCTGCTGGGAAGTATCAACTGGTATCACCTTCCAAGACAATTCATTCAGTAGCTGATATTTCAGTCAAAGCTGGGGGCTCACCAGCTTACATGCTACATGCCATGCTAACAAAATGCTAGAAGTAAAAAAAAAAAGGAAAATCCTATCTTGAAAGCCACAGCACTGTGTGCAAATAGTTCATGGAAAGCCTATCATTATTTGGTTATCAATGTTAGCATAATTTTAGTAACAGAGAGGTGTGAAAAAAATAGTTAATATTATAAAATCTGTGACATAGGCCTATCTCTTTGTTTCTGGACTTTACAGGAAATACAAATTAGAACTGATAGACTGATAGACTCCAACACATTATTTAGAGAAAAGCAGAAGTTAAAAACTGACAAGAACGAATTTACAGCAGAAGAAAACATTCATATTTTATAATACCTTCAAATAAAAAGCAAACGCACAAACTCTGTACTGTTTTGTGACGACTGCACAAAGAAAGCTATGCCCTTGTCCAAGTTGATTCTCCTCCATGTTGCTGAATAATCCTTCACTTGGACATGTCTAGTGAAGAAAAGGTCACAGTGAGCATTTTGACTCTGGCGCTGTGCCCAGCTGTTGCGCTCTGGTCAGTGGTGTGAGTCAGCATTTAGGCCTGGTGGTCGCTCAGATTATCTTCCTGTGAAAGACTGAAGACTTTAGCCATGACTCATAAACAGTCAGAGCAGATTTATTAGAATAAGTCTGAAGTTGTCGCTCCACTCCAGTTGGCTTGCGTAGCACGAAATGGTCCAACGCTCAACAAAATTGAAGTTTGTGTGTGATCCTTGTACAGTAACAGCCAATGGGAGTTTATCTTAGAGAGGAGATACAAGGCTGAACAACTTCAACTCTCTTCATATACTTGGAGCTCACTTAATAACTTGCTTTTGTTTAGTTAAAAAGGGCCGGGTTATTTAATTGATATAAATCATCATACTGTTCTTAACAAAAGACACGGTATTTGAATTACCTGTAATAAACTTACACCTGCTTTGGTTAGTGGTACTTTATTTTTGGTTTGGCTATTTCATGAAAAGATTCTGAAATAAACCACATCTGTAAATATGAGAATTGAGCATGTAATACCTCTTTCTCGTGTGTAATGCAGATTTTGACAGTAAAGTTTTCCGTTTCATCTTAGCCTACTTCTTATAACGTGAAATGACGATATGTTTGTAAGTCTACTTCTCTGGAGACTAAATGATTAACTACTGATTTATCCCCGCAAGAGCAAGCTATTGATGAAAACAGATCCATTTCAGGCTGACAGCTGCCTGAGTATTGAAAACAGAGAGACAAAACATGGTGGGGTTTATTTCAGCCTCTGACATTGAGCTGATCTTATTTTCCAATCGGCTAGACAAGCTTTTGCATTAATGGGAGTCTATTGGAGACATTCATAAAAATATATTACTGTATGGATTACTGTCCCATCGCGTAAGTCTGGGACATGTAAGCCCAAATAAGTAATGATTTTCTCATATAGCCTACAATAGCATAGCTCTGGTCTTTGTTCTTATGTACAGTAGGTATAAAATATTGCAATATGCTGCATGCATGTTTGGCTCTATACTCGATATTCACAGCAGCCTTACTCTGCTCCTGCTTGTCAACAGGAGTAAAAACTAATGCCATCAGGGCATATGGAAGCTCATAACGGACTCTCATAGGTTTCAGGCAATAAAACGTTTTTGTTTTTTTTTTCAAGTGCAATAAGCTAATCCTCACCAGTCCTCACCAATTGCTGTGTGGAAAAGGTTATTGATTTTATGGAGGCATCCGAAATAAAATAAGGTAATTTAAAGCCAACAATATGGCAGAGTATGAATATGAAAATGCACAAAACTTCCCCTGCTCCTTGTATTTAGAAGGTGTTACATTACTATGGCGTGCCTATCCTTAGACACCGATCTTGTAATGCCGCATACCATAGTTACACCGCGTCAAGCGCTTTGCATTCTGCCTGCACGCAACATCATTCACGACCTCTCAGGGTGAAATTAAGAGATGCAGGGCAGTTAAATAAAGTTTGATTGATGATTAATAGATGTAGTCTTAAGTGACCTCCCGTGGCGCACATTGCCATGAAGAGGAGGCCTGGGCTCTTTGACTGACATCGTGGTCCTTCATTAGTACACAAGATAAACACATCATACACAGCCAAGACCACCCATGCAGCACTCCTGTTATGCCCACGCACACACGTCTCTGCTAACGAAGCATGTTCTGTGCTTTGGGTGAATATCCTTCAAAATCTTCTGTGGATTCATTGCATCTTGTGCTAAAGCAAATTAAGATGATCCTCTCTCATCCTCAAAGCTTTGTCACCTGGTCTATTCCCTGTCATTATGACAGCTATGAGCTGTGGCCTCTCTTTAATGAGATTATCCCACATGTTCACTATAGGGGATGTGTAGGCTGCTGGGAATTATCTTGCCAGTGTACTCTATGACCACATCTGTCTGCATCATCACTGCATGGGCTTCCTTTGCTGACGAATTGCTATTAAAAGAGTCCACCGTCCTACGTTACTCCCATAGATGCTTACATTTATTCACCTCAACACCAGAGAGGATCAGGTTCCGGGCTTGTGTGAGGTTATGCAGGTCTTTATTCCTAATGTTCCTTATGTTAAGTGTATTTCCGTACATTTGACTGAGACATCTATGCTCTCTGCTCATGTTTTAATTTGCAGTCAATGCAAACTCTTCTACTCTTCTCTACCCTTCCCATTTGCTTTCCCGTTGTCTGGATAAAGTCAGCATAATGTACTTGTAGTGCAACATCGTAGTCATGCATGGTTAGTTCAAATTGTTAGGCAGCCCCGGGGCTTCCAAGCTCGCTTCATTATGTGTCTATTCTGTTGGCCCATCATGGATGTATTGAGAAGAAGCTTCAACCTCCATGGGTGGCAAATGAGGCCAACACAGAAGTGGCAAAAAACTGCAGTTCCTTGAACAGCCACACAAGGTTGATTCCAGAATATAAAAATAAAATAAAAAGTCCATACAACACTGGGAAAACGTGAGAAAGACTGTGAAATACTTCACACTTGGACAAAGACAAACTCCTAACTGAGACAAAAGGAACACACAGACTAAATATACTAGTGAGGACGGGATAACAAGACACAGGTGAACCAAATCAGGGCAGAGCAGACAATCAAAACTAGTAGGAAACACACAAAGACACAGAGCGAATTCAACCAGGACATGAGGAAAGAGTCTTTCAACATAAAACAGGAAATAACCAAACTGAAACACAAAACCATGACAGCAGGTTAAATTATATTTGGTCTTAAAGTTATGTATACTGTAATTAAGGACACAGCCACTTTGAGTCACAGATAATAGCCAAGGGTCCAAGATGGTGACATCTAGAGCCAACCACACAGAGCTTCACAATAGCTCTAAAGGTTCAGTGTGTAAGATTTATTTTCAGAATAAGGCAGATATGGAATATAATATTCATAACTACTTTTCATCACCTGAAAATAAGAAAATATAATATAAAAATATTTCCCATTAAGCACAGTGCAAAAGGTAGGCCAGCGCTATACACATGATCATTTTATTACTCATGGGGAGTTTGCTGTTGGCTGATAGCATGTGAGCAGTTGTGTAATGTTTTCTCTGCCTCTGGAGAGTCTAAAGAGTGAGAAAATAACCCTGATGATGATGATGTCCCTGATGAGTTGGATACTTTCCAACAGAAAGCCAGAGTTACAAATTGGGCTGTTTAAAAGGCATTGGTGTTTATCAGCCTGGGATGGTTTAACAAATAGTGCTATGGAATTTCATTATGGAAAGAGCTTGAAACTTCAATTCTACTGGGCATTGCTTTGTGATGTCGCAGTTAAGTTTTTTTTTTTTCTTTTTAGAAGCAGGCCATTTTGCCCGCCAGAACTTGATCAGATTTGGTTATGTTTCAATGGTATATGTATGGCTATATAACATGGATTCTCCATGCTGTTTCTGTGCCTGACTTCTGACTAGCTCGATCTCTTCTGTGCTGCTTGTTGCGACAAAACTGGTCCAGTTTTGAGGGATTGATTGATTGATTTGATTGATTTTGAGGGATCCAGTTTTAATCTGGACCTCCACGGTACAGAGCTGCAGCACTTCTGGTGGAATCTCAAGCATTGTCTACATTGGGCATGATCAGTTACAGCCATTTCCTGGTGGAATTTAAGTCTTACTCATAAGTGGCAGCAAAACTCTGTCAGCTTTTGTTAGTTTGTAATTTTACCTTATGAGAGTTTCAATCAATTTAATGGAAGTGCAATAGCCAGTCCACAAAGACTGCTTGGAATAATATTGAATTATTCACCTTGGTTAATTAGTGAAAAACATATGCAGTTATTCAAATGTCCGTGTTGATTTCAAAAAATCAATTAGTACATTGCTTTTTTTAGGTCCCTGGTGGAGCTGTGCAACTTTGCCTGGTTAGTAATTCAACCTGATCCTCATGTCTGCTGTTATTTATTGATATTACAGAAGTATTGACCTCACTCATTAATTTATTGCAGTCTACTTTTTTTCTGTTAAGGTACCACCACTGAAGCTCAACACGCCCTGCCAAGCTACACAGATATTTCACTTAAAAAGCTTTCCAGCAGCTCCAAGGGATTACTGCTTTAAGTTCCTAGTGTTGTGGATGTGTCCATCATGTTGAATTCACCATGTGAGCCACAAATGATTTCCAACCTGTGTCTATTAGGGACCAGTCTTTATTTGCTCATATCACCCATGAATGCTGACTTTCTTGTTTTTTTTTTTTAAACACAGTAGTTTTTAAGAGGCATTTAGTCCTTGATGACCTTCAATGATCTATCTCTTGTAAGAAATAATTCAAATGACCCAAACTACTGACACAAATCTAACAAACCTTCACACTCCAGGTGAAGGACGGAGAGCAATTTGCTGTGTCACTGGTATTGATCAGCAACCCCATCAACCCCTGCAGAGATTTTATGGTCATTTTCTGCTATGGGGCATGAAAACTTGAACTTATTCTCCCTTTTAATACACAATTTACCCAGCAGCTTATCATGTGAAATCACCTAAATATCCTGCAGCTACCCATCCAAAAACCGCATGAGCATTTCCTCAATCTCTGAAGGACCTGGGGCGTTGTTTGTATTCTCATCACACGTTGTTGAACCATGTCTCTGTTGCAGGTGGAAAGTGGCACTGCTGTCTCCATTCACTGTTATTTGGTATTCTAGTGGTCACGCAGACCTAGAACTCATCCGCAACTTCTTGTCTTTGGCGGCAGCGAAGGAGGTTTTAATGCCAGGGGATGGAACAGGCAATGACAGAATCTCCCCAATGACTCTTTATGGAGTCTTCCTGAAAAACAAAGTCAATAAGACTTGGAATGCCGAGCCACAGATATCGATTATATGTCTCTGACTATGAGACGAGGGGCGGGGGAGGAAAGTAGCGAGGGGAGCAGGAGCGAGGCACGGTCAGGGATATGAAAAGAAAGAGAGAAAGGGGAGAACAGACAGGGATGGAGGCAGGGAGGGTGTTTTGATGCTCTTGAAATTCACAGACATCACAAAAGATGCAGGTGCTCGGGGGGGGGGGGGGGGGGGCACGCTGCTACTCTCAGTTATGATGGTGGGAGAAGCAGAAAGGAGGTGGACTGCTGGCACAAGCCAGAGCAATGAAAAGAAAGTGCAAAGCACTGCATTCTAAAAATATGCATCTGTGCATAATGGCATCACAGCCATTGGTTCAGATTAGTGAATTGATTAAACCTAAACCCAGTTAATTGTCAGTTATTGCAAAGAGGAAGTGACTTTTATTTTGTTGACAACAGGCCAGCATAGTTAGCATGAGTAGTACTAGCCACTGTAGCTGAACCTTAATCTACAATGACAGCAGGTCCTCTTACATGGAGTCTGCCATGTTGAACTGCGATTTTTGTACAGCAGTTAAGAACGGACAAACCGAACACTGATCTAGATATTTTTAGATTTAAAAACCAGTATGAGCCATGGTAGAGTATTCATTGGGTTGCAACCTGCAACTTCACCGCTAGGTGCCACTACACTATCCTACACACTGGACATTTTGTTGGAAAAACTGGAATTATAATAACATGTCAACAAACAACATGATTGTTGAGACACTGGTCTATGGGTGTATATATATTTTTGCTGTGAAATATGGTGATCAGCAACTTCAGCTGTCAGAAGAGAAGCAACTTTAGGATGTAAAAATAAAATGAAATCAGACTGAAAATCAGTTTAAAACAATCTCCTTTTTCAGAAACCAGGGGGATTTTCCAATGCCGGTAAAAGCGGCAAACAGAATAAACGCTCCACCTTCATTTGTTTCTGTTTCTTACTGCTACTACTGCTGTTATACAGTTGCAGGAGCACAGATTTTTTTTGACTGCTGCACCAGAAAGAAATGGAAGAGTCAGTGTGAGAATTAATCCTCACATGACACCTTACTTACTTTATTGTCACATACATGTCTTCTCATTCATGGGGGCTCTGTGAATCCGGGAAGCAGGAAATTTAGTTTTGACACTGTAAAATTGTTATCCTTTAAGATGACAAAATTAGTGAATGTCAAGAAGTCCAATTACATGCAACATACACTGCAAAATGACTGAAGAGTAGCTGTAAAGCAGACACTGGATGAAGAAAGTGGGCTTAAATGACATCCATATTTTACCTGAAATGCTGAAAACTCTGCCACCATCCCACTAAACAGCTGTTTTTTATCTAAATCCAGATGACCCGCTGAACCCATTGTCTCTCCACTGTGACAATATCACACAGTCAGAGTGGCTGCTTATAGGAGGTCAAGCTCTGATATCATAATTCAGAGAAAATGATAGGACAGGAGTCATAGAGTCATAGAAGGCTCTGATTAAATAGCAGACTTCCATCCCTGGAGATCTGAGAGGAAAAAAAAAAGAAAAAAAAAAAGCTTCCACTGCCCTGTGACATGTGAAATAAGAGCCAGGTGAGATATAAAAGGTGAGCTTATGTGAAACGAGACAATTGAGGGGGAAAGGGGGGGGGGGCAGGATGAAGCCTGCAGATTAACACATGATTAATTTGTCACTCTCAGTGGCAAATCGCCAAGTTCATGTGCCTCAGCGTGACTTAATGAGTGTGAAACATCTCAAAGGCAAACCAAAGTGTTCAAATGGAAGAAGAATGGTGGATGTGGGCTGTACATAAGACAATATGTGTGTGTGTGTATGTGGCACTTGGAGTACCTGTTTTTATATTGCAGGTTTGGATGTTTGACTGATTTTGATACAAAAGAATGAAACATTATGTAGCGAAATATGCATCAAATTAGCATTTAGCACTGCAAATAGCAAATTTTCAAATGTCATGGGAAACATCCAGTCCTATTTGATCTCCAGCAGACCAGACCACTTTAAAACACTGACACAGACACCGGTGGGAGTGCTTTTACATACTCGACATGCATCTTTACAGATTCATTCTTGACCTTGGAAAAAGCAGATGATAATGCCAACAATGGCAATTCACCCCAATGTACATTTAATAGAGCTGGAACGTTTGATAATACCATTCACATGATCTTAAGCATACTTGAGGTAAGATAGGTTGAACACTGTGGCACTATATAAATGAATAAAAGCTGAATGAAATTGCTTTCCCAGGTCAAGAAAGAACTTTGAAACTCAATATAATAGACAATAATAATAATAGACAATAATAATAATAGATAATAGATAATAGACAATAAGCCTTTGAAGTGCTTCAAGTGCTCTATACGTAAACTGGATATACAACATTTTAAAGCCTAACTCACACCGGGGACGTCAGCGCCGCGTAACGGCTGCGTCGCGGTCACCATTGCTGATCGCTGCCACTATAATCAATGAGACCACTCACACTGGGCGCGCTGCAGAACTCAGCAGCAATCAATCAATCAATTAGAGTCTCAACATGAACAACGAGACACTAATTGTTGAAGTGGAACAGCAAACAATAATTTATGACACAACAAATCCTTTAAATAATCTCTCCCACGTCGGAGAAGCAAAGTTAACTGTTTGTTGTTGTTTCTTTTATACACAGTTTATCGTGGGGACTCGCGTATGTTCAGGATTCTCGCGTGATCTCGTGATCTCGCGTGAATGCGGCTAATTCGGTACGCTGCCGTAACGCTGCCGTTACGCGCCGGGTGTGAGGTGACGCCGGGCAGAGGACGGAACTGAACTGTGGCGCTGCCGTGACGCTGCTGTTACGCGCCCGATGTGATCCTGTCAACACATTCTCACTCCCAACTTGGGCGGTGTCCGTCTGCTTCAAAATATGATGCTGCAAGTAAAACTGAGGTAACCCGCTTGCATAATTTCTTGACGCAAACGGTTCCAAGGTCAAGCATAAATATGCTATGTCCAATTTGACTTGGCTTGCCTGGTTAATGTTGTGAAATGGTCGTACTCATCACAAGAACAATTTGATTCTGTTGAGAAAGAGATAATAAGTTTAGTTATATATCTCACGTGACTTAAGTATGTTGCATAATTTAATTCACATATGTCACTTGAAGTTCACATTGATTTTTGGATTCACACAGATAGCGTTTTCCTGGGTGTGTTTATATGACACTTCTTCTCCTTATGAGAACTTTCTTACATGTCCAGAGGGGTGCCTACACCATCATATTTTAAAAATATGAAATTATACAACTATCCATTTTTTAAAAAAATCAAAAATAATTGCATTACCCTAAAGTACTCATGTTTTCCCCACATAAAAAATAACACAAGGCTGAAAATTCCAAGGTCTATCTCATGTCTTTAAAGTTTTTGGTTGCAAATCTAATTTATAATGAATATAGTCAGTAATACATAATATGACATGGCTTGGGCCTTTAAGGATGTGACTGGAAAAACAACAACAAACATTTTTATTTATTTATAGGCTGATTAAACTGCTATTTGACCTCCAGTCAAATGTGGAGTATGCAGTGAAACTGTCCAGCTCCCACCACAGGATCATTTCTACGTTTGCACTGGTAAGCATTTTCTTGTTGACATTCATTGAAAACCTTCACTCTTTGCTGTCCTTGCATCTCCGCTCCTGCGAGACCTGACCTTTCCGTAACAAGTTAAGTAATACACCTGGGAGTTTCGATATATGGAAAAAGCAATAACCACCCCACCCCACCCCCACACACAGCGCCATTACTAGTCTCGGCTTAGAAAGGACTTTAGTGTGCAGTTCAATTTATTCTTATTTCATAAAGATCACTGGTGGTGGAGAGCCTTGCTTTATCTGGGTGCTCGGTGCTGTGGGGACATAAGCCAGCGAAGCCAGGGCACTTGGGAGGGAAAGTTTCTCGCCGATTTTGTGCAATGCATCATACAGTCATATTATATAAATCCCTTTGTTATGAAAAAAATCTCCATTTATTATTGTTGCTGTCAGTGGTGGAACTAGACTTTTATTTATTGGCCATAGGGTGGGCAAAGCTTTATCGGCGTGTCCATATTAGGCCTAATAAAGGAAAACGCTGTGATACTTCAACCTGGCACCTAAAGAATATGCCTTCTTAAACATAACCCAGATGCATGCGTGCATGTGTGCTTGCCTCTTACCCTCACACACTCTCACACATACACACCTACAAACACACATGCTGCTTTTGCCGTAATCTATCATGTCAGAACAGCTGCTGTTAAACAGGTTCCTAGATAGGTAAGTAATTATTGGCCTACCACTTGGTCCTTTTGGTGCACAGTATGTGGTGCTTGATGTGAATGTTGGGGGGGGTAGACTGGGTCTTTGTGCCTGATCACACTGACTTGCCTGGCTAGTTCCAGGTTGGGAGCTGCCAGGGCTGCTGATAGCTGGGCTGGGGCATGATCTGTGCCTGATTTGTGCGTCTTTACGCACAAATCAGGCACGACTATCACGACTACCTAGCTACCTACTATACCTAGCTCATATAACGTTAAGCTGGATCGTGTAGGCTAGTCAGAGCCAAAGTAACTAATAATTTAGATCTTCACAATAACAAACAAGCTACATGGACAATGAGACCATTTCTGGGCATTCATTACAGTTTATTTTGAGCTCTAGTATGAAATTCTTGTGAACTGAATGATGAATGATGAAAGTCCAATCTTGATCTAGTGCTACATAGCTTCAGGCTAATGTCAGAATATAGCCTTTGATAACGTTAGCCTACTCACACAGTTGAACTATTGGAGAACTTGGATGGCACCAGGGGTGTCCAATCAGTTTCCAGAGGGGGCCACTGCTACCCCGGCCACCCCTCTAGCTCAGCCCCTGGTTGCTGTGCCAGTCAAGAATCCCATTCATGCAAATTACATTAACATTTTACAATAATGGTTGCAGATATTCATCTCTGAATCTTTTTAAATCATTTTTGAAAATCCCTTGATTTCAGGGATTTTGGCCACATATGATATTGTGCTAAGACCGAGGCTTCTAAAGGTCCCAGGCAAGTATGATGAGGAAAAATTTAATCATTTTGTTCTAACACAACCCTTTTTGGATGATTATCTTTTATACCAGTGAGACAGAGGTTAGCATTAGATAGACAGTATATTCCTGTAACCTTAGAAGAGAAAGGCATTGAGAATGAGAACTAAACAATGCGTTTGTAGAGGTTTGTCTAATCAACACGCTTTTACTTATTCTTTACAGATATTCAATCTCAGAAACACATGTACACTGCAATGTTTGTTTTGAAGTTAAATGGGGCACCCTGTTAGCTTACCTGCTAGAGCATGCACCCCATATCCAAAGGCTGTGTCCTTGCTGCAGTGGCTTTGAGTCGATACCAATTTGTGGCCCTTTGCTACCTGTCATCTCTTTATCTTCCCACTGTCCTGTCACTCCACAGCTGCTACTATCTAAAAAAGGCAACAAAAGACCCAAAAATCTTAATAATTAATCCCTATGTGATGTTTTTTTTTATTCAGTAGAATAAAAATTGTGTTGTTATTAATTCAATACAAATGGATTCAGCTTCTTTATTTCCCATGTAATACTTGTATTAGGGCACAGGGTACTACAAAAGCCAGAATCATGTCCATTGTTTTCTAAGCCAATTTTCAACACTGTATTTATTTCTAATAGATTTCCTATGGGCCCTCCCCTGACTGGTTTTTGGTCCCATCCGTGCCACCTAATTTAAAAAATCCTAGAATAACCCCTGATAATATGCTAACTCTTAGCCTTTGAAGTAACTCTGGGTTACTGCTGCACGGTAAGTAGTAAACTAGTTAGGCAGACTTGCCGTTTATACTGATAAAGACACGGCTTAATCCATTCCTTACACTCTGCTATAGTGTCTTTAGTTTTGGAAAGCTTAGAAGCATGGCAGACCTGCCTGACAATCACTGTTTGGGTGAGGATTTAGCTTTCCAGTTCCTGTCAGAGATGATGTCAATAAACCTTAGAGGCACTACAAAAAGATTAATATGAAAAGAAAAATACAGGATTTCTTATTCTTTTACATATTCCACCATCCCCATAGTGATGTTTACTTACAGATTAATTTCGTACACACACAGAGACGGACTAAGCCAGTGATACCTCATTGACTTTTAAATTCGTTGCTCATTAGTGCTTCTTATTTGCCATTTTGCGATCACTCCAACTGCTTTATTGAAGAATCGATTGTTTTCTCCACCAACCCCAAATATATGCTAATTTCTCATTGATTTTCTTAAACACCCCTCAGATGAATGTCTGGATTGACCTTTTGATAAATGACTTAGCTGGCAGAGCTAAGTAGCATCATTTAGAATATAGATTTAAACAGATCCTACCAGGCCCTTTGTCATTTTTGGGGATATCTGTAAATAGCACACACTCTCTATAGCAATTATTTAGTTTCTTGGATTCCCTACAGTGTGCCAAAATATTTTTTTTTTTTTTTTTTTTTTAGTTTTTTTGTCCCAGTTCTGTCAGGAAATGCTTTTATTTGAGAGCATAATATCCTGTACAAGATTTTAGAATCAGAATGTGACCTGCTCCCTTCCAGTTTGGAGAAAACTTGACTCACTTATCTGAAATAGCCCACTATTTTATGCATCACTGAGAACTGTTGGATGGGAAAAGTTCCTTTATAGAGCTTTGTAGAACATAAAGACAGTGGAAGTACATTCTCAACACCAAGCTATACCCTGTAGCATGCTGTGGGATAACACTTCACAATAAAGGCACTCGATGTCTCACGGGTCCCCTGTGGTTTCAGCCCTACTCTGTTTTCCCAGCATGCACCATTAATGCTCAATTGCTGGGGACCAGTGTCTGCTGCTTCAAGAGGAATGGAAAATAAAGACAGTAATACAATGCAACGATGTGATGTTAGCCATTAGCTCTGTCAATCAATAAATTCAAACAAAACTTTGTGACAGAAAAGAAAAAAAAAAGTCCAAAGTTCAAGTTTGTGGAACAGACTGGAGAATATATTGTTTTGCTTTCTCGTGTACTTGTTACACATTTTCAAACTTTGTTTAAGCACACTGCAAATATTAGATATTTTACTTCTGGAAATTGTTACAAATACAAAAGTTTCTGATCTACCCACACTATGGTTTGATTTAGTTTCGACACAAAACCAATGTTGGCTTTTGGTAGAAAAGAGGAACGCACGCAGCATCATCCTGTAACAAAGTGACATTTACCTTTTAAGTGTCTCTACACTTCAAAGGTAAATGTCAGCATGTCAACAGGTAATTCTTCCAATGGCTAAACCCAAACCTTATTATGACGTGCTTTGACACACTAAATCGTGAGACTCTCCAATGTCCTGAGATTTTGACAAGAGAGAGAATTATGGGATTTACTTCTCATTCAGGGAATATTGATTGGCTGTGGCTGAGTTTAATGACACTGTGTAGCTTGCTATATATATATATATATATATATATATATATATATATATATATATATATATATATATATAGTAATTCTACCTTTCCAGTCCAAGTTGTATCCTGTTCCACTGATTTATCTTTAGTGTTTGTCAGCAAATTCCACAATCCAGAGGGATTTCAGACATGGCCCGAGGGCATACTTGCAGGACACAGGAAGTACACGCCACTTTAGTCTGGCCTGAGCTGCATATCTGTCTTCACACTCGCTAACCTCTGCTACTGTCCCAGGGGATACACCTAACTGGGACTGGTAGATTGAAACTGGATATACACTGGCCAGGCAGTTACAGGAGTTATTGTTTCCAAAAGTTATGTTTGGAGATCTTGCAGGAGACATTTCTGGCTGCTGGAAAATCGCCCCATGAGTGTTGTTGAAAACCACAACATTTTGTATGCTTAATGCTCGCTTTTTGGATTGATTATTTGTGTACACTGCAGTGATATGCTTATGACTACACGCTCCAAGACTTCTGTAATCCTACCTCTGAACTGATGAAAGAAAAAAAACATGAGGGGATTTCTCTCGTGTGTGTTTCTAAAAGCACATGCCGTTCCATGTAACCAATTCATCCAGTGAGGTTGACATGCAGAATATGAATTACAATGTGTCTCGACATAAGGAAAAATCAGAGCACTAATTGCCCACTGTATAATACTGTATAGTTAACCTGCTTGCTCCCGGTTAATGATGCGAAGAACAGCACTAAACATCAGCCATATGGCGTTGTGGAGAGTGTGTGTGTATGTTTGTTAATATCCTTATGTCTTTATTTCTTCACCACATGGAGATGAACTGTGATATTGCACCTTGTAAGATTTTTCATTAGTGACCATATCTCTGCATTACAGAAATGGTTCATTAGTTATTGTTTGGGTGTTTCTCATTATCTCTTAGCACTGTTTGCCATCTTTGGGAAATATAGATGCATTACTTAGACACCAACTCTGGAACTTATCTAAATATGTCTCATGTAAATACTCGAGATAGGCCCACAATGCAATGTTCTATTTGCTGAATGTGAATTTCAGATAAAGAAAAGACGACTTATCGAATGTAGAAACATATACTTATATACCCATTTTGTATGGCATGCCTTTTGTTTCATAACTAGATATCCTGATTGGAAGTGAGTTGCTGCCCCAGGGGAAGGAGTTTAAGTATCTCACGGTCTTGTTCAAGAGTGACAAGAAAATATAGCTTGACTGGACTTGGTGCAGCATCAGCAGTAATGTGGACATTGTGCTGGACTGTTGTGGGGAAGAGGGAGCTGAGCCAGAAGGCCAAGCTCTTGATTTTCCAGTGATTCTACATTCTCCACTCATCACCCATGGTGATGAGATTTAGTTAGTGACCCAAAGACTGTAAGAGAATGTAACCACGAGCAGCTGAAATGAATTTCCTCTGTAAGGTGCCTGCGCACGGGCATCCGAAGGGAGCTCGGAGTAGAGCTGCTGCTCCTTGGTGTCAAAAAGAGCCAACTGAGGTGGTTTGGGCATCTGATTAGTATGCCTCCTGGGCACCTTCCTTTGGAGGTGTTCCGGGCACGTCCAACTGGCAGGAGACCCCGGGGCAGACCCAGAACTCACTGAAGGGATTATATAATTCTTCTGGCCTGGGAACACCTCGGGATCCCCGAGGAGGTGCTGGAATGGGTTGCTGGTGAGAGGGACATCTGGAACGCCCTGCTAAAGCTGCTGCCACCGCGACCCAACCTTGGGTAAGCAGAACTAGATTTATGTACTGCCTCATTTACATATATATGATGACCCACAAGTGTATGTCAACAACAAGTGTATCAAATTTGATATTTTTCAGTTACTAGAAGAAAAAAGCTAGCTATAGGTGTTACTTGATTTAATGTTGCATTAGCGCTTTAGTTTCTGTGTCATAGAGTGCGACAGCTTGGTCGCAACTTAGTAGTTGCATATTCCTGTCAATACATTTCTCTGTAAAATGATTTAATGGTAAATACAGGTAAATGTGCGGTATGAAGAATGACTACATTTTGGCATGACTGTAGTTTAGATCAATAAAGTCAGATCTATCAACTAAATTTCATACAGGAGATGAAAATTTCATGGATAATATAAAAGAAGCTAATTTTCCTCTTTGGGAAATAGGCGACAATACCAGAATATATATGAGTCATCACTGGTCCTGTAGGTAACGGCAAACAAAATAAATATAACCAGAGGATGACTGCTCACCTGGCATATAGGCCTGAAGAAATATCATTTCAGTTAATAGAATTTCTGGATGCAGCTTATTTCCTGGACCATTTACAACTTGAAAGTGTGCCATAAAATATTCATAATGCTTGTTGTTGAGAAACAAAATCTCTCTTCTCAATTACAGAGGCAATTTTTATGCATGGGATCTGCAAACAAGTTTAACACATATACCTGCTACAGCTGGATGCAACGATTTGGTCCAATTCATCATCCCAACCGGCTGGATGACATGAAGGCGGATCCAGTCATGTTGGGGACCGGAGCCACGGAGAGAAATGGTTCAAGGTTACACACACTTCCTTTGCTCTATTTACTGAGTGACATTTACACAATGTTTTACAAAGGGGTGAGCTGAGGTGAACCGCTGAGATGCATCATGCCGCGCTTTAGATGTCATACTGAGCTACATTATACTGTGCTCACTGTTTGAAGTACAGCTCAGACGTGAATCAATACATAACATTACTTATTTCCTTTCAAATAAAACCTTGGACAATATTTATTTTTTTTATGTTTTAACTTGCAGCAGACACGTCTTAGTGTTAGCTGACACTGCCACATCTGGGCAATATTTATTGAAAATGACTTTAATCTAATCTAATCTCTTACTAATATGGTAAAAATTGAGTATAAAATACACTAAAATTATTTTCTTTCCACTTTTCATCAGTGGTGGAAGAATTAAGATAATTTAATACATATGATTTTTTGTTTGGCGAGTAACATAAAAGAGACTACAGAATGTTATATTATCTTCTCTCATATAGGGTTATCATTTATGCATCAAGAGATTTTAATATTGTAGGTAGTCAACATGAAGTGAATTTTTAAAAGGTACAGAAAACATTTTCCTCTGTCAGCATCTTACAAAGAGCAGAGCAGTGGGAGACCGAGAACATATTGTCTGCCAGAGTTAGAACCATATCAGTTATTTAGCATGACACAAATGTTCTGTATGGCTGTTTTGCCATATATATATATATATGTTGTGAGTGTGTGTTGGAAGTTGGAATCATAATTTTGTTTTCAGACACATTCATCTTTTTATTCCTCTTTATACACGTCAGGTTAATTGTTGTTTAAAGGGACAGTTCGGGGTATCTGACATGAATCTGTATATAGTAGTATTATATGTATTATAGTAGTGTCGCACAGCCACACAGTGTCCTGTGGGCCGAGTTCTCGTCCAGGTTTGGTCAGCAACGAAAGTAGTCCGGCAGGTTTGCTGGGACACTTAAATAAAAAGTTTTTCTTCTCAAAACAGCATGTGTTCAAAAGAGTGATTTATTTGCATCACAAAACCGATGTCCACGAAAAAGTCAGACCTCGTAATGACCTGGCCCTACTTTCTCTCTTTTTGTATCTTTGCGCTGCTGCAAGATGACAGACGAGGGCTGGGCTGCCCGGAGAGAGTGTGGTGGGGCCGAAAGAGCAGAGAGACACGGCCCAAAACTAAACAGTAGACAATGTGACCCGGTCATCCCTGGGTATAGAAGCTGAGAAGTACCGCAGTTCATGCACACGTCCACGTAGTTGCTTCGCGTGATTATGAGGTGATGTGATATGTTTGGAAGAGATTGAACAGATTGAAGAACAATAAGGTTTTGAGAAGATACACTATATAAATAAAGTAAAATAAATAAAGAATAAATCATATTGTCATATATATATATATATATATATATAGTTTTGCATTTCTTTTTAATCTTTTAGTTGTTTAGTAGTAGTAGTATAAATTGTGGATCATAAAAACAAACAAAAAATGTACACTATACATTACATTATATTTTGAAAACTGTGGTACCATTAAAAAAAAAACTCACCATAGAAGGGAGCTCTGTTTTAAAAAAGCGGGAAACACTGCAGCAGTGAGGTGACATAAAATGACAGCGAAGAGAAAGTCAGATGAATTTAAATGAGATAATTTGCTTCAAAGGCAGGACTCAGACTGGAGCCACTGTGATTACATGAGCCGCCCCTTAAGCTTCTCACTGTTATACACCATATTTCTATAATATTATTACACGCTGGGAAAGTAAACTACAGCGGGTTTATCATAGTTTATTTGCTGCCTGCTGCGGCTGGAAATTTTTAATATGAAGCCAAAAAATTCATTAGTGCAGCTTTAAGTTGAAGAGAATATCATCATGATTTTCTAACCCTATAGCCATAATGCAAACATTTTAATCTGATTCAACTAATCAGATGTAATGCAGGGGGGCTCTGCTCAGCAGCTTCAACCAGTGGGATACCAGTTTTATTTGAGAGGAACGGTGAGAGGTGTTTGTTTAAAAACCTGTTTTTTTAATGCAAATACACAAAATTACAGTTGTTTTTTTTTGTGCCGGAGGCTTGATGTGGACAGAAAAGGAACAGCAGGGGCCACTCTGAATGGCAAGAATTCAATTTTGAATTTTATTTCATCCTCCCTCTGGGTAAGCTCAGTAAATACAAATATTTGAACGCTTTCCTTTTGTCAAATTGTTATGATCAGCTGTCAAGTGAATGATAAATTAGGCCAGTGTTTATGGTTTGCGTTGGCAGGTGTACAAGTGCAATCCAGAAAAGATAGTTCAAAACTTTGTACACAAACAGACTTAAATCTATAGAAATGTGTGTTTGCTGATAAGACTATTTGACGAGGAGATTTATATTCTAGCTTTGCGTTGATAAGAGTTTTGCAAATTGCTAGTTCGCAGTCTGTTCTAGTTAGTATTGACATGCACACTGGATGGAGATATCGACAGCAGACAGAGGTGATTTCACTGCCGTCACATATAAGGTGAACATATAGAGTCAAAAATATAGCAGTAGTCTTTGAGCTTGGACATACAGTACTTGAAGTAAAAGAGATGAGAAGTTGGCAGTGGTGAAAGAAAAATCAATTGGGGGTGGAGAGGTGTTGATGCAACACGAGGCACACAATGATTGGATATTTGAAAACTCCCTGCAGGGAAAATTTAGCTCAGGCGTAATGGAGGTGCATCTATCAGTCAAGAGTATGAATCTACCCCTAGATTCTAAAAACTGACACAAGTTTGAGATTTTACACAAATAAAAAAGAGAAAGAGTGAAATCTTTGTAGCACAAAAGCAACTCTGAGCAGAATCTGCACCAAAAAACATCTGTAAACGAATCAAATTATGATAAAACCGTAGGTAACAAAGAACCAGACAGTTACATAACTAGTAACTGCCAGTTATTTTCCTTGAAATGGTTTTAATATGAAGTGAATAATGTTTTAGTTATATAATAACATGTATATATATACTATATGTATATATATATATATATATGTATATATATATATATATATATATATATATATATATATATATATATATATATATATATATATATATATATATATATACTATATTTATTTTACATCTATAGATGTCTATAGATCAAATACCAACAGGAAATCACATTGTAATTATGTATAATGAGCCTTAAACCAGCCCATAAGTAACAGTACGTAGTATAGCACCGATATTGTGTCACATGTGGCTATGATGAAAGAGATGCACACAGAAAAGCGTGTAGCTTTGTTTATCTAAGAAAAAACTTGAATAGTGGCGTGTGTAATCCGTTAGGTCAGCAGTGTAGGTGGATGCATGAGTAATGAAGTGTGTGAGTACTGCGAGTGCTGAGGAGAATTCTGTGGTCGGTTCAGTCAGTGGACTGAAAGCGCACACAGGTGGACATGACATGATGTTGTATCAATCCCTAAGAAGCTGTCCTCTCTTCCTCGTCTGTGCCACAAATACTCTATGAGTATAAATGGTCATTAGTGTGCAAACGAGGAGCGTGTGTTTAACCTTAGTGGCTCATTATTTACCTATGTTGTGGGAGTGAGACCATCGTATTCTCTGACCTTGGTCAGTATCATATTAATGATGAGGATGATAGAGACCATAGAGAAGATGATGATGAGATGATTTAACACTATCCCTACAGAAGACATATGTTTGACCCTGTGTAACCTCCATACGTGGCACGTAACAAACATGCGATATTAGCGCATATTCGTCATCACTGTATTATCTTAACATTGTTAGCACGCATGATGATGGTGCATCCAAAAGACAGGGAGCAATATTATGCAACAGGTAGGTCCGACTGAGCAATCTGACAGCACACCCGACTAATCACTAAAAATATTACTCTGCCACCTCCACATTGTCACGTTCTGAAAATATATAACATGTAAACAGATATGGAAAAGTCCAGTGGAAGTCAACTTTAATAAAGTGATACATCTGAATTTACAATTTCAGCTTTCTTTAATGAATATTCTGTGTGTTACGGAGCTGTTAGACCACCTCGTTAATACAGGTGTGTACCTCGTTTGTGTCTCAATCAAACAGTTCAGTGAGCGCAGAGAAGATATTTGTTAAAGACTACAGGTGGACTAAAATGGACTGAGGAGGAATATGTGGTTAGATAAAAACACACTGATTTTGATTACATTGATCTTTGTTCACTACATTTTGACTTTTGGACTTTACCACACTGTGGAGCTACTGGAAATGTTTGGATCATCCTCCGTCATCTGTGCTGGTGAGTCGCTAGTACAGTGCTAGCTTCAAAATAAATGTGGATAGGAGGCCAATCCGTCTATGGAAAAATCTCTTTTTCAGCAGATGTCTACGAGACTGAACTAGTATGGCAGTTTAGTGTTTATGTGTGCGCTATTTATTCAGTTTAGAAAACTCCACGATCTCCATACGTTTTGATTGGACTAGAAATCGTCTCCGTTGCTAGGTTGTTGCTAAGGTGTGAACTGGGTTCCAGGACATATAGGATTACATAATAGGAGTCTGCTGCCGTGATTGTTTTCCGGGTATTAGTCAGACCCCTTAATTAACATTCAGTTGGAGTCGTGTATCTGAACACCTGATCAATCTAAGTCCAATATTGAGTTGCCTTAAGCTCTGTTTTTGTCTTCGCTAATTCCTGAACTTTGCCTATTTGCTGTCTGGTGCTTAGTTTATCAGAGCTTTTTTTCACTGAAGACAGCTGTACAGTAAAGTTGTAGGCAGTAAGCGAGAACAATGGGCTAAAAGATGGTCTATTGATCCATTGTTCATGTAAAACAAAGTGACTAGTGCAGCTTTAACTGAAGTTTTGAATACTTTACTTGCAGCCGTATTAGTGTGGTATTACTACTTTACTAAAGTGGATGACTAAGTCTTCCACACCAGTGATTCTTACATTACATTCCTATAATGAAAACACTGCCATATTATTTATTCATAATTCCAGACACCGATGCATCAGGATTGGAATTACATTATTGTTTAAAAATATGTGACACCCTTATGAAGAAATACCATAAATGACAGTTAATGTAATAATGTGGTGATGTGATTGCATTTTCTAGTCATCCAGAGGAGCATTTTATTGCATTCTGACAGATTATTACACTATCCAGCAGGTATCACTTAATTGCTTGTTACAGGGAGAGAGAAAGAGTGACAGCGGATGAGATACTTATTAAGACTGAGTGAGTGGATTCCACTTCTGAGACGAGACTAAATAAACTCTGGCAGGCTCAAATTTCATTCTCCAGTCTTGCTGGATAACTTTTCTCCAGCCAGACAACTTTGTCTCAGAAATAAACAAACCCTGCACCCAGCCAGCCTTTCCCGCAGACATTATTAATAATGAGGTTATTAATACAGGATTCTGGGAATAAAGAATCCCCATGAAAATGGTGATGAGGCTGCAGAAGCAGATGATAGATAAGGTTTGCTTTCAGAGAGCTTTCTGTAATGGACACCCACTTTTATTGGGAATATGAGAGTCCCCAAATGCAAACTTTTTTGTCATGACCTCCAATATAGTCTTCTCTCCCTTTATGAAACGACAAAAACCACTGCCGCAGGCCGTGCTCAGGCATAAAAGATGATGGATAGAAGCACCGTGGGGCTGCTAGTTTGCAAATGCTGCATAAAGTAACTGTAGAAAATGTACTTTATAAAACCTAAAAGGGGTCATTGCCCTGTAAAACAAAACTTTGTTATATTTTCTGGAATAAAACGCAGACAGTGAAGGTCAGAGATAAGAGTGGAGTAAGATAATTGGTATGGATGTCACCAGTAGGCTGCACTGTCAAATGATACAATGCTAGTCAACAAGTCCACTGTTCTTTTTCTGTACACATCAAACAAGAACAAGAAGGATTTGTTTTAATTTGTCGAAGCAGACGGGATATCAGACTGTTAATTCTGCTTGAGTGATTGCGCCGAATCTGAATGTGTTGGCACACGTACAAGAGTCCTGTCAAATCAGTTGGCTCGTGCCAAACGGAAAGACTCAGGGCATGTTTTCTTTTCGACAGTTCTCTTTAACTTCACTGAAAACATGGAAATCCTTGCCATTTTCAGTCGAGTGTAACACAACAACTGTTACACGAATTGGCATAAAATGTGCAGATATTTAGAATGGCCAGAGGATTCGAACCATGAGGATGAGAGTTTTCTTTTTAGTGAAGTATCTTAACAGCTGTCATGTCTGCATGCTGATGGACGTAGTGGACGTGATCAAAGTAGTTTTGTGCTTAAGTAATCCCCGTAGAGTGGCTACCATGTAGACCAGTCATATCAAACATACACTGCTGGCCAGAACTGGCCTACCAAAGGGTTTTTCCCATTGGATTGCAAGTCGTGAAAGTTTTACAGCTATTCCTGATTCTGCACAAAGAAAGAAGTAGAGCACTCCATTATAGTTCCAATATACATGTGACTAATTGAAACATCGCAGGCTGTTCATCAGGTGTTTTGTCTTCAGAACATTGTATTTCTTTGCACTAAACGAAGGGGAGGTGTTGATATTATAGTTAATTATTATATCTAATTATTATTTAATCTTTTCAAGGTGACAGCCCGCATTCATGTTTTTTTTTTCTTTTTTTTTTCTTTTCACAATGTTGTGCTTGTCTGGGAATCAATGAAGTGCAAAAAGAAAAAAAAGTGTTCGCTGCTGCTGAAGTTGAATGTTGCTTGAAGAGGATAGACACTTTTGGAACTGTAGGTGTGCATTCATGGCACAACGGGAATCCTCCGTGTGATGAGATACTGGTGAAATAGTCTGATGTTGTCAGCTGAACAACACGATCAGCGACTCAGTGAGTTCTGAAAAGTTAGTGGGCGGATATTGGTGCTACTTTTAAACTCCTTTGACTCAACTGTTTGTCAACCGAGAAGAAATCCTAACCTTACACCCTACTTGGGCCAGGTTGGTTCATAGGAATGAATCAATATCGCTTGCTGCTGTAGGCTAAGGAGTATATTCACAAAGGATTTCCAGGCCCTTTTTATATGCCAGTCACCTCACTGACTAAAGGACTACATTCCTGTATGCACTAGAGAGGCACTGCTGAAAGTTGTTCTTATGTAATATGTAAGGCGTTCCTCTGTTCCGTTTCAGAGGTGCAAAAATCTGGGAGGAGAGAATGGAAATTTGCCGCAGATGATCACAGACTGATCACTGCGGCAGGCAAAAGTGGATCTGAAATGTAAAGGTGTAAAATCTGCTGCATTGTTTTACCAGACACACACACACACACGGAGGGAGGGAGACACATGTCAGATGGAAACAGTGAACGAGACAGACAAAGGAAGAGACAGAGAGAGAGTGAGTGAGATGCATCATGAAGTTAAGCTAGCTCCCCACACGGCACCACAACACAAGGCCAGACAGCAGCAATGCAGCAACCTGTTCTTTTGTGCACAGAACTTTACCTTTATCTTACTCATATAACTGAAGAAGTCATTCATTCTTATTAAGCAGAGTGCAGTATTGAGATTTCTTTACCATCCATTTACAAAAGCAGTCATTTAAAAGTAGCCCGCCAACTTTTCACTCGACTCATTTAATTGCTGATCTTGTTCGGCTGACAACATCAGGCGCTTTCACTAGTATGTCCTCATACAGAGGAGAGGCTTCATGATGCGCAGTGAATGCACAGCACGCAAAAACTTCTCTTCTCGTCTCCTCATACAAGCAATATCCAAAATTCAGCAGCAGAGAACTCTTTTTTTTTGTGCTCCATTGATTCCCAGACACATACAACAGTGTGAAAAAAAGCTCTCATTTTGCAGCACATGCAAGTCAGGGTACGTGTTTAGCAAATTTTACACCAGGCTTAATATTTGTTGGGGTGAAAGGTGCCTTTCTATAAGTTGTTTTACTCAGTGTTTTCACATCAAGCAAGGCGAGACATTTTCACCTGCTGTGATGATGATTCAGTCACTCCTGTAAGAGTGCGCTGAGGGCGGTAGACTTGATCCTAAAATGCGATGTTTCTGTCTGACGACTTTTTTCAACACATATGTTAATCAAAAAGACAAATTAACTTTTACTCTGTCTTTTCAATTAGAATAATCAAGGTATATGCATTTTTTCTGTGACCCAACCCTGCTAATGACATAATTATTCCTATAGTTCCACATCCGGCAGTAAGACTCCTCCTAAGAGTTCAGCAGGTGCGTATCTCTGTCTTATCATGCAATGCTGGGCCCTCGTGGAGATTATATTTACTCTGTGCTGCCGTAAGCACCTTTCTTGACAGATTATATGAATTAAGGCCTTATTATGGGCTCTGGCCAGGAGCTGCATGTACTGGTGATTTGTAATAAGGGCAGCGGTGAGGTGAGTCAGCAGCGACTGGCCTGATTACAGCATCTGGACCTCAAGAGGAAAACCCTTGGCTCATCCACGGTAAACAAAGACGAGGTAGGAAGGACACTCCATTAGCCACTTTGTCCTTTGTAAGTAGGAAGAATGTGGCAAGACTTTAAGCTGAGAAGGATGATGGCCAAAATGTAATTAATGATGTTATCTAAGGCACGCGGAAAGATTTGTGTGTCTGTGAGACGTTGCCAGAAGATTTAAAACAAAAAACACAGAAGAGCCAGTTTGGTTCATAGGAATTAATCAATATTTTTATATTCTTTTGTAGCAAAATGTTTTCACACAGAAACAGTTTTTTTTTCTTGTTTTTGACCTAGAACTCCAGGTGAGAATCATGACTATGTTGAGTCAAGTACACACTTAATTTGTATTCTTAGTTAGCAGAGTGGAAGAGGATGTTACATGATGTCACAAATAGAGAAAGCAGGTAACAGGTAAGTTCACCTAAATGGAAACAAAACAAAGAAAAACATTTTCTTATTTCTATCCATGCCAAAATATTTGGTTTGATTTATGCATGTTTTGGGATATCCATCTTTGAGATGTCTGGCTCCACACCAATGCAGCTCAAACTTGTGAGACTCAAAGTGTTCAAAATTTACATTTCAAAAGTGTCAGTGAAACAGTTTTCTGTGAGAAATAACTGTTGTGAGGCTTCAGTTTATGGCAGAATTTCTTAGGAGATATGTAACATGTTCAGGAAGAAGAGTTATTAGAGTTCAGTTAGTCGTGTTATGTTCACGAGAAGTTGTTGATTTCAAGCAGAACGTCCCATATTCAGATATGATTACAAAACTTTAGTCTCCATCTTGACTTCATCTAGTCTTGTACAGTATGTCTTCACTGATCAGTAGCACCAAATTACAGAGGTCTTTCCGAGAAACGTCCTATTTCCAATTAGATATCCGTTCATAGCAAACTAATGCTGATTTTGTGGATGCCTCCACTGTAATTGTAAGAATTGGTGATGAGGATAAAATCCTCTATCACGGTACTCTACATGTAAACATACATTCATGGGAATTGCGATTATTCTTGTCATCATTAGTATTGTTACTGGGGTTTCAGGAAATCCATCAGAGAAACTATTAATTTTAAAAATATTAGTAAAATAATCTTCGTCTGACAAGTTGAACAAATAAAATACCCGGCAAATTAAAAGGATAGGGTTGGTGATATTCTATATTTTCCTTAACAAATTAGAACAAAAGCCTACAGTATATAGACCATCGACAGCAAATGTCACTCAAACAGGGGAAAAAATGCATTTTTGCATATTTTCAGCCAGGACTGCAACCTACTGTATATGGGATCCTATCACTAGTGTGTTCATGGCAAAGAAGGAACTTGTCACTTGTTTGTTTCTGGACAACAATAGAAGAAGATAAAAGATATATCAGATCTTTTCATGAGATTCGTTGACCATGAGAAAAGTATAGAATATCACCAGGCTTGTCACACTTTGATGATTTGCAAAACACAAAGAATAAATACACCCAGAGAGATTAAAAGGGTATCTTCTTTGAAATAAATGTTGATCCAACCCCATGCTATTGCAGTAGAAGTAGAAATCTAAAGAAGGATATCTCAAAAACTGGGCAAATAAAACCAATTATCTACATGGCCAGATGCCACAAGAGGTAAATCAGAAAACATGTATTTTTATAATGTGGGTGAACTGACCCTTTGCCAGTCTTCTTGCGGTATCATGTAAAATCCAATTTCAGTGAGCCAACTAACAATGACCAGGTCAGTACACCACAGTAAAGCACCTTCTCACTGTTTGCTTCACATGAAAATAAAAGTACTACTGCACAATTTCCCCCCCTTTACATTCTCAACCCAGAATATTGTACAAAAAAAATGCCAATATACAGAACAGTACACCTAGAGAAGGAAACGATAATAAAAAAAAAATGATGACCACCCCACATCTTGAAATGCAGCAGAGATCCACAAGATATTGAGAAAGGCATCAGAATGTGTCGGGATGTATCGGTTTAGGCAGTAATCTGAATAGCCACTAATTCACAGTATTTTTACTGCAATGTACAGCTCTGTATGAATGTGAATGGAAAATAAATGCATTATCTGACAGTTTAAATAAACCACCAATGGTTCTGTATCGTGCGATTTCAAGAGAGTTTTCAGCTGTTTGGTCCTTAAAAGGTGATCTTTATGCCGTTCTCCGCCCATAACAACTTCTACTAAGCAGCATAATGACCTTTATCAAGCTAATAAATTCAATTTAGGATCATTCTGCCATTTAACCAAGCAAAATGAGTAATCGCAATTGCCCGACTCTCTGTTTTGTGTTACAGTACCTAAAGAGAATTACAGCTGAATACTGCATCCTGCTGTGGGTTTAAGCAAAATGATTAAGTGGGTTTGATGGATTTCAAAGACTATTCCGGTCTTGCGACTGTAATATTTTCTGATAGCATCTGAAACCAAGCCCTGAGGCAAACTCTCTGTTTGCATCAGTGGTCTTTTAGCCTGCAGGGATCGCTGTCACCAGCGTTCACCAGTGGGTAGGATCAGAGCATAAACATTTTGTCACAATAGGAATTTAACCTAAGCTGAGTATGACGGCTGGCTGGAGACAAAATAATTCTTTGAAGCGTTTGCAAACAAGTACAGAACATTTGTGTTTTGAGCTGCTGTCTTGTGCATTTAGGTTCTGTTGTATTTCCTTTTGCTTTCGTATATAAATAACCTCATATGATATATAACCTGAGGTAGAAATACAATACTGACGTGTTGGGGTTCAGTGTTGCCGATATCTAGAGCATGGGGCTGTGCTGTTATTTGAAAATAAATCATATTTTCAGTTTGTAAAATTAAAGAAAACATTGTTGACTGAAAGCACTGTTGAATTATGTTAAATAGTGATATGTGAAGCTTCTGTGTGTGTTTTTTTTTCTTTCTTTGATTACTGACATTTATAACCTTACTGAAGAGCTGTGCCTCTGCCTGCTGATGGATCACCTGAAATAATAAATAGTAAAAATGATAGAAAAACCCAGATGAAAATAAAAATGACTGTTTCAATTTTCCATTCGCTCCTCAGGTCCTTCTCTCTCTACTGTTGCAGTAGTCCCATTGAATGCTCAGGATCCAAGACATTGTGATGCACATACAGTTCACCACATTCGAGGCAAATCCTCTTGGCATTCAGTTCTTTTGATAAAGATGCAGTAAATCCACTTTGAATTCCTCATCTTTCTTGTCCCCCTTTCTGTCTGAGATACTCTCACGTGCCCTGTGGATAGGGATTTATTCCATCTGCCAAGACTCCATGTTGTTTTGAATTGGGAACAAATACAGTTAGACACTGTCAATGATTTGGGTTCATGGCCAGGAATCTATCGATTTGAGTGTCTTTTCTCACATAATTACTTATACAGTATTCACATGGATGAACTTCATGCAGTACCCGAAGGCAGATCCCCACTGGACCATCCCTGCTTCTACACTCATGTTCTTTTAGTTCCTGATATAGATTTGTGGTTTAGCCATGGACCTCACAGTTATGAGCAACAGCCCTCAAACGGTGCTTTCCATCACCCACTCAGAGCTCTCAAATGTGGGCTTCTCGTCCTCACTGTCATCATACTGCAACAACATGCCATTCACAGACAGACTGCGCTTAGTCCAGATGTTACTAATCCTGCGAGGATAGCTACTGCGACTCTGTGTGGCTCCGACGTGACCCATGTCAAATGAGTGGCTCCTCTTGGGCTTACCCTCCTGGGGCAGCCCTAGGAGACGTCCCAGCATGGTGGTGGACTCCGCCCTCCCGAGAAGGGGTTCTTTATCAGACGGGGGTACCATAGCCACCGTCATCATAGTATTGGAACTGGTGGATGGGCCAGAAGCCCCCTGGTGGTCCCTCGCTACCCCTCGCAGCTCCAGTGAGGTGAAGGCCCCTAAAAGGTGGTCCAGATTTGGCCGTGCTTTGGCACCGTGCCCGTGTCTCCTGAACTTGCTGCTGGGCAGAGTGCTGCATTCGCTGCCCTGCATGCTGTAGCGGTCACCAGCCCCCCTTCCTGTTTGGCTGCCTAATGAGTTAGAAGAGGATGTAGATGAAGAGAGACTGCTCTGGAGAGACCCACACTTGAACTCTACCATTTCCTCACGCATGACCACCACAGTGGATTTGACTTGTGGTGGGGCACCGTTGAACCTGTTCAATCCTCCATTGGTCTGCGAGTACGTGTTGCTCACATTGGGTAATTTATTAGTCTGGATGCCACTGGTCACCTTATATCGCACCATGAGGATGATGATGAACACCAGAAGCGTGGCCACAATGATGCCACCAATGACCAGGATCATGGTGCCACCCAGGAAGCCACTGTGAAGAGACTGACACTGTGGGTAGTCCTCCCTGGTGATGAACTGGACACAACCCACAATATTGGTGGCAGTGAGGGTGGTGGCAGTGTCTTCCCAAATGGCCAAGACGCACAGGTCATACTGCATCCCTGGGACAAGATTTGTGACTACAAAGGCTCTGTTAGTCATGGGAATCATCCTGAAAAGAGGCAGAGAGACAGAATGGCACAGCATTAAAATTCAGACCTCTTACTATGGGAGTTCAAGACAAGTTTATGGAACTTAGTGGTAAAAGCAACACTGGCTTAGTCTGTTATGCTGGGGTAGATCAAAGAAATACCCGAAATGAAGTAAGCTAAGTGGCTATTTATATGCAGAGTAATTCAGGAAGATGACTCCATTGGTCCCAGTATATCCAATTTGATATGCATGAAGCAATAGTAATGAGATGAGCGTTCAATTGCCACTTTTTGAATATTGTTTTGATTAAATGTAATTTCTTGTTCATTCCATTTAACACATTAAGTTGTTTCAACTTATTTTGTTATTATTCCAGATGTTTAAATTTGACTGCATAATTTCAACCGGAATTACAAGTCAGTGTAATAGGTTAATTCTCTATCTGTATCATGGAAATACAGTAGGAACCTTTGCCTTGTGTAGACAGGAAAGTGCTTTCTCTCCATCAAAGTCAACTGTCTACTCATCTGGCTACTCAAACAATTGCTGCAATTATAATTTGACTTTACACAGGTGCATTTCTAAGCCTTGAAAGAATTCAGTCATTGCTGTGGCTGTTGTAGCTTTTGTACTGTAAGCTGTCTGACAAGTGTAATTAACTCTGCTGACTGCATCTCATTAAAACAGCATGGGATATCACAGATGTCAAACCTATGTAAATCATTTGCAGACATACTGTATACACAAACCATAAGATTTTTTTCACTATCCCACATTTCACGCCACAGTCTGCGCCCTGCCACCGACCTATGAGTTTTTAATTAATTGGTAGCATGATGCTTCCCTAAACTTGAGCTGGACTTATATTTCTGCGTTAAATTCCTATTGCGTAACCTTTAAAACATTAAAGCTTTTGTTTCGCTGACATTTCAGGCTGACTGTGGAGGGTTTGTCTGATCTCATCATCTGATTTGTGGTTGCAGTGTGATGTCACGCTTAGTTTGTCCAAAACTTGGATCCAGCTCAACATCTCCACTGCAGGTTGTGGCGTGGTTGACCAAAGCTACTTAAAACAGGGTCCAAACATCAACAACATAAGATCATGATGCTAAAGTGATTTTATCAATATCGACTTTTATATTTTTTATGGTGTGGAAATCAATGAAAAAAGACACATTTAGAACAGACCATATTATTGAAGGGGTACTTGAACTCATTTGATATGGGTACATCTGACAAAATAGGCTAATGACTAATTAAGCTATAAAACATGGAGTAAGAATCATGGCTGTTACATACTGCATACCATATGGGTACTAATGACCCTTATCTATAAATAGATTCCTCCGTCGTCCAGCCATTGTTGGCTTGCTGTTCTCAAAGAGTCTATGCATCCATAGCTTTGATCCCTCTGAAGCGGCTCCACCACAGAGCCCAGACACCAGTAGGGCTGTAGTCCATTATTCATCCTTAATTGCCTTTTTCCATAACTAGGAAGAAGCTGCGTTAGCTCACATGCTTGAGAGAAGTCATGCAATTTTTTCTCCTCCCCCACATGGCTCTGATTGATTTTTAATCATGCCATTGCTTGAGTGCGGGCAGCGCCCTGGGAAACTGTGTCAGCCAACAAGAGGAGCGCAGTAGGTGTGCATGTGCAAGCAATGAAGTCATATCAATATTAATTTGAAAACAGTAGTTGGCCTCTCTGTGCTCGTTATCTTTTACTTCCAGCTCCTAATTTGTCTTCTGACATGCGAAAGGACTGCACAGCTGTTGTAATAGAGCACATAAATCCATTGCTTTAGGGAATTTTTCTGCTTTTTTTATGAACTATGTACAGTGTCCACTGATTATGAAGTACAAAACAATTTAAAGCAACAAATCACATAACCAGGGCAATTTGAAAGTTAGGACTCATGAGCAGGAAAGTAAGCTAAACTTTGTAATCGTTAATCGCTATAGTAAGGAAATTAATGGCTAACAGAGAAACGATCTACCCACTTCTTGTGTGCATGTTTCAAACTATCTGTCAGGACAATTATATCTGTATGTTGTAGGGGCTGTTATTTATAATTCTTTACTGACAACAATATCAAGAATGCTATTTAAAAAAATCACAAAAATTGTTTAGCTGTTCCAAATCAATGAATGACGGGGCAAAATGCAGTTTATTAAGCGCAGCTCAGTCTTATGTTCGCAATGTTGAAGACATGATGGAAAATAAATGCCTTTACAAGAAATGTAGATGAGTCATCCGATGTTTCCATTACCGAAAATCATATTGTTCGCTTTTCTCGGGCATTATGACAGTGGCACAGTGTGTGCAAGCAAGACAATCAAATAAACACTGTATTATTGAATTTCCAGGAATGGTGAGTTGCAATCATAGTGTTTGAACAAAGTCATATCTTTCCTGAATACTGTGTTCTAATCTCATATTTCCCAGCCAATAACTAGACCTTTTGCCTCACCATAGTCAATTGTCCTTCGTTTTTCCTGGAAGACACAGTACAGGTAAATTGTGCAGGACTATGGCACAGAATAGATTACTGGATGAGTTGTTGTTAAAGGGATTCACAATCAAATATCAGTGGGAGCATGAAACTGACAACACTGTTGTAACTGCAGTCAGTTACCACTGACAGGCCACTTTGTCAATTCTCACACTATTCTGATGCTGTAAATACCATCTTTAGCATAGTGAGGGTATTCTCTAATTGTGTTGTTGTGTTATTGAGCCCAATGAGATACTGAACTCGAAAACGAGTGTAATGGGATATCTATGGCAAATACCGAAAATGTCTAAAAGCCGTCAGATGAAATGTTCCCATAGATTCACATATAGGCCTCAAAAAATTGATCAATATGTTTGTTCTTACAGTATAGCACGCTATATGATCTTTGTTAATGTCTTCCTCAAATTGATTTAATGTTAAACTCCAATGCTCTGTATTATATCCCCTCCTCAATTATCTTGGTTGAATGTCACTACTTTCACTGTTTCATTTGACATAGGAAATTGATTTCACAGAGCCCAAAGATTCCCAGCTGCAGTATCCAAGCTTACACTTTATGGGCTTGAGCAGCTTAAGAAGGATACATTAAAAGGAGGGTCTATAATCCTTTTTCGTCTTGGATTTCTAATTAATGGTTCAGGGCAAGGATTTCACTTTAGGTTTTTACTTTTCTTTAAAACGGCACTCGCTGTTCATTCTTTTGGTAAAAGCAAATTAAGAAAAAAAGAAAAATTTCAAGATGGATTAAGAAAATTTAAAGTTGATCTCTGGGTAACACTTCAAGAAATTGATTTTCTCAAGTACCCCAGCAAACAATTAACGATTGCCTCAAGAAGCTCAGCAGCTAGTATTCTGAAGTTAAAGATTATACCTCGGGCTTAATTCACTGCTTTGACTAAAATGATTTCTGCTCCTACTTGGATGTGATCAAGCCGCATGCATTATTCTTACCTGTAAATGAGCACCTCATCCTCAGAACAATTGTACTGAAGCTGATACATTTTGACCTTTGGGGTTGACTTGCTAACAGTCCACTTGACAAGAGCAGAGACAGAAGTCACTTCTGATACAGACACCACCTTCTCTGGCAGGGGTTTAGGCTCCCCTTTACTGATCTTGGTAGAGCTAGTTATGTCCGACAGCCCTGACTTGGCCTGTGTGGTACGATTTGTACCATTACTCAGATGGGGGAGTTGAATAATTGACAGCTCAATCGAGGCTGTGGATTCCCCCGCAGCATTAGCAGCTATGCAAGTAAAAGTTCCATAATCCTTAGATGTGGTGATCGTAATGTCCAGGGTACCATTTTCATATACTGTTGCTCGAGAGGAGTTGCTGATCAAACGGTCATCAGGAGCAACCCAATGCACAGATGGCATTGGGTCACCTACTGCCTTGCAGCGCAGGCTAGCTGTTTGGCCCTCCAGCACCAGTAACTTGTGTGTATGTTGCGTAATTAGAGGGGGCTCACAAACAAACTCCTCCTCACGAACAGACCAAAAGTAGCGTCCCTTTAGACTAGTAGGAGAAGCACAGGTTTCCATATCATCTTCACGGTCCAGCCTTCGAAGCCAAAGCACTTCACAGTTGCAGTGCAATGGGTTTCCACCAAAGCTTAGAGACAGCGGAGGTGCATAAGGAGTGCTCATCACCACACTGCTCTGGGAGCGTGCAAAGATGGGGTCCGGAGGGAGCTTCTGGAGACGATTGGAGGTGAGGTCCAAGCGGGCCAGTTTATCCAGATCTGTAAAAGTCCCCTCAGCAATGAAGGCGATGAGATTATGATCAAGACTCATCTGATGAAGGTTGACCATCTTGCGGATGGCTTCCCAAGGCACACTGCGTAAGTTGTTATATGACAAATCCAGATCCTCCAGTGTCAGTAACAAGTCGTCAAAGCTCGCTTTAGAGATCCGACTCAGCTGGTTGTTGTTGAGGATCAGATGTTGCAGGTTGATCAAACCTCGGAGGTCATCTGGTCCCAGCTCAGTCAACCTGTTACTGTCGAGGTGCAGGGATCGCAGGGTCTCCAGGTCGATGAAAGAGAAGGGCTGGATGGCGCTGATGGTGTTGCGGGACAAGGTGAGATCTACCAGACCTGACATATTGGCAAAGTCCTGAGTGGTGATCTTGAGGATGAAGTTGCCACCCAGCCGGAGTTCCACAGTTCGTCGGTCGATGTCCGGTGGTACGAAGAGCAGGCCTTTGGAGGGGCACAGAGTCCCCAGAGACTCTGAGAGGTTCTGGCAGACACAGTATTTGGGACATGCATGGACCATCATAACTGCGGTTCCCAGGAGCAGGAGACTGATGACCACTTTGTCCATGTTAGTTCATACAAAGGGGACCTGCAAAAACAAAAGAAAGAAGGATCAGTTTAAGTTTGAGACAAAGTATTACCAATTAGTAGTATGTGGTGGTAGTATTATCAATTACCACACTACATATTTTTTATATTTTAGTTGCCTATGTCTATATTAGTGCAATACTTGGTTGCACTAAGCTGCATGTCGATGTCTAATCATTGCAATATTAGAATTTCAAATGTTAAAATAATGAAATATTCACATCCAGAGAAATTTTCACTTACTCATCCACAAAACATAAAAAAAAAGCTGTAGTTATGTATGTGTAGTTTTACCATGGTTTTTGGGCCATGTAAGCAAAAATTGCTTACTTGATGAGCTGGTCTGATTGCCATCCCTGAGGATTTTTCACATTAATATTCTCCATTATGACGTTCATATGCATGTCTTTTGCAATGCAAAAATGGTGTGAGAAATCACATGAGGATTCTCTGAATGAACCCCGGGTTTAAACAGCTCCAAAAAGCTATTTTTAATTATGTTCATGCTTATATAGTAGGCTGTCATACAGATATGTTATGCATGCAGTGGAAACTAGTTCAAGTGTAGGGCACACACACACACACACACACACACACACACACACACACACATATATGCAGTGAACAATAGATGAGTTCTTCATCTAAATGCTACATCATCTTGTCAGTGTAAATGTGAAAAAGGGTGTAGGATTAAAGTGTCTCCTTTGTCTATATCTCTGTTATTTCTTCTCTTTTTCCTATCCCGTCTGCTCTGTGTTCTTAAAAGATAATGCATTTTGGAGAAAAAAAAAAGAATTCCAAAAGCCGCAGGTGTGAGACTAGTCAGAGTTGACTGATGAAATCAGCATGCATCTGTGAATGTCTTAACAGCCCTCACACCTGGCTGAATCTGTCGAATGGATGGCCACACTTGGCTTCATCCAACAAGCTTTTAATTCCCCCAGACATTTGTATCATTAATTCCTAATGCACCCAAACCTAAAAATCAATTTCAATCATATATTTTTTTTACACACAAAATTCTGCCCTCAAGTCTACGTGGTTTCTAGCAGAGCCATGGGAAGGAGCAGTTGTAATGTTTTCATGTTAAACACATGTTTGTGCTGTGATTCATTATCATTCATAAATGTGGGAGATGCTGGTCGCAGCATGAGGTTTGCTTATCTTCGCCTAAACTGTAACACCACTTCATGTGTGGACCTCGCTTTTCAATAACTCATAATTACAAGAGGCAATATGCATAAATAACCTCTTTCCTTTTCGATACCAGTTTGTAATTACATCATGAAGTGCCACTGCTTCTGGACTGTGTGCTATACAGAGATAATTAGAATGAAATGGCAGGCAGAACAGGGAAAAATCATTCCCGGAAACTAATAATCATTGAAAATGAAGAATTTAATGAATAACGGTGGAGAAATTGACATTTTCACAAACAGTGTTCATAAAATGAGGTACATTTACGATGGGACCAAATGCAGACATTTCACTGTACCACTATTTAGTCTTTTAGTACTGTCGAAATGATATACAGAGTTATCATAAATAAAAAAAAACCAAATATATAACCAAATATACTGGTCATACAATGCTTACTTGCGAGGCCGTAGATTTACTCGAGGGGTTATTTAGATGAGCTTAGCTCTTAAAAACTCCCAACTTTAATGCAACACTCTGTAGTTTTGCTGTGACATTTTAAGCATTCATAACTTGCAGTTACTCGGCCACGATGGCCGTCATTTAGCAGTGTTTAAGTGAAACGATAAAGCCAGCAAACTGACTGAGTTACACTGGAATATCTATGAAACGTTGGCTATGTCACATTAACTACTGATTATAGTAGACAAAGACTGACTGTTAGCTGCTGATGTTGATTTCCCCTCTTTTCCTACAGGCTCACATAGCACTGGCTAGCAGTCTTCAGCCATTTAAGTTAAAAAGATCTGTCCCTTTAAAACATTCATCATTGTGTTGTGTGTTGAAGAAAAGTGGAAGCTAGCAATCTTGGCTAGTTAGATCACTGTGGTGGATGGTAACTATGAACAATGTTAAATGACTGCAGGAGTTGAAGCAATTAAAAAAATGCACCCACACAGACATTACACCAATGACATGGCGTCTATACTGTAAAGCACCAAAAAGAAAATCACTGCACACAGTCATGTTTTGCTTCAAAAAATGATTTTTTTTTAATTTCAGTTTAACTTGGAAGTGTGACAGAACAAAAAAAAAACTGCAAAGCCTGTCTACAGCAGACTGACCCCTCTCAGCTGTCACATGTTTCCGAGCAGCACATTATATTAGAATTTAATCAGCGCTGCAGAAAATGGTGTGAAACTCTGTGAAATGATGTTTATTGTAGCCAAGTAATTGCAGACCTGACGCATACTGTTCTGACCCTCTCAGCACTCTGCAGCTATTCTCCACACGGCCTCGTGGTGAGAGCTGTCAGTGATGACGAGCAGTTCCTCTCATCGATTCATTTTAATGGACAGCATCTAGAAACAACTACTGAAAAGCCCGGAGAAGCTCTTTTTTAAAAAAATCTTTTGATCTTCCTTCCCTGCGAAAATGGAGCATTGAGATGGATAACCAGAGAGAATATACAAATTTGCAGAAATGCACATAGGTCTGACTGGATACAGTTGAAAGGTTCAGTATAATTTCCAATATTGCAACAGTTTCCCATTAAAGTGTGTGACACGCGGTGACTGGGAGGAGAAAACCAGGCTGAGGAGAGGCAGATGTGACCTTTTATGGATAGAAGAGGTTCAGTCACAAAGAGATGAGGACCGTGGATGATGTTTAATGTCCACATCCATTTGCTCATGGCCTTTACGAAGGCTGCAACGTCAATTACGGTTCAATGTGAGGAACAAATATGCTGCTGAAATACCAACAAGCACGCGTTCTATACATTTACAGGTTGCATTAGTGGTGATGACATATAAAAATGTGAAATACATTCTAGTCATTTGAACATGGGTGACCCATGGGTAGTTGCTGTGAGAAATAAGTAAGCGTATTTGGCTTTTCATTTCATGTGTGGCATGTGAAGTCTATGTAAGTCATTAAAAGAATGCAGTGCATATTGAAATAACATTATTACGTGTTGAGTCATTAGAACATCACAGCAATGGACCATTAGCATAACTCTTTGCCAAACCACAAATGTCATAAGTAATAGCTGAGTGACTGTAATTAAGCCTAGCAGGGCTTCTCCACAGGTTGGAGCAGTTTGCATTGGGCTTGTCAGTGTGTATTATAGGGCTGGTAATAAAAAGCATGCAAAGAGTTTACTTTTGTTTAAATGTTATTTTATTTCACATGAAAAGTTTATGGAAAAAAAATATACATTATTAATTGAAAATAAGTGCCTAATGTATAATATCATGTAGAAGAATGAGTCAGCTACTGTTTCTACATTTATTATTGTTGTTATTTATTTATTTTTTTTTACATACTGTTTTGCTTACTTTGCATTAACTACATGCCGTTGAAAAATGATTTTAGCCGTATAGGTGCACCTGGAAAAAAAATGCAAATGAATTGAGGTTGAACTAATGTGTTTTTTCCTCGATTGGCAGCAACTTTGTTTATTTGCATTCAGCGCTTTAGTGTTTTGTACTTTAGAGGCTGTCCCAAGACGAATGATAGGCATCCCGTGCAGACTGTGCAAATTGCTACATTTCTTCCGCTTTCATGCAGCCATAAAATAAAATGTGCTGTTGTTGCTTCAGTGAATGTAAAAGGGCATCATTTCCTCAGCAGATCAGGGATTTTTTTTTTCAGAGACCTCATAACCCATAAGGTATTTAGATAAACAAATCTTTACAGGCTTTAAAGGATTAGCTGACTCACTTGTGTTGATATCAGTATCAATGCCAATAAACAAACTTCAGTACAGAAAAAAAAAAGAGTTCTCACACACGTATTAGTTGTTCACGTCTGTGGATTATTGCTTTAAATACTTTGTTCCCTCATGCAGATACTGTCTGAATGTGTTATCTTATTCAAAGAGGATAACAGCAATGATCTGATTCTTGATTGTGAGTTTTACCAGTCTAGAGGTCAGGCTCACATCTTTTCATTTTGCACTCCATTAGGATGGTCATGCATGCTTTGTTAGACTTTAGTTTTACATATCGCTCTCTACATGCAGTTTTCACGCGTGTTATTCCTGCATAATAAATGCATAGTACACACAATAACACGGAGAAACTCTAGATCAGACTGATCAATTGCTCTTTGTCCATTTCCTGAAAGTGAACATGTATTTATGGAACTGATTTCCTGTCAGTAGCAAATATATCATATTGACTGCTGATAGACATTGATTGACCAGTGACAAAGTCAACCACTGAGTTTGTCAGGTCAGCTGGTGGACTAGATGTCAAATAGTCAGAATACCCTATAGTATGACTCATGTCAGCCCAAATCATTTTATTTGTTTAAGTGTGATTGACTGAGTGATTGATTGAGTGAATGTTACCACAACAACTATACACCTATTTGCATTGTTACCAAGAGAAATACTAAAAGATTAGAATAGAGTTAGCTTAGCTATATGTCTCTATAAAGACTAGAAACAAGGTGACGCACCTAGCCCGCAGCTAAAACCTGAAAGCTAGCCTGTTAACACATACATCATCCAAAAAACAAAGTGTAAAAGTTATTTCTAAAAGGTTTACTACACACGCTGGACTGTTTCACGGCCACGTGTTGTCACTTACTGGAGTCTATGGGGTTACCAAACAACCAGAGAGTTATTAAGAACTTAACTTGCATATAGACTCGTCAATTTGAATGAGGCTTTACAAACAGGCAATGCAGAGCAGCAGCAAACTGTAACTGCCAGCAAAGTGAATTATTTTCTATTCATCTATTACTAATTATGATATATATAATTATGATTCAAAGCAGCAAGCTAAGACTCATGGTGAAGAGTTTAATATTTCACTAGCAGCACATGATCTGTTTCTCCTTGCTTCCAGTCTTAAGGCTAAGCTAATAGTCTCCTGCCTGCTTTATATTTAACGGACATACATGAGAGTGGCACCGATCCTCTGCTTGAATTTTCAGCAATAAAAAGAATAAATGCATTTCATTTTTTTTTTTTTTTTTAAATATTCCTGAAATTGAAAAGGTGAAATCTCTGAAACCTCATATTTTGCAGACTGGTCAGAAAACAACACTGTCGGTAAAGGTTGTTTGTCCCTAAAAACAACCGTTGCGTTAGATGAGAAGCAAATTCTTCTTTTCATGTGAATACTGACTGTTCTGTCTGCTCGCAACACGTCTCTCTAACTTTAAGCACCGTCGCAGTCTTCAGACCCCTCACATGAATCATTTTCGTACTGATCTGTTTCATCGCGTCGCTGGGAGGACTTATTAGAACGTACCCCCGGGGAGACGGGGGGAAAAAGGGACAGACAAAGACAGACAGGTGTGGCAGAGAGAGACAGTGAGAGTTTGTCAAAAACAAGATCTGTTTTGCGAGTGGGAGTTTGTTGAACAAGGGTAACCTTCACATGAACATGCCTGCACAGCTGTGTTACCATCTGTTAGGCAAAAATCCAAGTGCACTATAGGCAGTGTAGGCCCCGAGAGAGAGAAGGACGTTCATTTTTCATTTGCCACCAACAAACCTTTTATCAATCAGTCAAGGGTTTTAATATTTAAAAAGGCCCTTGCGTAGACCCAAATTCATTTTTCAGGTCTCAGTCTTTACTAATATTTTCTCCCATCTTTTCGCTGCAGCAGTGAGGACAGCCCCAGTCCTTCTAACTGTCCTAACTAAGCACCGGCCTCTTTGCCTGAGTGATATTTGCACTTGTCAGCTATGTTCAGTGGTGTAATCTTCCAACGCGCACATGGGAGGTGGGTGGGCGGTGAGTTGGGGTGACTACTGCTGTCTCCATTGAGTGAGCGCTGAGCAGAGAGAGAGAGAGAGGCGGACTCACCAGCATCACATCTTTGCTCTTTCTTCTGCTACACTTTGATAAAACGTGTCAGAAGATGACAGCTCGGTAAACCCGAGTGTGCTGCGTACAATCTACTGATGTCATGTTGCATCATTTGCGCGCGCTGACGCTCAAAAATGTGACAACGTTTATCTCTCGCTGCTATTTGGAGGGAGCAGCTGGCACGTAGAAAGTTGCCTCATGCAGCTTTACACTGACAGACAGTTTTTTTTTTTTCTTTTAATATGATGAATCTACAATCTGGCGTCTTTAGGAAATTACAAGTGAAAATGAATGCGAGTGCAAAATTGCTCACAGGGTTTATAAACTGGATCTTGTCAACATGGAAAGTCTTGACAAAAGATGGAGATTATCGGTGTGGAAAATGGGAGCAGCACATCATGGCTGAAACCTGAAGCTTCTTTGGATGATAACCAAAGTAATCTTCCTGTTCAATCGCATATACTCACACACACATTGTACGGAGTCATCTGTGTCTGCTGGATAAGAAAGGACCACCTGAATGGGTCTAACTTTCTAGAAGAGCGACAGCCAGCTATTGACGATTACATCAACCAGCTGTGAGCCTGTCTTTCTGCTACCTTACTCAGAAAAAAAAGACTCTGAAATAGATGCAGTTATCAGTCTCCAGCCCATAGGATAACTCTGTTGGAGTATTCTTGAACAGAGCGTGTCTGTCTCGAGGCAAGTGGTAAAACTAAGACTAAACGGTCATCACTGCGTTTACTAGGTAGTATACATAGGTCATCATTAAAGGTTTAGGGTTCCTTGATTTTGTAATATATCTAATGTTACAATGTCAAATGTTGATATTAAACAAGGCCAATGTGTCAAATAATGACAACTCATAAAATAAGAGAAAGTTACATATATTCTGGTTTTTCCGTCTGATGTCTTCTGACTTCTCCGCCTCAGCTCTCAGTGATTCAGAATTGGCTTGAATCACCCAAGCTACTGGAGTCTCAGACTAAGAATATAGATCTGGAAATCAGCATAATAGCTCCACTGTAACCTCTCACTACTGCGCATCCAAGGTTACTGTAGTTCAGCACTTGACTTGGAAAGTTGAAGGACTTTAGGACCAATTAATTTTCTACATATAGACAACGGGAGTCGACTGCCTTGGAGGACATCCAAGGATTTGTTGGACAGTTGAATCATCAATATTATCAACTAAGTTGAATCTAAAAAGTCAAAGGTGCAAGCCTGGGTGTATAATGATGTTAGGTGGCAATTAAAATATGAAGCCAGACGGTCCCTGTCAGTGAGAAATACTAAAGCAGGCTAGTGGAAGAAGGTTACACCCCCGGACACTGAGACAATGAGGTCATATCTTTAGTGTGGTGAGGGATTTTTTGGGGGGGGGGGGGCAGCCAGCCAACCTGTCAATATGCTAAACTCAGAGGGTTAACATGCAAAACATTACTGCCCAAGTCCTCACAGAGCTGCTAGCATGGCTGTGGCCTCTTCGTCACCCGCAATAGCAAATGTCTCCCAAATGTAATAATAATTAACAGTTCTATCAGTTTATGCCTGCTAGCTATTCAGCCATCATTGGCACTGAAGACATTATTACTATATCTAGGTAAGTTGGAGTTTGCAAACTCTCCGACTCTCTCTCTCTCTCTCTCTCTCTCTCTCTCTTCAACAGTCTGTTTTCTTTCTCTGTCTCTAGCTTTCGTTATAGCCAGAGTTCATTCAAATGCATCCCTGGTCTGTGTATGGTGTAATATGACTGAAAGAGCCAAAAAGACATCCAGATTGTTTATCTATCAAAGACAATCCACAAAACTCAGTTTGTTGCACAATGCACTTGAAAACTCTATAATCGGCCTCGAGTTTGCCGGTAAATGCACTTTGTCTTTGACAGTCTTTTAGCCTCTGCAGCCTAGTTGGCAGGGTTATGAAATGGTTGAGCGGGGCTCTGCAAGGTGCAGTTGTAATTGTTGTCTGCACCTTCTAACAAGAGAACCCCTGTGATACTGAGGTGCACAGTTTTCTTTTCTTTTGGCTGGAGTAAAGCAGCTTTTCGTGCAGGAGCTCATTTTTTTTGCTAGAAACCGGTTAAAGTCGATACAACTTCCTCCCAACCCGACGGATGCAGAGAAGAGTTTGCGCTTGCGTTGATTGGACACTCAGTCCTTTAATGTCAAAACAATACTCATAGTGCAACATGAAAGCAGTTCACATTAATAGTTTTTGATAATCCTGTCATTATTCATTGTCTATTAGCTGGATAATCATGCTGCATGTTTTAGAACTACAGTTCCCATGACACTTTGTTATGGAAACAGGAATAATGTTGCCATAGAGTCAGTTTCAGCTGCGGGTTACACCTTCACAGTCTGTTATATTTTGGCAAAATCCAATAAAAGTAGGCTAAATTAGCTGTTAGCAGTTGCAGTTGGATGCGGACAACTATCACAAAATGCAGCGATTGGGCACTAATGGGTTTAAAGTATCTTAATTGCCTCCGTGAGCGGTGTGTCACAGTCTGACTGTGCTGGTGAGCCAGCCAAACTTACAATAACTGACTTCCTGTTGATGATTTCAGAATGCCGACGCGCTCCTGTCCTTTTCACCTTATGCTGTATCTTTGCTTCATGAGTCTCTGAACGAGGTTCTGAGATAAGCTCAAAAACTGTTGGCAGACACGTTTTCTTTAAAGGCTTCCTGTTTTGAGCTGCCATCGACCGAGTCTCCGTGTTTCAGAAAGGGAAGGTCTGCGCTTTTCTTTTCTCAGCTTTCATTTCAGTGCTATATTTACACGTCTACCGCGTCTGCACAGGCTATGTCAACATCTTTTCAATATCATAACATTTGCCTGGTACGAGGGAGAATATGTAAGAATCATGTGTGAACTGCTGATTAACACTTTGTTTCATTGTTCGTCTCTGATGTATCCATTTATCATTCCAGACAGCTGCTTTTCTAACAAGCCGTCACGGTAGGAAAGGTCAGAAATATTAAGTCTGTGTACCCTCTTTATTGCTCTAGTTTAACTTTGTCTCAGGCTAATTACATACATGTTACCGACATCCGACTGCAAACACACATTGCCACATACACTCTGATAAATGGAATCACGCTTCAAAACAGTGCTTGGTATTTCATAAAAGCCCCACATGCACAATAATGAATGCCAGCACAGGGGGGAGGTCTCCACAGCGCCAGAGAGGATCAAATTAATTGATGCCGTTCGAGGCCGGCACTTAATAAATTAAATTGCTGTTTGTTTGTTTGTTTTCTTTGCACTGTGTCTATCTATTTTTTATTTGTATGGCGTAATGTTTACCTGCATGTGTCTCATCCCTTAAATGTCCCCAATGCTTCTTATTAATTTCCTGCGGAAATTACATTAGAATGTTTCGTGGAGTGATTTAGAATGGAAGTGTTAAGGTCAGAGGAGTGATCTGGGGACGCTTGCGGCCTTCAGATGAAAAGTAACAAAGTGAGAATGAAAAAAAAAGAAGTTAATAATTTATAAAGAGAAATTAAGAAACATGAGTTTGCAAAATCTAAGGTTAATGACAAAGCTCCGGCGTTGTGGTATTACAACATGCACGCGCAGCCTGGGCTTCCTCATACGAGATAATTTATTTTTTTTAATTCATATTCAGCAGCAAATGTGCCAGTGGAGTTAAGCTGAATCATTTGAGCAGAGCAGGTTGCGCTGAATTGTCAGGGATATACAGCAGTAAAGATGTGCCAGAAGCACGATTAAGACACTGGATAGTGCAGATGGGGACCCAGGCTTTGAATGGGTTTTATTTTATCTTCAACCACCGTGATGTCAGTTGCTCACACCATCTGGAGTTTGCCACAAGTTGACGGAGCACTTGACGCTACACTACCTGGTTAATGTAATTAGCTGGGGCTTGAAATCATTGTTGGCCGTATGAGTTTCGCAGAGAATGGCTACACGGGAGTTTTCGCATGTTTGGATTAACTAGATTGCTTCACTGAATGTTACAGTTAGCATGTGTGTTGCTTTCCTCAAGCAACAAATTGGCTGTCAACATTTGCCATTGGTGGCCAGCAGACAACAGAAGAAAAATAAAAGTTTCAGCATCTGCCAGTTCCTCCAAACTACCGCAAAGTTGCTGCTGACAGTGAACGGCAATATCACATATTGTCTTCATTGTTAGATCCAGTTTTCAAACTCGTGTTCAGACGGCATCAGTAGCAACAGTAGCTTCAACACACTATGGCAACTTTCACTGTACTATAATTGGAACAGAGAACAGGAATGATTTTGATTTTGACAGACATCTTTGTTTTCTTCATTTTAGCCAAAGGCCACAGGAGCTAAATCAGGAACTAGGAATCCCTACAAGTCCACCCCATCTTACATAGTATGAAGATATGTAAGCCAGTTAGTCTGACAACGAAGTGAAAACTGCAGCTTTCTCTGAGGCCCATTTGTTCCCCACATGCACCACAACAATTCTATGTTGTTTCATCATTATTTTTTTTTTATATTTAAATAGACGGAGCTGTCAGTTTAAAAAAAAAAAAGTTATAAAGAATTAGAACTGACACTAGAGGCGAGAACATTGTTTTTTTCACGAACTAGTCAATTTTTAGATAAGCTATGCCTTCCTTCAGACTAGTGGAAAGAAAATGCCCCAAATAAACATTTCAACATTTATTTTACTTTGTCTCTTTGTGTCTGTAGATTTGGGTTTGCATTAGATGGTGCCCCATTTGCATATTGCAACATGACATTTCACAAAACTTGTAATACAAAAAAATGCCTTCATGTAATCAACTGGGGGGGGGGGGGGGTTGTGGTCATACACATAAGTTAAAAATGTTACCCTGTTCACCTGCCAGCTTACAAAATGTATAGAATTTTACAGAATATATCTTTAAAGGTTATTTTCTCAACGTTAGGTTTTTCGGACACTAAGGTTCTGGTACCAAACCCCGACCGGCTGGGAGCTTTCTGTGCATGCTCTCCACATGTCTGTGTGAGTTCTCTCTGGTTACTCCTGCTTCCCTTCCACAGTCTGAAGACATGTGGGTTAATAGGTTAATTGGTGACTCTAAATTCCCCATAGGCATGAATAGTTGTTTATCTCTATGTGTCAGCCCTGTGATGAACTGGCGACTTGTCTAGGGTGTACCCCGCCTATCATCCGGTGTCAGCTGGGATTGGCTCCAGCCCCCTGTGACCCTGATAAGGATAAGTGCTGACGAGAAATGGATGGATGGATGATTCTGGGTCAGAAATCTCCTCTTCAGTCATACTTACATACACCAAATATATATTTTGAAGGTTTTTGAAGGGATTTGTTCATAACATGCATATACTCTAATATGTCAACTATATGAAATACAGTTTGAACCTGGTTTTATCCAATGCTGAGACTTTTTGCTCTGGAAATGTATGCAAATTGACATTTTTAATTTGATTATGCCACATTTGCATATCTAAACACCTGTATCCTCCTATTTCCTGGTTTCCATTAGTTCCTTCAAAACACAAGATTTCTGAGAGCCTTTTAGTTCCAGTTGTGTATTATAGTTATTTAAAGACAGAAAAATCTAAACCAACCTGTGCTATAGTACTCAAGTAATCTCTACATGATTGAATTAGTTTTTCCCCCTCGTAACTACTTAATAAGAGTGGCTGTAGAGGTGCAGATATGGAGCCTGCATACAGTATGAAACGGGATAAATATGTACGGATGAGTCAGTATGCTGTACAGTTTCAGACAGCTCCCACACAAATCAGGTTGCAGTGGTGGATACGCTCCTGTATCCATCACATAACACCCCCCCCCCACACACACACCCCCTGAGGCGAGTCAAAGGTTCTGCGCTACATCAGACATAAATGGATAATTGACAAGTCATTGGCTACACCTCATGCTTTTGCTCCCTTTATCCAGTCAAAGAATCTCACTTGTGTCTCTTATTCATTTAATATTTGGTTGGCTCTCTGCCCGGCACATCACATCACTCCTGACTGCTGAACTTTCCGGCCAAAGCCTCTGAACCTTTCAAGCGTGAGATGGTGGAAAGGGTGAGATACCCAGGGCCAGGATTGTGTGTGCGCACTTTTATACGCTCCATGATGTGTTTAAATCGCATGTCTAACAGGGGAATCAAGTCTCTTTAAAAAAAAGAGGAGCTCTGAGAATGAGCGCTGGATAAAGTTTATTCATGAGGTATTCTGTTGTACAGTGATTTGACTAAGAATGAACGGGAAGACAAAGGTTCAAAGATACGGAACATCACATCTAAATGATTGTACTATCTACACACCCGTTCAATTCTACAATGTTCAGCACCGGGGCGAGTCGATTATTGTCAAAAATGCCAAAATGTACCGTATGCATGACTTAGCCTCAAAATGACTTGGATACACATAGGCCTCTAATTCTTATTTCTGGAATAGGTAATGTGCAGAATAAGATATTTTTCAATACACGAGTCAGTAAAGATGTTAAAGGCAAAGGCAAGGTTAAAGGAAAACATTATGTACATTGATATTTTGGCAATCGTCTTCTTAGTGCACAGTTTCTGCAAAAGCTAGAACAGGTCTGATTATTTTACTAACTAGATTTTTCTTTATTTCTTTCTTTATTTTTTTGCTCTGACTGTACTTTTCTCTCTGGTGTCATTGAGCGAGATATATATCAGAATGTCAAGGCAGTTCTGGGGCCGCTTGCTTATGTTGCCAGTCCACTGTGAATCAGATCTGATCAAACGATACCCAGATGGTCTGCTTTAGGTTTGAAACCAAGTTTTCAAGCGCCTTTAAAGAGGATTAAGATGTATTCAGTGGTGTAGTGGTGCCTGGAGAAATGGCAAAATGTCTTTTTAAAGCGCCCCATGTAGCAAAGGAGAAACGCACTGTGTTAAAAACACTGGCATGCTAGACTAATAAAAAAGGGAAGTAGTTGCGCATTCTCACTTGACTTCTGCTGCTTGACTACATTAACAACATCCACAGAAGAAGTTTTGCAATAAATACTGGCTCACAGATGCGTGGCAACTACACATATTCCTTATTTATTTATTTTTTACTTCATCCATTCATGAAAATGTCAGCTGGCAGAACACTACTGAATAATGCAGATCATTTAGAAGAGGGTATACTCAAAGCTGACTGAAAAAAATAAGTAGGTGTACTGAGTGTAGTTTATCAGAATAATGTGAAACTATAAATTTTCTTCTCACCATTTAGATTCAGTTCAAAATGAATTTTTAAGTTTTCTTTTTTTTTTTTTTAGTGTGATGACAGGAAATGATAAATGATGTGTCTGAAAGCATTGGCTACCACGCCCACAGCACATATTTTTAACATCATTCAAAGACTTTTTTATTGCTAAGACTAAGAGAAAGGAAGTGACACAAGGCTCAGGCCTTCCCTTAGTTATGCTGCCATAGGACTAGCCTCCCCGGTTGATACCTGGCCATAGTCTCTGTCTTTCCTCATTTCCAGTCATCTCTTTACTTCTGGTTATAATAAAAGTCATATAAGGCCTGCCAAAAATAGTTCAAAACAAATTACCTCTCAGTGGTTTCTCTGTGTTACACTAAACTGCTGATGACTCTAATTTGAGGGTGAGAACATCTGACATTCAAACATTTTTAGCATAAAGGGATTTGTATTGAGCAAGACAAAAACCACTGACCACAGACTCAGACTTCGAAGATACAATAGGGTTTTATGAATTGGGATTTGGGGACACATTTCAGCGGTCAATGGAGCAATAGAATGGAAATGATGTAGCCAGCCAGTCTGGCACTCCTCCTCTCAATGCTACTATTTACAGAGGGAAGGTCGATCTTTGAGGCCTAACATGGATAGCAATTACTCTAGGTATATCTGACTCTTTCCGTGAAGTCACGTTTGTAATTAACTGCAGAATGACAAATAGTGTTAGTCCCTAAACTGCATCGCACATAAGCCTAGGTCAAACCCAGTATTAAGCTGGTAAAAAGGTCTACAACTGCAGGTATTTTCATTAAGAAGGGGCATGCCCTCGGGGGCATAAGGGTAGGAGATTAAAATTATTATACACAAATGATGATAGTATCCACTGAGTTTAGGAGTAATTCCACAACTTCCTAGAAAACAGCATTTTTAGCATTTTTGTAAGTACATGAAGGAAGCCAACACAGTATCATGATCTAGACACAAAATCATCATTTCATTCGTGCATAATCACCTAAAAATTAGAATAATTATGTTTTTGTCACCTTAGAATGAGACTTTCATATCTACAGATGCCACGGATCCTCTGTCCAAACCAAGTCCCCAAAGTGTACCACACATCCATACTCCCAGCAAACCTTTTAACTGCCCAGATGTCATGAATGCAGCATCTATATTGCTGGGTATTTCTCACTGGGTACCTTACGAAAGAATGAGAAAGAGCTCTGGAGCTCTTTAGAAGAGACCAACTTTTTCTTCAACATGACAGCTAACTGTTAGCATACTGACAGGTTTTGACAGACGAGCAGCAGCCGTGACAATGACACTGATTGACGCGTCTACAGACAAATCAGTATTGAATTCAGATGAGCTGCATTGTTCATGTCTTCAAATTGGGTTAGGTAGTCAGGAGTGGGACAGAACACACTAAACATCTATGTAAGAGCTGAAAACAAGAAAAAAAAAATGTTAATTTTAACGTTTTACATACTGTATATTTGTTGGCACTCATGTTGGGACATTAAATCATAAAAGTCCAGGAATGGCAGGACAAGCTCGTTTCAAATTGTAGTCACTTTCAGCTCAATGTTTTGGCTTTCCACTCAGTAAACTGCCTAACCTCCAGTCACAGAAGGGAGCTTCTATAGGCAAATAAAAACCTAACCACATGCTAACCGACCAACACCAACCACCAGCTAGCTGCTAAAAGCATTAGCAAATTGTTGATGAAAACAGGGGAGCATTTAGCAGCAAATTGCCAAACATTTTTTCCCAAGAGATGGTGGGGACCAACGTGGAGCTAAAAAGAAAGAGAAAGAGAGAGGGTGAAGCTTTGGGGTGGCAGTAGCTCAGTCCATAGAGACTTGGCTTGGAAGCCGGATGTTGGCTGGTTCAAGTCCAGCATGGACCGAAAAAATGGAAGGTGGACTGGTAGCTGGAGAGGTGACAGGGGGGGCTGCCCATCTCTCTCCACATCTGCATGTCTATGAACTTGTACCCTTGTACTGTATGTCTATTTGGGGTTAAATGCATGTAAATAAAACTGAGTGAAAAAAAGCTTTACCCATTGAGGGATTAATAAAGTATGTCTTATATTTGACTTCATCAAGGGAACAAAGAAAAGATTGAATGCTACGGGCAATTATTGGCTAACACGTAGAACATAAATACGTGGTTGTGTTTACAGCTCGTTCTGCTACTGCCGAGCCATAAAAATCAGTTACTGCAGCTTTAAGATTTGGTACAGCATGTGAGGAAATCATCACAAAAGAGCAAATAATGACACTTAAACATGGTGAACACACGTGCCTTGAGGTAAAAAAAAAAAATAATCTTTTGTGATCAAAGTCTATTGTATAGTACATTCCATGCAAGGTCCTTCAGACACAATAAAGGAACCTTGCCGAATGGTCTGGTATCCCTGGACAAGGTAAAAAAAAAAAAAAAAGAAAAAATTAAAAACATCTCAGAAGGAATAGCACCAGCTCACTCGCTCTCTTATCAGAGGCTGCCAGATGCCAGCCCACAACACCATCCCACACACAGCCTGAAGGTGCACCGCAACATGAAGCCATCGCATTGGGGAGGGAGAGCAAAGGAGAGAGGGAGATACAGTAGAGGGAGAGGAAGAGGGAAAAAGAGACGTATAGCCTGGGAACATTCGGAAGGAAAAAGTGGATCACCATGCGGAGGTGGGTCGATTGGAGCGGAGGGATTCTGGGAAAAAGTGGATCTGTAGCCTCAAAAAGACCAGCCTCTTTTCCCCTCGCCACGCCGCGCCTGAGAGGCAGAAGACGACAGGAGGGAGGAACAGCTTCAGATGGATTCTGACAGAGCGTGATCTGTTACCGTGAAAAAGGGAGGGAAAAAATGTACTTTACGTTGGTTCCCACGGCTGCTTTGTGGCAACAGTATAGATGATGCAAATCACTTGTGAGTAACAAGGTCCATCCATCACCCTCGTTACAGCTCCAATGTACAGCACAGGCCCAGCAGCAAAGCCAACCATGCACACATTGTATGCGAAGGCCTACAGGCAGTCTCTCACTGTGGGTGGAAGCTTTCTAAATTTCATATGAGGAAAGCAGAAAAGCTTTTACCACAGCGAGATACACTGTCTGATCAAGCCATCTGTGATTAGATTTTGACAGGCTGCTGAAAGTGTCCTGCTTGACAGCCTCAAAATTCAATTTTGTTTCACTTTCTCATGTGCTCTGCTTAAAGACAACTATCTGCGGTGACATTCAGATGTACACACACTTGACAGATGCGCCGGGACACACACACACACACACACACTCTCATACACACGTTGGCTGGCAGCTGCTCACTGCCTTAACTTATTTTTCAGGCTGCCGGAGAAAGCTGATTACCAACTCCAGTCGTCCTCCAAACAAACAGCAGAGAGCTAGCCGAGTATGTGAGCATAACATTGGAGTTTGAGAGACAGGGACACACAAAAAGGCGTCATAAAAGGCACCAAGCCTTGTAGAAACACATACTTCTGTTACAGAAAGTGGGAAGGGAAAAAAAAAAAAAAAAGGAGGGAGCTTCGTGTGGGTGTTTGAGGGGTCAAAAGGACGAGAAGAATGGCAAAAAATGGATCTGAAAAATTAGCCAAGGGCTTATTTATGAAGTGCGAGAAAACTGTGAACATGCTCAGTTTTGAGAGGTCAGTGTCACGTTTTATCCAACCGACACTCCAAAAATGTTAAACTTTGATGACGTGACAGAGAGAAACCAGCATAACCTTTTCATTTGAGATGTTTCTTCTTGATAAATCACTGCTGATTCATGTTCTGTCAATCGCCTAATCATATTTCAGTAAGGTAAGGTACAATATATATATAAAGCATGAATATTTAACGCTCAGTCTGACCTCGCCGCTTCCCGCAAGGTAACGCACAGCTCAGCGCGGCAGGGAGCGGCAGGAGTCGACCTGCGGGCAGGGGAGCAGACAGCGAAGCACTGATGGGTAAGTACCAGTTATCACCTCTGACGTCATCCCGGTCCATTCGTGTGGACGTATCATTCAAACGACACCCACCAATGAGTTGTTTTCTCCCAAACAGAGACCGGCATCCACCTTGACATTTCACTCCACCTCTATCAGTCTCTGTCAGCACCGATGCACAAGTTTAGAGCGACTGCTTTCAGTCATTTTAATCATCCTTTAACGTCCCTGCAGCAAAAATTGTCAGACATTTAAGCAGAAAAACGACAAGTCAAAAAGTCTCCCGAGGGAACAGAATTCAACTTTTAGCCTCTGAAATACATTTTTGGACAGTTCTGATGGAGCTGAGGATTTATCAGCAGGACGACTGCTTTACTCTAAACAATTTGAAGCTGAACGGGGATGAGGGTGTGTAGAACAACACAGGACATGGCCGTTCCTCTTGAACACTCTCGCTGCAGATATAAGGGGCCAAATTTAAGACAACGTGAGCACAATAACTCTTACTTTTAGGCGATTATGCATGAATTAAATCAATAGTCTATAACATTGCTGCCAATAGATACTCCTAAATTAAACTGTGCATTTGTCGGAGACTAATTTAAGTTGTTGGTTAATACACATTATCTACTTATGAGATGGACTAAGATTGATGCGCTGATTGAATTTATTTGCTCATGCTCCTGTAATGAATGGATCAGGACCCAGCGCGGCTCCAGTTTTCAGCCGTGTTTTTGGAAGTGCACCGAGGAACGAGATACATTTTATCCAGCTTCATCTTTACAGACAATAAGCATTAGCGAGATCAGTTTATGATGGTTTTGATCTTTTCAAGGAATTAATTAGGCCTTATCTTGTAAAACAATACTTTCATATCACAAGACTAAAATCCTACAAAATTTCTAATCCCCCTCTAATGCTTTGTTAAACTTTGCTAAAAAAAAAAAAGTATTTCTAAAGAAATATTTTAATTATCTTAGCTCAAGTTTTAGGCTTTGGTTTGTTTGCAAGAGGAAAATAACACAGCCATCTGTAATTCAAACTTTACCCAGAATTCTAAGATAGTAAACTCTCCATCCATCTGCCACTCCAAGAGGGTTAAAACAAACATCGACAACTTTGAGCAAATAGAAATTGAACCCAGGTGTGTCCACAGACTGAGTGAACGCTAACAGAGGCGTTGTCAGATACGATCAGCCTCCGTTTGGACACGGACGGATGCAGAGAGGAGCGAGACGCGCGCGTTGATGCAGGACACTGTCCGTATGACGGGGGCCCGTTATATAATTCATACTGCAGGTGTTAAAGAGCTTATGCTTCCTGAATGAGAGACAAGCTGCTTGGAAACAAGAGCCCTCATGTACAGGATGCCCTGCATGTTCACAAAATGGCTGACAAGGGGGAGAGAAAAAAAAAAAGTCACTGAGGAGAAATCTGCTCAGGACAGAGACGCAGAATGGGAAGAGGATACTGTACGAAGGGCACAAAAACCAATCAGTGGGCTGTCAGCCGGCTTTTTGTCAAACAGGAACATGCCTGATGCGAGGCCTCCCTTGTGGACGGAAAGCGGTACGTTACGAATTAGTTTGAAGAGGAGCTGCTGGAGCAGATTCGAATCAAATCAAAATAATCTGCATGTGATTCAGTCATCCAATATCCCGGCTGCAATAATAGGATTAACTTTTGTTTCCTACTCAATACGTGATTTGGTTTCAAAGCCTGATAAGGGCCCCTTTTTAATTAGTTTCAAAAAATTTCGATAATAAAAGAACTCAAAGTGATGTATGGTTGAAGTGATTTGGAGATACTGAACGCTCCCTTTGATGTGAGATGCACTTTGCTGCTTATTCTGTGCAGAGGACACCCCCTGTCACAGAGCAGATGTGGCTGCCTGTCTTTGTCATACAACTGGCCTAAGACAAGAAAAAAAGAAGAAAGATCTCCCATCAACAGAGGCTTGTACAACAAAGGCAGCTGGTAATTTATACTGCTTAGTGAAGCCCTTTAGTGCATGTTGAGGCCACTAAAGCCGTACACTAAAGCTCCTGCCTCCTTCTGATCTCTCTGGGCTTCAGTTACACACTGGTGATACTGGGAAAAAAGAGAAAGTGGCAGTCCATTTCGCTTCTTTCCCAGGAAAGTCTTTTCATGGGCTTGTGAGCCCAGAAATAAGATCAGTGAAAAAACGAGCAATAGTATAAGCATTATGCTGCGTATATTGTGACTGCCGGGCTATAGATCTCGAGACCGGCGTGGAGACACTTTCTCCGCTGTCTCAGACGTCTCGATCTTGTGGGTTTGTTTCTAATTCAGAATTATTGACATCGGTTTCGCTTATCTGCAGTCTGACGCTATTTTTATAACTTTAGGCTCAGCTTAAGAACACGATGTAGATAATGAGAAAGGCTGAACTAAAAGAAAACATGAAGTACCATCGTGTACTGTCACTTCATACAGTAAGTGATATTTATAAATTACGCCTTTTCTATTTAACACCAAAAATGTTTGCAGACCTACGTCATCAGATTTAAGGCTGCCGACAGGAGAACAGACTACTTTGTCCCCAGTTCATTTATCATTTTCAAACTTGCGGTGTGGTAGACACTGACTGCATTATCTACCAGCTACGTAGCTACTTGATATCTGATCTGTTCATGTGATGAGCACAAGACCAGCACTGACTCTCCTTCTTGCTCTTAAGCTGCTAAATGCACCGCTGTATTCACAAAGTAGTTGCTAACTTTGTCATCTGTTGTTCGGTGCTGGGCAAGTACTAGTACAAGAACTGTACATTAAAGCTGCAGGCTGTGAAACCAAAACATTAAGCTGAAAGATGATAAAATGTTACATAGAGCAAAAGCAAACTGCAGATCCAAGTGATAAGTCTCCATAGAAATTAAATATGTCTTGTGAAAAGAGTCACTCATATAAGTCAACAGTGGTACTATAAAAAAATGCAGATTAGTGCAGCTCTAAATTCAATATTTTAAAGCAGCAAGTGGTAAGAAGACAAATCAGTACTAATTATTACTGTGCTTTACCTACATTTTCATTTGGCTATGAGAATGATATGTTAATTATTCCATTTCATTCACCGTGGCATTTCACTGCTTATTGTTATAAGCAGCATTTGCATGAACATTCTGTTTTGCATTATTGCCAAAGACCACACAGGAACTTGATAGGTGCTGTGGTCATTGGGATGGCTGCACTGACCAGAGACACACGGTCACTGGAGTCCATTGATTGAAACATAACAGTCAAGAGGAGTGTATGTGTGTGTGTGCGAGAGAGAGAGAGAGAGAGAGAGAGAGAGAGAGAGAGAGAGAGAGAGAGAGAGAGAGAGAGATGCATGTGTACTGTCAAATCTGCCTGATGGGGTTGCAGGCTCCTGAAATCCATTTATTGATCTTGGTTGGCTGCACACTGCTTCCTTTGACAAGATAGGATCCTCAGAAGGACATCACTGACTCACTTCAAAAACCATGTAACCTTTACACCCCGCCTGCCAAAGGAGGACAGGTTAAGCCTGTTTTGTCCTGTACTCTATTTCACTTGTAATTTCGGATTGTTTGATGGTTTGAGGAGTCTTAAAGAATGTCAAGGGTGATGTCCTGCACAGGACGGTTTCTTTAATTCTGCGTCTCTTATTTTGATCATTCCCACACCAACAGCCAACCGTGTTTAGTTTTGAAAATCTTCCTGCATCCTGTTGAAGACTCATGGAGTCCATATGGATTTTGCTTGAGGCAGTGAATAGCAAACAGAAATTAGAAAACAGGGCACAGTCATTTTATCTGTAGTTTCCCATGGCAACAGATTCAAATCGGATGCCATAAAGTCAGCGATGGTTTCCAGTGGTTTCTTTACCTTATGTTTTGAAGGGTCATTTTTGCTTGGAAGTGGTCCTGCGTGGCTTCACAACAGTAAATCAGAAGCACATGTTCTCTTCATTAGACTGTACGAGGCAGTGATGTACAAACCAGTCATCATGGCATCATTCTCACTCCCATAGTTCTCCGTAGTTCTGCCCGTTTTAACTCACTAAAAACTGAAAAGATGGGTTGTTGACTGTGTGTCACATTTGAAGTCTCGCCTGTCATATGTGAAAACATCACAGCAGTCAGCTTTGTGAATGGGTATAGAGTTTAAGAACTTGGCTCGCTAAATCCGATGCTGAAGTTAGCTGAGACGTTTGAGTGCTTTAGCACAGGGAATATGGTTTGTATCACAATAATAGCTATGCAAATAGTCCAGAACATGTTAGCTTAGCAGCTGAAGAGGCCTTCGTATTGTTGCATAGAAATTCTAATTTCGTTTTGTCGTGGAAGAATATATTTTTGCTGACCGAGAGCAAATCTCTTATCACAGGAAGGCGACATCATGGTGATTTGATGTATATGAACGCCTCAGCAGTGCCTCCGCATGTTAGACTCCGCTAACAAATCTAAATATGCTGTGATAAACAGATTTATCATCCATTGTCTGTGTCTATACAGTTTATACAGTTTATTTATAAAGCGACTCCGGGCAAACTTCCACCGTGCCTCCACCAGCTTATTTTCGAGTTCATCCTGCAATCATTATCTGAGATCAAAAGACTGGTTATCTACTTGTTCTTAAAGACAGAGATGGGAGATGACATGAATCCAACAAAACTGCACGTATTGTGCACTTCTGCGACTTCTGTGTTACATGACTTCTCTGTTCTTAGCTTACTTTGGCCTCATTTTAGTATTTTCTGTTTTTGGTTTTATCCATTGCCTGAATTTCTTTTGTTCTGTCTGAAAGCTTTTATGTTGTCTTGGCAATATCTCTTGTACAAAACAGGTTTCTAATCTCTATGGGACTTGCTTGGGTACATACAGGTTTCTAAATAAAAATAATAAAATGGTGAAATCACCAGAACCAAAACAGCAAGCGTGACATGAATATTAAACACATTAAAGACATATATTTTTTAACGCTCTTCTAATCGTCCTTAAATAGCCTGAAACAGAAAAATAGTTTCTGAACCTTTAAGATCCTATCCTGAAATGGACCTGGACAGATGTAGATGGACATCATCTGTACATATTGTAAAAAGAGTTGAAGTCTCTAACCTCAGCTTGTCAGTTCACGTCTCCTGTCGGATAGATCAAGGTGCCAGACTTCAGTGTCTGATCAGGAGGTAAAAATAACAACTGTTGGACATCAGACAAGCTTTTACCTGCACTGAACAACACATCTGTTGAAGAGGAAGATGTCCTCAATATATATATATATATATATATATATATATATATATTTTTTTTTTTAAATATAAAATCTCAAGGCTTCTAAAACGGTTATCCACAAACCAATATGTGATGTAACGAGAGGTTTATACTTTGACATTGCGGCGGCGCGCAGTGTGACAGCAATATGTTTTCTACAGGGTGTTTTGATTTGACTGAATTGAAGTTTTGGGCAAATTGTTCCAAAGCGAGGCGTGGAAGTGGATTGTGGGATATTAGTGCATATGTTCGGAAGCTGTATGTTCGGAGCTCATCAAACGTTCATATCCAGAGAGATTGCCTTCATGTGCCAAGAGCTTGTCTCAGTTCGGAGCTGTATTTCTAACAAAATCACAGATGATGACCTTTTTTTTTTTATGCAGTGCACCACTTCAGTTACAGGCTTTGAAAGCGCTCATGTTTCCTGCTGCAAACTTGTTAAAACACATTCTGCAGGATAATGGAGGACCTTGCACTGACGAATCCCCCCTCAAAACATTTCCAAGGCATGCAAATAATACTGATGTATGATGCAATGAGGGGCAATGTCATCTGCTCCACTAAAAGATCCCTATCCTCACAAAAGCTTTACCCTTGATGCTGTAATACGAGTGACACAGCTAATCATGGAAGGGGGGGACAGGTGAAGAAAAACATGGCAAAATTTTTTTTTAAAAAAGTTTACAACACGAATCAGACCGAGAAGGAAAATAGTTTTTCTCCAACAGGTGAAAATCCAAAAATGGCATCACAAAAGAGACAGGTGGGATCTCTCTTGGCACGATCGAGCTCTGCCGCTCGTTGACTCAGCTCTGCGTTCACTTGCAAGGCTTCTCCTCCTCCTCCCTTGCAGCGGCGGTGGCGGCGAGCGACCGAGAAAACACATCAGACAAAAAGCGCATGGCAACTGGTGCAGCTTTTTAACAGCATTAGTTCAGCTCCAGTGGGTTTGTCACACCGAATGGGAAGAGGATAGAAAACTCATGCAGATTTACCGCAGATCAATGCTCCCCGGTCTCGGGAGTTGTGCATTGTGTGCAGCGCGGCAGAGCGTCAGAGGTGGCCTAGTTTGCAATGCTTCATATAAGCTTGTTTGGCTGATGGGCTGTTGTTGTGGAGGAGTTGCATTTTGTGGACTGTAACTGATTAACTATCATGTGCAATCATTTAATAAAAACACAAAGTAACGCCGAGTTAATAAGCAATTAAGCCAGGCAAATAAAGAAGTATATTTGTTGTTGTTCTAGTTGAATGCTACGATGATAATGTTCATTCGCGTTCATGGAAGCAACCTGTCAACGAGCCATTAAGAACATTTGATGAGCGCCTGTGCTAAACTCAGGCTGCGGTTGTGATTTCACCATCGCAACTGCGGGGGGGAGGAGGGATCCCAGATGGCCTCAAAGAAATAAAAGCAAATGTTTGATTCACACTTGCAGTCCACGATGTAGTTAATGTTAAGCTTGCAACATAAAAATGTCATAATATATAGAACCACGGTGTGGGAGTGTTTGCAAAATACCTGCGTCATATTCACAGCACCTCCACTGAATTAAAAACGTGTGGGCGTGATTGCACCAGGGGCTCAGTTTAAACACCTCACTGGTGTTCGCAGTTAAAACTTAAGTACAGTCAGGTCATTATAGACATCGTTTAGTCTCATTGCTGCTTTGTAAAAGATAAAAGATGGAAATATAATTACACTACACATAAAACCTGCTGCTGGAATTCACAACAACAGCTCTGGATTTTTCAAAAGCTTCAAGCCGCGCTAAATCTTTTTCACGGTAACAATGGCCCACAAGACTCTGCAATCTGAGAAGGGTTGCTTGTGGTGACAAACCCACAGGAAATGATCATCCGACTCTGCTATTCCCCTCCTGTCTTTTATGAGATAATTGTTTTGGTTCCGTTGCCTGCAGAATTTATAGCATTAAAGCTATTATGAGGACACTGTGTGCACTTCCTGGTGAGCCAAAGCAGCCAGATGTTTCCGTCTGCTATTGGTGGAGACCAAAACTGAGCTAAAAGGAAATGAAATATTGGACCTGTATTCACCAGGTGGCCAAAAAAAACAATCTTTCTCTGTCTTTACTTATGTGTACATATTGCCTGTTTGCTAATAGCCATACAATATTAAGACAGATGATACTGTTTTATACATGTATTTAGTAACTGGCTGTTTGTTTATCCTGGCAGATTTTATGAAGACATCTTGCATGAAGATTTAAAACTGAAGTTAAATAACTAGTATTAAAGCCCACATGTTTTTTTGACAGCATGGCTAAACTGGGAAAGTATTTTTGGCTTGTTTGTCTGACTACTTTGTTCGGCTCCATTACACCAACATCTGTGTGTGGAGAGGCTGATATCAATAATAAGTGGTGATAATGAAAGCCTAAATGATGGAACGAAGTTTGTAAAAAACAAAAAAAAAAAAAAAAAAGGTTTTTATTTTTTCCTCCAGTGATTTAGCTTTGCACTTTCATAGAGTTGTGATTTTAAAAAGGTTGACATATACTGATTTTCATATTAGCTTGAGTCACTGACGACATTTTACAAGTATTTTCATAGGTTTAGTAGTACTGACATGTAAGATGGGCCTCTGAAACTGACCTTTATTGCATGCTATCTCTCTCGACACTTATTCTGAACCTAAACTTTGTCCAAATGTTAACGCAATCCTGACTACTTCACACACCCGGTTCACACGAGTATCAGGGACACTTGAGACACTGATATAATATTATTAATTTAATTGTAAGATACTATGCACGCTATACTTATCAATTTGTTGCAAATAAACACTTTATTTTCTGTCCATTTTCTTACAATTTTCTCCAAGTTTCTCTGTTTATCTGTACTTATTTTATCCCTATTCCATTGTTACACCAAGTTTCCCCTCTGGGGCATCCATAAAGGATTATCTTAGTATCTCCCAAAGCAGACCGCACGTCTATGTGCTTATTACATCCTTCCTGCTCCTGCAGAGAATCAAAGACTTTTACTCTGCGGCACACAGACTTAGATAATGTTCAAGGCAATAGAGTAGCCCAAATTATTGTATTAATGAGTGAGAAGGCACAAACAAGCGATACACCCACTCAAAGTCCTTGCCAATTTGGTATTCATCTCCATAAAGCAAAAGACAAGTGCTGTGTGGGTTTGCTGCGTTGAGTGTCGTATCAGGAAAATTAAAAAAAAAAAAAATCTCAGTTAGTCACTTAATCTAGTACTAACTGACTGCATCTGCAGGGCAAGTTTTTGCTTGTTCCCGATGCAAATCGACTTCTCTTGTTTGAAGATAATGACACACACCCACAAGCAAATTATATCAGCAAAAAAATAACGAACAAATGGACTGCTGAAAAGGACATTTTAGCAGTGGATATGCTGCACATCTGTATGTGTCGCTTGATATCTCCTTTAAGAATCATAATGTGGAACATGGAGCAGATCAGAACATTTTCCATGGAGCCGGTGAAGTAGAAAGAGCTCCTACAGCCTGATATAGATACTGTAAATTGGTTGAGCTCTGGTGTGTAACAAGACGATGGAAAATCTCAAACCTTGAAGCAGAAAAAAAAAAAGGTTGGAAAGAGGCCACGTTGGTGTAGCCAATCAATGACAAGCTGTGTGAATGAAGAAATACATCAAACAGTAATTGAAAGGGAAAGCCCCGACTTGTTCTGTATATTAATATGAATGATGGATGCTTTTCTACTTTTTCTGTCTTGTAAAGCAGTGGTCCATACTGTGTTTGAGCTAGCAGTATACACGCCAGAAGTGTGCTGTAATAGATATGAGAATGGATGAGTGTTTTTATAGAGGCTGAACACAGCAAAAATAAATAAATAAAAAAAATAAAATAAAATAAAATAAGGAAACTCATGTGGAACAATTGAAGCACACCGGGGAGGCATAAAAACTATGATGTGTCTGTCTATTAACATTCGCAGCCAACTCAATAATATCTTTATAGCTCAGAAAGCTTCTGGTGAATCGCAAAAGCATCTATGGTTTAATGATCACTGTATAAAACAAACAAACAAAAAACCCAGCAGCTACAACAGATTAAACCCAAGACGTGGTTTGGTTTGTGAAAAAAAGAGAATCTATACAGCTGATGGATCACAAATGAGGCAGGAAATGTCTCATTGTTAATATTTTGAGTTACTATTTTATATTATAAATATTGCGCTATTGTTTTCTAACTATTGGCTTAAACTAGTTTAAACTTGTGTTGTTTGACTAAATCACAAGGTCTCTTTAACCCAGTTGCTTTGTCCTCCAGTTTGGTCTTCATCTACAAGATGCTCTGGTTCAACCTTTTTTTTGGCTGAGTGGTAAACAAATATATAAAAAAAAAAGTTGTGAACACAACATTGACGTATCATCAGGCTTTAAGTTGATATGGAGAACTTGCTAGCAAACAGTTAGCTGATCTACACATCCAACAGTTACAACATTTCTGTGAATGTATGTTCAACAATCCTCCTTTCTGTTTGCTCTCCTTTCTGTCTTTAGCCTCTACCAACATCTGAGTGATCTCATGCTCTTTAACAGCTGTGCCATGAAATGAAAATCAACTTTTAAAAAGGGTCAGTGTGTAAGATCAGGGAATAGTTTCTGACTGCAACCACCTCTCGTCGCCTTTTTCAAGACCAACATGTTTGATTTGTTCTGCTACTATAGAAATATCATAGTTCTACATGGCGGACACTGTGGAAGAAGTCTTGTGGTGTCTGTAAATTTTCAGGTCATCACAAACAATTGAAGACACAAAAACCATTCATGCCATATCCTGTAAATAAATCTATATCTGACACACTGGACCTTTAAAAAACTTCATTTTGAAAGAAAATGTTGAAATAAAAAGCTTGGATTTAGCCAAATAACACAATGGGTAGAAGTTTCTTATTGTTGGCTCTATTATACGCAATCTGACTATTAACTTCATGTCTTTTTATTTAATGCAGATTTTTTTGAGGTTCCATAGACAAGATATTAAACCTTCCTGTAAATCTGCAGTCAGTCCAGTGGTTCAAACCGTGTCCATTCAGCTCCAAGCCTGTTTCCCTTCCAAGTGTGTACACATGCCAAAAAAGTGTTCAAATGTGTTCATTCCTGTCGCCTCCAGTGTAAAATGTATGAAGTGACTTGTCCCTTGCTGAGAACCAACAGTGACAATATACTGGATGACTATTTCAACACAGTTTATATTGTTCTCAGAGGAAGTGGATCCCATAGCAACTCCAGCAGCAGACTTCTCTCTCTGTATCTTTGATCGCTATTCTTTCATCTTTTGTGAGCCTGGGACAGGCACAAAATTGCTGCATAGCATGATATATGACATTCCATCTCGGCAGCGTATGAAAAATAAATTAGATTTCCCTACACCATTTCCTGATCAGCCCCCCACCACCACCACCACCAATACCACCACCGGCAGCCCTCCCTCCTTTCATCACACCTGCTTCTCTCTTCCTGATCATGAATGTGGCGGCTCAGCTGTAAAAACAAATGCTGAGGGACTGTTCACACCAAGTGTGTTACAGAGGGTTTGGTCAGACCGCCTATGTATCTACTATGATATGCTGACTAACAAGATATGTGTTAGTAACAGCCCAAGTGTGGCTAATGTCTTAGCAAATAGCCTGTTTCCACCAATTTCTGTGTAAAATATTACACCTTGCCTTACCTTACACTTTGTTGCTTGGGACACAGTGAAGCTTTGGTCAATAAAATCAAAACAATGAAGTTAAAGAAGCTAAACCACTTCGAAGATATGACAGGGGAGTGCACAGTCCGCTAATGATTCTCTAGGACTAACCACGGTATAGACCCAAATTAGAGCCCATCCCCAGAAGCATAGTTTTGAAGACTACACTGACCATATCAATTCACATTTGAAGGAATAGCCTGGCTGGCCTTCCACAACACACCTACCAGTTAAAATGATACCTTTTCCAGAGAACGTCCATGTACAGCCACTGCTTTCAACATGTCTCGCCCTCTTTGTGTCTCTCTGTGCTTCCTGCAATGCAACCAGATGTCCTTATTTCATCAGAAAAAAACAGAGAATGACCTTGATGGTCATTTTCATTTGAGTATTCCACCTTTATTATCAGTTTTAGTAGCTGCATTTATGTTGTTGCATATTTACAAGGAACACCGTAATCTGTAGAGAAAGAGTAAGAGAGAAGCTCAAACAAGCTATCAATAGGCAAAGTTTCAGAGCATGAGTGTCCACGTAACCATAGAACTCAGGGGAGGGGAAGACCCTACCACTGTTGGCTAAAGAGGCATGTGGGCTGAGCAGCAAGCATGGTAATAAATTACAATATAATATATTAGAGTAGCAGTAGTACAAGTTGCTAAATTTGTCGCTAGTCGCATGTTAGAAATAAACTCACTTAAAGGGTCTGAAAGGTACAAAACCCATCGATAGAGTCGGCCACACTGAATGAGGGTAGAAACCACGTGTACATTTCAAGGTTAGGGTCACACACAAATATATAGATTGAAAATGTGAACAACAAGGGACAGATCTGTTGACAGGGTTCATAAAAGGATATTTAACATACGGTCTTCTGTGTATTGGGCGACAGTTCAGCGCTTTCTCCATATTTGAGAAGACACAAACAGAAAGAAGGCACCATTTGCCCTAGTGAGTAACCACTTTAACAGCACACATAGTAATTTGATCCATTGTGGATCCAAAAATATTGAGGTTGTTGGGACTCAAGCAAGGCTCGAGTTCAGTTCAGGGCTTCCTAAATCAACCATGCCGGTGACCTGAATGGAGTCCAAATCTGGTGAAATGTCTCAATACTGTAACAGATTTTCTGATTTTCAGACTTCACTGCCTACCAGATTCCTAAAAGAGACACACATAAAAACCCATTTGAATACATTTGGGTCACTTATTACACATTTTCTTTCAATGTGAATCTTAAATAGCTCAAATTCAAAAATGCAACAAAGTAGAAAAACTGCTGCAGATGTTATCAGGCTATAACACGAGTTTGTGTCACACTATGCAAGGCCGGTAATTTGACATCTACAGTGTGCGCGCCAAGTGTTTTCATTAAGACATCAGACTTGCGGAATCATGGGATGAAGAGGGGAACTAATTAAAATAGTGTATGATGGATTTCCCGAGATATTCCTGAGAAGAAAGTGACTTCTTTATTGAGTCTTGAGCATGTCGGATCTTCTCGCTGTAGGTCAGAACTGTTTCATCAAGCTTTCACACATTGTGCTCCGAAAAAATATATCTTCATCTAACTGTTTCATCTCATTAGCATCAATTTCAGCTTTCCACCAAAGTCAGACGAAACATGCGCCGTACCTTCTCCACGCCACGAAAAGATAATCATCTAGGAGAGACTCTATTTTGACTTGATTTATTTGTCCATATACAGTAATCTGACCAACAGCCAGACATCACTTCACTTGATTTAAGTACTGTACACTGACAGAAAGCCTTACACATTTGTTGCTTCCAATTAGTCTATCAAGGAGCACACATTCATTCTCCATGTACAGCACCTGTCCTATATTCGACCTTCAAACCTCCTGAGTGACGAACCGTAAAGCTTCACAAGCATGAGAGCATTCTTTTGATCACTTAGAGGATACAGGAAAATGAAGGCCCACTTCCACTGGAGTAAAGACATCAAGTACGGCGACAGCCTTTCTTTGAGGCATTTAACAACCGGGTGTTATTTTTGGTTATTTATCACTACATGCACATTCATAGATCCATGCATACAAGCGCAGTATGCCAGCAGTGAAGTATGACAGCATTTCAGTACTGGACAAGACGAAAACTGTACTCCCATCAGCTGGCACTACACAGTTTCTTTATTATTTAAATTTTTCAGTCATTATCCCAGCATACTGTTGTCAGAGTCACCGTTGCTGCTGTAAAATATTGTGTTATTTGATGAAAAAAAAAGCTCCAACAGCAAGTGAGTGACATTGTGATGAAATTTTTTTGTCAGCTGCTGTTTCCAAGGTCAAGACCAAAACTTTCTCAACTTTTACCACAAGCCATGCCAGGTCAGCTTTTTTTATTGCTTTGCAATCTGTTCTCTATCCTTTAACCTTTGGCTGCACTGGGGAAAACTCCACAAAAAAAGTAACTTCCAATTAGTTGCCTATAGTTTTCTTATTGTTAGCATCATCATTTTGGCAGATTGGTGTCAGTCTTTGGTCTCAAGATGTGCCCATTAAATATGAAGCATTTAAATTTAAAGAATGCAGTGTATGAAGCGCATTTAATTAACGTTTTCTCCAACAAAGAGAGATGACGCAGGTAAAATGGAGACATTATACAATACTAAAACAAACATACTGCATGAAGCTCAATATGGAGCTAGGTGCTATTAGCTCATTTGATTTGTCTGCGTTCTGCACAGTAAGGAGCTGAAGGGAGAGGAAAAATAGCAGACTTAGCCTATCATAAATGAAACATGGACCTGACAGATTTTTTTGTCATTCTGCAATTTCTCTTTTTATGAGACAGTTTTATGTGTTTGCAGAACTACTAATTCATGCTAACACTACAAAATGTTTCACTTTCCAGATACTAAGCATCACACATCCTGGGTGAAAGATAAAGAGAGAATGAGAATAATTCACCAACCAAATCCACAAATCTGGCGCTAAAGGCTACGATTTATCACCTCCCGCGGAAGGTTTCTGTCAGTTTTATCATGTTAAAAGTCCGGTCAACACTGAATATCCTGCCTAGGTCTGAGGTTGCTTTGTATGTGCTGTGATAAGACTTGTCAGTGACTATTCAGGAGTTATTTCAGGCCTCAAACGCTTTCTATCTCAAATGGGTAAACAATGGTTAAGAAACACTTACCTATACTGAATGGTATTGTGCCATATGGTCCCTTGAAAACACCTCAAGGCCACTCATTCACACTCAAAGAGCACGATGAACAGGCAGCCTATAGAAAGGAAAGAAGAGAAAGTTGTTAAAAGTCAATTTTCCACACCATTATTTGACGTCTGTTATTTCCCACTATTATGTTGAGAGTAAGGTTCAGGAAAGAGAAGGTCATGTGAGGTCAGGTCATATTCATTGTAAAGCTGCAAGTGAATATGAGTGTTGTATAGGATTGCGTGCATGCAAGTGGCCTCAATGAGGAACCATGCTACAGACCGCGCATGTGACCTGTGTGACTACAGGAATCACAAGTTAACCTTTGGGACGGTCTGAAGCGATGCCATCTGACGCACATCCTAAACAATGCTTAGGTGGTCTTGTGTATTGTATTGGCTGTGTGTGAGCCAATCATGCCCCTAAGCCGCGAAACCTTTGACAATTCAGGCAGCGTTATTATGACTTATAAGGAATTATCTTCTTTTCAAACAAAAGCTCCTTAAAGCACCGTGTAGGAGGGAGGGGAGATTAGATTGGTTTATGGAAAGTTATTGAAATGGAGCACAGCAGGATGTTTGTGCAGGGCCCCGGCTCCCAGGTGACATTATAATCTCGGCAATGACTGAACGCGCATTATTCGTCTCTCTCTCTTATTTTTGTGACCAGTCGTGCCGACAAGCTGTTTGCCTTTTCGAGAAAACACACACACTCTGAGAGCTGTGTTGTTTGTTTGCTTTGCAAATATGAGTGTGGGCGTGCATGTATACATGCCTGAATATGTTTGTGCTCGGCTTCGCGTTCCTTATGAGAAAGGGATTATCAGGTCATGCATGTACCAGTGGTTGTATCCCCGATGTAATAAATGACGGTATGGGACACATGGTTGTCTGAAATTGGCCATTGAATGCAGCATTCAGAGAATAAATGGCAGGTTGCTCTTCATTTCTTCATCCCTTCATAGTAAACGTCTTTATATCCCGCTCAGAGCAGGTCCTTTGACGTGTTTATATGCTGCTTCCCATGCATTTGCCTCCCACACAAGAACGACATGATCCAGCCTTTCTAGCAGAGCCCACCGCGTCGACTGACTTTTTCATACACATTCACACTCTCCTGTTCCATCTATGATTCCCTCTGGGGACCCACGTCACACCTTCTTCTCTTGGTTTCGATTCGTTGCCGTGTTTTCCCGCTCATGCTCATGCAGAGAATGTCAGCCTGATGAGTGGAAGACATGGAACTGCACCCCCAACGGTGCTTTGATATCTGGGGCAGATCTCGCTCATCAACAGTTTTCTGTCGACCGGGGGACCCCACAAAAGAACAATCAAAGCCTCCGTTTTCAGCAGGTCCCCGGCTGGGCTTTGCCCGTCAATCGCAGTGTTAAGAACGCCGACACAGGATGCACTCACGCTAACCTGAGAGACTTTATCTCTTCCTCAAACCTTTCCCGGGTTGAAATATTTAAGTCCAAATGATCCAGGAGGGTGTCTGGTGGGTTGGTGCTGATCACCTGAGATTTGCCCATTCATGAAGTCATTATTAGCTTTCAAGGAGTTACAACTAGAGAATCCAAACACAAAATTATTGACCCTCTGTCATTAGCCGTCTTTATTCAAAGACGCATTTGAGCACAGCTTTCAGCAATTACCTGCCGTGGTACACATTCAAGCTGACAAAATGACTGAGGGAATTGAGACCTAAAAGATGTCAAGAGAATGCTGTTTCATTATAACAACACAAGAAGCCTATTAATGACATTCACAATGCATTTAAAATCAGTTTTTTTGTGACACGCTGCATCAGTTCAATTTGATCCATAAGTGGATCATTTACTCAATCAGTATATATAAAGTTGCAACATTTCCATATGAAAAGTGACAAATACATGTACTGCACACACAGCCAAACTTCATTATGAAAGTACGCCATCCTCCATGATATTCAGAATATAACGTTTCAAGATAATGAGACATGCTTGTTTACCAGATCAGTTGAAATAAATCCTTAACTTTATTCTTAAACAACATTGGGGCATCTAGCAGATTGCAGTCACCCTTCGCCTCACATTCCCCCCTACCTTCCTGTGAAATTTGTGAAAGGCTCTATAGCCAGTGTAACTGTAAACATGGTGGTACAACACTGTGGATACCATGCAAGAGGACCTGCACCTGGTGAATTCTATATTCCGTTTCTGCCAATAGATACTTTAATTTCACACATCGAAGGCAGCTTAAAAGTAGAAATGACTGGAAAACCGTGCCTTGAAACCAAGCCTAACCCAAGACTATAGAGCTCTATTGTTTTCCAAAGACTATTAAAACACATGCCATGAATCTACATGCAGTAGCTTGTTTTCAATAGATCCAACATATGTCCTGCTAGTGCACCAAATGTCTGTTAATCCAGCACTAAATATAGTCCAGCAAATGCACCAAATACTTGATCTATAATACTAATTATAATTTGAGCCATGTTTGCTAAGAGCTACAGTGCCCAGTTATTTTAGAAAATTACAGAATCATTTTTTAAAGACAAAAAACTTTACAGACTACTAGACTAAGCTGGACTTACATCTTCAGTAGAAATTAATGGGTAGGAAAAATGGTAGGAAAAATAGGAAGTAGGAAAAAAAAAAAAAAAAAAAAAAAATATATATATATATATATAAATAAAAGAAATCCTTTAAACACCACTGATGAATGGGCTGTTGACAGTTATAAAATTTTGGATATTCAGATGATAAACTAAATGACTAAAATTAAAATAACCATTATTCCAGGTCGAGATTAATTCTCTCACAAAATTTCTCCATAATTATCCCAAATTTTAGATTAGAAGACTTAATTACATTAGATTAAGTTAGGGTCATCATTTGTGAAAAAAAACTCTTCAATTTTCTCCGTGCTCACTATGCACAAATGAATAAAAAAGGACAAATTATATCTACTATTCAGATATTTTTAGTCAGTTGAATACCAGTGAGTGGTAGGGGGGGAAGGGAGCAGTGCTACTAAAGAAAAGCCTGACTAATTTATTCTGCTTCTCTGTCATACTAAGGCCACAGCGTCTTAGATATGTTTAGAATTTCTAAAACACTTTCACTGAAAGCACTTCATCCATCAGAAATAAGGCAAAAGTCAGACATTCCAAGATTTAGATCAATGTTGGGTATTTTCATTTTATTTCAAAGAGCAGTCATCATACCAGTCTAACTCTTCTAGTGCATTGTAAGTGAGTAAATCCTTTTTTTTTTTTTTTTTTTCCATTTTCCAGTAAAATATGTATCTGTCATGAGGCTGTAAACAACAGCCCCTGGCAGCTGGCAGCTGTTTTGCATTCTGGCTCATACTAAAAACCCTTCGCCTTGTGACCACAGTATGCTGCTGTTTTATTCTGTATTTCAATTCCCTACAACTTTCTAGTCAGATTACGCCAAAGAGGCTACAACACATGGTGTCATCCGCATTACACATCATTGAGTCATTAGCAACTGGCTCACACTCGGCTTCAAACGCGGACAGAAAATGGACAGAAACGCCTCTTCTACATCCCTCCTCGGACATTACATGCGTGTCAAAGTTGTTAGTGGGATTGAGGCAACAGTCAAACTGCGGCCTCGATGACAAGGCAAGCACCCCTTTCCCTTTGCAACAACGTCCCACATTGCACCTCCCGTGGAGAAGTGTAATCACATTTTCCGCAAGGGTGGTTCTAGTGCCTGTGAGAAAAGGGTTTATCGAATACGCACACATTGTCATTACGCAGCCCGCGTGGTTCCCCCTCCGTATCTGCGACCACTTATATCCAACCAGTGTGGTTTAAAGAGTATCAAGGCGAAGAAAGACACAATTGTCGTTATGCTGAGAGTGCTTTAGATAACTCTGAGGGAAATTACAAGGTAGGTTGAGGGATGTGTGATGAATTGCATTTGGTGGTTTTGTGAGCACACAATCGGTTTACTGGTGAATCCCTGAGTCAAAAATGTATCAACTTTTCCTTATTATTTTACTACTGTCAAAAACTGAAGTCTAGCGATAGTGATTATACCTACCGCAATTTTGAAACCTTTTATCTATTTTACTTGTCATATGGCTTCATACTTCTGAGTCATACTCATTTTCGCTCGTGGTGTGGTATTTCAATTACGAGTAGTTTAATGTTTCACTTTCATGAACTTGTGTAGAACATTCATCAGGGTCAGATCAGTCAGTGGAGAGAAAGTGTCCAAGATGTCTTACGTTGAAAGGTTTGTTGAACCGAGGAAAGTAGAGGGTTTATCTCTACACCTGTCATGACATGGGCGGCTGTGGTTTGGAAGTAGAGGTTTGTGTACTGTGGATTTCTGTTATGTATCATATTCAGTGTCCATTTCAATATAATATTCAGATTTATCATAAATAATTGAACATGCACGTGTATTTTACATTCTTTCAAAGAATTTGGAGCTAGGGTCCAAATTCTTTGATACATTTGAGGATTTAAAAAACAACTTGAAAGTAACGCAATCGTTACTTTCCATTAATTTGTAACACAGTAACTACTTTAGTTACTTTCTGGGAGAAGTAACTAGTAACTTGCCCAACACTGTATATACGTACAGTCCATTTACCATTTATAACTCCTTGTATAACGCCTTGTCTCAGCATAGTGCCACAAATACTCTCTGTCCCTAAATGGTTGTTAGGCTACACACGTAATATGGACCACTAGGGGCACACAAACTATGTCTCCCCTTAGTGGTCTGACATTGTTATCTGACTTTGCCGAAGCTTCTACATTATTTACCTATCTGTTGTGTCTAGGGAGTGAGACAGCCCTATCCTCTGACCTTGGTTACCACAGTAATGAGTACAGTAACATACATCTGTTCTGTATCTCAGGGATAGAAGTCATGTGGCATAGAATAGAAAGCATCCTCGTGCTGTAAGTGTTTGTTTCTTCAATGTCTGTTATACAGATCAAGCGAAAGGTACAGGAACGGTTTCTATCCTCTGTTTGACAACATTGGATAGGAACCCCAAACTTATATCACAATCTGAGCTGGTCTGTGCAAAACCAAACGATTTTAGTAGACATATTTTGATGGTGTGTAAATGCCCATAAGAATTACATTGTAGACCATTCTTTGACCAAATTCAGGATTTGTTCTTCCCATTAGTCACTTTGACGCAGCTTAAGATCTCAGTTTAACTGAAGAGCTGCCTGTGGGAGATTGTGGAGCAGTGCGTTTGACAGCACTCTGCACCACTATCATTAAAACACCAAATGGAGAAATATCACTCAGAAGATTGCTGTTCGTCTCTCCATTAATTTTCCACAGACTTGCTGAGGAGTATTAAAACCGTCCAAATCAAGCAGGACATTACTTGTTTAATGTTTAGTCTGTAACCTCCATCATTTCTCCATTATAGATCTAGAAGTGGGCTAAGAAGTTCTCTGGCCTGTTTAGAAGTCCAAAGTATGTCATCCCTGACATCTAAGCATGGAGAAGAACAAGTATGTTTACTCCACTTTGGGTGACACGGGCCATCTGGAGTCTTTTTTTCACCGTGAGGTTTGTGGATGTGTGGGGCAGCAGTGAGCCGAACAAAGTTTAAATAACGTCCCACAGTGGCTGTGGCTAATGGTTGTCATGAGTACTGCGCGACCCCGGTCCATCTTTCTATCCCCAGGTAATGGTACACCAGTGAAATACAGTGTGTGTGTGTGTGTGTGTGTCACAATGTTAAAATTAAATGTTGTGTAAAATTGAAAAGAAGAAAAACACACACACACACAGGAGACCAGGTACAAAAAGGTAAGGATGAGAATTTGAGAAAGAAAATAAAACCCTGAGACAAAAGTGGCCAAATGCCACAAATTGATTTATTTGTTTTGGCGGGATGGCAACAATATTGCTCCTTACGTCGGTGCAGAGCTCCATATTGTCGTCACTGAGTCTAAGTGCTGTGTTCTCCTGCCTTCAGGTGCCTCAAAGATTTATCCCCTCCTGGTAAAGTGTATGCCAACAAAAGAGTTTGAGCTTCAGAGTCTAAAAAACCATCAACTGTACATACGTTTAAAAGTATATTAGTAAGTGCCTTCTTCAATAAAGGACCACTTAACACAAAAGCTCAAAGAGAAGATGTCCTGGAGCTAAAGCACTTTTCTTTTTAAGTATTGTGAAGTGTGTGTGTGAACCAATTGGAGGGGACTGAAATCATTTTGTGGATTTTTAACTTCGGGAGTTTGTCTCTCAATAGCATGACTATGATAAATCAATGAGCCTACATTAAGATTAACAATGGCGCTTCATCAAAGGAACACAGCCTTCTTGTTCATGTCACTGAGCGCTCTCTATTGATCAGTGAGGACGCATGCTAGCAGAAAAACTCATAGCGCAGTCCAACATCAGTGCAGCATTTCTGTTGTTTTAACACAAGCACACATATCAGATTGACTCCCTTGTACCTTGTTGCGTTCTGTAGTGTAGTATCTACCATGAAAGACTCGAGAATCCATAACTGTGCACACATGGTTCTCAGTTGTAAAGTCCTGCCTCACAGGAGCACAAAGCTGCTGTACATTGTGTTGGTGTCTGATAAGCCTTTAAACTAGATTCCATGGGTTGGGTTTGATCTTCTCACCAGTACCTGTAAAAGCACGCCTACATCAATGGAAACCTCTATTCGAGGCTATTTTTGATGTGAACATGGCCTAAGAGGGCATCAGACACCTCTACATGTACACTGCTGTGCAAGCGTGTGTGTGTGTGTGTGTGTGTGTGTGAGGGGAGGAAACACTGAAATAATATAGAAAAATGTATGCCTCTACAGTAGTATTCTTACAACCTTCCTATTTTGAGTACATAGGTGCGTTCACACTGTCATCTATGTGAAAACGCAGTGTACTGTGAGTATTCATATAATGCACTCATAGCAGTCAAAAAGCTGAGTGCTGGACCCAGGGCGAATGCCATTTTGGCATTTTGAAAAAGAAAGAAGGACAAAGAAACTGTCGGAGCTGAAATGGTTGGGGTCAATACCGCTATGCAGTATATAAATACAGTATGAGGTGTACATACACTTCATATTTATATTTTGGCAGGCAGATTTTGGCGCTAATACTCAAATTACACAAATTAGCAAAGAAAAAGTAGTAAAAACATCCCAATCGCAACTGTGGCGCATGCACAGTGGTCATACTTAAACTGAGACAGCACTACCATGCCGAAACTAGCACACTACAGGAGGAAGTACTTAGTGTACAACATAGAAGTGTACTAATGGAAGTATCTGGAATGGGACACAGCGTTTGTGTTTTGGATGTTCCAAAAAATCCTGAACAAACTCCACGAGTGCTTATAGATAAAGCAAAAGGGGCCTCCGATTTTAGCCACAACTGTATGCTTGTGTTCAAAAAGCCTTTGTCAAAGATGGATCGAAGGCAAAGCATGCCTTTGTCAGTGTTAAAGATAAGAGCTCAAACAGATTCTTATAAAGGCCATGCCCACCGATCAATCAACAGCTGTGCTTACAGGTGTGTGACAGAGTGGATAGAAATATTTGTGTGCAATATAAAATGACTAAAGTTACAACAAAACCCTCTTTCTTGCTATCAGGAAAGAAAAAGAAAAATCTTTGGTCTATTGCCCTCCTTTATATTGGTTTAGGCAGATTATGTTCCCATAAATACACCATAGTGTGTCCTAGTTTATATCCCATGGATATGTGAGAATATTGGATTAAATATTTGTGTTTTGCAACTCGTTTCTAGTCCGCACATGGTAGCTCCAATGCGAAAACAACCACAAAGGCAGTTCCTATCTGCCTAATCTGCGGTGAGACGATGAAATGTATCTCAGTCTCAGCTGCCAAATCCCTCCAAATGAATACTGATGAGAATTTAACTTGGAGAAAACACTGAATAACCTCAATCTCAGTTTATTTAGGGAAGTACATTATGTTGTTGACTAACGCTCATCTTCTTTTATTAGTCTTTATTCGTCTCCATTTTCCATTCTGCAATAGAGAACAGCACTCCACAAGATTTCCTTTGTACACTCCACAATGCTTGTTTGACTCACAACACATTCACATTATTGCACCCTATTGGCACCGTTTTTTTTCTTAGACATCGGCTTTTTAGGTTCTCCAAACTGTGCGGTTGTGGTTGACAGGGACATTTTCAGATTAATTATCACATTTTATTAGAATCATCCTTGAAGTCCTATAGGCCAAATTAAAAACAGACTTTATTGTATTAATTATTGTTTAATTGTATTAACTGTATTGATCACACTATGCCTCAGGGCTAATTCTATTGGCCACCATTTTGCCATGCCTTGCCTTCAGTATCAGGCAGGAACAAGCATTGGTGGTTGTCCTTTTCTTCTCTTTCTATTGCTCTCAGAAACTATAACTGCCACAGTAAAAATCATTTAAAGTAGTTATTCGACTGCGAATCATGTCAGTGGAAAAGCAAGTTGGGAAGAGTGGGGACGTAAGCATGAATATAGAAAGGCACTGGTGCATGATATTAAGTTATATTGTTATGATATGAATCCTTCCATACATACATATCAATAAAAATGAAGGCGCTGAGATTTAAAGAGTGGAGATTCATCAGGAGAGATTTGCTTTAATACCAATAATAATTCAAGCTGGGCAGTTATAATGGAAACCATGACAACCACAAGCAACCATGCATGAACGTCATTCTCTGGGTATGTTATTTGTCTCACATTCAAGGCTCAGGGCAAAACCATTTGGGGGAGAAGTTGTGGTTGAATATATCAGTGTTGTAATCGTAGAGTCTGCACTACAACCATAATGCATATTGGTCCAATCGATCTAATGCTTGTTTTTTTCTTCTATTCTTGTTTTTGGTTAAGTTAGGAAGGTAAGTCTATTGTGATTTTGTGATTTTGAGATAGGTGATTTATTTTCTAGGTAGAGCCTTGGTCCACCCTGAAGCAGATTTCTTAGTTATAGTTGTTTGATCCTTTGAGTTTTGTAAATAAATCATTTTTTGTTTCATTCACTACTAACTTGGTGTAAGTGGCTATTTGGGAAGAGGACGCCTTTTCTAGTTATGCTCTAAGCACCCCTAGGCTGGGGCATAACAATTGGTCCACCAGCTGATAATGGCAGGTCCAACTCACCTCAAGACACAATCATGGAAACACACAAGTATTGTAGAAAATCTTTAATTGTCTTTAATAACTGGATTATGATTGGAAGCTGTCATGAGGAGAAGCAGAAGAGCGATTTCTTCTTTAACATGGACATGCATCATCGATGCACGCCAAAATGAAAAAATAATATAAATAAATAAAATAAAAAAACAGTCAGCTCGTGATAATCAACTCCGACAGCATCGGAGATGTTGTATTCCGTTTCTTTTGAGCGATCCGTTATTGGTTTTGTTTTTGAGAAGAGGATTTACTGCTGTGGGGGAAACTGAACTGAAGGAAACTGAAACTGAGATTATTTTGACTTGTATGAGGAGAGGGATTACTCGAGACACAATTTCCTCAACCTTATTTGAGTTTCTCATTTTTGGTTGTTGAAACCAAGAGGTTTGGTATTTTTAGTTGAGTTCTGGACTTATTTTGTCACATCTGTCTCATATGGACTTGCAATTTTGTCTTGTGAGGAGATGATTTGATTTCAGCTTCAGCTGGCACATCAGAAGAACATATAGTGCCTTCCAATACTAGATGTTCAATCTTGTATCAACCTCCCTGTTTCTCCGTTCCTTGTGCATCTGTCCGTCATGTCACTTGGTGTGGCCTTCAATTCCCTCTCACCCGCCTGATCGCCTTCTCCACCTGCGCCTAATTACCTAGTCACTGTAAACCTGGCCCTTCTAGACGTCACCAGATCATTCAGCTGCTTGGAGTAACAATGCTATTCCCAAATCTAGTGCCTTTCTCTAGTTTCTGTGACTTTTTTTTTTTTTTTTTTGCTAATGTTCGCTCACTCTGCGCTTCAGAATCCCTGGCTGCCATTCACCTGCCACATCCAGCCCTGTTTTATTATTACTCCCATCAGCCACCACCAGCCCTGCACCGTCTGGATCTCCTCACCACCTGACGCCCACCTTCCCCTGCACTATTCACCGCTCCTGGCTTTATGAAATTAACCCTTTTTGATCTATACTCAGTCTGTGGTTGTGTTCACACTTCGGGTCGACTTGATTTTTGAATTCTCAAAACTGCTGGTGGTCATTACCAAAACACAACCAAATGTCACATCGCTGGTGGTGTCGCTTTTTGCCATGGCTGCCATCAGAAACACTGGCCCCCCCACACACTTGATAATGGCCCTAAGCAATGACTATGTGACAGGCATGGACAACAATATTAAAATTATTTGAATATTATCACAATATTGCAGGGGAAGAATTAGACTTCAGGTAAGACCAGATTTCTTTTTACAATTGGAACATGATGATGGGAAATTGTATACTTTACATTAAAAAACACATTCTACACAACCTACTTGAGCCATGCAAGAGACAAAATGGAATATTAAAAAAAAAGCTCTCTGCTATTATCACCTAGGCCACCTTTGGTTCTTTAGCTTAATGCCTTGTCAGAAACATTTAACTCCTCTCTGGTGCAGTGACACACACCCATTCTCCTCCTGACCGGATTAAAAATCCTTATATTTCTGATAGAGATCCGAAGCTGCTTGACTATATGATTCTGTTTCACAGAGGATGATTTGTGTCCTTCATGCCCATCTTTCCGCTGCCTGTCACCGGAGCTTTAGCATCGTTTGTCAGAGGAAGCTATGCGACTGGATGGGTATGCTGCATCCCCAGGATTTTCAGATGCCCCCCCCCCCCGGATGAGGCACTTTCCGATTGGTCTCAGTTGTTTCGAAGATGAATCAGAAAGGCTCTTAATAAGGGAATCCAAAGAGCTCACGGGCTGTACAAGTAACTTCAAAGCAAGGTTAATATAGATCCTCTGAGCAATGAAAGAACTGAAGAGCGGACAGAATTACACCGTCAAGAAAACTTTTTTTCTTTTGAGCCTATAAAAAATATTTGTATTTCTGCTATTAGAACCTAGAGGTGAGTTTGGTATGAAAACACTGCCACGAGAGAAAAAGAATAACAGCAATAAATGCAGAGATGGATGCTGCCCTGAGGCTTAACCTGGAGTATCAAACACCACATGCACACATAATTATATAACTATCGCTTCAACTCATATTGATCCTGAAAATCTTAGAAAGAATTCAAAAGGAAAATGCTTCGTCCTCAGTGTAGGTGAAAAAATGATAGAGGCCCATGTATAAGGCTCTAACTAGTAGAATCAGTGCAATCCATGCCATTTTTCCACAGGTACCAAGACTGAGTGAGAACAGTTCCTTTGTCTCGTCTCACGTGTTATCTGATCCCGCAGCTGACAGAGACATCAAAATCCTGACACACATACTATATTGCACATGGCAAATTCATGACATCTGCACACGCTGCCAAAGATGAAAGCCATGAGTCTGGTACAAGGCATGTGGGAATAGATGTACAGTAACGAGAGCCTTGGGGCCTGCCTTAATGAGGATTATTAGTGAACCGTGATGGGGCTCTCGTGTGCAGCTATAAGGTGGGGGTGGGTGAGGCTGGTAGCAGCTGAATGGATGAGGGAGCAATAGTTTGTCAGGTAGAGGACGGGCTCACCTCGGCTCCCAGGAAACTCTAAAATGAGACAGAGGGAGCGCAGACCAATAGATGAGGCCAGATTGTAAAAGCTGACAAGTGAAATCAATAGATCTCACGGTGATATTAACTTGCTATCATCTTTTTGATATCCCGCTGAGATGGGATGAGAGGGGGGCAGTTCCTAGGTTCAGCAATTGTGTCTTCTCAGCACTACAAATGTTCATGATTAATTTTTCAGCACAAACATTATGTGATCTTAGAGTGCTTTATGAATCTATTTCTAGTTAATTGCTTAATTTGCCCATAATGTGCTGTCGAGAGGCATTTTACTACTTCACTGTTCCCATCGTAGCAGATGGGACAGATGGGTGCAGATTTTTTTTTGGAGAGAGACTTTGGTATTAAAGACCAATAACGGTGACATATTTGTCGTGTTTATTAGGTTTTGTTCACTGCTTTGAATGCCATCTCAGCATTGCTCTCATGTGGTGAGTTCTTCCTACATCCAGATTCATCTTTCAGCGCTGCCAATGTATGAATCAGATTTGCGGCTTGCCAACGCCCTGGCATCAAGTGCCGAATTTCTGCTAATGTATCTTATGAAAGTCCAATCACGAGAGAAGATGCCACAACAAAGGTCATCCTCATGAAATAGGAAGCGCCAGAAGCTTGCTAGTGACTATTGGCAGGGCTAGCTTGTGAGCTACTGGCCAGGTAATCAGTTAATATGCTAACCAGATGGGTTCACAATTCTAGTCGGGATAGCTTTCCAAGCTAGCCGCATTTAGCAAGCTTGTTAGCTCAGCTGCAAAAGTGACAATGCGCTTGCTTCAATTTATTCAAAGTGACACTACTTATGCAGATAGTGAGTGCACTGACTTGAGCAAGACTACATTTTATTGCTTTTACAATAGTGTCATTTCAGAAAAAGTACCATCAGCTTCTCTTTTGTGGAGCAGTTTGAACTGTAACGAGGGAGGGTTAAATAAGACTGAATAAAACAGGGAAAAAAAAAAGGATAGATTTCTACATTTAGGACTCTCTCAAAGGTCAGCACTGTCAAGGCTGTTTGCTCCTTGTCAATGCTCACCTAAAGCTGGACTCAACACAAAAGACTAGTCAAAATCAAATCTACCGGTAGCATTTTGCTCTTTCAAATGTTAATATTTTGCAGGCATTTGGTAAGCTCTGACGATAGACTGGACTGGCTTGAAGCTTTAAATTTGGTCTGCGGCCGAGGCTAAAATGCTTAACTTTTAGTCCTAACTATAGGTCAAGCTCCAAAAACTCTTTATCCTACATTTCCCACATTGTAACCCAAAACCCTCCGTTCCTGGTTAACACTAATGTCTTTCTCTACAGCCCCAGTTTGTGCCGCAGGCTTTCAGTTAAAAATATGTAGTCTCCATGCCCAACCTCATTTCAACTGAGTCACTTTGTCAGACATGACAAAATTGTACCAGAACCTGATTCCATAACTGATTTCACAGGCTAGTAGACACGGTATGGGACATAATAACATGATATTTGATTTCCGTCCTTTCACATGACATTACTATGGCAGAAAAAAACAAACAAAAAAACATTTAGGTTAAGCACTATGACACTATGCAATTATTGGAGAATGCATCTGGCACAATGCATCCATAATGCCAAACTCGAGGCTTCAGAACTGTTCACCAGTGGGTGACGTCACAGTAGATTTACACTTGATATTACTCTCTGTCTCTCATACATTCTGTGGATGTAATTAAGTGAGCTTATTGCAGATTCATAATCCAGCATATGATTTAGACATGCTATAATTAGACTGCCAGAAAGAACTTTATCTAAGACAGTGAACTTTAGAGGTGACATTTCACTTTTAAGTAGAATAGCAGGCTATTTCACATAGTCGGAAGACTGATGGTTCTCCTTCCAAAAGCTTCTGACGGAGGTCTTAGTGCAGTGTTTTATCATTACAAGACGTGTCATGGTGATGATTACACTGATACTGATGAGGGAGAGGCTCCGTCTAAAAGTTCCCCTGACCTAGATTTCATAAAATAATGTTTCTTTTTTCCGTGCTTGTCTTGTTACAGTATTTGTGTGTGCCTGACATTCTGGCAAGCATTTTTTGTCTTTAAAAGAGTGTTCCATCAATCCCAGACACAAAAAAAAAAAAAAAAAACACGACCAACACGTCTCTGACATTTCTGAGGAAATCAACCTAATTTGCTTGGCAGATTGCGTTTTATCTTTCTCTCAAGCTTCCCAATCATTGCGGTCCGTTTCTTTGCCTCGGGTATGGCGCCTCCTTGCCATCACTTACCTGAACTCTTTATCTATTTTCTTCCCCTGAAAGCAAAATTGAAACAAGCACGGATTAACTCAATGTCACAGCAGCTTTGTCCCCGGGATAATGGTTGACAATGAGCTCTGCAGTGGCAGCAGTAAATGACGCCAATTTTCTCAGAGAAAGGGAGGATGATAGAATGAGAAAGGAAAAGAAGAGTTTGAGGAGATAGCTTAAGACCCTAATCCAACTTTGTAAATCATAACGCTCTGGGTTTTGCTGAGTGTTTGTCCTGTTGAAGCGATACATATCATCCAATCATTGTTGTGCAGGCAGCACAAATGCTGACTGAAGATGTGACAGAATGGTCTTAAGAAGATTTGGTGAAGGATGTCACATTTCCGTGAAAGGAAAATTGGACATGTTTCGTCTTCGGGGGATAAAAAGTTGGGGTGAGCTTCCTCTCTCATTGCTAAGTATGAAGACACCATCCATACATCTGCAGTTAACTATACCCCTGCTTTATTGCATGTTTTCAGTATGTGTCCAAGAAATTGTCTTTCTCCAAGAAAAATCTATCTGGAAAACTTCCAAAAAAAAAAAAAAAAGACAGGTTTCTTGCCCACATTACAGAAATCACATTACTGCTGAAAGCTGACTGTAACCCTGTTAAGTACAGGATGAATGCTGCCATCGCTTCATCATAAATGAGTAAACTGACTAAAACCATTGCGTGCTCCTTCAGTAATGTGCTTTTAAAGCAACATTAAGGAACCTTTCTACCTTCTCTTCCTTCACAATCATTCGCAAATTGTAAAGTCTAACTATTTCATTAGACTTTATTGCGACAAGGGGTATATTCTTTTTTCGCAGCACAGATTTTTGTAAAACTGGATCATATTTTAGGTTTACTGGTTTTCCCTAAAAATGTTCCAGCTGCTATGCCTCATCTCTGACTGTGATGAGTGTTATGACTGGCAGAAAGTTTTTAACGGGTGCTAAAATAAGTTACCTTCTGAGCTAGTTGGGTCAATTCATGCTCTCTGGACTGGGAGCTCAAAGCACTGGTAGCAGAGGAGCTTTGGACTGCTGGGACGAGGAGGTTCTTGGGAAATCTTGCTAGGGAGTGGAGATCAGAACCAGAGCTAGGTGAGTGAGGAATGTAACCGGGCTCAGCAGCCTCTGCAGACATGGCAGAGGCTAAGAGACTGAATCGGACATTGAAAGTTGAAGCTAAGAGGAGAAAATGAGAGAGTGATTGGGCAAGAAGGGGCTGGACAAGAGTAAGTCTTGGACTGACTTTTAGTAGTTGGCGAGAGCTTCATGAAATAAAAGCCTGAAAGACAGATGAAGAGCCGGGCTTCTTGCTGTTGGACTAGTAAGTAATATTAGCTGGCTGCTAAATCTTGAGTTGTTGCACTCGCTTGATGTTTGGCTTGTAGCAAAGTTATCAACTTGCTAGTTTTCGATCATAAGTAATACAATCATGACAAATACACATGTACAACTATATCGCATTTTACATAATGAGGTTTAAACAATGGCATCTGTACCTCAATCATTTAGTGAGAAAATCACTTGGATGTTTGGGTACTCACAGTAACAGGATCAGTAGTTTGGTTCGGTCAGGTATCCAAACACATATTGAGTCATGTCATGAGGGTCTGAATCGTACAACAGCTCCTCTTGATAGTTGTCACATTTGTTTCTGTTGGATCTCCAAGATCACCTAAAGAAGGAAGAGGCACAGCAGGACGATGAGTGAAGGCTATGGGGGTGGGATAGTCAAATCTAAGAAAACTGACAAAAAAAAGGACTGAAATTTCTATATGAAATGATGTTGAATGTTGAAGATTTAGATTGGGCCTGTCATGAGGTGCATCTGGTACCAGAAGCACACGTTGGCCATGACCACGATGGTATTAAAACATCAAACATTCAAAGTGAACTTTAGAGTGCAGCAGAGAGCAGAAAAAAACTGTGTTTTAGTTTTCAGTTTGGTAATTATACCTTTCTGAGTCTTTGATATCAATCGGTACAGTTAAAGGACAGGCAAGCCAGTTTGAGGGGAAATACAAACATAAGAATCCTGATGGTTAGACAGAGACAAATTCAAATCCATAATGTTTTCAGGCACGGTTTAAAAGCAAACCTCTGACAATCTGTTTCTGTGTTAGTCTAATGAAAGGAGGGAATGGCTGGTGTCTAATAACACAGCATTAATCCATCTCGTCATTAAAATTCTGTGACCATGTCAGAGCACACGTCCTCCCAAAGCCTACTGCTGCTACTCATCCTAATGGGAGAAGATAAAAGCCGAGCGAGAGGGAGAAAGGTAGAAACAACAAGGTTTCATAATGTTTATTTTGGTGAAAACTGTGTTCTGGCTCCAGGCTGCACTGGCCAAAGTGAATAAACAAGAGCAATTTTGAAGTCTCAATGCAATTAGTGGCCTCATTACAGAACAATATATCTTTCTTTAAAAACAAGGCCCCTCTTAACGTCTGCATCTGCCAGACGTCTGTCTTTGCCAAATCAGACGATGGGGTAGAACACTAAATGACACACAATCCAACTGGCTGAAGGAGACGACGCCGCAGTTGTATGACAAAGAACAAGAGACACCAAATTAAATAGTGTCAGTGTGATACCGGATAATAAGCGCTGTGTCTCAGCAGCCTAACATAACAAAAAAAAAAGCACATTGCTTGATCCCTGAGAACGTCCATTCTTTGTACTTTCTCCTTTTTAAAATCTTCCCGTACCAGAGATCTAGAGACGCGCTGCTTATTTAAAGGGTCCGTTCATCCAAATTAGGAAAAGAACAATTGATTTGTATCTGTCCTGGTTTTGATATACCCAGATATGAAATGATACTTAAGTTAACAGGGACATCTTTTTCCAGAAATGTGTGTCCTGGACACCAGACACACGGTCAACAACTTTCATCAGGACTGTTTATTCAGCAGTAAGCAGCTCCAATGGAAACCTTTTGCAAGTGAAGGAGCCATACTAAAAAATAAAAATACATTTCAGGGGAGGGGGGGGCAAAACCAGAACCTGTGGTGACTGTTACATAACTACTTTGAAGAGAATAATTAACTACCTGTGCATAATCCCCCCACATTCACCAAAGTATCTGAAGGTGCGCTGCTCTTCTCTAGTGGGAAGACAGAACCTATAGAAAAAATAGGGGCAATGTTTTTTTGTTTTTTTTTCCTGCAAAATAACCTTTTACATTTCTAGTTATTTTCATCTCTTCATTCATCTCTTTTCATCTGCCTGCGCTCCTCTTGACCACTGTTACGTAACGTAACGTGTCACGTAACACGGAGAGTGACACACACACACAAAAAAAAACAAGATTAAGCAGTGAACTCTGTAATTGTAACTGTAGTTGTTGGCTTCCCCAGATGACTGGCTTGCTCCCCTCAGTAGCCTGGTAAATGAGTGTTAGCATACTTCCAAGAAAGTATTTCATTCTCTAGTTAGGTTTACCCATGGTGTGAGGCGAACAGTCATTCCGGATGGAGAAGGAAATTGCAGAAATGGATATCTCATATCTATGCCTTGATATAACTTCCCCGACTTCCTAAAGTGGATTGGCGTTTAGTTTCCTCTTGATTGCTGAGTTTGGCATCATGTTCATCTGATGAACGTGATGTGTTCTGTGGTTCGGGAAGAGCTTTGTCAAGTCTGATAAAAGAAATTACTCCAGCTTCATCAGCTGGCTTTCTTTTTGCATCATGATCATTTTCAATTACTGCATTATTTGTTGCATCAGCACCATTTTAAGTTAACACAAGAGCTGCAGGACCGGTCACTGGGACTAGCAATTTAAGTCAAATTGTTATTAGTCAGCTTTTCTGTCTGGAAATGTCTCTTTATTGGCTCAGAGGAAACATGAACATAAAACCAGAACTTTTTGAAAAAGATCTCAGATGTCTGCAGTGATTCAAAGGTAAAACAAAGTACACATCATCCCAGCTATGACTGTTTGATGCTTTCCTTCGGACAGAAAATGATACATTAGAATAGAATAGGCTGAAAAGACCATTTGCCCTCTTTGTCAAACAATTTTGGCAGTTATGTCATGCGATTTCTGCCTCTGTCAAAGCGAGAAGCTGCAGAATACCCTCCCCAAAACCCAACTGACAAGCTCTTTCTGCAGTGTGGGGTGATACTAAGCCACAGAGATTTCCTGACTTCTTTGGCTGTAGCGGTTAACCGCTGCCAAGTGCACCTCTTTGATTCTGGCAGCACAATATGCTTAATGAGATTTCAGAGCCTGCGAGCGGCATTCTCCATCTCTCTCCTCCTACAGCAGCCCAGTGCCCACACTGCCTTGTGGTGAGCTTAACATTGTTTGAGTGCAAACAGGCATGAAGCTGTAAAAGTTCAACCAGAAATCAGACAGTAACAATTTCACGCCGGATAATTGAGACACTGCTCTTGCGTGTAGCGTAGGTCATCAACAGCTGTCACTCTAGATTATTGTTGATGTAACGTGGTGAAACATGGCACACTGGAAATGGCTTTCTGGAACGGTGTGTAGACACGGTGTTCCTTTGTCACTTTTCAGCTTCTTGCTCAGGTTGTTTTTTAACGCGTACTTACAGCGTGGTATTAAACATGCAGACAAGAGGCCTTGAAGATGATGAATATGTAAATCGAGGATTGTCCGTCTTATTTGTATGATACAAGAGTTAGTATCTATAGCAGTCTGTTTTTGTTCCACACCAAAAAGTACTCCAATACCTCTGCTGTGATTGTCCGTTTCTTGATGTACAACAAGCAGCACGTGTGCTCATGAATGTCGAATATCTCCAATGAGACGCGTGCTACCAAGCGTCTAAAAGAAAGTTAATTCAGCTGCGTGGTCTCTGAACTTTGTTCCAAAGAAGTCGTGTCAAAGTAATCAATCAAGGTCACATCCTGTCTTTTCTGTACTCTTTTAGGGCTCAATCAAGGCGGGCGGAGGGGACAAAGAAATCCTGTTTAAAAAAAAAATGTTAAAGCTCAATCGGTTAATTATGAGCACGATGCCTTCTGTGAAGGCCCGGGTTGAATTAAGGATTCATTCACAAGATGCAGCAGTATGGGAACATCAGGAGTTGCAGAGACACTGTGAATAACACTGTTTAGTATACAGTATGTATCTAACTGGCACAGATGTGAACACGCAGAAGTGTCTACAATACATTCATTAGGTTGTCATAATTGACAAGAGACAGAACATCGGCTACATAGCAAACACACACACACACACACACACGAACACACACACACACACACCCTTTTGTTTCATGATAAATTTAAATAATCTGATCTGAGCCACAGAGAACCCATGGAAAGCCACAAATGGAGAGGGCAAAGAGTGCTCCCCAGCGTTCCCCTCAAATTAGATTTTATTTAATCTTCTTGTATATTAGTTACTAAGTGCAACATGCTTTTAAAATAAGCAAGGGAGTGGTGGTTGATTAATGGAACCCAGATCCAAATGTAAACTTGTATTGCTTTCAGGGGAGATGATGTCTGTTTTGAGGTTGCACCCTTTACATCTTACTCCCACAACACCAGAAGTAAAACATACATACACATACGTGCAATAAAAAACAGATTAACAAAAAAAAAGGCAACACTAAGAGTCGCACTAGCTGCTCCGTGAGGCTGTGCCTGCTCACAGAGGCGCTTCGAGCTCATTTCGAATGTACCCGCAACATCATGCTCACAAAAAACAATGGGGCTGATTGTTAGCACATACGTGCTCGCCATTCTAGTTTAGTGTGTCAGTGTGCTAACAAGGACTAATTAGCACTAAATTAGTCATTAGCACTAGATGCCTCTGTGGACCATGAATATCTGAACATGACATTAAAACAGACCAGTGGTAAGGATTTCTCTGGATATGTTAAAATCTGCTGGTGGCTCTAGAGAAATATTCAGACACCCTGGGTATCTATGCCAACTCTCAAGGCAATCCATCTGATAGCTTTATTAAAAAACAAATACTAGAGGAAAAAGCAACCCCAAAGTCAGTAGGATTCATCCTGTGGGACAATGAATGTCGGCACAACATTTCATATTAATCCATCTTAAACATATTTCAGTCTGGGCCAGCAGACCAACATTGGCAACCCACCAAGCTAAAATGGCTGGAAACAGCAAATGTAGATGGAGCAGAGGCTGATATATCCTGACTTTTTAAGCTCCTGATTCAGGTAGAGCTTCAAAAACATTGGCTCCTACACTTCCCATCATGTAACTGTCTTTTTATTTGACCGTCCCTGACTGGCAAACACCCACATTTGTAATGTATACTTTGTGATAAAAAAAACTGTCTGCAAGCCAAAAAAGAAACCCAGTTGATGAAACTGGAGTCATTTTTATCAGGCTTTACAAAGCTCTTCCTGGACCACAGAAAACATTACACAACAGTTTTCCCAGGCTGAGTGGTCATACCTCTGACTACTAAATTGACTTTGACATGTAAAATTGTTGGAGTGCCTCTTTAACTTTCACTCAACATAGAGAGAGTTCACAGAATGAGTCATGAGGTCCTTATTAGTCCGTGGCGCACTTGCACAAGCCAACATGATGAAATCCGTAAATCCTGAGAGTTTCCATTGACTTTGTCTTGTCTTTCATAAGTCTTACATATATAGTGTATACTCTTCCTTACTGTTATTTCCATGTGGATCTAGATCATCAAAGAGCTGGTATACTGTCCTTCAAAATCACATCCAATCTCACTCTGCAAACAGGCCTGTCATAATAACACGGCAGGTTGCTGAGTATACCATGACATTATCTATCTGGAGGGATTTGCACATGACAACTGAGCTGCAAATGAGGTGTCTCAAAGACTCGAGGTCAGAGAGAATGCTGCGCACGTCCTTCTGCCCTGCTGTTGGCAACGTTTTGATCCAAGCACTGGGCGGTTGGACCGGGGCTTGTCCCTTTGAATGCTAATGAACGATGTCTTCAAAGAAGCACCGCTCCCTAAAGTCACCTTACGCTATTGAACCTGATGTAAAAGACGACTTCACACAAACAATATGGTGTGTGCAGATATCAAACAAGCAGGCCCTATGCAGGAACAGCGTTTTGCGTGATAGTCTTTCTCATATAGCTCGGCGGGTCGCAGTGAGAGCTCAGCCCAAAGGTGCAAAATCGAGATGTGCTCGTTGGATGAGGATAGACCAGTCTGCGAGGGAGATGAGCAAACTTTAGCAAAGTTTCTGAACAAACACTGTGACACAGAGCTCGGCTTCCTTTTCCTCCTCTCCAGGCTTTAATCATACACACATTGTCTCAGCCACTTCAACCCAGAGCCAGTGGTCCGACATTGTCAGACATTTTTACTCACTTTCACTTCTTCCAGTTGTACTGTATATGCATACTTTCATTATCGCATTGCTACTTGCTATATAATGTGTTCTGTGACAGGTCTGACATTAAACACTCTGTTCCGGCTATTTGAACCACCTCTGTATTCAATCTACCGGGCCTTGTGCAGGGGAGTGAACCTGACCTGTTACAGGCTCTAACTTTAGTTCTGCAGCGCCGTTGACACAGCTTATGGATTGCTTCAGTGGGCCTTCACAACATAATTTATCTGTGTTTGAGCAAAACCGCTTGAAAGGAATTAATGTTGCCTTGGGCTCAAACCACTAGCCATTTACTCATCATCACAGCGCTGAACAGGTGCAACCAGTCTCACTGGAATCAGCAGTGTGTTGTAGCAGCTTATATGTGAGGTGCTGTGATGCCAACTTGGTGTATTAAATGTTTAATATTTTTTTATGATTACACTGGGTAAGTATAATAGGTAATGGATGTCTATGAATGTCAAAATACGAATATTTGTACTCAAGAATTGGCAGGGATGGGACCTGAGGACACAGGCTACTACTCTATGTACATGACTAATGTAGACCTGCAACTACATTTACAGTGGTACTAAAAGTCAAACTGCCGTTACGGTCTGATTTGGGAATATCATATTTACGGCATGCACTTTACCACAGAGAGACTGCTAACTAGACAGCTGATCCTGTGCTCACACCGCATCAGCCTCTGAGTTGTAATTACCGGTCTGAGAACTTTGGTTATTTCTGTCACTTATGAAATCTCTCATATTAAGTGTTAACAGACTGCAAGCATGAATGACTTCATTTAAGAGTAACACTAAAATAATTGATTCAACTAATTGAACAGTAGATAAACAGGACTCACTAAATAGGGCTAGCTTACATAACATAACAAAAAAAAAAATGGCTAATTTATCTGGTGCAATTAAAAGGCTAGCACTGAGGCTTACCACCTTGAAATATCACACGCGCTTCCCATTATGACGCATTGCTTGAATGCAGCATAAAGCGCAAGAGCTCCATGAAAGATATGCACAGCAATCCTTAGCTATAGCAATTAGCAATCTGAATATGAATATAACAGATAGCAAAACATGTTTTGGATCCTATCCATGAATAATTAAAATAAATTACTAAACGACGTGACTTAACTCAAAGAAAACTCTTTGTTTTCAACTTGTCGGGCCAGAGGTTCCGAGATTTCATGACACCTATGGTGTGTCACAGCACGCTGTTTAACACCCCAGCAGAGTGATGCATCTGAGAGATGAGCCGGTGTATTTATAGTCTCATTTGCATGCAAGATGTATGATGAAGCCACATACAGTAATTGACTGTGTAAGTTGAGCCCTCCAGTGCCGAACCCGAGATGAAATACTTGAGCTCATGACAAGTGCACAAGGGGGGGAGGCGAAGGGGGGCATTGTGTATGCGAGGGTAACAACATTTAAATTCAAAAACTCTTTGTTGTTGTTAAATCTGTTTTGGGAGAATATTGGGATGAGGCTCAAGTAAAGAGCCTCGGCCTGAAGCTCATGTTTGTCTCCTGTCAGGTTGTAATGTACTCGCTTATGTATGCAGGATGTAAACGGTAAGCTAGCTGGATTACTTTCACAGCAGACTTTGGAAAGAAGCGCAGTACAACATGGCATCGTTCTATCTTGCATCATACAACCATGCCAAGCTGATGCGCATCATCTTCCCTGTTTACACAAAGCCATATTCTTCCACATGCAAAAAGATGAACTGACTGTGGATTAGTCTCACACCATTACTCCTCGCTCTGACTCCTTTCTGCCTCGTTCGTGTTAAACCATTACTCAAGAAGTTCTTGGTAAATATTCGAGTACATTTGCCTCAGCAGAGGGACAATTCATGTGCGTAGGTGGCAGCGCGGCGGTGATACTGCTCTCCTGTAGCAGAGGGTCAGTCCTTGACGACAAAGGATGGCATTTTAAAAGGTCAGTCCGTGCAGTATGAATACATGGTAACTCCTCTTTTTTATGATCTTTACTCCTGCCACATCGTCTCTTTTGTTCTCCTTTCTTCTGGTAAATAACCAGCGGGTCAGAACTGCACAAATAAATCTATGCAAGTCCATAAACAACCACATCATTCTGATTTTGTTTTGACTGCGGCATTTCTTAATTCGTCACAGATATGTGTGTTTGATGCTGGATGAATTAACGTTGAGACGTTTTTATTCACATGAAGATCTTAATAAACCTAAAGGCCACTCATTGTCCATCAGTAAAATACATGGTATTATCAAGGTTAAGTCCTGCCACTGTGTTGGATGGATTTTCTGTAAGTTGGTTTGTAACGGTGCTAACTTAAGTAAAGCTGTGACGCCTTTGGACAGATCTCAGAGCCTCATTTTGACAGCCAGCCACCAGACTCTGGTTCCTGTCAGGGTTAATCATAGATGATGAAGGAGGTTGTCACATTTTGATGTTGACAACTGAAAACACTGAAAATGCCTCATTTGACAAAGCGCTACATAAAAACATCCACTACTCACAACCTCCTCCTATGTTTTTGCTTCAGACTTGCTGTTAGCAGGCAACAGAACCGGGTTCAGCAGCCGTACCATTTTCAAGCACAGCCTCTGAGACTTACAGGGAATAATGTTACACTCCTCAGGTGATTTACGGACTTTCATTGTTAGTTTGGACAGCCGTGTAGCTAACCAAAACTGACTCAGCCCCAGGATGCAAGGAGTCAAAACCTCACAATTAAAGGTTTCAGGCTGTTATCTGTAATGACTTTACCGCTGACTCTAGTACCTGATAATTATGTTGTCTTTGTTTGATTTGGTTTGATTCAGTTTTTTGGTAAAAGCCACACAGTAGTCCTTGCTTTTGCTGTCATGGACATATTACAGCAGATCACCGAGCTCATAATACTGTCTGAAAGCTTCCTATACAAATGGAGCCTTATAGGCAATGGACAAAGGCTGACTGTCACCATTCTTGTAGGTTACAGTGTGATGTGTTTCATATAATAGTTGTCATTTATATCTGTGAATGCTCTCGACACAAAGCTCAACTAACTTTATTATAAAGAAAGTTTTGTCGCGGTAAGGTCTTATGCGACACATGTGATCCAAGACGAGAATGCTTCGGGTCCTCCTAGCTACACCCTCTTAGCGTGCAACAAGTGAATATTCATCCGGATGGTTCGAGGAGCCTTTGAGGGTTCTCAAGATACCTTCAGAACAGCAATCAGCGTTGTTAAATATTTTTTCTGTAATAGTTTCTCAAAGATCTGCATGTATAAGTCTGTTACATACTTCTATCATAATGTCCGAAGCCAGTACACTCTGCCTAAAGATTGCCTGTTCACTCTAAAAATCTTGGGGAGGAGTGGAGAGTGGAGAATTGTATCTAGCTAAAGTTTTAAGATGTCTGTTAAGCGATTGCACAAATTGACAGTTAAACCCATAAAACTTGACAAACAAATCAACAGTCTGACAATGAATGTGCCACAATATTGAAGCTGCTGTCATTTGTAATTAAGTGAAATGTTTTATCAGTGTATTTATTGGCTGAATTCCAAATCACATTATGTTAAACAAAGGTCATCAAAATAAATCTCTAAACAGCGGTCTGTATAACCAACCGACCTGCAGATTACATGCCGAGGTGCTGCTCTTTGTGTCACATCTGATTAGCTTCCTGAAAATGAAATCAAACATCCACAAAGCTGTCAGTCAGTGGGATGTGACCAAATTATCTCCGTTCCCGTCGATGCAGCACAGATATTTGTTAATAACATTCATTCTGTTTTCCAGGCTGCTAAAAAAAACAGCTGCTGACTGCAATAACAGAAGCACAAAAAAAAATTATCCGAAACGCCCAAGAGAGACATGAATGAAGGAACAGGGTTGATGTGAGGCTCACTCTGTGCATCGGCTCCTCTGATGTGGCGAATGAAAAGTTGCTCCACATTTGCATGACGTGGGATTGTTGTTGTCTGGCTTTACAATGTATGCCATCAGTTAATTAGATGGAGGAAAGCGCATCCGTCTACCAATAGCTCCTTTGATCAATAAAACATGCAAAGCTTTGTCAGCAGTCGCTCAGTCACATTCTAAAAAAAAGACCAGCAGTGTTTTCTTTTCCGTTTGATTACCAGAACTGGAAAATGTGTCTTCAGTTGATTTTCTCCACATTTATGAGTATTTCTGTGCAGATCGCCTTTATTTTTCAGTGAAGTTTGGATAATGGCTTCTTATTTCTAATTAACTGTCATTAATCATAATTTGTTTTTCTCTATTTCATCAGAATGATACAGTGGTGTGAGAGCAAGTACGTCACTGACACACACCACTGTTATTCAGTACTGAAATGTCATGCAGTGTTTGTCTTTGTCTCTTAAATGAGTTTTATATGAATCACATTTTACCACCTCATATCACTGACAGTGATGCTAAATGGTCACCTGTTGTGTCGAGCACTGTCGCGAATGCGAATTGCTGTGCGTCATTGAACCCAGGCAGTGATTTCAGATAATGGTACACTGTATCAGTCTGTATATCATGTGACAGTAACATAATCTTTGCAGAAAGTGCAATTAACCCAACTGGGAGTCTGAGAGGGAAATTAAGGGAAAACAAAATAAATTATGTTATTCTCATTACGGTAGTCAGAACAATACGGACTCCCATGGAGCCATTTTGGTGAATGAGGAAGACATGCATGCGATGTCGATGTCAGAACTCCCCCACTTCAGATTGATTGCATTTCTCTTTGTTGCATCCACAAAGAGCTTAATTCAAAGAAGATTAATTTAAACATATCAGATACCATATTCGCGATCCCTCAGCGATACAGAGGTAGATATTAAAAACAGATTAAAGCACTTAAATGTGTTTGACTGACACAAGATTACTACTGTATATCTGTTTATCTTTCTAGATAACTTGCGATTGCCTTAAGTATAAAATGTGCCATATAAATGAATTTGCCTTGTCTTGACTCTCCATATGAGACACTTTTGAATGCACTTTTTGGCTGTTGTGAAATAGTTATAATTTGGTTAGGTTTAGGCAACAACAACTACAACAACTACAGATTTGTAGTAAAATTAATTAAGTTATGTGACACAAGTCACGTACATAACATTTTTTAAAATAAGTCAATGTTGACATTTGTTTTTGAAATGTCCCATCTCCTGGGTTAAAGTCCTGGATTTGTTCAATACACTCCCGACAAATCAACTTTATTGTTCTTTATGTGGGTTAAATTGGAGTAGATGAAAGCCTGAAGTGTCTCAGAAAGATGCCAAGGGATACATTGTGCATCTGTACGAGTGGCTGACAATGTGGCAACGATGTCTGTAGATGACATCCTGGAAATGACAACGCGCTGGATGGTGGCATTGGGGATAAGGTCAGGACAGTCACCAAAAAAGTATTTGATAAATATCCATAGAAAAGGTCATGTAACTCCTCTGTTGTTTTTCAAGATACCTTGTCATGAACCAGCTTGGTGTCACCAGGAATTACATCCACACTGGACAAATTGGCTCAGTAGGATTTACACCCCACCACAAACTCCTCAATGTATAACATTCGAATTACTTTCATATCATCAGAATAAAGAACTGTTAAGTGTACAGTACACTGTCAACCCCTGTATCCAGTAACTGTTATTCAAATATCTGTGGAAGCACCATCACAATAGCATAGCTAACAAGGTTGTGTGCTTTAAATAGGCTAGATAAACTACAGGTTATAAAACTGTAAAAATCAGAGTTTGGGTTGAACACAGCTGGGTACTGTAGTTCTTGTCCTTGATTTGCCCTCATATTGTGGGAGGATTCAGTGTCCCATTACTGGCCAACACCTTTTCTACTTTTTGTATTTTGGGATAGTCATTAGCAGAATCATGGTGTCCTGATAGCCAACTAGTAGCTAACTAGTCTCAGCTATTTGTATAGCAAGCATGCAAACACGTAACACGTAAATACGTAAGCATAACAGATTTTAGAAGTACTGTATATGATAATACAATCACATTACAACACTACAAGTAAACCGCCAGTGAGGGTTTCACTTTGGAAGTACTTGCTCCCATGTATCCATTTGGCTAACTAGCTCACGTGTGCATAGTTCACCTCATTCTTTCTATCTCAATTCCTCCTGTATCTGTATCTATCAAAACGTTCATATAGCACTTCATTAAACCACCACCAACTGTAACGCCAACACAAGTACAGGTAGCTCCAGGGGGCGAACAGGTAATATACAGAAGCACTTAGGCCATCGAAAGTTTCTGAGGAAGGGGCTGATATGATCCTTCTCTCAAAAGTTCCTCCCTAGGGCTTGTGCTGCCATTCATCAACCACGGTGACAGTTTTGGGACAAGTTCATAAACAGCTGCTGTTGGAGGATGAGCTATTCAGGGATCTTACCATCCAGACATTTTCTGATCAAAGCTCAGTCAGAGGAGGGAAAAAAAACACAACTAAACACTTTGCCGCACAGCAGATTCTCTGCTACAGTTTCATCAGCCAGTTTTTATATAATCTGCATGACTGTGGGATGTAGCAGATTTTGTTTGACTGTCAAGTTCGGTTTAGTTCTTTGAACTCAATTTGTTTGGTTAATGTTTAAAGCACGTCATTTATTTCTCTGTATTCTTTTCACAGATCTCGGAGCAAACCCGTCCAAGTACACCCACTCTCAAAAGATATCTGCTGAGGAACTAATGCGTCTCCGCGTTAATCAAAAAAAAACTGACGCCATTTCTTTCTGCCTTTCTGCCTTTTGCCTCCTGACAATATTTAGTTACATTCTGTGTTCAACAGTGCATTCGTGCAGGATTCCACACTCTCCTTGTCCCACCAAGGCTGATTTATGTGCCAGGTACTGAGCTACTCGGTAGATACAGAGAGAAAAAGTGATATTAAAGCAACATTATGCAAAAATTTTACTTTAATATAACAGCTTTAGATTTTTTTTTTGTTTCCATGGGACTTATGATAGTGGAAATGGTGCCTCTGTCATTCCCACTTGGCACCCCAATGGCCTGTTCTTGCACTGCAACTTGGGTTGCTTGGTATGATCTTCGCGATGTGCATAACACTTTATGGCACTATATCCCAACTTTGATATGGTGAAGCTGTATTAACACTTTATGTTTCCTGGTTTTCCCTCTGAAGTCGTCTGGCTGCTTTTACTCAACATTTCAGACTTCAGATCATTTCTGATGGACAAAGCTAATTTTATTGGGGCTAAAGTAGCAACTAGTTACTGCTAGCTGTTGTGCTATTTGATTTGGTGTCAACAAAACTAATCCTGGTTAAATTGCGGCCTGAAATTCAAAAGTAACAGTTATGAAAATACTTTCTTTGCCACTCTGCGTGTTCACCAAAATCGAAAGTGCAAACTTGAAAAACAACCCTCTAATCAAATAGCCTCAGTTCATTACATTGTAATACAATCAGTCCTCAGAGAGCTAGACTTCACTTACTCAATATGTTGAGGAATGACATATTGAGATCACATCAATATTCCATTGGCTATTATTAAAATTCATATTATGGAGTGTGTCTGTGAGTGTGTGTGTGTGTGTGTGTGTGTGTGTAGGAAGAGCAGCTTTATTTGGCAAATCAATTAGTCTGTGTTTGACGTGATAGACTGAATATCGTCCTCCTTTAGGCGAGGAGCCTGTTTCTGGAAAGACAAAAGGCAGCAGGGGAATTTCAGGAGGACTGAACTATTGATTTGTTAATATGAATATTATTCAATGATTATTAACAAATTATGAGGTGTTTTCCTGTCTATAGATTGGAGTCAGAGTCAATAGCCCCCTTAGCCACTAGCATAATTCCATTTAGCAGCTTTTTGTATGTCACCAAACCTTCAGCTAAAAGTGTTAAACCTTGACGAGGACATTACAAGAACAACTCCGACAGCCAACTGACCAATAAGTCTCCTTACTGTCAGACTGTGTGGTCTCTCCAGAGGGTCTCCAAGTGAGTGGGCAAATTCAATAACAGCCAGGAAGATATGCTATAATAATCTTATACAGACACGACACGAGTAAACCCGCATAATCTAACTGTTAGCTACAAATGAATAGGCTGCAGCCTCTGCTTTGAGGTAAATGCAAAGTATAGTAAAGTATTTAGCATGCTCACTACTGTATGTTAGATTAGTGTGTGAGCATGCTAAGATTTGCTAACTGGCACTTACCAACAGACTATGATGGGAAACATACAACATATTGAACCAAACTGTGACACTGTGGTTTAAGGTTATGGCGATTCATCCAGTAGTTGTGAAGATATCTCACACAAAGCCGCAATGTCCCCGTCATGGTGGTATAAAGGAAAAGTCACTAAAGTCATTCATGTCATGGCAGTCCATCAATACTTGTTCATACAGCGTGGACTAAAGTAGCGGACCGGCTGACTGAAAAACTTTATTTGATAGTGGTTGGTTGAAAACAAAGCTGGACAAAGTCATTAAGTGACAAGAGTAAGTCAAAACCTAGTATATGACTGGACTGCATGAAGTCCTGTTTATGGCCTCAATCTGAAACAAGGTCTTTAAACAGCTAATGGGTAATTGAATGAATTGAATAAGCCATGAAAAACAAACTGTAAATGAGGCTATCCGAATTTTCAGAGATGTTTCTTCATCCTGAATCCCTCTCGTACTGTAGAGGATGAAGGTAAATGTGATTGGTGTAATGCAGAGGTTGAGGTTGCATCTCAAATGAAAACATTTTGACTGAAACATGTTAGCAGTTGATATGGTCACACACAGCGCCGCTTGTTAGATTCAATTAACCTTATTCTGTTCATTAGCAAGAGCTCGACCAATAATGCTGCTCTGTGTCAGTCAGTCTGAGCTGCCAATAACGTTTAACACCGCTGTCATCAAACTAGAGGCTCCATTAAATTCTGAAGGGCATTCGAGAGCTGAATACGACTCACTACATGTGTTCTATTCTCGGCAGGTAGCACTCCTAATACTTTATGTCCCTTGTGTTGTTTGTTTCTTATGTCTGTTTTCCTCTCTGATTAACTTTGACATTGGATACTGTGAAGACCAGTCCATCAACGACGTCCACAAATTGAACTGAGTCTCAAAAAGGTCAGCACTATGAGATCAAATCAAATCAAATGAGAATCCATATCATCTACATTTCTCATGTATATTTGAATGAATGCCATCTCTGACAATGAAATACAATTTACAGTCTGCCCGTGTTTTCATCTGACCTGCTTGTCCTTCACAGTGCCCTGGGATTCTCAACCTATAAAACAGGTATTATTATCCTCAGCTAGTGACGTAATTTGGCGGAATATTCTACAAGGACTCTGTGCCAGGCATAAGTCCTAAGGGGAATGTCATGGCCCTAACCTCATCTCCAGCTATCATTGGCTCTGTGTTAGCGGTTCACATTTACCAGGAAGCAAAGTAGAAATGAGGAAAATCATGGGGAAATATGGGCAGAGAAAGTGAAAGAAAGGAAAGAAGAAAGGGAGGATCAAACAAAATAAAAAAAATAAAAATTAAAAAAACAGACGGAATGCTGGAAGGAAAGGAGGCTAAAAAAGAGATGGGATCCATTAAAGAAGGAAGAGACCTGAAGAAGGGAGGAAAGAAGGATTTGGGGATCAACAAAAAACAGATGGGATGCAGGAAGGCAGGAAATAATGAACAAAAAAAAAGAAGGAAGGAAAGCAGGATGAAAGGAAGGAGAATATCCAGTAAGAATGGAACAGAATGGAAGAATCTAACGATCGGATAAAAAGAAGAAAATGTCCAAGGAAGGACTGGAAATTTAAAAAAAAATGTACAAAATTAATGAATGAAGGACAGAAGGAGAATGTAAGAAACCAAGATGGAAAGATAGAATAAAATGAAGGAAGGAGCAAAGGTAGTAAAGAATCAAAGACAGTAGGAAGAGAGTAAGAAAGGAAACAAAGATAGCAATATAATAAAAATAAGGGGATGGAAGGAAGAAGGCTAGAGATAGTTGAAGGGCTCAGGTTTTGCAGGCCTGATTGATTTCTGCCAGACGTGTGTCTGAGCTGAATCCCTCCTTTCTCCGGCTGTCTGAATATAAAGGATAAATGACGGCCAGTCAACTCACCTTGAAAACAAATGAGAGAGGAAGGATGGAAAAAAGGTAAAAACTGAAGCAAGCAAAGAAACGTCGATGCACTTGTAATCTCGGACCTCAACATTTTAAGTTTGCTTTCTGCTTTCTCTTCATCAAAAAGCAACTTTGATAATCAACCTGTGGTGCCACCACAACACTGCAGAGCCCCATATGGCCGATGCTGACACATGTAGGATGAGGATTTACACAGTGAACCATGATCCTGTCAGGAAAGCTCTGCAGGACTGACAGTTCAAAAAGCTTTTTGAAACCCATGTCAACATTTATATAAAACAGGCAGACATCCAGGCTGTGCCCCCTTATTTTTAGAGCTATGGCTAAGTAAACTGAACGCCACGCCGCAGTATGCGTGCTGCAGTAACTGTGGTTGGCAGCATTCAGTGAAGGTCACAAGTGACTCTCTTCTTATGCAATTAACCTAGTTTCTCAGTGAGGCAGCAATCTATGGGGAAGCAATTAAAACCAAATTCTTCCCACAGTGCGGACTTCACAGGGAAAAAAGCCTTGGACAGCCCAACAAAGTGTTTGGAAGTTTTGATTAGTGATTTTCTTTCAATATATGAAACTTTAATATATATATATATATATATATATATATATATATATATATATATATATATATATATATATATATATTTTTTTTTTAGGAAAGGAGGAAGGACAAAGGAAGAAACACGAGGAGGGAAATAAAATAGAGAGGATTAAATGAAATGACTGAAATCTGAAATGAAAAGAAAAAGAAGAATGGCAGACGAAGAAGGCTAGACATTTGGGAATCGTCATTAAACTCTTTTTTTTCCCCCTTTCATCTCAATTTATCTTCAAAATCTATTATTCTGCGTGAGATATTGAACAGATTCTCCATTTATTCTCCAATATTTGTTCATGAAGGTGATGCAGCTCATGCATAAAATCTTCTCAATTCATCTGACTCCTCTTAACACAAACACAGCCGATGCAAAAGCTGCCTCCATCTATTTATTTGCTCTCAAACCTGACTCTGTGTGTGTATGTTTGTTTGTGTGTGTGTGTGTGTTTGTGCTTGTTTGTGTGTGAGCGCACTGTGCACTGACCTTGAATTCCTCCTGCGGGCCGCAAACAATCCCAAGTCTTTCCCCTCCTCCCACGGATGAACGTTGCAAGGTGGCGTCTCTGTGTGAGCTGAGGAAGAAGTCCTCCACCTCATCCGTTCACTCTTTCACCTGCAGGAAAACGACGAGGGGGGGCAGACAGCAGGAGAAAATGAGAAATGGCACCGATCCTCAACATTTGTCCGACATCTAATCCCTTTAATTTCAAGGGCAGAGAACACTGGGTCTGCAAACGCTGTGGCTGAGGTCATTATTTTGAAGGACGTTTGAATGGGCAATGATAACCCACGTAACATGTAACTTTTTAAAACATGATTATTAATATTGTTCCTACAGTTTTCTGAATTTGCTGAGACATTCTCAGCCCATTGGACCCTGCAGGAGGGATTTTAATACAGTTGGGCTCTTTAGATTTTGGTTGCTAAAAGAGCAGCGTTCCCTCAACATGCTCATGTTTTCGGTGAGCCGAACGCATCCATTTGCGACCTACGAGCGAGGACGTGACCGTCGTTAACTCCCATAAGGACAAACTGTTCACTTATAACTCAATTAAAAATGCAGGAAAGGAGTGCACAAGGAAACAATCCCAGGCAGAAATGAGGTTTCACTTTTAATTTTCCACGGGGCTATTACATCGCCACACCGCTGAAGAGAGAGAGGAAAACAAGAAGATGGAAATCCAGCTCATTAAATGAATGAATCATTAAAAGAAACATCATTAAGGCAACGAGCTAACAGCAACAAAGTTCCTCCCAAGTCAAAAGTGCCAGCCTTTTGTAAAGATAATGGAACCAATGTGAACTGCTTATTTCTTCATATACGATGATCTTTGCTTAAAGTCCAAAAGTGGGAACTATAAATGTCAAATATTTCATTTTAATCTTTGTGAACTTAATCTCTGATTTAAAGTTTTACAAATACTCCTAAGCAAGCTTTTCCATATAATGTAGTAGTTAGTTAAATTACCGTTAGAGGTATGTCAGGTGCTGGTAATTAGATTTTTTGGGCCAAATCAGGATGGATCTTTACCTCTATTAAAGGACAGACATGTACATGTTTGTAATCGTATCATCTAATTCTCAGCAGCAAATAAGACATTTCTTAAATGTCTTTGATTTCTTCTTCTTGTGGTCACTAACTTCCTCGTCTTTGTTTAGTCTTGTCTTCTTGTTAAAATTACGAGCAGTAACAGTTAACAGTTCTTGTAACTCTTATGTCTTACATGTGAGTCATTTGTTTGTGGAGATAATTCCATTTCCCTCTCGAAACTGCACTTAACAAAATAAATAATAGTAAAATAGTGAACTAAATTCTGTCAGGTTTGCCAAATGTATCTGAAAGTATCATTTTGGCTGGCAGTAACAATTTGTATTCTCATTTGTATTATTATAGTGTCAATGCCAATGACCAAACTAATATCAGAAAGGGATTATTGTGTGTATTGATGGGGATGAGCCTGTTTCCAGTGTGTAGCCTTCTTTGATAAAACAGTTGTATTTTTACACGAGGATATTTTCAAGTGCACATCCAATCATTTCAGAGGGCTCCTCTAACCTTGAACCCACTGTGCCCCCCCACCATCCTGCCCTACAGGTCATCAAACTAGGTTGCCATATCATAGAGCCTCGGGTCAACGCGATAATTGGAGGCAGCACTTTGTGTCACGCTGACTCTGCAAATCACTTTAAAGTGTTTTCGGGCTAGGTGCCTGTGGCATACATCAGCCAGCCACCAGCCAGCTTTCACTTGGAGCTAAGTGCTGTGCCAATTATTGCATGACACTGCCATCCATATCTGTTCTCATGGAAATTCATAATTTATGACACATCCTTGTTTCTGCCTCTGGGGACCTGAATGCCATTATCCTGCTAAAGTGAGATCTGATTGGGTAGCTGCTATCTCAGTTGCTTCTTTGAAGTAATTTCTTCAAATGCCCTCATATAGCTGCTTTATTGTATCATCGTCCAGCAGAAGAAGATATTCAGTGAGCCACACAACACCAGTCATCAAAACAACAGTGAAGAAAGGCTCTGGTTTACAATACCAGTGTTAGAGTTAGAACTGAAATATTTCAATCCGTATATCTGCTTTAAAGCCAGCCTGTCCACCATCCTCTTTATTTCATCTTTTCAGTACAGCAGAAAATACTGATCTTGTGTTTCAGACTAAGTCCAAATATATGTGTGAAAGTAGAGAACATACAGTTCTAATTTTATGATCGTTATTTATTCCTGGGCGTTTCACTGACAGCCCTGATCATATTTCCACAGTTACACATTCAGGCCTGGAAGCTGCCCAGTACAACCACAGCACCTCAGTGGTGATAATGAAAGAGGGCAAGGTCTCCACTCATGGGCCTCTCTCATTACAATTATGGTAGAATACCGCTATTGGTATTCAGTAAGAGTACCCAGCTCTGCCTTTATTCTCTTAAGAAATGTGTAATTTCAGTTGTGGACGGTACTGAAAGTTTGGCACCAGTTGACCAAATGTGAATGAGTAAGTGCAGGCTTCACTGGGTTGGTACCCGTAAAAGTATGGTGTTCTGTACCCTTCCTTAATAAATCATGACATCCCGCTATAACATTGAAAACACATATTTAGAAGTCATACAAGCCATTAGCCTTGAATCATAGCAGTGATTCATCATTTTAACCTAAAACTTTTTTATTATTAGCTTAATTTCCTATCTTAGTCCTGACATTAGCTTGCCTTTTGAACCTGACAAATTAGCATTAGCCTCATTTTTCACCCTCAAACTTCCTGTCATTAGCTTGACTTTCCTAACTGTGATATCTTAACATTAGCCTTCTTTTCAGCGTGCTTAACTTCATCTAGGCAATGCTAATTAAACAAAAACTGTCATTACGCCTCGGGGCTATCAACAGCTTTGTCAGCTAGCGCTGGATGAAAGGTTAACAAGGAACCTTAGATGTTTCAATGCATCATTGATTAACATGTGAGTCAGCAATTATCCTTAATGTAATGAATCATCTCGGCTCGGATATTTTTAAATATGCTACACATTAGCTCTGGCTTGGAACTTTTTCTCCGCCTCACTGGTAGTTTTTTTTTTTTTTTTTTTTGTGGCACATCCTGTCTGCCACTAACAGCTTGAGTAGAGTCAGCAAAGAATGCCATGAAGCATCGCTCCTTTCTTTAAATGAATTCAATGCTGAATAAAGACTTGATTGTGCTATATGAAGCAAACAGGTCTTGTACATCAAGCTGTCAGGAATGGTTTTGTGGTACACTTCAACTCTGGTGGACTGAAAAAATCCAGGTGGCTCCAATTTGGGTTGTAGTACACCTACCTGAGAAATCAAACTGACAGTCCAAAGCGATTGTGTTGACACCTGTTAAGGCATGTTCCTTTGTACTTTCCCTTGCCTGTCTTTCGTTGTTACTTCAGTCAATTGCACTTGATAACACTTTCACAGTCATCTCACCTGTCAGGCCTAGCCCATTTACCTCACAATAACATTTCAGTTGTAAATGAAAGTTGTCTATGTGTCAAAACGTGATCTGTAAAATCTGTAAATCCCTTTCACATTCTTAGACATTTCTCAAAGCTCGGGCAAAATCAGTGAATTGTGTTGTGACTAAATAGGATTTCAACTTGGGACCTTCCTCTGGAGCCATGTATGAACTTCTGATCCCAAGCAAAGCCAAAAGTCACCAAACGTCTCAGGCCATGTTTGATCTCTGAAGAGTTTGATGGTAGGAGACAGGCTGTGTTTACTCTTTTTTTTTTTTTTTAATGCATTGGGGACCCAAAATGCATTTCCCCATCAAGATTTCTACTGGGCACTTGCAGCAGCAAATAAACACATCAGCTTGAGTCCATCCCCCTCACTCTTTCTCATATTTTCCAGTCTATTGACTGTCATTCCACTGCCTCATTTGAGCTTCTCTCTCCCCTCTTTGCAGGAGATACTTCTGCAACACCATTAGCAAAAAGGTTGTCTGAGAAAGCTGCAGGATTGCACCAACTCTAGCACTTGCTACTTACTAGTTACTCCCAAAGGTGATGCCATACAATTCTTTTTTTTTTTTTCCCTTACCCTCTGAGACACAAGTAAACTTGAGGTGGAAAAATTTGCTGTCAAATACATTCAATTTCACTGGTCTGTTTTGCTTCCAAACAAAACCTAAATTGTACGTGGAGGCAGTTTTCACAGACTACTCTCATTTAGAAAACCTCACTGAGACTTTCTACACGGTCTAATTGTGTCGCTTTTAAGTTCAGTTCAGTTTTGCCTTTAAATGAACTACTTTATATGATGTGTAACCACGACTAAAGGCTAAAATGAAAACTGGTGGGGTAAAAAGTCAATTACGTCAGTGAAATACATTAAACTCTTTATTTTTAATGCAATAAATCATAAAAATTCAATTATTTTATTTTATTTTATTTCTGCCTACAGTTGCTTGAATAATTAGTATGCTACACTGATATGCAAAATAAAACTTACTACAGTTTTTGTCAATAGAATCTGGTGGCGAGTGATCGTAATGATAAAAGCTATTTCTGATTAACAAAAAACATCTTACTCTAACAGAAAGTTATATATCTGCAGAGATCCTTCTGTGATGTCAGATGATGCAATGCAGTGATGTCAGACTCATAGAATAACTATATGAGTCTGTCAGATTTGAGACAATTTTCAATCTAAACCAGTAAATTGGGTTAAGTTTAGATCATTATTTTGTTCCTGCAGTGGGTTTTACAACTTTGCTGCCTTTGTCAGTTGAGTCTCGTGTGCTGTAACAACCGTCTGTTTCAGTCTAAGGTGCTCTAGTGTGATATTTAGCGGCAGTGGATTTAGTATGGTTTACCTCTTGTGTTATCTGATAAAGTAGCTCCAGCTGTCGGTAAAAACTAGTACCGTACTAAGTACGTACAGTCCTAAGTGAATGCATGCTATCATATAAACCATACCAGTCAACACTAAACGTCGTGGTGCATGTCTTTTAACTCGGGTGTTTCATTTGTGACTCTCATCCCTGCAAGGCTTTGTCAGTGGGCCTGTTTACCTGCCTGTTAAGCTCCTTGTCACATCACTGCTTATATTGCTTGACAAATATGTGAACACAATACACATTTCCAATTTTACTCCAATGTGGCAATGATCACAGGGGAAACATTTCATTAGCGAGTAAGGGGCCATAGCAGCTATCCATTGTGTCATTCTCCAAAGCGGCGTTAGTGACAAAATCCAACTAAACCTTTTTTTGTTTGTCAAAATGAAGCTTGAAAAGGCCAAAAAACAGACACAGCTGAAGAGTGACATGAATGTGGCGAGAGAGATGGGGAATGACATGCGGGAAAGAGCCACAGGTCAGATTCGAACCCTGGGCTTCCACGGCAAGGACTGACTCAACTAAATCTAACAGACCACACTGAAAGTGTGATGTACTGATGCAACAGCCCTCAGGTGGAAAAGAACTTATCTTAGCACTTGGCGTTTTCCCACCCTCCACTGATGTCAAAATCCATCCGTGGGTGGACTGAGGCAAACGAGGCGGCTACAGAGAACACTGACCCATTCACAATGTTTTTTAATCTTCTATCCAATCACAGGGTTCTGTCATTTTCTTATTTTAAGAATGAAATTGAACGAGACACCAAAGTAGGTCGGCCGGTCCCTCACCATGAATCATACATACCTGAAAGGAGTCCACGGCTGTCCAAACGTACTCCTTCAATCTCCTGGTTTTTTGGCTTAAAAAGATACACCTGCTCGTAAATTCCTGAACATTTTTTGATCAAAGGTTACGTCTTCCACGCTGCCTCCCTCCGGGCTTTAATACTTGTCTACACAGTCAGCCATGCACGCTGATAACGACGCATGCAGGGTTTAATGTGATTCCCATGTTCTGCTTGTCAGTGTTACCTGACAAAAAGACCTTGAGATCGTGCACACTACAGATCTGCGGAAAGTGTGTGTGAGTGTACAGACAGGTCACAGGGCTCCGAGTATTTACTCTTTGGTTAATGGATTTTTTTCCCCCATAAAGCTGAGGGGTGTTTTTTTTTTTTTTTTTTGGCGGGTCATGTCACAAGTGCAAAGCTAAAGGCTGTAGTGAACTCTTGATTTATGAGCCAACTGGCTCTTTGCTTGTGCAGCTACTATAAAGCAGGTGTCAAGAACTACCTGAGAACTGCTGCATCCACTGACTCCTCGTATGTCATCTATGGGGTCACGGCTCAAAACTCTTCTCACAGTTAAGGGCCCCTGTCACCGCTCATTGATCTCTCGCTCTTGAACTCAGTACAAAGCATCAACATCTCTTGATGATCTTCTTTTTTCTGTTATGTGATCACCGGAATGCCACTCGGCTCATGCCACGGAATGACATTTCTGTCAGGAGGATGAAAAACACAGGGTGACAAGAAAAAAAATAAAATTAAAAAAAAAAAAAATGGATGGCGTGTGCTCTGGCAGTTGCTCACAACCTGCAATGAACTGTCAAGCCACCGGGAACTCTAACCTCTCTGTCTGAGGGTCCCGGTGCACAGACGGACAATGCAGAGAGGAAACGGCAGAAGAATAATGAGGAGGGAAGGAGCGGAAACATCTTTTTTCTGTCTGATCACGGGCTGAGGTCAGGGAATTTATTTAAATGGCTTCGCCGCACAGCACACCCGAGAACACACACTTACGCCAAACACAAACACACACTTCCCATGCTGACTGCTAATGATTAGCGGCATGTGCATTGTTGGAGATTCTTGAGGTGGCTACTTTCAGCTAATTATGATTTTGTACACCACAGTATACAGATTATCATTTCGCCTCTAGTTTTCATTGTCTCTTTCCACAAAGTTTAACTAACCTGGGTTTTTGTACTTTTAGCAATTTTGGGTTCATTTTCGATTAGCTGGGTATTTCCTGGGTGAAACAGGGCTCTTTAAATCTACTACAGCTTTAAGCTTTCTCCCACTGGAACTGGGTAAAGCCAACGACGTTCAACTGAGACATACATTTCATGGCCGTGTGCCTTTCTCTGCCCTCATTATTGAGACACCAAGAATCCATAAGCCAGTCCCAGCCACTGTCACATCAGAACACGGATGCACATCCGGCAGAAACACAAACTTGGCATGATTCACTCTCTCGCATGTAAGCCTCCACTCTTTTAACCGCACGCGCAAACAGTCCGCGAATGCCCGCGCACGGATACAACAATCATATTGGCTCTAAGTGCCTGTTTGTGACTTTCTCTCCACGTGAGGTTTAAGTCCTGTGCCTGGCTCTTCTCATTAAGCTAATTCAAGGCTTTTCTCTGTGGCCAGCTTTAAATCCCAAGCTTAAGAACACTATGTAGCACAAAGAGGTAATGAGGGGTGAATCTACTTTGTGATGCCACGAAAATGTTTCCCTGGGTCTCGCCAGCATAATAAGGCCAGCCTTTACCCACCTAACATTGCCAAGGAAAAGGTGCCAGTACCCAGCAGCCACCTGTTTATGCCTATAGGTGCCCGTGGATGAGAGGAAGTGTGCCTTCTGCTGTCTCTGGTCGAAAGTCAATAGCACTTAATCTGTCCAGTGGAAAGTTCTCATAAATACAAAAGAAGATCTTCTAGTTAAAGCTCAGCCATCGTAGGATGGCCTCATCTTTCACGTTTCGTTTTTCTCTGGCACCGTTACTGTACACAACCTCTGAACGCTGCAGGTGCATATCTGCTCTTTCTTCCCTTTTCTTTTCTCATGTTCTCACTCAGCTCTTCCTTCAGGCAACCCAAATTGAGCCAAGCTTGGCAGTCAGGAAAACAATTTGTTAAAGGACTGTGGAGTGCTCTCGTCTAATGTTTCATTAAATTATCCCTATTCGCCCGCCTCTAGTCTGTAGTAAAGCCTCTTATGGTGGCACTGGGATTTCGAGCAGCGTGGCCGAGGTCAGGTGCTATCTGATATTTATTTCCGTGAGTGGAGAATGTTACGGAGCCACTCCAGCTGGGGTTGTAAGGGTCAAGACTTTGTTTTCGCCATCATATGTGACACCGTGTCCTTCCAGCTGTCCGCTAGAGGCAAACACAGACAATTAGGGGAGCTGGTAGCAACATGAACTGCAGCGGCACGCTTCTCTTGTTCTGTTGTTGCTTCCCACGTCAAAGTTTTTGCTGCACATAATTATTTCCGAGATCACTGTTACCGTTGGTTCCTTGTGTAAAGAAGCTCATTAATTTTTGATATACGGTGCACGCGCTGTTACGCTCTCCCGCACACACACACACACACAGAGTGTGAAGAGCTTCAACTGTTTACCTCCTAATACCGTCCTTTAGTGGAGCTAAACCGTGGTCACAAGACTGTCACCGTGATTCATGTATACCACCCCTGGATGTGAACCGCATCACATTAGCCCAGTCTTATTTTAGCATCACCCCACTGAAGCCAGCATCGCTGGCCTGCACTTAACCCCTAAAATGTAAAAGTGAATTTTTCAAAGGCGACAAGTCACATAACATGCTACTGGAGGGTTAGGGATGGCAATAAATCCCTGCCCTCTTTATTGTAGATGTCAGCTGCTTCGAATTTCCCTTAAGGCAGAGCTGCTAGCATCTATGAAGTCTGTAAAGCTGCTATTGCTAACATAGCCACAATGTATCCTCAGGCTGTTGTTGGTGTTTCCCTACAGTTTGCTTATAAAAAAAAAACAGGAAAATGCTTCCATAAGGCCCGAGGCAAGCTGATATCTCTGAGGGCAAAAGCACACACAGCACCATGTGCAGCATTACTCCTGGATCACATTTAATCTATAATGGATTTGTGCTGCTAACCACCTGCATGTAAGTTTCATGTGAGTCTCGGTAAGACCTGTAATTCAAATGCTCGTGGAGAAAAACTGATCGGCCTGTGTTACATGATAAAACTTTGCATCTGATTCACCAACAATAATAAAAAAAAAAAATTCCGTGTAAATTACCTTTACATCTTTACAGCGTTCACGCCAACACGGCCGCCCTGATTCAGTGCGTTTGCAGTGAATCATGCGCCCGTAATGGATTCGCTCATTTGAAATTAATGAACTTCCCAAAGGAGGGAAAAGCATTCCATGTATGATCCTGCACTCGTTTGTGAACTGTATCGCGTGTCTGCTCTGTGCGATCTATTCTGAAGGCTTCCAACCTCTGGAGCTAAGTCCCCGCACTCCCCTGCCTTCTTTATGTACGCCATGCATGTTGGCCTCTTCTCTAACTGGCATGCATGAAGCTAATTAGCTAATTCACTACTACACACGCACACACACACACACACACACACACTAAGCAGCTCAAGTACATTTCACTACCCCCTGTTTACAGTAAGGAAGGTATGGAGGTGTAATGGCATGTTTCCCACTGACTATAAACCCACAACAACGATTTCCACTTCCAGTTCTAGTTAGTGCATGTGTGGTGTGCTAAGAGCAAACGTAGCATATGATGCTTAATTGAAATACAACAGTAGGTACTTAAGGCCTGCGCCACGATCCCACCATCTCTCGTCTCTTACTGTTCACTGTACAATTACCCAGTGCACGGGAGCGCGGAGGTTTAAAGAGCAAACGAGAGGAGACACACCAGAGAACTACACAGATACAACACAGTAAGAACATATTGGCTCTGCAACCTTGGATCTTTCTTTCCACATATTGCGGGCATAACCTGCATAACAATCTGTCACGCCACGAAACCATGCTGATCCGCTGCATATGCAGGCAAGGTGACAGCGTTTTAGCTCGGAAAGTGAACACACATAAATTAAAGCTGCCATATGCGCATTTCGTTTAGCTGCTGGCAAATAAAGCGAAGGTCCCGAGTCAAAAGAACAAACGCGTCGTTTGTCGTTGTTGGTGGATAGATAGATTTGCGAAAAAGATTAATTTGGCCAGTTAATGATAAAAAAGAATGATCCAGTAATGACTTTAACCTCTCTGCCCAGTTACTGTTTGCCTTTAGCTGTATTGTCTGCTTTTTTTTTTCTTTGACGGGTTTCTTTGAAAGGCAGCCAAAGTGAGACCCAGCAGTGTGTGTGCCCTTTAAATCAGACTCCTTCTGCAGACTGCTCCCTTGTATCTTCTGACCTTTTGTCAGTGCAGAAGTCATTGCTTATGTATGTGCTTGGCAGGCTGGACACTTCAACAGTTGCTCAGATTTGGGATATGAGTGACAGTATGGAGCCTTATAGGTCAAGGAAATTGTGGCACATTAGCTAGGTGGAAATTTCCTCAGCCTTTTTTTTTTTTTTTGCACTTAATTAAAAAACAGAAAGTCTCTCTAAACAGTCAAATTCTGAGGAGTGTAGTCAAGATAAAGCAACATCCAACTTTTCCCAATGCCCAGAACAAACTCCAGACTCCAAAGCACTGATATATTGAGTTACACACTAGATATTTTATTTCAACAGAAAATCCTGTTGGTTTTAAAAAGCCACTTGACACAATGCTTTCGCTCACTTCTCACTCTCGCTGTAGTGTAAGATTATTTGGCAAACCGTATGTGCACCACCCACACGAGCAGCATCTGTTGCTACATTTCCCACAGTCGTGCTGTTTAGCCTCACCAGACATTCTGGGGACTGGGAGAATCAAATTCCATCTCCATCTTTCACTTAAAGTAAATGTCAGTTTTTCCACTTTTAAAGCACACGTTTAAAAAATCAGTTTGAAGCACAGTAAAACCATTCTGAAGTGATAGTCAGTCAGGATTTCAGATGACTAGTACCGGATACTGGTAACTAAAATATAATTTGATGGCCTATTATAAAATAATTTCTCTAAAAGAACAAATTCACCCATGCATGTCTGGCATGCAGTAGTACTCTCTTACAGAGGTATCTAGGGTGTTAGAAATTAATTATCAGCACTCAATCTGCATAATTTCAAATGAATCTCAGGAATATCTCAAGAAAGAAAACAGGCAAATACTCACTACTCAGTACCACAACTAGCACATGATTATGAATTTACATATCGTGAAGGTGTGCAGCTGATTTCTTATGTTTAAAATGGCTGAAATGGGTCCATTGTGTCTTGTTGTGATGAACCCACAGAGAATTATCACGGCGCTTTAGCATCTTTCAGTTCATTGTTTTGGTTCTATCACACCGTACTGTTTTAGATATAGAACACACACACACTGCAAATAAATCGGAGTCTATCCCAGCTGACTTTGGGCGAGAGGCGGAGTACACCGTGGACAGGTCACCAGTTCATCACGGGGCACATAGCGACAATCATTCACATTCACACTCACATTCAGATCTACGGCCAATTAAGAGCCCCAGTTAACCTGTTAAGCACATGTCTTTGGACTGTGGGAAGAAGCTGGAGAATGTGGCTAAACTGCAAATAAATGTAATGTGATAATGTGTCAGTGATGTGTTTATAGCTTCTGAGCATATTAAATATTGCAGGTCTAACTTCCACTATTCTTGTGTGCCAACTGCATGTAGAGATACAGCTGCCTAGGATGGCAGGCTAGTCCATGACAGGTCCATGCTTATGTCACTGGATCCATACGATACTAGCAGCTTCCTGGGGAGGCAGTTCTATTGTGGTGTATATGTGTCCTCTACAATTAATTTCAAACGCCACATGCCAGAATAAAATGTGCTCAAATCGAGTGCCACATGATGAAAAATATGAAAAAAAAACAATAACACAAACTCTGCTTGCACTTGAAATGTTGATATTTTTCATCCTCTGGATATTTTCCGGCACCCGCGGGCTCACAGCTGTAGCCTTGACATTTGTGTGATTCTGGGATTAAGTTTGAGGAAAAGTTGGCCTTTACTCTCATGTGCCCCTATAAATCTTAAAGTGTATTAAGTCTAACGGGCTTAACTTCCAAATGCATTATAAGAAATGGTGGTTTACAATGGCTGCGGCATGTCCCCCGTGGCAGCAGCCTGAGCTGCCTCGTACCTACAGTACGCAGCTGTAAAATAAAAAATGTGGGCTTGATTAGTATAATGGTAAAATGCAATATTCCACTAGATTCGCTGCTCTATTTTCTTTTCTGTATTTTGGCAAATTTGTTTTTAGTTCTAGAATCTCCAGAGAACTAAAGGTGCCTTTTAAGTCTTCAAAAATAAGCCGGCACCCGCCGGCACCGTGCCACTCCTGGAAGTCATTGTTGAGGACACTTCACTCAATCACCCCGGAAAATGACACTGCGGTCACAACCGTCTTTTGATTGAGACATTATGGACACGTGTGTAAATACACGTGACTTACTGTATGCAAACATAAAAGCACATAAGCCATTGCCTTAGCAATATCAGTACACTGTGTGCGGAAATGCTTTATTTGGCCCTTAAATGTTTAGCTTGTCTACCTTTTTAAAACTGATTGAACTGGTCAACCACAGGGATTGTGCCGGTTTATCGCCAAGCTATATCTCTGACCTTTGTGAACGTAATTGCAGTCTGAAATCCTGTGGCAGGGTGCAGTTTGTAAATTCAAGCTGGCAATGAAGATTGATTAGGCTTCAGTGTATCAGTGGAGCAAGATGCCGGAGGAGATCAGGCCTGCTTCTGCTTCTTTTAAATTACTCCTGAGAACATCCATCCATTATCTAACCAGTGGGCCTGAAGAGACCTTAGACCACAGACAGGTCAACGTACAGAGCTAACACATGCAGACAGACATATGTTCACACTCAATTTCAGGAGTGATCTGCATCTCTCTGGACTGTGCTAAGAAATCAGGTTACTTGGAGGAAAGCACAGTGGACACAACAACTCTATGCAGAGACGTAAACCACCCCAATCGAAATGTTTCATTAACTTGTCCTACTTATGCTTTCCATTGACTTTTTAAATGCTTTTTCTTATTACTTTGCATATGTGGTGCCATCTTTGTGATATTTCGTTATTCTTGGCCAACATTTTATTCACTTTTCCATCACCTTTGGTGAGAACACAGGGACATAACACGAGGTTTGAACGCACTTAAGACACACTCCATAATTACCTGTCACCTAAAATAGAAACAAATGTGTCTCACTAGATCGTTATAATATGGATCTTAAAACTCTTGAGTACAGACTCAAAATCAATCTTACTAGGGGTAAAATCGATTTTGATTTCTTCAATGCCTAGAGCCCCACGCCTTCAAAAAAGTACATTAATAAATATAAATAATGAGATTGTGAGTAGAACTAGACTTTTTTTTTTTTTTGCTCATATCTCCACTTTCATATTTTAAACATGATGAAAAGAAACTGCACGGTGTCCAGTCTAACAGTCTAACAGTGTCCTTTGAGCAGAAAGGAGCTTTCAGGACCTTGGACAGCGACCTTTACAGGCCGAGTGAAGCTGCTGTGTGAGAGGTCATTAGTGTCGAGCAGTATCATCTGTCAGCTGCTTCAGCTTTGAACCTCTCATTTCCTGTTCAACTACATCCCTGCTACAACACAGAAGGCCTAACTTCTCAGCAGAATTTTGAGCTGGAGAAGTAACTGAACTGCTGGATACATATGTGAGTGTTTCACTGCTCGGTTAGTGCTTTGATGGACAGACCTGATGTGTTTTAAAGGTCCAGTGGGTTCAGAATATGTATGTTTCATGTTTTTTTGTTTTTTGTGTTTTTTTTTTTTTGTTTTTTTTCTGCATTTCTGGCGACAACCCCAAGAGACAAATGAATAATTCAAGCCACCAGAAGTCAGTATGGGTGAACATCCAAAAACCCTGGATCCTACACTTCCCATAATGCAGCACAATAGAGCCTGTGCTTAGACCCTCCCTATCTGTAACAAACCCACATCTTTCAATCGCCATTCCCCCAACTTCTCCAAAAATGACATCACAACAGTTATTTATGTAGATCTGACAAGCTGCTTCAGAACTGCAGAAGCTGACATACATCGATTTTCACAGATGAGTTGTTCTCACCGTAAATGATCTGTGAAGTGACCCTTTAATCCACAAACAAACTTTTTTTTCTTCCATTTTCTAATTCCCTTCTCTTTCTGTCTTTTTCTAGTAATTCATCCATTATTAAATGTCAGATTGCATCTCATTAGCTGAATCTCCTCAACACAAAGCGGCTCTGTATTACCGTGAAAATAAAGGCCAGACAGCTTGCTGTCACAATGTGACTATTAAAACATCCCTCAGCTTCTCTTCTAGATGTCTCAGTTCCCTGTGTCATAGCGAACTATCAACCATTATCCTCTAAACTGTCATGTGTTCTCAAAGTTGAACTCAGATTTGAGTTCATTTTGTTATGAAATCAGTAAACAGATGATCGCTGTGTGCCGTCTGACTTGTATTGTGTGGTTTGTGTTTTGTCAAAATCGTAATTACCAAACACTAATTTTCTTCTTGTTTATATCTCTGCAGTTGAATGCCCCATATGTTAGAGCACTTCAGTAAGCATGGTTATTTTGTACTGACAATAGAAGAGCTGTGTAGGTGGCTGTGAAACATTACTTTGTGACGTACTTTACTCCATGTCGTGATTAAGTAACATATGGAGTGCTGATCCACGAAAGAAAGACATCTATTGCTAGCTACACCTCCTCCTTTGTATGAAATGGGACCAACGCAGCAATGAGTGTGCGAGAGCTGCCAGTGACTGTTGAAAGGAGTGGAGTGGAATACAAACTCAACCCTAAATATTAAATGTTGAGTGAACAGTTGATAGCTAATACTATGTGGGCCACATGGAAAAAAAATCTTTCTTGAGGAAGGTTAAATCTGGGCCATCTGGATGTGGTTGTAGATCCATGAAAACGTTTCGCCTGACGTTTCCAGTCCCCATGGTCATTGGAGTCACGAGGCCAAGTGTGACCTCCCCACCAGTCAGTCAGAACTAATGAAGCTTCTTGGATGAGAGGCGAAACATCTTCACAGATTCCAGTTACCCCAGATTTAACCTTCTTGAAGGGCCTTGTATTAATGTTCATAGGCTACAGTATATGGATCAGTCAGTAGGGTCTCTTAGCAAATGTGGCCAACTACCATGGGTAACCCAGAGGCTTCAAGGCTTGGATATTATTTCCGATCATGAGAATTGGTCCAAACATTGTTGCACATAAAATAGCTAGCACTGTCATTACACTGCTTTGACTAGTGGTATTGAAAAGCTATGTTTTGAGGGCAGGAGCCCCATAATGTTCATGTGCTCCACAGGAAGCATAGACATTATATGAGGAAGTACATGCCCTTCAGGACTCCAGGAGTGAAACATGCTTGCCAACTGCAAAAACTGGTTACGCAGTTATGTAATGTGATTTGTAAGAAATGTACGTGAGAATACAGAGGAAGAAACGCTGGACGTAAACAATGAAGACTCAAAGGGATACATTTCATTAACTGGTGAGTCTGACTCAGATGTTACACAATCACTCAATAACACTGTTAGCTTACGAGCTCCCTCCTTTGTTACTAAAGCAAACAAAATCTCTAATCCTGCACAGCCTACTGTGGGGCTCTGAATCCTTGACTTGACCTCCACAGTGGAATAAACTGGCAGAAGAAAGCCAAAAGCTTTTCTTTCACCCCTCACTTGCATTCCACAAGCACATGTGATCACTCCTGAATTAAACATACATCAGTGAGCTCTTGCAGAGATCCAACAGGCTACGCCTAGCAGACAAATCCCAGCCCAGAGATGTGTGTTTTCCCTCAAGGCTTAGTTTATTCATCCATAATTCCTTTAACCTCAATTAGACATCTGCTGACTATAAGAGAGCACATAAACGACTCTAAACGAGCCAGATTCTACGCGATAGTTGAATAAAATGCAAACTGTATCTGCCCTTGAGGTTTTTCATTCATTGTGGAACAAATAAAAAAGCTGCATGGTCCGGTGCTCTTAACTATCCGTAGAGGCGATGGAGCCTTTTCAAGAACAGTCAAAACAGAGACTATTTCTGGTCTTCACTGTACATTAGTGATGAAAGCTGAAGCACAGCTATCTCGTTGCATGTCTGAAGGCAAAAACAACCAAATGAAACTTGTTTGAAATCGTAGCCACCTCTAAACGTGGAGCTTTCCAGCAGTTAAGACTCTGACTGGGCTACAATTCAATCCCTTTGACTCAGCTCCTCCTTCTTACCCTCTGTGCTAAACACTCGTAGTGCCTCAAAGAGATTTGGACTTTAGGCTCTTTTGTACCATTATCTCTGAATGTTAAACTGCTGACCTGAACAGAACTGAGAGGTAAAAATGGACCAAGTATTCCTGAACACAGTTTCAGCACTTCTTGTGGTGAATTTTAACATGAGTCATCAATTTTCAAATCTGTTGAAAAGTGTTATTACTGAACCACAAGCAGCTGAAGATTGATAACGATTTTTTTTTGGGACTGTGCTTTACTTCTGTTGTGATTACGCTATATGCTAACATGTTTACAATGACTGAACAAGCAGTAAAATGTTTACAATGGTCGCCATCTTAGTTTAGCGTGTTAGCATGCTAATATTTGCTAATTTTCACAAAGTAGTTGAAAAGCCTGATCATAATGTAACAGTGTTATTACAGGTAATTCTCTGCAGAAGAGAAATATTTTACATTCTTACAATCTATCCAAGAGCTGTTGTGACATTTTACTCAAAGCCACAAACGTGAACCTCATGAAAAATCAGGGGATTCAGGATTCATCCTCTGGGAACCACGAATGTCTGTTGAAACTCTCATTTCATTTCATCCAGTACTTATTCAGATAGTTTACATGGAGTCTCTCCACTTGCTTGACTAAAAATGTTATTGCAAAGGTTTAATTTCATAATTTGTTTGGAAGAATGATATAATGAACAACTTTAATGAAAATGTATCAAAAGAAGACTGAAATAAAATGCAAAAAATGAAAAGATCTTCAATAAATACTCACCTGAAGTCAATATAATACAACTGGCTGGTGCTTAGGTATGTTGCAAATTTAAAATGGGATCCCAGACACTTACACTGACTACAGTGTAGTCAAAGGAATGCTCTTTGACTTTTGCCTATGGGAATTTCTGAAAAGCGATCGAACTGCTGGTTTCAGTAGACCTTCCCCTGGAACCTACTATATGCATTATGTATTTTTACCTTTGGGTTTTGAATATTAAACAGAGTCGGTACGCATTTAATGTGTCATGTGTATTTTAAAAGCAAAGAGGCTAACGGCTATTCTATTAAAAATAGCCCTAACCACCTTTACGTTGGTGGATTGTGGGAGATGATGCCAAGTGTGCCATTATATAAAAAAAGGATAAAAAGATCGCTCTGATGTTTTCCTGCTTCTAAGGTATTTTGACAGTGATTTCATTAAAATGATCTGCCAGAATGACAAATACGAAACTTAAATTGTTGTGAGACTGTGGGCTATCAGCTACAGCTCAACCATGTGATGAATTAAAATGAAATTCATGCAAATCTTTAACAGACCATATGGATATATGGTACTAATAATTAGCCCAGTCATTAATGGCAGCTGCTCCCAAACCAGAAAAAAAATGAAGACAGTCTCAGTCCTTCTGCTGCATCTTAGCTGGATATTGCAACCTTCATACACTGCTAGAATAATTTCTGACTTCTGTATGAAAAGAAATGATTGAGGCTTTGCCACGGATCGCAAATGACCACAGCGTTCAGAAGAATGGAACGCGCAGAGAAAGGAAATGAAATAACTCAAGTTATTTGTAAATCAAGATGAGCACAGAGCAAACACCTGAGGTCCAAGTCTATACTGAAAGGCTAACACATGCTACCTCTCTGGTTGCTGACGTAATGTCTGATCTCTACTGACCATGATACACTGCAAACACTCTGACAGAGCCAGAGGGGTTTCAGCAGCTCTGACTGAGACCGAGCCCTGATTCAAACAGAGACAAAAACCTGCCGTGTGGACTCGACATGTGGGTCACAACAGGAATTTCAGACATACTTTGTAGTTATAGCGATGGACTGTCAAACGGATTTGGGTTCAACTGGAGCATTGACTGTCATGTTGTGGCTGCTTCCATGTTTCCAGAAGGTCCGTACAGTTATATACTACCATGCTGCGATATTTGGCAGATGAGCCTGGACAAACCTTAATAAAAAAAAAGCTATGATATCAGAGCCTGTGTAGTCAAATAATATGACTAGACTAGACCACTGAATCCAAAGAAGATCCAATCCGGGTACAAAACCACCAAACCCACATGGAAGATGAGAGGCCTCTGTTGGTTTGGTTGATTTATTCGCATGGACGTGAAAGAAAAGAATGACACCCCATCATTTGCGGCCGCATGGACTAATCATTGTCCTCCTTTATCACCTTGATATTATACAGCCCATACCGTGTGATGGAATGCTTTTAAATGATTGCTATGTTTTCACACTTTATCTGTTCCTCTGACATTCCAGCACCGGTAGGAAGTCGCCCATTCCAGCGAAGGCAACTGTTTCTTCCTTTCATGTTTGAAAGCCCTGTCTTCTGGCACCTTTCCGCTTTGTCGTTCCTTCAGGGACACTGCCACGATTTCTCCCAGCTCTCAAAGGAAATAATGAAAACTCCAATAACAGGCCTCTCTTTGTTTAAAGGACTGGCAATCTTGCGAGCTTACATGTTGTTTAAGGCGACGCTGAACTTTAAACTCGGGCGTTGTTTTCAATACAACCAGGCGACTGGTTCTTATAAGGCAGAAAAAAAAAAAAGAGGTTGCGGCAGCAGGAGAATGCGTGCCGTCAGTCAGTGTGAGCTCAGCCAGGATGTCAGTGAAGGTTGAAGGTACTCAACAAAGGAAAGCTTATAGTTAAAGCATACTGTTCCTTACTGCCACTTATTGTTGTAACAATGTGACACACATCACATTCATACATGTTTTACAATATTGTTTTTTTTATAGTTAGAGTCAAATAGTGGCTTTGCTCCACTGAATTAATTCATTATTATTTCAACTGTATTTGATTTAATTACTTAATTTGATTATTTCATGTATTTGTATGAGTGATTAGCGGATAGTTCTGCCTTGTGTTCATATTAAATCCTGTGTTTAGTAAGGCTGTGTGGAAATACTGAATGCTAACATTATAAATGCATTAACCGAAGTGAGAATAATGATGAGCTGATGTACTTAATTCAAATTCATTCAAATTTTCTATTTTCAGATTTTATGTAAAACAGGAAAACAAACTTAACCCTGGTTCGTTTCCATCTTCCACCATCACTGGATTTTTCATGAATGGCCGCATAATATGTGATGAAATAAAGTACACATAAATAAAATCTGTATGAAGGTTGAGACCCCTACACTGAGTCCTTCCTCATATATACAATAGGGATTGTGATAAAAAGGATATTTTCATCTAAAGCTTGAGAATAGAAGTGGACCATACAGTCTTTTATCTCCTGTTTCCAAGGTCGAGAAAAAAACGTTCCCGTGCTACAGAAAAGCATAAAATCACCGTTACTCTGTGCTTTCTCTCTTACATACAGTAATAGGACACTTGTTTATTACCCAGCAGCCACTATTTTGCACATTTAACAGCTGCCCTAGTCAACACATGGGAAAAACAGTGAGGGCCAAGACAGCCCCACCGACAGTAAATGCTGGACGGTTAGCTGTATAATGAGTGTGTAATGACGGGGCAAAGCAGAGGTGGCTAGTTCATGATGCATCAGCTGGAGTTCTTGATGCCGGTATTCAGTCATTTGTTTAACAACGGCTCCTAGTACAAACAGGCAAGACTTTATGTGGCGCAAAGAGTGCTAGCATTTTACAAGCCTGCTGTGGCACCAATGTAAAAAGGAGGCCTCTTAATAATCCTCCAATTACTGAAGCGCTGAGCTTGGACAGCATCAGAACTGTATTTTTAGGTCACGTATTTGGAGAGATGATAACCCCTTTAAAAATAACATACATCCTCCTGCTTTTAGTACTACGCAAGTAATAATATTGTTGTAGTATTGTTGCAAATGCCAGACTGCTCATAGACATAGAAACACAGATTATACATTTACAATTTGATATGCAATTTGATTAATAATACAATAATAAGCAAACAGGGGGCTGGATCATGGATATAGAAAAGCTGAAATTTCAAATAATTGACACGTTTCCTGTTCATAGATTGGAGTCTACACATCAGTGGAAGATGTGGCGTTTCCAAAAAATCATGTACAACCTCAGCAACCAAAATTAATTCCAACAAGTAACAAATATTACGTTCATTTTCTCACGTTTCCAACAAAACAAATTTCGCGAAAATCGCCTCAGAATTAAAGTTACAGTCAACTTCATGGTGAAGTCATATTCATATGAAGTAATATTATGTACTAGCGGATCTTGCCCTCCCCAATATGGTGACCTTCCAGACATATAGCATTGACATGCAGTAGCAGCCAGTGAATGTCTATGAGATTGTCTTCTGTTTTCCTCAGAGTCAAAGATCAACAGCTCTTTGATTATAAGAAAGACAGAAAGCAGCACAGAAGAGATAAATTGTCACAATTTTAGATTTTTTAGTGGGCATAACAAGTTAAAAGCTATTGTCCTCTGTCCTCAACTTGGAGTGCACTAAACTGTATCTTTTTGTTAATCCAACCCTGGCTTCAGCCATAAAAGTTGCATGATTGTAAGCTGACCCAGGTTATTGTGATATCAAGCACTTTCTCACAAAAGCTTCCAGTCAATTCAGAACTTCAAGAAAAATCTCTTCACAGACAGTCAAAAAGTGGTCAGCACTCATGAAAGAATAAAAAAAAGCTTTCAAAGAGTAAGAGCAGGTTATGAGCCGTGCTCCTCATTAATGCGTAATGAAATGATGCTAACTCGGTGCAGCCAAAACAATGCGGCTTCTCCGTTGCTTTTGGTCCTTGTATTCCCGGTCTGGAGGGTTTTTCTATTATTTATAAAAAATCCCACATCCAGTCTGCAGAAACTGGCAGTGGATTTGAGTGCTTGCATGCTGGGAAAAAGACAGATGACACCACTCTGCTGGTGTTGTCAAGCAATCCACTGTAGGGCGTACTGTTGACATGCTTGGTATCTCTACTGGGGGAGGATGAGTGCCAAGATACAGTCAGCACTCTAGCTCAAGCACCACCTTTAAGTGTAATGCATTTGTGTGTATTGGGTTTCACCCTGAGATTGCTTCCATCCCTTCCCACCTCACCACTCAATTATACCTTCAATTTTTATTTCTATACGCGCATCCCAAGTACTGTCACATCACACAAAAAGTAGATCCCCAAACAGCGGGGCACGGGTTTTATTTTCAATATAAGTGACAATAACAAAGAAAACAATCTCATTTGTCTGCGTATCACATTTTACGCCATTCCAGGTGAGGTTTGTGTTGCAGTAAAAGTAATGCCTTGATCGCACTGTTGTTTTTATCCACTGTAATTCTCGCCAACACTGGCACAAAACAAAAACCTGTGTAAAAAAGCCACCAGCTCACCAAACATTAGACTCAGGCTTTTGGGATCCATGTTCTGTTTTCTGATGCCAAAAAATATAGAACATGATTATATGACATGCAATGGTATGACGTATTTAAATCAAATGACGCTTAATGCTAATTATTATTGAACTGCCCAATGAGATTTTTGTTCTTCTTTCTGCTAAATGCTAAAATAATACTGGGGGGCCTTGAAATGCATTGTTTGTGATTTTCATCATAAAATCTCAACAGCAGCCTGAAGCCTGCTTCAATGAATTATTATTCATTTCCAAGGTCATATCCACAGCCTAAGTATGCCACAGTCATTGATAAGCAGCACCAGCAGTCGGTGAGCCCACTGTTTTGGCTAAGTTTGTGTCATTAGCCCTCAGGGCTAACAGCTAATTTCATATAAAATCACACAAGTCTTGTTATGATATGAAAATATGACTCCATAACTTTTGTTGTCTACTCAGTATTTTGCAGTGTCATGACATCATATGCAGCTGTCTGTATATATCTGTTTCATTTGTATTTTTAAATTAACTTTATTACAAAACCTTTGCTGGGCTCGAGATGAGTCCTGTCCTAAGATACACACACACCTTGCACACAAAAGATTTGAAAATGATCAACCCAATTTGACCCCCAATTACCCCCAATTTTTCACTTTGCTGTGATGAAGATTGGATTTGTTGCATTGCACTGGCTATATAAAAGCACTTATGGGGGCAATTTAGTATTTCACTTCCATAAAATTAGGCCAGTGAGAGATTAAAACAAAAAAAAGAACAAAAAAAAAAAGATCAAAATAGAAGCAGCAGAAGCTGGATGAGTCATCTCCAAAATGCTGGATCCTTCTCCACCGTTCTTCCAGGATGATAAGTCATTCTGGAGCTTTATGTGTAAATTTGGTGAGGGTGTCCCTTTAAGGAGAAAGGCATCTACTTTTGTGTTGTAATGAAACATTTTCATTTTTGTTTTAGGGTAAATAATCTAATGAATCAAATACTGGACCGTCCGTCCAGCAGTATGAATGGACGACACGCAACTTTGAAATTCCTCTAGCTGAAATAGTGTTAATGAAGTATTCCCAGCTGCTGCTGCCACTGCTTTTTCTAAATGTGGAACTGTCAAAAACCTCCAAAGTCCACTTTGGTTGTAAAAGGCTGCGTTTAATCAATCAAAGCTCCTGCTGATTGCCTGTCTCCCATATTTTTACTCGTCCAGTCTCCCCTGATTGAACATCAGACTCCTTGTTATTAATCAACCTGTATGAAGACTTGCACTGAAAGGCATCATCGAGGTCCTTTTAGGTCGCCTCCCTCTATAGACATCAACAACCGTGTGTAGACATTTAGATTTCTCATGCACGCGTCTGAGATCTGTATAGACTACCAGCAGAGAGGGGAAGCAATCGAACTCAGGCAAGCGCCCAAGTCGGTCAAGCCTTGTTATCCGAGGGAAAAAAAAAATCAATGTTCACCCTTCTGAGTGGGCATGCTGCTCTGCACAGCGCTCGCACACTGTTGCAGCTTCAGAAGGACTGTAGTGGGATGAGGCTGACTGACATTTAGCAAGTCTCGTTAGCATGGCTGTGTTTACCTTTAACTGTCAATCGAAAGATTACTTTAAAGGCAGTTAACTGATACTTTGACTTTTCACATATTTTCATGCCATCATATATGACTAGCACAGCAGTTATTGGACATATTCAACTGGGCTTTTGTCTTTTTCTAATCTATGATTCAGTCAAGATGTTAATAATTTTACCAGTGAGGCAAATCAGGTACACCTGTGTGTCTCAATCTATGTGTAATAGTGAATATATATATCTATATCTATATCTATATATAGATGGATGGATGGATGGATGGATGGATGGATGGATGGATGGATGGATAGATAGATAGATAGATAGATAGATAGATAGATAGATAGATAGACAGATAGACAGACAGACAGACAGACAGACAGACAGACAGACAGATAGATAGATAGATAGATAGATAGATAGATAGATAGATAGATAGATAGATAGATAGAGGTTAAATGTTAAATTTGATTCTTGTTTTTAAACTGCACAACACTCAGGATTATTAATCATTTTTAGGCCCTCGACTTGGAAATAAAAGCAGCAACCTCCACCTAATATCACAAAACATAGTTCTCAGTGGGTACAACTTGTTCCACCCTTAATAACTACAAAAAGTACAAGCATACAGAGTTTGAGATGGCGCAATCTAATTTACACTGGGTACAGTCCAGGGTGTACCCACCCAGGGCAGACTGCCAGTTCATCACGTGGCGGTCTTTTGACTGTGGGAGGGAGCCAGAGAGAATCAAGATAGACACTATGTCAACATGTAGTGCAGTGTCTGTCTGAAATCCATATCGCAGATCTGGAAACACTTACAAAAAGGAATCAGTATCCAACACAGAGTAAATGTTGGGGTCACCGGGGCTTGTTTTGACCTGGCAGTTCTTTAACCTGGCTCCTGTTGCCCCTGCGTGTATACAAATACACAGCACAGTGCACTCTTATCGTACCACTGTGCACCTAGAAACACTGTCAAATATTTCAAGACATTTATTAAAATTGTTGATACATGAACATTTCTGGGGAAAGCTGCTGGAGTGGCAGAAATACTGTAATAGTGTAAGGTGAGTTAAAGCTGAGTCAATGCGGTAAAATCAGATTTCATGGCTAAGGAATGCTGATGAAAAGAAATGATGCAAAGAAACAAAAAGTTGCTAATACTGTCAGCCATAGACCAATCATTACACTAAATAACAAAATGAACTCTGATGAAAGAAGTGTTGCAGATCTGTGTGAATGATTATGGTCCATTAGCTCTCATTAACCAGGCATGTCATTTTGTACAACATAATCATTTAAAGCCAAACAAAAATCCTTTGTCTCACAAATAATAAAAAAATAGCAATAAAACGCATACTTATTCAGGTCAATACACTTAAGGGGTTTTGGTGCTATAACTTTACGTGGTCTCATATGATTATTTGCTTAATGGTGGCTAACAGTGGCTAATGCTAGCAAACTAAAGCTATATTGTTGTGTAACTGACATTACTGAGTCAGCTGCTGATTTCATGACTCTCTACTTGTGCTACGTTTATCCCCACTGTCATTGTCCAGCTTAACAGCAGCTGAGGACGAACATGCAAATGCAGGAATCGTCACTTTTCTTTCTAGTTCACCTTGTTTCCATCTTGACATAGAAACCGGCACAAGCATGCCCGGCCTGCATGAATTAAAAGGTATGAAAAAAACATTAGAATTTTATGGGCAAAGGGAATGTACCCTCGTGAAGATTACTTCCTTGTTATTATTTTTATTTTAACAGTTTTTAATGTATCTTTTGAATCTAACGAAATTGGTTTTGCGCTCGTTCAATCTCTCCATTCCTGCACATGACATTTAACCAATCAGATCCATTTTGTCAGTCCATAGAAAGCAGTCAAAGAAATACATTTCTTGCCATAAAGCTCATAAAGCGAAAGTGAAATCCAGATGGGTTTTAGTGAAAATGGTAGGGATTTCAGTTTAAATGAACATCCACGAAATGTTCCCAAGGATTCATTCCTCGTGTCTAGCAGGTCTCAGAAATGTGCTGTGTCACTTTTTTTCAATACGAACGCCATGAAAGTTTCAAATAAGGCAAAAGCTGTGCGTGTTCCTATCAACTTTTCAGGGTCCAACAATTATTAGAATATCACATCAGCATAACAGCAGTATACTACTATAGTCACATTTGACAATATCAGAACTCCTTATTGACAGCTCTGTACTTAACTGCTTAAGCTAACGTTAACGGTAGCTTCAAAAACAGGCTGCACTGCTGCACAGCTCAGAATCCCAGAGGTTTGATTCAAAGGTCTTGAGATCATTTCAAATAATATGATGAGCTTAAAATTTTGTGGGTTAATGTTAATGTTTAATGCTAACTACCTGTCTGGAACTGACATTAGGCAAATATCTGGACGGCCTACAAGAAGACACAAAACAGAAATACTGCAGACAACAGCCAGTTTCTTACTAGTTGTTAGGCCAAATGTTGAGGAAGCTACTTTGAAACTTAATACGCTTAAAGCGACTGTAATTGATGCTTTTATAATAACAGCGTACCACATGACAATTTGCTGCAGGCGGCTGTTTCCACTAAAACAACTTTTCACTACCTGCTCAGCACCAAACAGCAGACAGACGCAGTCAGCGACTAGCTGTGAACGCAGCGGAGCATTTAGCAGCTAAAGAGCCATACATTTCCCTTAAGGATTGGTGGAGGCCACAAACACGACTCCAAATAAATGCTGATGTCATTGCATAACTGTTGGATGTTTGAGCAAGCAATTGGTTGTTTGTTGACCTATAACAGGTCAGTGTGCGTTCACAAGTAGCTCCTGCTGCCTGTCGTGGCAAGGAAAATCTGATTTATGCAAGTTTGAGCTCGTCTTTTATTGGAAGCACTTAAACTTTCGCTACACTGCAATTTTGTTAACAGTGCTTCAGCTAACGGGCATTTTCATTACTGAGTCATCTCTCAATTGTTTTTTGAGTTAAAATGGTGAAAAATGAATCACTGACGATCACTGTTTCTCAAAGCCCGAGGTGACAACCTCAAATGTCTTGTTCTGTTCACAGCCCAGAGATATTCAGATTACTGCTGCAGCAGGTTGAAGACACCGGAAAATACTTTCAAGTTAGATAGCTTACAACACTCAGAAAAAAAAAAATAGTAGTTTTATTGACATTAATCACACTCAGCAAACTTATGTCTGCCTTTATGTAACTTGAGATGCACTTAAGTGTATGAATGTGCCTGAGATTCATAGATTCGTAGCCTTGATTTTTCACACCACTTGCAGTGGTGTGACATACGCAAAGTCACACATTCACTGTCATAAATGCTATATATTGTACTTACAAATATACACCATCATTTGGAATCTTACTGGCCGATGAGAAGATGTTTCATTACATCATGTATGTAGGATCGATAGAAGAAGGATAGCTTTTGGATAAATGACATTTGGAGCTTTTATTCAAGCTCGGGGGGGGCGGGTGGGTTAGAAGGGCTGAAGTGGGTTGCTGGGGGTGTGTCTATATGTGCTGAATGTAACCACTGTGAAAAAATCAAGAAATATCTCTGATTAACCGGCTGTATTGAGGCTGGCGCTCGCTCATTCTCATTAACTGTCTATGTCACCCAACCAAAGCTCTCCCTCTCTTTGTCAACCTCTCTCAAACCACTGGACACAAACCAAATTAAACTTAAACATGTGTCAATTTTGAAGTCAGACTGATGCACATGTCAGTGTCAGATGGCCTTTAACCTGGAAGATGCTGCTATAGCTTTGATTAGGCCAGTGTTCTCTATGGAAACATTTAGGACAGCCTTGCTATTGATAGTTTTTCAACTGAGGTGGACATAAACCAGAGTGTTGAGGCTCGGAGCCACTTGCATGCCATTATGGGACAGCAACGATAAAGGTCTAAATATATATATAATCAACCAAACAGAACAAAGTGGTCCATTCTCTGGGCACTACCCTGGAAAGAGATAATTTGCAGCGCACCTGCCAAAGGCCATGTTTAATCCATCTCCTTTGCATTTCCACTGTCACCAGTAACTTCCATTAATGCAGGTAATTGAGCTCATTCTGCCCCTGTGAAAACTCATTTGACTTCTAATCATAATCTGACTCCTCATTTGATGCAGCGGGAGATCCGCGGCTTCTCTTTTGTTTCACGAGCACCGTTAAACTTGAATGTGAGACAAAACTACTTTCTTTTTTTAACAACAGCCATTATCACAGCCATTATAGAGAAGAACGCGGCAGGCTTGTTTCTCCTATCTTTAAATTATCGCCCCGGAGATGATGTTTACACAAGCACCTCAGACTAATTGAGAGGGAAGATACTTGTCTTCACATCTGTTGCCTGGTACTACGGAGCTAATGCATGTAAAGTAATAAGGCTAATATGATAATAGAGTATTCATGTTGTGATTCTTAATGTATAACATGTTTTTTTTTTGCCTGTTCTAAAGCTGTAAAAATATAAGTGTGATTTGAAGTTCATATACTAGACTTTTTTTCATAGCGTAACCTTTAGATTCACTTTCATATTTTTTTCTTACCCAACAAACATTTTGTGCTACTGAATAAACATAATGAAACACTTGCAAACCAATCTAAAAGGTCATTCTAAATGCCAGGGGCATTAAGCACGTTAAAGGGTGTCAGAGCAGCCGCTGGGGGAGAGTCAGTGAAAGAAGGGGGCCATTGAGATAGCTGAACATCAGCCTTGTCAGAAGCCAAACTACCACAGCTATCAATTCAGACCTGGGCACAAAAGCTGCTGTGTGTTTTTGTGGTCTGGCCCGGGCAGAGCTGACACTATGTGATGTTTATTAGTCAGTAACAGCTCTCTTTGCAATCTTGTCAGGGGTGAGAGACACGGAGGATGAAGCGAGCTGCGGCAGCCGGCCGTGGCTGTCAGCGCCGTGGCCATGAAAGTACGGCCACGGCTTTATTGCTAGCAATCTTCAGCCATGTCACTGTCATCCATGATGTCTGTGTCTGCCCGCCGCTTCGAGCAACGTTTGGCCTTTTGGGGTCTGCTGTGGCTTCTGAAAGCCACAACACAACACTAAGAAAGGCTCTTTTAATGACATTATCACCCCACTGAAACATTCCATAAAAGTGATGCAGGCTGCTATTTTCTTGAGCTGTGAAACTGCTGCAGAAAATAGGATTCAGACACACGTACAGTTAGTTCATTCTTTGAGATTCTGTTCTGGGCGGGGGGGGGGCTTTTCAAGCTTTATTTTTGATAGAGACAGCTGAAGAATTAAATGAAATGTGGGGAGAGAGAGACAGGAAATGACATATGGGAAAGAGCCACAGGTCGGATTTGAACCCTGGGCTTCTGCAGCAAGGACTGAGCCTTCGCATATGGGGCGGCTGCTCTACCAACTGAGCTAAACACCGCCCCAAATGAGTGACTACTGTGTGAAAATGTGAACAAAATCATCTGCCAACCAGTCTTGAAAAAGAAGCGAGAGAGAAACAGAGAGAAAGAAAGGAGATGCGCTACAAGAAGATGGAAAAAACACATGCAAGTATTATTTTATTAAGAGTCGAACACTCAGAAACTCTTACTTACAGGACCATGTGGGTGTGATTTCATCTGACAGTGCCCTTTACAGATGGCAACATAAGCAACCAGCTAGCAACTGTCATTAGATTCTGACAGAGGCGCAGACGCACACAAAAAATGCTAAATTTTCATTGGTGCACGGACAGATCAGCTTTCTCCAACAGAACTACTTCAAACCGGTGAGGAGAGCTGCACAGGCAGATATTTCTTAATTGTATTTACTAAACCTGTGGAAATAAGTATGTCATTTTTTTTTGGTCCCTACTACGGGTCAATCTCCTCAAAAGCTGGATCCTACACTTCCCACAACCACTTAAAACATTTTATTTGATCCCCCCTTCCTGGTAAATGCAGACTAAATGCCACACATCAGGTTTGCATCATAAACCTTCTCTTAAAGAGCAACTTAATAGCACATGAAAGTCTTGTTTTAAATTTCGCCCGGTGGTTTTATTTCTCACTTCAGCCTCGCTTCAGTGATGTAGACGTGTACTTGAGGTTGTGCCAGTGCAAAAATACCAAAGAAGGAAGTGTTATTAACCAGCCAGCCACATTTACATCATTGAAAATATTGACAAGTTTATGAAATCAGGTGTCAAAATCGTGGAAAATGAATTCTCAGCTCCAGGACTGTGGAGGCGTGTCCACTGAATGTGCTGGAGCCACGCCCACTTATGGGAGCAGTGAAGCAGCAATTCTGAAGCGACTGAAACGTGTCAGATGAGTTCAGAAAATGACTAACTGAAACACTCTGAGCAAGATGAATTCACCTCTGTTTCTCTGATAGATGTGCAGGGGTATGCTCAGGGTGGCCTCAGCGTGTCATCGAGCCACCCTTTAAGGACCGCCCAAAAATCCTGAAAACTGGTGAAAAACTGTTTTAACCTCTAACTCCACATTTCAGTAATATATTGTTCTATTGTTATTGTAAGTCTTTTCACATCTCAAAGAAAAGAAATCTCAAAATTGCCTTTACACAGACTTTAAATTGTTTCAGTCTCAGGCTTAAACAACCGTTTTTTGGTTGTTTTTCTTTTTACTGTTTACAGACTGAGGATTAACCATTTTGTAACATGACTGATAAGTTAATTAATTGAAGCTTAGTGGCAACCAGGGTGATGTGGACATGCAGAAGGTCTGTAGTGTTAAGTTTGTTTGTTATGGGCTACTATAGAAACATGCTGGCCTCCACGGATGAGTACCCACATTGTCTGTATATATTAAAGATTATTATCACTCCTATTTTCAGGTGATTGTTTCATTTTTGGTGTTGTTCATTTTTGTAAATACACATTGGAGCTTTAAGTTCTGAATACTATGATACTATTCATCAGGTACACAGCTGTGAAGGAGGTACGGCTGGGTCTATTTCAGGTGACATAGATATGTTGTTACTTTCTCTTTGCTCAGTGAAACTCATTTTCCTTCAATGCCCATTTTAAAAAAATGCAAAAGAATTGCTGCTGGCATCACTGGAGAGGAACTTTAATTGATCACCCCGTATCTCTTTTTTTCAGCTTCTTCCCACATCAGTGTCTTCTGCGTCTGCGGAAACTTTGGGCACACTGAGATGCATGGGGGCTCTTCAGTATCACTGGTAGATGAAAGGCTGACTTACAAAAGCCGGGATTGGTGCTTGACTAAAATCAGTGGGTGCCTTGTTTGTAAGGAGTAGTAGACACCACAGGGCCGCGCCACATGCAGCGACATGCAGAAAAAGAACATGCAGACAAAAAATTGTGCCCCTGAAACAAGCCGTATGAAAGATGGGAGAGAACATTGAGTGACACATTTTTTTAATTTTTTTTTCCTTGTATGCTGAGCCTCTGTCAATGAGACAGCTATTGTTGCTAGTAAGAGCAGAAGCAATTTGCTCAAGCAGAAGAATGGAGCAACAATTTCTGGGATAATTTGCCTTTCAGTGAATGACTGAATCATGCAGATAAATCGCTCAGAGCTCAGCTCAGGTCCGGCACGGCATTGTTCGTTGATTATCTACTGGTATGTTCACAGGGCTATTTCATGCAGGAGAGCTCAATATGATGACAGTATGATGGCACAGTTATTCCTAATGAGCAGTGCAAATGGATGCCCCGCCCACACAAACCACATACATACACACACTGACCATACCATACCAATTGTTCGCTAGCTTGTATGAGTCATAAGAATCTCATAGTTTTCTGCTATATTTCCACTCAGGCTTAAGCACAAGCAGCTCTCTACCAGTTTCTCCACTGGCTGATAAATAATTGAGATACAGCACATAAACATTCATATATGAAAAGTAGGAACTGGAATCAGAAACAAAGAAACTCCTTACAAATGAGTGGTTAAATTTTTTTCACAGCTCTGAGGAACTGAGTGATACATTAATATTTGTACTCAGGGGGAGAAATAGAGAGCGAGACAGGGGACCCTTACAGTAACTATGTATAGCCTGTTGTTTTCATCTGTATTTTAAATCGACTGGTCAGATGACTAATGAGGGTAAATGAGTTAACCCCCAGCACTCATAAACCGCTGTTTACTGTTAGCTCACACACCAATACAGGGTGTGTGAGCTACAATTACAATCAACTCAACTCCATTTTTAGTTTCCAAAAAAGGGTTTAAGTGGTCGCATTGTGTTGAAAGTTGACTCAACACTGTGGTTTCAGAAGAGATGATGATAGAGGTGGGGTGGGTATATATATATATATATATATATATATATATATATATACACACATATATATATATATATATATATATATATATATATATATATATATATATATATATATATATATATATATATATATATATATATATATATATATATACACATATATATATATATATATATATATATATAAAAGCAGGTTATAAAAGCATTCCAACACGAAGGTCTGTTTACGGTGCATGAAAGTAGATACACAAAACCAACAAGTGTGGCCAATGCAATGCATTAGCCTGGGAAATTAGACTGAACCACTTTGGTAATGAATGAAATAAAGATTTTGCTGTCAGGTTTTGTGGAATCAGGTCTTAAAGACAAAGGTCCATCCAATTTAGAAGATATTTTAATAAAACCGGGTCCTTAGCATTAGCAGCTCTAAAATAAAAAAGTCAAGGTTACTTCTCAGTCCACTCTAAGTGAGAAGTGACCTTTAAGAAGTGCTATGAAACACTGCGCTGATGAGCACTTAGCGCCAGAGATGTTGCATAAACATTACAACAGCAATCTCAGACAGCAGATATTGACTCTCTGTGGCCACAACATGTCGGGAGTTTAAATACAGGTGAGAACTCTTAAACCGTTGCACTTAAAGAACAGCCCAGGCACAGTGATAAAGTTAAAAATTCATAAGGTGAGTTTTGTCAAGACAATTTGTTTGCATCATCTTTCCCATCGGCGTGTGAATGATGTTCTGTCTGTCTCTTTGTGCCTCCACTGAGCTCCCACTTCATGCAAGCAACAAATTGAGGCTTTGTTGCTACTGTTGACATCTAAAAGATCGCCTGCTGTGGGATTATATGGGCTCAACGCCTGAAGCTGTGTGGCTTTTTTTCCCCCCATCTATGCGCCTCGCCAGCAAAAAGCAAAAATACATAATACTAAGATATTGTTTGTTTTTTTGTGGCAAAGATCTTCTGTTGGGAGCAAAACTCAACATCTCAATCCACAGTAACAATTCACTGCATAGTGTGCACATCGGCTGAAACAGATCATGACCGTTGGTTCATCAAATGGGATTAGCAGGGATACGCTGGGCATCCACGATCACACATTCAGCTCTGGGAACTGAATTAATTTAGCTGTCTCTTTTTCTTTCCAGTGTTACTGAAATCGGTTGTTTTGTGTCAGAATGCAGTTGCACAAAATGATCATCAGAGGCACACCGAGCTACATTTTTAGCTCTCACCTAATTTTTTTTTTTTTTCTATTTCTGGCAGTTTTCCCTGCATCCCAGGATATGCTTGCCAGCAGCTTATTATAACTAATTACAGCACAATTACACCACTTCATGTAATCATGTGGAACACAAGCCATGCAGTGCGAAACATCTTAGTTACAGTTAAAAGGAAGAACGGCAACTAAATGACTGTATTCACACTATAGGAACAATATAGACTAATATCTGACTGGGATCTGTATAATCATCCACTTTTGTCAACACATCTCTGTATTATAATTGCTCATGAATAATACTAAATGAAACATGATTTACCAAGGCAAAACAATAATTCACATATTGCACAAACAAAAGAGTCGGCACAGCAAAGACTTGTTGCCTTTTATTTGTGATTACCTCATCAGTGTGTACACATCTGTCACTGGTACAACTTTGAAGACCAACCAGTGCATCAGCTGTGTCCCAAAACTAAAGTACCTACTATGCATTATGACATAAAAGAGTTTAAAGTTATTAAAATTCATACCCTAAAGACCATGAATGTCTTTCCCATAGCAAAGCATTAGTTATTGAGATGATCCATCCTCTGGGGGAGCATGAATATCATGGCAATCCATCAAATACTTACTACGCATAATACATACTCAATATATCACCAAAATGTTGCACTGACTAATCAACGTTGCCATGCAGCCCAATCAAATCTGTCTCGAAAAACATGGGTAATTAAACAAATAGAAGAGTTGAAGTTGCAGTATAATGTGTTGTACCCCACTGATGCGACAAAGTTGTATGTTAGTTCCATCAACAATGTAAACTTCGTCAAGGGCAGAAGTGTATCTTTAAATTCGACCTCCAGCAACAATCAAGAGATCTAACTGCACTGGTGTGTGTGTGTGTGTGTGTGTGCCAACAGAGAGTTGTACAGTGCAAAACATTTCGCAATCTCTAATCCTTTGCAACTTCCCTCAACCGACCACCTAACAAGCAAGCAAAAGAAAAGGTTGACGTTCAAAAGCATCACCAAGGGAACACCGTGTGCATACTTTAGGCCGGTGCTGACTAAGAGATGTACACTCGCCGCTGTGAGACAAGGACGACGCTTTGCAAAGAACCCATCAACAGAGCAATCATCGGGGAGGACCCCAAAGGAGCACAGTGAGATTAAAAGACCTGCTATCAATTTATCAAAGACGCTGCTGAGAGGGAACTTCAACTTTAAAGCAGAATTGGGACATTTTCTGCCTAATGACTGCAATTTATAACGGAGCATGGATGACTGCGAAACTGAAATCTTGAGAGCCAATTATAATGAGCACTTAAAGTTGCATCCATGTGAATTGTACTTGTTGATGGTTCTAGCGATTCTGTGTCAAAACATGTTAATATCTCCAGAGAATCCCTGCCACACACATACCTTAAGCTTAAGTAAATGTGCTGAAGGGGGTTTCAGGGGGATTTGAAGAAAATCAAACCAGAAAGCAAACAAGAAAAGAATAATGATGCTTTTTCCGGCACAGTCAGGGTCAGCATCCTGCGAGCCCAACAACTTTGTCACAGCAAGACAAACCGAATATCTCATTTCTTGTCTACCTTTTTCATTTCCTGTTGAGATATTCCCTGTAGCAGAATAAACAACATCGCCTATGTGTAGTGGCAATTGACCTTTTGGACCCAGTTTGGGTGACTTTCACCGTCTTAGTCATAGAATTCCTTGGACAATAAGTGGGACCACAGAATCTGAAGTGTTTTTTTCTTTTACTCCTGTTTGCCATCTGCAGTGACTCATTGCTTCTGTCAAGTGTGTTTTTACCCCCCAACTATTTCTTTATTTTTCTCAGAGGCTTTAGGGAGATAAGCTTTTCCAACCCCCTCTCTAAATTACAGCTTCTTCACAGAGGCGACATCCCCAGCAGAGCCTGAATGTTATCACTCCACACCGGCACGAGGAGCTCTCCATTTTAGATCTCTAAAGAGTTTTTGTTGCTAAGCTCGGGGCCCACCGCACATCAACGAGTAAGAGGAGCCGGCCTAACAGAGCTGCTGTCACGCTCTCGGTGATAACTTCAGCAATGGCTGTGTTTTTTCACAGTGTGGGGTGGTTATGTGGGAGTGTATGTTTGGAGAATGAAGATTACCCTCCAACTCCAACTGCACGCTGTAGAAGTCCCATTAATGCAAGACATTCAAATACTGTAAATGTGGAGGAGGAATCACTGCTGCGTGTGGAGTAATGGAACTAACTGTTTCTCACACATATGTTACACATATGAGATCTGCCCAATTATATTAATGACCACGCCAGACACATAAAGACATTTCAATGTCATCCAGATGGCAGTATAGACATTATCTCCAGATGTCGATTTGAACAGAAGGACAACATCACATTTACCGCATTCATTTGGTGATTTGCATATCTCAGACTCGAGGTATAATCATAAATGTACATACATGTACACATACTGAGCTTAATTAGGCTGAAAAGAGATATTTTAAATGGCTTCATTTTAACATATAGTTAGAAAATGCATGACATTCGTATAGCTATTCTGATGCAGTTTAAATAATGTTCATGTAATCTAGAGGACCTAAATACTTAAATAGCCTTGGCCATGTAATTCAACCCAAAACTAAAATAAGACCAGCCTGAACAGGCGTGGCAGCAGCTGAAATCCATGTGATGCAGGTAAAAGAACCAGACAAAGCTAAGAAGCCAGTATTGAAATGATTTCAACCTTCTTCTCACAAGGTGAGTGGTTTAAATTCACGTGGCTGCAGTGCTGGAAAGGTGTGGTTCAGCCTGGCATTAAATTACTCTTTAACTTTTACTTTGATGCAAATGGAATAAAATTTATCTCTGTGCAAAAAACTTCAGTAAGTGGGCCTTGAGTTGGAAGTTTTCTCAAGTGTTCTCAAGCACCAATGCGTAGCCCCCACAGTGTCATAGAACAATATCAAATATCAAAGCGAGTGCAACAACACAAGACGAAGCAGCCAGCTAATATTACTTACTAGTCTGATAGCAGTCAGTCCTGCGTCTGTCTTTCAGCCTTTTATTTCACCAAGCTCTCACCAGCGACTAAAAGTCAGTCTCGCCTAGTGACTTCTTGCTCGGTCACTTCTTCCATCAACATCCGCTTCGGTCTCTTTAATAATAATTACCAATTCTTTTATTGATACTTTGCAGGGACACACAGCTTAATACAGTAAATAAATGTCTTTCACGCACTCCTAGCTGCTCAAGTTGAACCAAAACCCGGCGGGCGCATCGACCTCAGTCCACCTCTGACTTCTGTGTTAAAAGATGAGCGTTATTAGCCACCGCCAGCTGTGGCAGTCAAATCACCAGCCACTGCTGTCCTGCAGCTGTGTGCCAACCCAAGCCCCCTCCACACTGACACTATGTCCACAGCCTGCTACGTATGGAGGCTACTGGATACATTACCCACTTGCCCAGCTTATTGTAGCTTGTGGTACACTAACAGTAACACCCCTTCTGCTCTGATTTCACAGTCCAGGCAGCCCAGCTAACGAACTCAGCGAACATTAGCTAACAGTTGGCATCAGTTTACTTCACTGTCAGGAAACTCTGTAAATCACAGAGAGTTGATGTGCAGCAGTCGATGGACATCAGATGGAAATCCATAAAATATGATCCAGTTCCACCAACAATCTATGAAATAGTTGGTGGTCTGTGACTTAGTGTGTCAACTTGACGTATTTCTCGTGGGTGATCGTACCTGGAGCACAAAGTTACACGGTGCAGGTGAAGAGTGGGAATGGTAGAGACACCGTTCATTTAGTTTATGGTAGAAAAACGCTACACAAGGTTGCTTTAAAAGCCAAAGTCAAGAGACTCATGGACACTTTTGAGAAAACCTCCAACACAGTCAGTGCTGTTATTATCAAAAACTGTGCCCTGTATCAAAGCTAATCACCACCAGTTACCATGTTGCCTGACACTGACGTGATGATGCATCACCTTTCTCATTGGAGGCTGTGAAGCACAGAGCCTGTGAGCTGCAAATTACTGTAACAGACAAGGGTACATTACACCACAAGTTTGTTGATGGAAAGCCATGTCACAGTCGACTAGGGTGTGTGATTTGGACACGCTGGGTGCAGTGCACTGTGGGACAAGCTCTACCATCTTTCAGATTCTTTCACGTGATGGAAAGCAACGCTTTTTGTATCAGTTTCAGGAAAATAGTTATTATTTCCACATTCCAGTCGTGTACCGTCTTTGTAAATATAATAGCCTTGGTCACTGAACATGTGACATATACAGATTTTAGCTACACTCCATGAGCAGCAAATATTTGAGACTCAGAGACTCAACTTTTTTTTTATGTAAAGCTTTGTTGAAATACAGTAGCATGAGTGGGCTGGAAATGCTGAGTATGATGAATGAGCCCGCCATTACATGAGGGGGGCCTCTGTATTCAAAAGTGCAACAACAACAACAGAGAATCAGAGAATTCACGTGGGAGAGAGAAGAACTGGGTGATGGCAAAATTAGAATGTCAGCTCTCAGTGCTTACAGGCCTGTTGAATCTGGAAATTAAACAAAGGAAAGAAACATAAAGGGAGGAAATAAGAATTTGGCTTCTGTAATCTGACTCATGGTATAATTTTTCCTAATGTATTTAAAGTGCTTGAGTCATGCCTCAGACACACTGTCGCCCATACTGGTTCCATAATTATTGCACCAGAAGACATCTTCCCACTGACTTGAAGTGTTCTGAAGTTTCACATCCGTAGCCGCTGTGTCCCCACGGTCATATTGGTCAGTCAGCAGTGACATCTTAATGTTCCGACTAGTGTTTCACAAAGGATGGGCGCTGTCGCCTATGTAAACTCCCCGAGGTTCTCTCTAAAGCTTCACGATGGCTCTGCCCTCAGAGTCTGCAGCTCACTCTGATATATTCTGGAGTCAAGTGCTTCCTGCTGAGACATCACAGACAAGCCGGAGCAGTGTGGCCACGAGGGTACAGCGCAAGGCAGGTGAACTCACACCAGCCCAAATCGCTTTTTTTGGGAAAGTCCTTCCTCTCGTTCCATCATTCACTTATCGAGAGCTTCTTGATTTTCGTTTGCTGAAGTTTGACTCATTGCATTGTCGCTATTTTAAGGCGACTGTAATAAAATGGTTGATTGTCAATCTATTGTACTGTTTGTTTTTTAACTTTTTACCAGTGTTCCAGAGTGTGGATTTCTGGGCTTGCATCTACAGCCTGTTCTGTAGGCTGGGACGTCCAGCACAGACCACAGTATGGAAAATGAACTGGTAGCTGGGGAGGTGCCATTTCACCTCCTGGGCACTGTCCATCAGTCTCCACCGTCTCTCCACATTTGCATGTCTATAAGCCCCTTGTGTGTGTCGTATCTGAGTACTTTTTCCACTATTATGTACGTTCGTAGATATATTGTTCTTGGGAGGTAATGAAGACCCAACAAAGGCAAACAGTGTTTTTAAAAAGCTTCACAGGGTAACTCCATTCCAGTTCAGCTGGTGGGAGGCGCCGCAGTGGTCCCACATTGGAAACCTAAGAGGCAGTTGGCAAAGGACAGCAGCCTGTATAATGGTGAAAGCTTCAGTTTCAGAAGGTACAGTTTATGTGTACATTTTGTGTAAGAAACTCTCAGATATCAGAATTTCTCACCAGCACGTGGATGCAACACCTGGATTAGGAGTAAGACTTCTGTCGCCATCGTTACGGTAAAATCGTAACGTAACTTTGGTTTGAAAAAAAGTTGCATGTTGGCCTTCATAATATTTTCATAATGTAATGAATGATGAAAACAAGGGTTGCCAAGAAAACGCAGGATATTTATGCTAATTAATTTGTAATTAGTGGGCTCAATCATACAAAGAAAGCTGTTCTATTAACTAAATGTCTTATATCGTATTTCTTACTTCTTCTTCTTATGTAAAAAAAAATGGGATTTAAAGGATTGTTTTAAGGGTGGGTTGGAAAAGAACTCAGTTGTCTAACAAGACCCTCCCTAACATGAAGTCCATTCCTACAAATGCTGGGGCTCCACCCATGCAGCCGATTCCTCTAAAAAGCTGCATCAAGTGTCGGCTTCACTCTGCACATATGCCTTACTACAGCAGCTGGACTCCAGTCAGCGGGCATGAACGCAAACAAAAGCCCAAACTCAGAGACAACAGGAGCAATGATTGAATTCATTAGGGAAATGTCTTCCCCTAATGCATGGCAATTTGAGTTGAAGAAGCACGCGGAAATGCCCCGCAGCTGCGCATTCTCAAGAAGTGTCGTGTTGCATGTGCATTATTTTACAAGAGATCAAACGCATCTGACTGGCTGCATGTTGGCTCCTCCTAGCTTCTGTTTTGGATTTATTTATTTAATTGTTGTGTCTTCACCGCCTTCTTCTGCCGGTGCAGGTGAGTGAATGAAATCATGAGGGAGAGTTTTCTGGAAAGGAACAAAGCTCTAGTTTTCTTCGCACAGCACACATGGAAATGAGAGCTGTGCGGAGACTCCGCAGAGGGTTTAAAGCCAATTCCCAAGTAATTTTCCACTTAATTTTTGAACTACAATTGCCTTCCGTCAGAGGCTATTCCACGCGAAGGGTTACTGAAAAGGAATTGATCCCCTTTCTGCTGTTTCACTGTATGTTTAATAAAACAGTCCTCCCATTCCCGTTCCTCCCACCTCGCTCTCTTAATTTCCCTTGCAAAACAACAACTTTCTAGCATTCTCTGGGAGCCTTCTGTGCATGCCAAGCTTTTCCCCAAGGTAAAACTGCCCTACTTCTGAGTGCCTCCTCAGCATCCATCTGCCATACCAGTAAATTGCATTTGCCTGCGATTGCAGGTTATCTCATCTGTCAAAGCAGGCCTATCAATTTCACCGAGCCATCTTGACAGAAGGCATTAACCCTCCAGCGTCATTCTGGCATCAAGCATTGACAGACAATAACTGCTAACTGTGATATCAACATATCAGATGAGCACTGTTGACAATTCGGTTGTGACTGTTAGCAATGAGAGACTAAAGACCTGAATACCAATGAATACAGGCTGAATAAAAATGACGTAAAGAGTTCCTGCTCATTTTGTTCTCTGATTATCGAGTTTAAAAGGATAATAAGACACGCCAACGCAAGCAAGCCAACATGGAAACAATAGGTTAATCTAATTAAACTATTTAATTGCTGCTAGTTGAATTTAAAACTTTTTTCTGAAAGTCCAAAACAGATCATTGTTTGAAATGTAGTAAAGGCTGTTTGTGTACAAAATCTGTGTACACGCATTACATTAAAGCAAATGTCTCTTATTAAGAACTGTGGAGCTGGAAAACATATTTTAAATGTTCAGTCCAACATTTTAGTATTTAGTCTTTATTACAAAAGACAGAATATGAAGTAGTATGGGCAGCTGTGGCTCAGTAGAGCGGGGCGTCCACTAATCAGATGATCGGCTGTTCGATCCCCGGCTCCTCCAGTCTGCATGTGAAGTGTCCTTGGGCAAGATACTGAACCCCAAATTGCTCCTGAATGCTGTGCCATCAGTGTGTGAATGTGTGTGAATGGTTATTTCCTCAAACTGATGAGCAGTTGGCACCTTGCATGGCAGCCAGTGCCATCGGTGTATGAATGTGTGTGAATGAGATATGTGGGGTAAAAGCCTAGAAAGGTGCTATATAAGTACAGTCCAAATATATAAATAAAATATAGTTTATATATATATATATATATATATATATATAAAATATAGTCAATTTTGCAGAGACTTTTAGCCTAAATACTGTGGCACTCAGGCTCCCAAAACACCCATAATGCAACTCAAAGGCATGTTTCATTAGTGGTGCACATGCACATGTCTTTTTGTAATCCAACCGACTAATCTGCAGTCTCAGAGAAATAACCCTGATGACATCATCACCATCCCGATGACATCACTAGGGTTATATGTGCAACTTTATGAAACACAGAGGAGAAAACTCACAGACCGAGTGGTACAACTCACGACAAGTTTGCTAAACTTCATCTGTAAAAATCAGCAGAATGGCTTTAATCTGACTTAATTCTTGTTACATTTTAATTCAATTATTGAATTAAAGACCCTGAAAACTGAAAACTCTTAATGGGAGTGACTGGGTCATTTTGAGTCTGTCTTTTTGAGAAAGAGATGTCTGTATTTCTGTTTTTGTTCCTGCTCTTCTCACTGCTCTGAAGTGGGTGGAGATTAGGAAATGTGATGTAACATATTCCTGTGCACCAATTAGCATTTAAGAACATCTAATGACAAATGGCAACTCGTTTGGTCACCATCAATCATTTTTTATTTAATTATTGTGTATTTAGTCAATATTTTTTTTTACAAGAATGATGCATTAAATCACTCTACAATAATAATAACCTTACAGAGTTATCATCTGAACCTACAGCCACCCTCAACTTTATGGAGCTTTCTAGCAAATTCCAGCTCACTGTTTAGAGTCTCCTGCTGACAGCTTTGCTGCTCTGATTCACTTTCACTGATCTCATTTAGCTGTTTTCCACTTAAAATCTCTAAAAACGCTACCTGCAGCAGACACAGTTAGCAACCAGCTGGTAGCAGCTAAAGAACCAAAACACTTCCCTTAGGAGTTGGTGGAGACCAAAACAGAGCAAACGGAGAGTCTAGGTGGACAAAAACATGACTCCAAAAATAAAAAGTATAATGTTGCTCCATAAATGCTGGATCTCTACATAAGCAACGGTTTGCTAACAAGTTTGTCATATCAAACGGTGATGATATGTCAATGTCAATTTGTTTCTGCTGCCTCCTGGTGACCAAAACAATCACTCAATGTTTTCAGGGTTTTTTTTAAAAACTGGAATAAGTAGAAGGTGATGTTTCTTGTTGTGTTTAAGTTCTGCTTTAATATTCTTTTTTTTTTTTTTTTTTTTTTTTTGGGGGGGGGGGGGGGGGGCTATTAACAGACTTTTTTTTTGAATCAGGAAAAAAAAACCTCCACCCTCTGTATTCCTTTAAGGAGAACACCACCTATTCATATGTCAAAATATGTCCCATGGTGGGAGTCCAAACGGACTGGAGCTCCAGACTTCTCTGCGCTGTCCACGGTGCTGACCGAGCCTCACTTCTTTTTTCTTTTCCTCCACCTCCACACTCGGATTTCTTAGTGCCATGCTACCACTTGTAATCCACAAGAGGGTGGTGATTACAGTGGTTGGTGGCGTTACACTGCTGCCCATGGTGCCTCATGACGGCCATCGATCGCTTAACCAGCGCGCACGCGCACAGACAATGCAATTTTCCAAGACGCACACGCAGTAGTCCATCCCTGCAACTTAAAGGGAGTTTAATAAACGTCTTATCCCACTGTTATCACAAGGGAACGTTTTGGAAAGAGTAGGCGAATCTTTCCCTCCCCTCTCTCTATCTCTATCGCTCTCTCTCTCACACACACACACACACACACAGTAGGCGACACACACGTCGGCGGACCCACAAAACGCGCACGTTTATACACACACACACCCAGGATTAGTATGCGTTGTGCACAGCTATCCAACCTCCTGCGTGTAACGCTGCAACCTTGCGCACATATGTGACAGTACCAAAAATGAAAAAAAAAACAACAGTCGGACTCACAGTTCGCCCCGATGCAAAGATCAGATTCCCGACGATCGTGTTACTTTTCTGAGGGTGCCCGTGATTGTCCAAGAGTGTGAGCCACTCGTCCATCCCGTTCGCTTTTATTAAAGGCAACAACATGGAACCTTATTTTGCATTTAAATCGCATTCGGTGCGTTAAAAAAAAAATCACATGCAGCCCAGCTGAAGGTGAACTGTGAGGGTAACTCAAAGATTCAGCACACGCAGATTGGAAAGCAACATCATAAACTCCCAACTGCTAATCTAATCCGCGAGGAGTGCATGTTAGTCAGAACTCCTGCGTGTATTAAGACAATTAGCGGTTTTCTTACCTTCAGAGAGGGACACGTATCCATTGTGTGCCACCGCGGGCTCTATACAGTATATTCTGTTTTCCCCGGTTCGAGGCTACAGCCGCTCCCTTCCCTTTCATCCACTAATTCCAGGAGACGGACTGCAACACCAACTGCCTTCCGAGCCGCATATCGCTTCTTCTCTCCTTGACAAGAAGAAAAAAAAAATTCCCACCGGCAGATGCTCTGGAAACCTGCGCCTCTTTGCCGGGAGCCAAACTGCGACGAAGAGCTTCACAGCATATTTGTAGTTTCTCCCCTTCAAGTAAAAATAACCAGCTTACTAATAAGTGCGTGCGCGCGCGCGTGTGTGTGGGCTCTCCTCTGTATTTCCAGGCTGTTTTTTTTTTTTTTTTTTTTTTTTTTTTTACAGAGTGTTGCTACATGGCAAAGGCGTTTTTCTCCTCTTCTCCCCGCGGTGCCGTAGACTTACTTGTCAGTGAGAACGCAGTATGTCCTTGGTATGATTGTTTGCTCCTCTTTGACTCCGATTCGCACATCCAAGTCCGAAAGTTGAGGAAAATGTGAAAATAGTACATCCAAAAGATTTTTTTTGTTGTTGCTGTTGTTTCTCTTTCGATAATTCAGGAGTTATTTGTTTGTCCAAAAAGCCGGAAAGATAGGAGAGGTGCGACCCTAGGTGCGAAGTCTCTGCGCTAGAAAGACTGCAATGGAGCGGCGGATAACCCTAGATGGCACAAACACCACGAAGTATCACAGAGCCCACCGGGAGGAGAGACGGAGAGGGGGGGCAGAGGCGGGCAACGGGCAGGTCAGCTCGAACGCAGCGCCTTTTTTTTTTTTTTTTTTTTTTTTTTACGCAAACAGACACCGGGATGAGATTGAAGCGACGATTACGCGCGAAGAGCCACTTTGGCACGGCCCACCGCGAGTACCGTGTTGTCTGCAGGAGATTAAGGACCGACCACGGATTAGTATGTGCTTAGCGGTGTTAAGCGTTCACACCAGCAGAGTAGCTTATTAGGACAGCGGGGCAACCTTGGTCTTATATTATTTGTCAGTCACCTGAACAAAACAGCTCGTGCGTTCATCGATAGATTTAATGTCAAATCTCCAAAAAAAAAAAAAAAAAAAGCTGCTGGTTGCATCCTGTTTGACCTTCAAATATCAGGAGAGCTTACATCCGTGCTGGAAGACTGACACAGTGAGGGACAACAGTCCTGTCCTCCTCCAGAAAGATCAGTCAGTTCATGAGGAGTGACTGTATTCAGGGTTGTGTATACATGTTATATATGAGCTACTTTTACACGCCGAACATATGATTGAGTTGGGTTGTCCAAACAGTTTACAATGCAATAACTTAACAAGACTTTTACTTTTAATGAGGTAACCTGATAGATCAGATCAGTTCAGATCAGATCAGCTTCAGTTTCCCAAGTTTGGTGTGTGACCCCTTAAAAAAGCCCCAATATGCCCACATGTGACCCTCCCTCACTCTCGGTTGTGAACCAAAGAGAGTTTTATCCGTCCATCCATCAGGTTTGCAGGAAGCTGGAGCCGATCCCAGCTGACATTGGACAAGAGGCATGCCGCCTGTACCCGCCCTGGACCAACTACCAGTTCATCAGAGGCCTGACGCATAGAGACAACTATTCACACTCATACGGAGTGTTTTATTTCCTGTTTTATTTGAGTTGTTTTTTGATCTATAATTGGTAAAATTAGTCAGCAATTCACAAATATAATGCAAACATTAGAGTAAACTCTGAATAAACAATTTTGTGTCGCAGAAATATATTACCTCTCATTCACTCCACCTCCAGACTTCATTGTGTTTTTGTCCAGATTCGGAACCACTAATATATCAGAGTGTGATGATTAGTCTGCAATTGCTTGTTGTTCGTTGTTGGTGTTTTGGGGTCTGAAAATAATAAGAATTACAAATTATATGTTTTAATTATTTCTTTCTGGTCTTATGACATAATCAAAACCTAATCTAATTCTTGATCTAAAACAGTGGTTCTTAACCTGGGTTCGATCGAACCCTAGGGGTTCGGTGAGTCGGTCTCAGGGGTTCGGTGGAGCCTCCGCCGCAGAGGTCAAGATACACATGACTCATCATGTCAGTTCGTGATGCCACGCCCTGCTTGGCCATCACTGGACATAAAAACTAAGAAAAGGAACAGACTTTGCTGTGAAAATGACATGAGACTGGCACTTGCCAAGGTGAAGCCACGCATATCTGAACTGGTCTCTCAAAGGCAACAGCAGAAGTCACACTGAGGTAAGTTGTTGTGAGTTCATGCACTGTGTTGGTTTTGTTATTTGAACAAGGTGATGTTAATGCACGGTTCATTTTATGCACCAGTAAAAAAAAACATACCTATGACATATATAAAATATGATTTTTTACTAAAGAAGTGTTCGGTGAATGAGCATATGAAACTGGTGGGGTTCGGTACCTCCAACAAGATTAAGAACCACTGATCTAAAATATCGATAGCATCGATACCGACATTGGTATCGGTATTGAACAATACTTACACCGCTCCTCTCATCTATACAAACGAATAAAAAGACACTCAAAACGACTCTGAGCTGCAAAGTGCTAAATGGAGGGAGGAGGAGGGGGATCCCCAAACCAGTACCAGACTCCCAGACACTGCGAGAGGAATATCCAGGTAGGCAGGTTTTTCAAAATGTAATTGGTCATCATAGTTGTAATTTTAACAGGCTTATTAAATATAGACCATCCAGACAGTCATATAATATATTCAGCCAATTAAAATAAATCTAAATAAACCATTTTACTGGAAGTGAAAATATATTCCTACATAAAGATATACGCCTCAAACCTGAAATGTGAACATGGCTGTATATAATGACCCTTTTGTGTCAAGGGAACATCAGTATTCCTATATTCACATTCCAAATGTGCACATTGATGATGCATTCACTTCATAAATTATGACACACACTCCCCCCTACAGTACATGAAAGTAGATAAGCTGTTTTTTAAGTGAAAAGTAGCATAACTGGTATCAATATCTGCAATACTGATACCCTGTATTTACTTGGTATTGGACACCAAACTCTCTAGTGTCGCAGACAGTGTTGCTATCTTTATATTACACCCAAATAAGAAAGAAAATAAATGATTTTTTTTAGTGAAAAAACAATATTACCCAAACCTCGGTTTGTGCTTTTGTTACATAAACCTCAATTAAACATTTGGAACTCAACCCAGACAGAAATTACTTTTCCCATCAAAGCATCATCTGCAAAACAAACTGCTAGTATACAAATGAATGTTCTTTTTGTATGCAAGTCATTGCTTATTATCTAATAGACCTGAGTACGATCTACTGAGTGGTAAACCTCTTCAGGGAAAGGAGACTTTAAAAAGGGGTTTTCTTGCCGGTTCTGATCTCCATCGACTCCATTGATATGTCTTTAGTAGTTGGACACTGGGCAGGACTTTTGTCCTCTCGTGTTCTTGAACTATAAAGGATCCCTGGCAGCTGTCTGGTAGCTGTTGAGCTCTGTAGGAAGAAGAAGTGGAAGTCTCTCCCTCCCTTCTCCTCCCTTTTCTTTGCTTTCCCTCTGTTCGTTATCGATGCAGACGGCAGGAGACATGGCTGCTGTGCCTCTCTTGCTCACTGTGCCATTGATCTGTGTTTATATCCTCCTTTCAAATCCACTTAAAGCAACATTCAGACGGCAAAAATTTATTATTATTTCATCTCACTGTCCTCATAGAGGAATATATTTTTACATTTACATTTGTATTTTTGTTTAAAGAAACAATGGTATAAGTGTCGTGTTGACCTGCAGCTCTTCCTATAGATTGCAGCTAGAGTGCTTATGTGGTTTCCACGCTGCAAGTTGTTCTAGTCGTCCAGTTTAAACTGCTAAGAAATGTGTGTGTGTGTGTGTGTATGTTTTTAAAAAACAGGTCCAGCCAAACCAGAGGCTGCGGGGGTTCAACAGGTAGCTGCGTGCTGATCTGTGAAAATGCACGCAGGTTCAGCTGAAGCGTGTGTAAGCAGAGAACCTCAGCATCATGTAGCACACAGCCGTGTCTAATGGTTTACCAGCATGCACCGGGCCAATGGAATTATGATAATCACTTGATGCAATACTGATAATAAATTTAGTTCCAACGATGAATCACATTAAGTGACAATCTGTCTCCATGCTCGTGTTTTTATGATCTGAAAACCATAGAACACGTCTAGTGTGCATCATATAACAGTCTATCCATAAATTCAGCATTGTTTTACATTAAACTGTGGTGGAAACAGATATGACAGTATTATTTCTTGCTGTGATTTCTGGCACAGTCACCACATGGCCCCCTTTCACCCACTGGACGTTCATCAATGAACTGGATGTTATGTTTGTCAGACCATCACTTATCAGGTTTCTGGCATTAAAAATTAATTGAGGAAGTTCTGACGCCTGTAACTGAAACCACGCAATTATAGATGTTTATCATGTCGCCTTAAAAAAAAACTGAAATGTTCTGAATGTCATTCAGATGATCAATCAGCTCAGCTGTATAAGTCTACTATGCTCATGTTCAAACTACGATGAACTTTTTGACCGTAAGCCTGGTCTAAACCTGGTTTAATGGTTAAATGGGGGTTAAGTTATACCTCACATACAGTACAGACCTCTACAGGAGTTTAGATGATTAATGCAGGACACAGCAGCTTGGTTCAGGCTGTGGCTTGTGGCGTCTGAGGTCATAGCAATGGAGTTTAAATTATTATATGACCGAGACAGTTCAATTATATTGCAGCCCCCTCACTTCAACGTCTCCGTCCTAGCATGATGGAGATACAACGTTGGCCACAAAACACGAGGGCGACGCAAATGGCCCAGTTTAGAGGCACATGTTTAGGTCGTCCATTCTGAGTTCCTGTACAAACATGGTGTTTCAGCATGACGGAAGAGAACCTGTGGCATATAAAAGATTTAAAAGGTTCATTAAAAGGAAAGAAAAACATAATGATTCTCATTTTTAGATGATTATACACCGACGAAAATAGATAGACCCCTCCCCAAATCTGACACACTTCTTGACCTTTAAACCACAGCTAAGCTAACGACATAGAAAGAGCCACTCAATGTTCACATAAAAATCATTATCATCGTGTCGGGAAACAGGGTGTAATTCAAACTTTTGTGCTCGTTCCACGATGCTTTATGAGAGTTGCGAAAAGGCTAATAAACCACACCATTTCGTATTTCATTTTGACACATAGTCGTGGCTGTTGTGACTCTCGTGAATGACCCATTGGCTAGGGAGGACTCATTATAATAATGATTCCAAACAAGGCTTTTAGCTACAGTTAAATTACAGTAAAAGTGCTGTAAGTAGGCCGTAAGCATGCCTGTGTAAATGGAACTGGAGACAAGGGCTGTTTCATTTAGTTTAAGTACATTTCATTACCAAACTGCCAAACATCAATGTGCACAGACAAATAATGGATCGAAATAAACGGGACTGGGCTGCGGAGGAAAATGTTGAAGGACATGAAAACAAGTTATGAAAGCCAGACGACGAGTAAACAAGGCACAATTGAGGGTCTTACTGCATATGTGCTCGACGGCAAGCATGACAAAGCCATGACAACAAAGACGAGGCACTAAAGAGAAAGGGTAATGAGATAGAGAACAGCAGTGGGCAGCTGAGACGGCAGTGATTATGGTTTTTCAGTGGGATGAGTGGGATACAAATGCAGGCAGGGATGGAGGAGTCCAACAACACCGATGGAAGAAGTTCAGAGATATGGAGGCACTTTGATACACTCATTAGAGGACTCTTTGACCTTTAAACTTGGCCTTTGTGTACGCTTCAAGAAACATTATAGTTAATATAGCCTAGTGCAGAGTAAACAACAATATGTTGTATCACAGCTTTGAAAGTTAAAGAATAAGTCTTAGTATTTTTCTTATTGGCAATAAATCCCATGAAAAGACTCAACGGCAATGAAATGGTCCCACTGAGTACTGTCTGTATGGCTGCCATGTTTGTTGTATGATTTAGTCATGGCACACGACTCACTTCAATCGCAACCTGTTTGCACACGCTTGACAAATTCAATTAATTGAGCTATGTATGCGTAGAAAAAAAAAAGGATATGCATCCGCCCCGTGATTCATTCTGCACCCTTCCACCAGAATTTTATGGAAATCTCGCTCGTGTTTTTTTTTTTTTCCAAAATCCCGCCGACAGACAAGCAAACAAATAGCGACTCATAACTTCCTCGGTCAAGGTAATCGCACGAAATGCAGGAAACTCACAAAACCAGCAGCCTTCGACTACTCTCTTCGGGAAAACATACAGGGTACTGTTCCTGTTTGTGTCAGTTTCCACAGAGCAGAGCGCCATACGCCCGATGATTCACATCTCAGCACCCGCGGCTTGTCAGCAGAAAAAAAAAGGAGGGAAGGCATTCCCAGTTTCACCACTCGGCAGCGCTTGTCCTCTGTGTTTTTACGGCACCGTGACAACGTTATGGCGAAGATGCATGGCCCTTATCCTTTGCTACTCCGTTGCAATCCATCAAAGGTGAAGTGGATAGAGTTCAGTTTGTCATCCCGTTTCTATTGATCTGTCGTCTTGAGCGCAGAGTCTATTGGCTGGCAGGGTATCGGTGTCTGTGACCTGCTGACACACTGGCCCCTGTGGGGAAGATGTAACTGAATAAAGCACTTAACAACATGTTTCGAGAAGTGAAAAAACAAAAACAAGGCATGACCACTTGTATGTGGCTAATGCAGTTAACCCCGCGATCAGTCAGGTGACCTTTTCATCATGTGTGTAAAATGAAGCGATTGATGCTGTTTGTCGCCGTGATCGCGAATGATAGGAACATGTTATTGATGTGTAATGATGCAGGATCACAGCTGTCAAAGATTGCAGCTTCTAACTGATGTGTTTGTTAGCTGGTGGTGTCATTGTACCCACTGACCTTCATATGTCTCATTATGTCGAGGACAAAGACATTTCCGTTGGTTAATGGTTTGATCTTAATTGAGCATCAAATAGGAGCTGATTTTTTTTTTCTTAATTTGAAAGAATGAATGCAAACAAATGGTCTAATCCAGCGTTTCCCGCAGCGTTTTATGAAATTAAGAGAAGCTCCGCCAAAAAGAAATTATTATGCTTTTATGAAATACATTATTAGGCTTATTAAGCTTCAGAGAAAATGAGCAGCGGCGCTACATCACACACTGACTGTTTGAAGCAGCATATATAACTACATAGTTATGAGTTGCATCAGGATGTGTCTGATTCCAGCAGTGGTGGATGTATTACAATTTTAATGTAACATTTTCAACTTTTCTACCATAAAATAACATTAAAAACAATTGTTTTGAAGCTATAATGACAGTAATCAGGCCCCATACGTCTGTTTCTGCACTACGTAACTTTGGCTATGATCACCTGGCACCGAGAAGTGCGTAACACTTTACGGCACTAAGTCACACACCATCAACTATTTTACTGATTTTGTTGAAACAGGATGGTATTTTATGGAGAAAATGTTTTCTGCTTTTCTCTTTGATGTCCTCCAGCTGCTGCATAACTTTGGGCTATTAAGAGAAATTCCTGATGGACAGCAAAGTAAACGTCAGTGAACTGTAGCTGCTGTTAGCTTACGTTAGCGCAGTTTGTCAGCCCTGGGCGGGCGGGAGAAAGCTGATGCTGAGTGGAGTCGGTGACATACCAGAGGCGGCGCTGGGTAAGCAAGCAGTGTAACCGGGCTCAGCTGACTCTATGGACATAATGACTGAGGCAACAAGACTGAGAAGGACATTGGCGTAGGAACCTGAGAGAGAAAATGAAAAAGCGAGCGAATAAAGCCCAACTCACACCGGGGACGTCAGCGGCGCGTTATGGCTGCGTCGCGTCAGCCGTTGCTGATCGCTGCCATTATAATCAATGAGACCACTCACACCAGGTGCGCCGCGGAACGTCTCAGCAGCGTCCCAGAAGCGTCTCTCCGTAGCGCAGCGCTATCTTTCCGTAGCACTTCTATTTTTGCGTCAATTTCAACAGAGCAGATTGCACCAGACAGGAAATCCGACACAGAATCAGCGTAATAAACTTCTGCCCCCTTTCAAAATAAAACACAATATGCAGTTAATGTCGCTTATCACGGCTTCAAGTCCACATTACGTCATGACCGGTGGCACCAGGTCAGCTGTCAATCAATCAAAGAGTCTCAACATGAACAACGAGAGACTAATTGTGGAAGTGGAACAGCAAACAATAATTTATGACACAACAGATCCTTTTTAAGATCTCTCCTACGTCGGAGAAGCAAAGTTAGCTGTTTGTTGTTGTTGTTTCTTTTATACACAGTTTATCGCGGGGACTCGCGTATGTTCGGGATTCTCGCGTGATCTCGCGTGAGTACGGCTAGTTCGCTACGCAGCCGTAACGCTGCCGTTATGCGCCATGTGTGAGTTGACGCCGGGCAGAGGACGGAGCTGAACCGTGGCGCTGCCGTGACGCTGCCGTTACGCGCCCGGTGTGAGTCCCGTGTAAGAAGCAGCTGGACAAGAGCAAATCTGGAACTAACTTTATTTGTTGGTGAGAGCACTGTGAAATAAAAAGCTGAAACACAGCCACCACGCTGGGCCTCTAGCTGTTGCTCTTCCTGCTCTTACTTGTTCGATATGTGGCTGCTAGCAAAGTTGACTAGTATTAGCAGCAAAATGCACCATGGGGAATGGCCCAATTCAGCAGTTTGGTGTTTGCCATCTTTGCTGTAGATAGTGTGTTTATTCAGATTCTTTGCATTGCTCACAGATAAAGAAGTAGGTTTTGGTGATGGAGCCTGTTAGTGTCATGTATTTCCTTCAGCGCGGCCACGGTGATTGTTCCTCAGGCTGAGATTGGGGAGGATTATCCTCTTCATGACACTGCTGCTGTGTGAGCGCTGAGCAACAGCCACCCGGTGTGATGGTGGCTGCTTGACGAATGCATGTCATGCCTGTATGCACTTCCATCTGTTTACGTACGGGGTCAGTGCTGCTTGATTATGCATATGGGTAATTTATCATGCATGTCATAATATGACATATTAGGCATATGCCATCATTGGTTTACATGGATTTTTTTATTCTTTGTTTTTGTTTATTTTGTTCTTTGCACTTTTTGCACTCTGTCCCTAAGCTTGAAAAATAAAAATATATATGAGTTGTTATTATATTGCGCCTTCACAGCAGGTCAGGATGAAAGAAAGAAAAAAAGAGGTGAGTCAAAGAGGGTTTAATTAAAGAGAACAATGGTAATATAAAGAATAATTTCTTTCATTCCATTGCTCAAAATTGTTTTCAGTTTTAGTCAACTCCAAAAATGGCCACAAAGTCACTTCAACATTGAATCACTGCTCATTAAATTAAGTTGAACAACAAGCTATTGTAAAATGCAAAGCTACTAGTTTTTAATTACATTAATTTCACTATACAGAATCGTACATATAGTATGTATGTGTATTTAGTTTATTGCTTCATATACTATTGGTGTCTGTAATGTATCTTGTTTTTCTGACCTATAATGTGTTTTACATTTAAACTTATCTGACAGTGACTGTGCTGTAGTTACAAGATAAAGGCAGTGCATTATATTCCCCCTGCAATATAGTGGGAGAAAGATTCTGCTACATCGAAGTATGACTATATTCTCCAGTCACATTTGCACTTTCATTCATAAGTCATCCACAAAATGACCACGGTGAAAGAAGTCTCAGACTCTCGGATACAACACGCCAGTCTTTATTCTAAAACAGAAATAAACATCTTGGCACTCAGATGTGAGCATATGTGCTGTTTACTTACAGGGACACCCATACAACCGAGGTAAACATTTCCAGTGCCTTAGTTTAAGTTTGTTGGTGTGGCAACAGACATTTTCTGTAGCATTTATTCTTTGGTATTTGAATATTTTGGTTATTTTGGTTAAGACTAACACTCTGCAGTCATGTTAGTTTAGTATTTTAGCATGCTAGCATTTACTAGATAGTACTAAACATAGCCGTATAGTCCCTCCAGCGAGTTCTGGGTCCGCCTCGGAGTCTCAGAACACCTGCAAAGGAAGGCACCCAGGAGATATCCTAATGAAATGCCCAAACCACCTCATCTGACTCTGAGCTCTGGGATCCCTCTGCATGTCCAAGCTCCTCACTCAGTTTTGAAGATGTTGGACAAATTTGAACAGAACTGTAACTGCTGATGATGCTGGATGAGAAGACAGGATCTCACCGGTTCTAACAATTAATTTTAAGGTAACATGAATGTCTGCCAAATTTCATGATGATCCATTCACCAGTTTTCGACACGTTTCATATAAAGCCAAACATATCCAAGCCTGGTTAGAAAAAAACCAAAATGGAATCAAATCGTAGCCTACTGAATAAACATTTCCCCCGTAATAAAGACAATCCATAATATGTTGGTATCTGTGCCTGGTCTCCTACACATTTCCCTTTGTCAAGTCAAGGAAAGCGTCCAGTCAATTTTCTCTGGAAAACAGTGAACATCATCGCTTTTATTATCTTACACCGATGGTAAATCTCTCACGCATGCTCTTTCATCCATATGAGCAATTACTGAAGCGACGCATTCACTGTCATTGACACAAAATGATGAATTAACTGACCAGATGACAGTCACTGCCTAAATCAGTCAGTCAGTCAATATGCCACACCAGGGAGACAGAGAGACATTCATCTTCTCATGACAGTTGATTTATTTACCGATCAGTGACCACTCGATCCCCTGGGAAAATGTGTTGATTCACTTTGGGGCCGGAGACTTAGATCCACTGCAGCATGCAAATGAGATTCTGAAGAAACAATGAAGATCCCTGAGGTATTTCTGCAGGGTTTTATGTCTGAGTGTGGTTATTCTCCAAAGCCTAAGAGAGGTGCATCAACTGATATTATCTGAACCTTCCTCCTTAAATGTTCTCTGTGATTGCTATAGATTCAATAAAGGAAATCAACATGGGAGCGTAGCCTTTACCTGGAGTAACCTCATCTCTGATCTTCCTGAAAGGGGCGAAGTGAAAATACTCTGAGAACAAGGTGAGACACATCATCCACCATGATAAAATCAGAGTGTGATAAGGCACTGAATCGTCATAGTAACAGTAGTATTGTCGCTTAAAGCAGAAGTGGTTTGATTAACAGATCAATCAAACACAACATTGTCAATCAGCATTGTATACGGTAGCACACACTTCTCTTAATGTGTTAATTAGCAAATGGGGAACGGAAACATGATTTCAGTAAGAGACATCAGAGACAGTGAAAGAAATGAACTACTGTTACTGTACTGTTAGCATACAGGACTCCTGCTGTTGCTAGATAATGTTACCAAACCCAGAAAGTTGAAGCTTCCGCGCTCTTAATTCTAATACGTATGAAAATCCTTCTGTTTGACATCAAAATAGAGCAGACACTAAACACTTCCACTGACATATTTTTCTTTAGGAGGGTGAAAACCCCTTCTGTGTTCAAAAACTAGCTCACAAGATGAACCTAAAACTGTCACGTTTGGGTTTACAGCTTTTTTTTGTTGTAATTCTCCCCTTTCCCCGTCTGTAACTTTACTTCCTGCCTTTGTTGCGTTTCCCACCACTTTTGATTATCTCCTCCACCATGATTTCTTGCCTCGTCAGCATGCCTTCCCTGCTGTGTTTAGCTTCTGTGTTCCTTCGCATTTTGTTCCCCATTCCTCTGTGTTCACCAGTTCTGTGTCCTTCCCCCTTGTACTTTGCACTTTCTTCGTCTTATCTTTAGTGGTTGACATGATGTTCCGCCAGCCCTAAGTTTCGACATCTTTGACCCTTGATATAACCTGATAGTCGTTTGCATATAGTTTGTACTTAATTAGTGGTTAGAAAAGCTCCAAGGATGTCCACCTCAGATGGTGAACTGTCAATGACGAGTTTATGCTACATGTTTCCACACTGGCCTAATCAAGCATAATCCAAGTTAATGGCCACCTGACAGCCACATGCGAGAATTAGTACGACTCAGTTCAGAGAGATCACAGAGCTTGTCATCTATCCTTTATTTATACAAAGCTCTCCTCTTTCTATCTGTTCTACAGACATGATGTAACAAAGCATCTTTTCACCGGTCATTAAGATTAAACTGTAGAAAAATGTCAGAATCAGAAAAATAGAAGAGATATGTGATTTTCAGACAGAAATGATCTGTTAGATGTTAGTACGAAAAAAAAATTGCATCAATACATTGTTATAATTACTGGCCACAGGGAAATATGAAAATAATAACATAAGCCATTATCATCCCAAGCCATCAGTCTGCTCTATAAGCTGTTAACATCACAAACTAAACACACATCAAACTTGTCAGCAAAGTATTGATCCCAGAGCCTGACCAACTTTTTTTTAATATATTCATTAAACAACCATAAACACAGAGCAACACTGTTAGCTGTCTTAGCTTTGTTTTCCACAGATCCTGTAAGATTTTATCCAACGCCTCATTAAAATCCCAGAGACTCCAGCTAATGTCTAATTACACACCCTGGGCTTTCTTGGGATATTAAACATTTTCCATTCATTACTTTTGTAATTCATGCAGTTTATAGCAGAAAAACAACTCGTGTTGATTTCCCCTCCATTAGCTCTTAGTCATACTGGCTTGGTTTCTGACCGTGTTTGCTAGCACACCTTTGCACCTTGGCTAAAAACCAGGCAGGATCTCCAGAAATGCTTTATAACATCTTTTTTAAAAAAAATTATGAGTAGTGTATTTCCTCTAGTGTATTCCTGCGCCAATTCACAGTTTGAACTCTATTTCACCCATTTAAAATTGTTCTGAAATGAAAGCGTGCACAAGAAAATGTGCACTGTTTTGGTTAAGGCAGTGTTTTGTTCTGACAGTAAGCATTGTATATATGAGCACCATGTATTTCTTACAGATGGATTTTATGTCTCTTTTAAACATGTTTATAACTAAAGGAATATTTCTTTAGCATTATGTTTCATAGTGGATAATAAAGTTTAAGGATGTTCAACTTGAGTTAACAAAGCTGGACCACAGCTCCAAGAGATTATGTGAAAGAAAAGTTTCTATAATTTTCTTCTCATGCTGCATTTAAAAGCTGCTTTTTTTCCGGCTCCTGTCAGATTATCGCCTCGACATTTGTCCACATAAGCAGATTTTTTTAAACAGCACTCCTGATTTGCAGGGAGGTACAAAAGAATGTTTTCAGAATCTTTTGGGAAAATTTCAATTGGTTCCTGCGGTTGGCAATTACCTGCTCGCGCCTGAATGCTGACAGCGCATTGTGCAGTGGCTGTATACTGTCAGTGGGAAATACTGTAGATCCTTGTATATGAAATATGGTATTGATGCATGTAGAAAATGTAACGGTTGCCGTGGTGCGGGACAGATAAACTTCATTATTGAAACGCAGATGCAGTGCAGAAAACCCAAAGTGTTTCATCAACACATATGTGCTCCTCAGATAAGGAATACAGGATGGGGGACTGTGTCATCATTTACATTTCAGACCCTCAGCAGTTATACTGGCAGGTGCAATCATTGTGATTCTTATCATTCACGCACTTGACATCCATCAATTGTTCATGCGTTTCTTGAATGAATGACCGTTTATGATGTCTTCAAGTCCTCAGGTTAAATGACACAAATGTAGTTTGTGGCACATCTCTGTTTTAGCGTCCCCAAAGTCTTGTAGCGGTGCCCTGGGAGCTGTTAGGGGTTTGAAACCTTGCTCAAGGCACCGAGGCATTGCCCAGGAGGTCGGCTGGCACCTTTTCAGCTACCAGCTACCTCCACCAGGTTCCATACTGTGCTGGACTTAAACCGGGCACCTTCCGCCAGCCCTAAGTTTCGACATCTTTGACCCTTGATATAACCTGATAGTCGTTTGCATATAGTTTGTACTTAATTAGTGGTTAGAAAAGCTCTTATACAGCTATATGGTTAGATTTAGACAAAAAACTTTCAAATAAAAAAAAGAACATACTTTGCAGGAGTTATGGTTAACACAACATTGACCCTGCTTCCGTCCAAATGTATCAGACATTTTAACCATATATGGTTATACAAATATACAAGAAGTAATTCAGCGAGAGAAAATGTGAACGAACGCGACTGATGAAACAGCTGATCAGTCATGTGATGCAAATGTTCTCTACATTACAGCTTTTTCAAAAAAGACAAACGCCACCTCGCGCTAGCGTAAAGTTGCTGTTTGCATAACACTTTTCAAGTGCGATCATTTAAAATACGCTGATGGGATTCTTGCTACATGATCACTTTACCCTGTTGGAATGCAGTTACTTTTTAACACACCAAGCAGACACTTGGCAACTTGTAACTTAACTGAACACCTGTTAAGTCTCCTTTGTTTTGGTCTCTACAACCGCTGAGAAAGCAGGCTAGCAGGCAGCAGCTTCACTATATTTGCCAGTCAACACCATAAAATCTGAAGCTACAATACAATCGAATATGACCGTAGCACTGAGATAACTACCAGAATTCAAATTTCAGATCATCGAAATGCCCAAATAATATCTGTTTGGTTCGCCATAACTGAAACAAAATAACATTTTCAGTGTCTACACATGCAGCTGCAGCAGTATTGGTCTCATCTTCTCCATCTCTCCAGCTTTCTGTACCTGCTTATTCCTCTTCAGGGTCACGGAGAGGTCTGTAGTCTATCCCAGCATGCACTGCATGGGAGAAAAGAAGGGAAAAAAAACATCCTGAAGACACCCGTGACAGGTCGACCGTCTCTCACGGGGCTAGCAAACTGGCAAGCTAATTCTCACCTTGAGGTCATTTAGAGAGTGCGGTTTACCTGGCCTGCATGATTCAGATTTGTTTGAGGAAAATGGAACACATCGAGAAGCTCAGGCCAAAAAAAACAAAACAGTGAAACTGTTAAGACAGGGAAAAAAAATGATCAGAGGAAAAAGTAATGATTGGAGCAATTACCATCATGTTGTCTGCCTCCTCTCTTTATCTAGTTTGTCTTCCTCTCACTCTTATTGCTGCCCCCCACCTCCCACCTCAGCGTTCCCCCCCTCCATAAACCACGACTGACGCTCCCCTCCCATTCAACACCCGACCTCTGACAACATTTAAGCTCCAGATCAATACATAATTACCTGCAATTTAATTACCCATTCACACACTGCGGATAAGTTGTTGTTTTTTGTTTTTTTTCCTGATAAGCGTGCTTTATGTGTAGTGGCTGGAGAGGAACATTCAAAGCCAATTATGATCACATTAGCCTAGTCATGCAGGTGGGGACAGGATGATGGCTCAGCAGGATGCACTCACAATGTCGGTAGTCTGTTATTTAATGGCATTGCGCTGTTATTTGCAGCAAACATTCATCCCTTTTATAATAATACAACTAGCAAAATCCACCTGAATCAACCCAAATGCATGTTTCAAAATACAGCAACTCTTTATAGAAATAATTACAGAGAATCTTCTGCAGAAGGGTGCTTAAATATCTTTTTTTTTACATGCACATTGGAGAGGCTGACACAGAAACAACTTATAATAAGTAAATACAATTTTTAAAAGAAGTATTACATCAACAAATCTTTGTTAACCTGTCTTCCAGGAGGTCTATCCATTTTCTTTCCTCCAACCTTGCTTGCTTTTGGAAATAACTTTGTCTGGACCCAGAAATTGGTTTATCATGGTGCGATGATGAGAAGTGTCTGTGGGGACGGAGGATGTGGCTTATAAACCCAGCACCAATTTTACCTCTCGCCACTGTTTCCTCTTCTTTTTTTTTTCCTTCCATTTATTAATTCACTGACCAGCTGGAGAAGAAGAAAATGACACTGCAAACACTGAAAAATCTGTGGATCGAGTCGAAGTAATAGTCTGCCCAAACTCAGTCTAGTGAGTATCAACTTAAAGGTTTAAAGGTGGCTGTAAAAAGAGTACAAAAGTACTGCAGCTGTGTGCGCTTTTCTTCTCTCTGAAGATCAGCAACTTGTAATCAAGTGTGTGGCCAAGTTTTATGGCCAGAGAAGGTATCGAATCACAAATTTGGGGAACTGGGAGACAAATCTAACTATGGTTCAATGTCTGTCAACACTGGATCCTCCTACAATGTATACTGAGAGCAACTGTCCACACGCTCTCCCTGCACATCTATCAAACACGTCCACAGCTTTTAATGCAGACTTTTTACATGCTAATGGACAGGCATCAGGTAAAACAGTGACTTCTGCGCAACTTTGAAAGATTTTATGATCAAAATCGATGAGGTTTACTTCTTCTATGTCCGTCCTTGTCAATCTTGCAGCTTGTGTTTACCTTTAAAGATCCACATGCTACTCTTCCACTGGTCAGAACGGCTCTGAAAAAAAAAAAAAAGTCCAGCAGACAAACATCACACAGGCTAAAATGCATTTGCTGTACACAGCCTGTCAGATGGAAAGAACAGAACTGCGGATAGACAAACAAAGGTCGTACGTTTGTTGTTCCGTCAAGGGCAAACTCGCCTGTCATTGCTGCAGCGTTTATTCCAAATGGGAACTCACCACATGAGTGCAGTAATAAAGTAAAGGTCCGGCGAATAGGATTCAGTAGCGTTTTGCTGTGTAGTTGGCCTCCCCTTCCCCTTTCAGCCATGCAGAAGAAACTACAATGGTGCATTTTCTGTAGACATAGAAGGCTCATTCGAAAAAAAAAAAAAACAATTCTTATTTTCAGCTGATTATACACTAATGAAAATCTAATTATGTATGTTGTATTAGATTTCTGCCATATTCTGCCCCTTAAGTCTGACACAGAGCCTTTAAAGTACTTTCAATAATGACTGCAGTCTTGTTGGTATTCACACAGAATAACATAAGAGCTGTCAATTTTTAATTACCTGTATTCTGGAGTTGTACTGTAATGGGAAAAAACATGAAGCACAAAGGACTGCTTGTGTTAAATGAGAAGCAGTTTACTTTTTACAATGTATACATCACATTTTCATTAACCGTGCAGATAATTGCCGTGTAACCTCAGCGTTTGTAGCAGACAGCAGAATCATCCCTCATTCCTATCATTATTCCCATAATTATGTCAATCATCCGCCGTATTGATTCCTCACAGCCTTTGTTTTCGCCGCTGAGATTCCTACCTTGTCGAAACATTCCCAACAGGACGGCAGCGTGGATCTAGGTGGTGAATTAATGAGGGCTTAAGAACGATAGCTGCACGGCAAAATCTTATAATCACTAGAACAGAGAGAATAACCTATCAATAACATAATGCAACAGTGCCGGTGCCTGTTGTGCGACCCTCACACACACACACACACACACACGCGCGCACACACGCGTTGGCTTTGTTCCTCTAGACAGGTTCTGCTTTTCGCAAAATAACACAGCTTCAAAAGAGTAGGATGCACATTGAATATTTACAATGTACTAGTGAAAATAGCGTTTGAGGCAGAGGCATTTGATCAGATAAAAATAGCTCGGGCTCACAAAAGCCATATGGTAAACCAAAAGTAGTCAACAAGTGAATGTTGAAAATGTTTTGCTTCCAAAAAAGAAAAAAAAAAAGTCAATAGAGAAGAAATGAAAATGTTTACTGCTCCCCGTCTGCCTTCCCTCATGCCCCAGGGGTCTGAAAAGCTCTTCTTCCCGGTGGTCCACACCCATGCCTGTGGTATAAACACACACACTTCCCCGGTGCTCTGAGCTCACAGTTCAGGCAGCCCAGCTAACAAACTGAGCTAGCTAACAGCAACTACAGTTTGCAAAACACTGTCCATCAGGGAAAATCACAGAGAGTTGATATGGAGCGGCGGACATCAGAGAGAAAAGCAAAACAAAAAATATTGTATTGTAAAATATGATCCAGTTTCACCAAAATAAGTAAAATAGCTGGTGGTGTGTGACCGACTTACAAAAACTGACATACAGGGCACAGAGTGGGAAAGATAGAGACACAATTAACCTGGTTAGAAGTCAGTTTATGATTTCCTTATGGAAATTACTTTTTTAAATTACACACACACACACACACACACACACATATGTGTGTATATATATATATATATATATATATATATATATATATATATATATATATATATATATATATATATATATTATGAATGCCAACTGACCATGAGAAGTAAAAATAAAACAGGAAATGGAATGAATAATGAATGAAAACCAAAGTGTGTATTCAGTTCTGCTTGAGGTGTGATGCAATCTACTGTTAAGATATCAATGAAAAACTTCCGCATAATTGATTCCATTGAATCTCATCACTTTTCATTGTTTTCACTGTCACCATGACAGCGAAACCGACAGCTCACGGATTCTGCAGCAACATTAAATAAAAAATGTAAATATATATATATATATATATATATATATATATATATATATATATATATATATATATATATATGACCCCAGAATACTTCAGATAGCTTCTTTGACGCATACAGCTCTAACATGAGACGTCTATTTTCTTTTTTCAATGCTGCTGGGCCAAACGCTTCAAAGATGTTGCTTTGAGCTCCATCTGCTTCTGTCACATTTCTCTTAGATGTCTCTCTCCAATCTGCACCACTGAGAGATATCAGTTTCCCCATTCTGTACAAATAGCAGTTTGCAATGTCTATCTTTATCATCCTTCATTTCCACATATAAATTCACCTTTTTGATGTAATGACAGACTAGGAGTTTAATTGGGTCGGTAACTGTGAAACAAATTCTTTCCTTTATCCAAGTCACAGTTTCTGTCCCTCTAGCTCTGGGGTACAAGGATTTTGCTAACAACCAGCCAGATTGCCATGAAGATTGATGCAGTTTACAGTCTCCTGAGGATGATTCCTGCTTGTGTTTGGTTTGTTTTTTTGGTTGGATTTTATCCCTGTATATCTTGTGCAACTTGTTTGTTTTGTTGTTTAGATCTAGTCTAGTATGTGAGATTTAGGGGGTTGCATTTACAGAATGTGTTTTCATTAGTGTACATTGTTCTTTACCTCAGAATGAGTCCTTGTTGCTCTCGATAAGGCTTTTTTCATATTTTGTACATTGTCACCATGGTTTCTCCTTCACGCTACAAAGGAGCCCTTGGTATCTAACAGTGCCAATAAATCTAGACACCGCTGCCTTAAATCTAAAAGCCTAACCAGAGACTGGGGCTGTAAATTAGCCTAAGCTACAGCCCTATGTACAGCTGCTGCATGATCATGAATATCATGCTAAAAAAATAGATAAATTCATGATCGTCCTACAGTGAATCCTAACGTTTTCAGTGTGTCCCTTACCTTTCCTCTAGAGTCTCCATCAGCCAGAAGTGTTACTTGTCTACTCAGAGAATGTTTCTATGCTGATATCTGGTGATATATTGGTGCTGGCTGTCCCCAGTGTACTCGTGTGAATTTGGGACCCGATGACCAAAAAACGTTACATAAGAAAGGGAAAATATGCCTCTAGAAGATATACTCACCTCGTTATTAAGTTTCAAAATGAGTTTAAACGGGATGTAAAATAGGATATAAAGTTATATTACATTTCTTAAAGACGGGGCCCTCAGGGTGCAGTCCAGAGTCGGTACACTTTTTTTTTTTTATAGTCTGTCTAATGTTTCTTTGTTTGCAGCCTCTGGGAGGTTTTAGGTTAAGTTGTGTTGGAATGGATATATTTTATCTACCTTAAAATGCACTGAAAACATGAAAAATTCATGTATTAGAGCCGTGGGCTCACATGCTATGCAAATGAATTAGGATGACATTTCAAGATTTACACTTACATTTATATAAAACTGATTTCAACAATATTACATGACGGTACAGGCATCAGTTTTAAGCATTAAACTTGTAAGAGGATGCTTGAAATGAAAACCCAAACACACTGATCTCATCAAATCCTAATGAAGTCCTTTCTAATGAACCTTTCGTGTTAATCACAAGGTTTTCCTCTGGTGTGAAATGATGATACCACAGCCGAGACCTTTATCTGAAACAAGCAGAAGAATTTGGGTTCTAGTTTTTGATGAAAGGAAATTAAACAAGGCCGTGCAATCGCTTCCTAAAACATTTTGTTTGCCTCTAGAAAGTTTCAAGGATTTTTTTCAGATCCCTCTCAGAGTTAAATTAACAGCCCGTGTTGCAGCTTTGTGTTATGTGCATTGCTGCGTATTTGTTTCTTTATTTATTTTACATTTTAATAGCTGTGTTTGCAAAGATAACTCACTTTGATTATTGTCTGTGTACTTTGAAGCTTTAAAAAAGCTTTTCTTTTCCTCGGGGGTTATTATCACTGGAGCACCATCAAGTCCTAAACATAATACTAGCACAACTAATCATCGGCCAAATTGCTTTATAGTCTCACTTGAGAGATGGCCTACAGCTAAAAAGGCTGCTACTAAAGTCAGATGCATAAAAACTAGATAGTTGTAAAGCCATGCATACTCATGGTTCTCAATCCAAGCTTGATTTCACTCCCACATGTTTTGCACTACCACTAGCTTTACTTGATCTTTTTTTTTGCTCTGGAAATTTCCCTATGCAGATTCCTTGCTCTGTTTGCTTTCAGTATTTTTAGCTATGCTGTTGGTGTGGCTTCAGGGATGATGACGATGATGATGACGATGATGATGATGATGATGGTGGTGATGATGATGATGATGGTAATTTAGTAATTAGTAATTTTTAGTGTAAAGTTGGATTCCATTTCAGTTATATTTATTTTTATGGATAAATATTCTTATTAAAACAAAATTCTCCCCAAGGCGTATTTATAGCAGGGCTGCTGTCTAGCTTGCAATGCTAGAGTGTTCCGTTGTGACCATTTAGCAAGTTGGCTTAAGGTATTACAGAGAACATTTATGAAGAGAGGTTTCATATGTGGGTGGTGTTATCTTATTTATTTAAAGGATTTTATTAAAGCAATTGTATTTATCTTTTTGTAATGTTGGACAAATAATGTACAATAGCATACATGTTCTTATTATGCCCTTCCTCTTTTCATTCTGGACTACTCACTGAGAATATTTATGCAAAAGCAAAAACACTCAGGTCAAGGTTTGAACCATTCATGCATGAATATGCATTTTTGTGTAACCATGTGATGCTGGTACTATGCTGCTCCGGAACGACACTATATGGACTTCTTATTAAGAGAGATGTGTAATAAAAATGCATATTTGGGAAGCACTAAGGGAAAATCAGGACAAATACGTGTGACAAATCTTGTATTTGTATCTGTAGTACATATTAGCAGTGACCCAAACTAACCAGCTAATGGTTAATGGAGCTTGGTCTGACTATTGCAAACTGGGTAGATAAAACTCATCCGTCAAATGATAGAATTCTTTATTTTGTTTTGTTTTCATATGCAGCAAATAAGAAAAATCACATGATGAATTTGAAATGAATCAATGAATCAATGAATTTGATTAGTCTGAATTAAAATATTGGTAAGGTATTACATTTTGCGTGAAATGGAAATAGTTCACTGGAGGAACCTTATGCTATATTTAGTGGGATCCGAGTCAAAAACTGACCAGAACATTATTGGCAGCCACAGACTGACAAGCAGTACAGAAGTATCCGCTGCAGACTACAAGGCAGCTTCTTTTCTCAACTCATCCTCTGAAAAAAAAAAAATAGTGTGTAGCATATCGGTACTACAACTTGCATTCCATTGAGTGATCTTGTTTTGTAGAATGACAAATAACTGAAAATCAAAATACAGGCTATCCAAACCAATGTGAATACCTGATAAAATGCATTCCAAATTAGCACAGAGTTCAAAGCAGGAACAACATATCCCAGGATCCTGAAGTGACTGTGTTACAGCCTGGAGTCCAGCTGCTAATGGCCTGGAAGAATCAGTGTTGAGGTAATTGAGGTACTCTCCCGACTCATCTGAATCTTGATTCTGAGCATCCCTTGAGAGAAGAACTGCATGATGAGCATGAGATCTGTCTGATGGTGGATTAACTGATCGAGGTGGTTTCTTGACTTTCCGCGGCAGCAGAATGAACTGTACCTTCACCGTATATCCACGTTGTATAACATGATCTGGTTAGCGTTTACCCGATCTACCATTATGCTCTTTGCAAGTTATACTGATGTGACCTGTTTAGGGATCCACTGAAATGCTGAAGGATAATGATAAAGGCAGTGGTCTGTGTCCAGTGCAATACAGTGCAAAGTTAGAAGGATGCTAGATTTGCTATTGGTCTAAGGTATACGAACAATGATAAGTGGAACCAAAACAAGGCAGATCAACACTCACAAAAGTCCGTGGATACCTTTTCTTGCATGTATAAATGTTACACGCACTTTCACGGTAAAACACTAATTTAATCAACCCGACTTCCTTCATCATCTCAAGTATTTATTACCAAAATCCTGACGTGTACTTGAAATTAGTGACTTTTCTTCGGGATCCAAACCTGCCTTTGTGTTTGCCCCGCAGACTGCTCCCGATCCTGAGTGCTTCGTGATTAACGTTAACAGCTTAAATGAATACAATGTAATTATAGTTTATCACAGAGTGGCTGTTACTTTTCAGCGGGAGGAAGACCATGACAGCAACCCAAGAAAATAATTGCACAAGCCCAACAGGAATTTCTTGCCAACCACTGTTAATGTACCAGCTCGGTTTGTTCCATTTCGTGTCTCAGAGGCTTTCACTTTCATTCAAGGTTGTGAGTGTTTATACCGAGAGTAAATTATGGATTGCTCATTATACCAACATTGTATGCTTCATAATTGTTTTGAAAGGCCTTCCAAGAGCAGAAACAACTCATTCTGTTATGTTGCTGCTCTTAGTGTGACCATAGAAAACAAGTAGATGTGCCATGCATGCACAAACACTTTTTTTTTTTTTTTTTGAAATGCTGTGAATCGAGGTCAGTGGATTTGATAGAGGAGTCCAGAGTGGGAGTGCACAGCCTCATTTGTCCTTTGATTGTAGATTTCTCAGACTGGGATCAAAGGTTTGTGGGGCTACATTGTTCTATTGCATTACTCACCTTATTCAGTGTTTCATGAGTGGACTGACAACAAAATCATCCCTGTGTCTCAGTTGGATAGTGCTGTCTGTTGTGAATGCTCAGCCTGTGGCGCCTCAACCATTTTAATTCTGAGCACTTGTTTCTTTTCTCCTTCACTTATTAATCTTGAAACACACTGACCTTAAAACACACAATACTTTCCAGTGTGGCAGCATTGGAACAGCTTTTGGAGATGGTCTAGCTTTATGTTTACTGTATACATTGCCCAGCCCATCCACCCACCTCACAATGAGGCATCCAGGATGATCCTACTAAGCCACAAATAGGGAACCCTTTGGCTCCTTTTGCTGCAAGAAGATTTAAAAGAATCTTAAAAAGAGAGCAAGTTCCAACTCAACTTTCTTACGTATTATAAGCAACGGAAATTGTCCGATACATCATCCACAAGTCCGGTGTTGGAAAGCCGCGGGAGAAGAGATTTTAGATGCTGTTCAACGGTCTAACAAACATATTGATTGGAGAACAGTGGTGCATAACTCAATGAACCGGTCCACTTATTTGTTCTTGGGATCCATCTCATCATCACTCATCCCGCTCATGAACACAAATCTAACATACCTGAGGCAGAGATTTTCTTCCAGCAATCCCCTGGATCTTCACTTTCATTCCAGTTGCGTCACAAACTTCAGTTGCACTGAAGTTCACACCAGAGAAAAAAATGGCCAGATAAAGCCAACAGAATGACAGAAGACGATCTACAAAAAACAGAAAGAATTAAAGGGATAGTTCGGGATATTTGACATGAATCTGTATGGCATCCCCGTCAGTGGTGTCGCACAGCCACACCAACTTACCCACTTACCCCCAAAAGTGTCCTGTGGGACGTGTTTTCGTCCAGGTTTGGTCAGCAACTAAAGTAGTCTGGCAGGTTGCCTAAAAGTGCTCTATTCCGATGCGGCCCTCGTCCGCGACAAAACTAAACCGTAGACAATGTGCTCCGGGTTAGGGTTTTATTAGAAAGTTAGCACATTAGAGCTTAGAGAAGATGAGGAGAAAGACACCTGGGGGATAACATATAAGACAACAAAGGTCCTGGGCCAAGATATGTTTGACACACAACCCAAAGGCAACCGGGGACCCATACATACAATTCTGAGGCCACCGTAATGGACACCCTCCATCAGAGAATCAGAGAACATAGCAAACCTGCATGTTTCACTAAAGTTTGAACACAGTAGTCTATTCAAGAAATGGGGTCAATGATTATCCAGACTGACAATATCCATTCAGATATACTGTATAAGTAGTCCCATATTGTGCCATGCTAGTAGAGCTCATTAACATGACCAGAAATTAAATAACGGCTGCAATGTCTGCAGTGGGAGAAATAAAATGGTCAATTTATATGCAAATCTCAACCTTTTACAGACAAGAGGAAAAAATAAAAAGCCTTTTCTCACAAATATTTTCCTGCATTACATGTGATGATGTATACAGCATAATGTGCTTGCTTCTTTGGGAGAGTTTGTGTGTGTACTCATTAGACCATCTTGAAAATGTCAGCCTTTCCCATTTTCAACCAGGGCTGATGTGAAAATCACTAAATAACCTTTCAGAAAGATTTAACAACATTTATGACCCGCACATGCAAAGAAGATGTCTCCCTCTCTCTCCTTCCCTCTCTGTAAGATGTTCGCTATACAAGCACAGAATAACACATTAATAATGCAGTGCAACAAAGCTGAAGCTATGCATGCGGAGGGGTATGAGCTGTAAGGTTACAGCGGGGTCAGTTTCACCAATGAAGACATGAAAAGAAATGAAGGGAAGGTAACAAAAATAAAAATTTAAAAAATAAACCAACATACAGTATTTAAAAGCCTAATAAGTTAGAGAGTTTTTACCGTCCCTGAATACAAAACAGCTCAATAAACAGTGTTACCAAACCTCCTTTTGTCTTTATTACTATAAATGGCAGGATCCAGTTTCTGCAACCCTGTAGCAGAGCTTGCACCAATGGTGGTGATATTTACACAGCCACGGCCAAAACAGGTGCACCACAAACCAGCCAACATACCTTCAACAGGTTAATTATGCACTGGCTGCACTGCTGGAGGATTTTCCTCTATGTTTATCTCAATCAGGTTGTGTTAATGGAGCCATGGTTTGGCCAGTGGACACCGGCTCTCTTGTGTGCAGCAGCAATCACTGAATACAAGAAAATAATGGAACAAACACCATGATGAGCGGGTCAAGTGAAAGGTCAAACCAAAGGCAGAACCTTGCCTAGAACCCCCATCCAAGTTATTTCGAGAGCTGGGTAACCTGGACCGATCCAGACCTCCCAGCAGCTCTACAAACTCTGAGAGAAAGAGTGTTAATGCATAGAATAGATTAAAATGAACCAAACTTTTGTAGATACTATGGTACTTGATACTCTAGGAAAATGTGGGACTTAGTCTTTGTAGAAGTAAAAGATATTCTCTTTAACTTTAGTTTTATTAGGTGGATTTGGATCCATAGGTGCTTGAGGTGTTCGGTACATGTACAAATTAATCTTTCACAACAAATCGTTAAATGGAAATGGACTGACTGAAACAGTGGCCGTTTGACCATTTAGTGCAACAGCCCCAAATAAAAGGATAATCCCTTCAGATCTTTACCTGGAAACTCAAGCAAATCCCATTTCCCCAGGTAATCCTGTCCCTCTTTTCCAAACCCATCACCCACATTTCAAGGCTAATTGTATTTTATTGTGCGCCTGCCACATTTAACATCTGTCTGTAGCACAAAGAGCAGTGTGATTTTTTTAGTGTTGATTGTTCTTTTTTGAATTCAGCCATTGGGATAGAAATAACAATAGAAATAACATGTAAATGATCAAGTAATGTCAAGTAATCCTTAGCCAGAAAGAATGCAGAGGACAATATATAATTACAATGGCTGGGAATATAGCATAATATAGATATGATTTTCCTTTTTACTCCCACCCACAACACTTAGGTGTTTCTCAGCTGAGGTATGTTACACAAGTTCTTGTGATTCAGCAAGACGGATTAAATGTGACCGTGTATAGTTGCTTTTTGTGTTCTGTAAATGAGTTGAAATTGAGGTCTTATAAAGCTTGCAGAGGAATGAATCATGGTTTATGACAAAAACAGCGAAATATGAAGGAAACTTTGGATCGGGAAAAATGTCAAGTGGTAGGAAAATAAAGAACCCAAACTGCCAAAGACACACATCAAAGCTTTCACAGTCACAATGGAAGTGATGGTGTAAAATGCTTTTCATCCATTATATTTGTCTGCTTCCCCCAGAGCACAGCAGCCCCCTGGGACATTCCCTCAAAGACAAAGCAGGGGACTCTGTTGCTCGTCCCGAAGCAGATACTTTTGCTCACATAGATGTTGAATTCGGATCCAAAGCATCTCTACAGGCTTGCACACCCTAATGGATATCCTATGGTGTTTAACAAGCACGGAAAGAAGCATGGAGGGAAGGTATGGTGGAGCCGAGACGTCTAGTCCTCCTTTAACAGTCCTGCAGAGAAAAGTCACAGAACCTATTCAGATACACTGGGCGGTATCTCTGTAAAAATACATTTGACTTGCTCAGACTCGCTCATACTTATCTGCGAAAGCAGGTTAAAAACTTTTCCATTCTCCATTCCTTCATAAACTTGAGCTTCCACATTGCATGCATACCATGGCCTGCCATGTGCTGGTTTCTCTGGCTTTATCTTTTCACTTCTTTTTTAATTAGATTCTCTCCAATTAATTTGTATTTTAGTGTTTTATGTCATTTCACATATTTGATGTGTTAATGCATTGCATGAAGCTCTCTGAATAGTTTGTCTCTATAAAAGGTGCAATATAATTTAATTGCCATATGCCGCTTCATTGAAAATCAGAGATTAGAAATAGTGTCTTGTTGATAATAATGTTGTACAACACTGTGAATTAATTCATAGAGCCTGAGTCATTTGATATACTACATCATCCCCCCCTGTTTTATACATGGTAGTTTTATTTGAAGGTGCACTCCAAACAAAAGGTTCACCAAGGACCAAAAAAATGGAAACACAAGATTTAAACTTGTCATTAAACTCAAAGACAAAAATGACAGACAGACATTTCAAAGTGAAAGAAATGTTATTTTTTTTCTCATCATTGATTATTGTTAATCATTCATACACTGCAGTGATTTTGTGTTTCATGTGTCCATAAAGTTGTGGGACTGACAAAAGGCTAACTTTAAGTTGCTGATGAGTCACAGAAAATTCTGAATCCCCCATTTCCCATAATGCAAATACTGGTATGTTTTGTTTTGTTTTGTTTTTTTAATCCTGTCCTTTTACCTGGTAAATGCCTCAATCTTCTAAAATGTACACCGCTGTCTGTAACACAGACACTCTAGGAAAGAAATTGTAAGTAAGTCCAAGTTAGAACCACATCACTTATTACATCACTTTAGTATCTGTCTCAGACTTGTGAAATCTTGGCAGTCCTGCCTCTCCTACTGTACCTCCCGTCTAATCTAAAAAAAACCAAAAATGTGCAAAGACGAGGATTGTGGGTGGACCTGAATGACGTCTGGTTGCTCAAAGAAGTCACCTGTAACGGAACTCACCTGTCAATCAAAGCAGCCACGCTGTTAATTTCGCATAACTTTCAGTGGCTGTACATTTTAAATGGGTGGGTTTAACAGAAATTCCTTCTTAGCACAGTTGTCAGGCTGTAGATATTATTTCTTCTGTGAAGTTGGGCACTTTAATAAGGGGGTTTGTGGAGACTGACTTGTTGTCTAGCAACTGCAGTTTTTTGACACATCTGCTTCACTTCACAGCCGCAGATGTCGTCGCTTGGTCCTGATGCTGCACAGTCCAGGAAACACTGAGTTCACTATAATTATTCCACGGTTGTGGTAAAGTAAGTAAATGGCTTTTTTTTTCAATCTCTGACCACTGTGACAACTACAAATGTCCTTGTGCATGAGCAGATTCTCTATAATTGTTCTCCATTATTGTGATGTCAGAACATGCAGTAACAATACATCAAATATAAGATCTTCCCTTTGAAAATGCTACACGGTTCCTTCTTTTTGCGCTTCCCATTATGTTTTCTGACACCAGTCAAGAGACCTGACTGAAACAACAGTCTTAACAACAACAGTGGGGGGTGGGTTCCCCCTTATTAGTGTGCATCTGGTGGCACTTGGTAAGCTCAGTCGCAGAGCATGGGATGACCCATATTCCTGCCCTGTTATCTCTGATTGCTGCACTGTGGCAGAAGCTTGATTAAGTGTTTTCAGCCACCGTGCTGTTCTTGAAGTGTGGTGGGAAAAGTGAAGGCCAACATTTGACTTTCAAATGAGCCTGGCAGAGCTAAACTTGGAAGCCACATATAGGCGTACTATTCTTGAACACTGGAAACTGAAAAAGATAGAGAGGTTGAAAGAAGCGGCAAAGATGTGAAACAAGAGAACAACCACAAGTGAGAGCCGCGTTTCCTGCCTTGAGAAACTTTCACGTCGTGTGTGAGTAAACACACAAGTGGTAGTCCCGCTCCGTAAAATAAAGCTATGCGGGCAAGGAATCTCTTTTAATCGAATGTGTGTCATTCAGTTTTCTGCCAGTGCTCTGTGCTATTTGCGGTCACCGTGGAGGGGGAATATTTAATTATTGTGTACAAAAGTGTGTCAGCATTCAGCGTTCCGCAGTCGAAAAAGACAGTGAGGGGACCACACACACGTCAGAATTTCAGACTGAAGTATTGTCAAATGTTCTCCCACTCATTTTAGTTCTACTAAGTGACAAATCGCTTTGAGTGTTGGCACACCCCGAGAACCTGTAATGACTGAGAGCTTATCAACAGTCAATCATCAGATCCAATTTTAAAACATTCAGAGGAAATGAATATTCATACAGTGCGGCTGATTAACGTATCACACTGTTAAATGGAAACTTTTGCTAAGTGTGTCAAGTGCTGTGTGTGTGTGTGTGAGAGAGACGATATCACACAATTAAAATCGAAGGCTGATGAATTTGGCACACAGCAAAACAGAGATAAATATCTACCTCGTTGCATTTTATAATGTTTGCTAATGAAATAAGTAAAACTGGGACGTTTGCATTTCCCTTTTCTTAAATATGTCTGAATTGTGTATTACTCCAGCACATCAGGAAGTCCTTCAACATTTCTCTCTCATGAACATTTTCCAGTTTGCAAATGGTTTTTATTAGTTTATTACAAGGATGAGCGACGCAATGATCTGGCATGTGCAGCAGCTGGCAGGAACCTAAGCACCAGTGATCTTACAGACGAGCACACAGGATGTCAGGATTGTTTATATATTTACTGAAACCATCTTCCTGAAAATCCAACATGTTTTTAGCCAGGGACTTGTGTTCATACTGGATAAAACCGATTTCTATTCACAGCCAATGCATGGAAAAGTAACAATGGTGGAATGTAACAATGTGGAGGTCGGGGTGGTGGATGACAACAACCGGCGGCCAACCAGCGTTCACTCGTTGGACATTAACGACTCATTCTGCTGCAAAGTGTTCTGGATGCACCATGGCCGCTAGGACTGTTTGTGCTTGTTCAAGAAAATGATTGTGATGCCATAAAAATCATCTCTGCGCGTTTGCAGAAGCATCCTGCCGCTCTGCTCCGCGGCTCATAGCAGACCGAGCTGGCCAGAAGACAGACACACAAAGGGCATAGATAATCTGCTTAGTTTTCAAAATAAAACTCCCAATCCAAAAAACAGATAAAAGGGAAACTTTTTAACTACACAGCCTGCTTACTCATTGTATAAACCAAGGAAAAATGACCAAATCCAAGCAAGTTATTAAACTCTAACAGGCAAATCGTTTCTGAAACGCTCCTTGTGGGATATGAACCCTGGTGGAGAACGGACTGCAACATCAAAGCTGTGAAGAGCTCAGGTGTGAGAGCTCCAGCCGTCCAAAAGCAGACGAAAGACCACACAGCTGTCCTCAAATCCACAACTTACCTCTCTGAATGCATCCCTTAAAAACAGGCAGTGAAAATCATGACCAATAAATAAATCAATAAAGCTAACACGTGGCTATTGCTGTCACGCTCAGAAAATTCATTCTCATCTGGCCATCCATCTTCACTAACGTGATGCAGCTAAAATTATTATGCCATAAAAATGCTGCAGATTGTTGTGTCTCGTCGCTGTAGCTCATAAGTCGCATCAGCAGGTTTTGAGAGGTGTTTAACGTACATGCTGCCACCACAAAATTTACAATGGCCTCACATTTTGCTTGTCACACGTGAGGGATGAAGTATATAATTGGAAAACGGATGCAGGGCATGGAGCGAGTCTTCCGCTGCCGCATCATCCAGATGACCTAGGAGGAATTCAGGTAGAACAGCATCCCTCCTGGGACACAACTGGTCAGGTGTGACTCCTAATATTGAGAGTAATCCTCTAGGTAAACATTAATTGTTGTGGTCATATGCAGAGAGGCTAGTGGGCTTTATGTAGCCTGAAATGAATGGATAAGACAAAAAGTTTGTGGGCTGTGAGTGTTAGCAAAGCAGCTGTACAGCTCGCAATCCACCCTGTGTTGACATACAATCTTGGCTGCTCTGCAGATTTAAAGGTTACCTGTGAGCCACTGATGGGCTAAAAATAACTCTGTAGTAGATAGCCATACCTGTCAACCATACAGAAGAGGTGCAGCGGCTGACAATGAGCCTGCAAGTAACAACAATGGAATCTCCTTGAACATGTGCAGTCAACACTGATAACACAGCGATCGCAGCTCAAATTATATTTGTTTTTTTAACTATTTAACTACCCTCTGTGTTTCTTGTCAGTGCGTCTGTCTCTATCTGGGTTATTAAAATGACCTTTTTGCGCAGCTTCACGTCCGCTTCCTGAACTATTGTGACACTTGGCCATCAATATTTCTGCATTATGTCCAAACAACAAACACTTGCTCACGAAGCACTCTAGGAGCTTTCGCAACACTAGGTGAAATAAGTGGATGTTCACAGCGTTGTCAAGATAACTGAATGCATTTTTTTACATCTTGAAACGCGTTTTGACTACATCGAGGTTGGGGGGGGGGTGCTGTGAGCGCACTCTAAATTTAGGGCTTCGGGGATGTTGGCCAGTGATCAGAGAGACAGTAGCACTGCAGTATGAAGAGGTCCAAAAGTCCTGAATGATATTTACCATCCCCACTTGAATGAATGTTTTCCATTGACTTTATTTTGATGTGGAAGATTCTCTTCCCTCCCACATGCGTTTGTGAAATGACGGATTCATTTTTCATTCAGTCAGGAGCATGTGGTCTCCAATGTTCTGACCTGATACTTGTCAATTATTTGCTGTTTTTTTTGTTTGTTTTTTTTTCCGAGATTCAAATGAAAACAGCTCTCTGTTTCCTGATGAGTCGCTGAAGAATCATGTAGGGGTAGAAACTGTAGTGTATTTAATACAGTAACATCTCGGCCCATCACCCCATTTGACATCGAAACCTCATCTCCCTTTTTGAATTACACTGGAAATATGAAACACACTCTAGGATGAATACACCCCCACCCCCCACCCCCACCCCCCCCCCCCCCCCTCTTCACCAGGAAGAGAATAAAAGATTCTGTTTTCCAGATATAATGATAAAAATTGGGCTCTTAAACCTGATATCGGAAGCTTCGACCGTCATCACTACACCTGGTAGACAAGCTCTTAAACTTGAGTCATTACATCAGTTCAACATGTCAGATGAATGGCATGGGGAGGTGATTCGGTGCTTGCATCCAGGCACCCGAAGTGATATGACTGAGGCACTAGAGAGAGGGAAGTGCACTCAAATCACCAACCAGCATCACAGTCAGACAAAAAAAGGGCCAATTTCTTCCAAGAGTACTCAGATCCTCTGTCAGGGTTCGTGCATGGAGATGAGACAACTGCAGGACTCCCTAAGATCTCTGATGAGCCAGGATGTAGGAATGAGGAAAACGGTATAAACAATACTGAAGGAAAAATGTTCCAGGTCCTCAGCATAATAAGTGGTTGTCAAGGCAACACCCAAAGAAATTTAAGAGGAACCACTAGCAGCTCTTGTTTTGCGCTGTTAAACAAATTAGCAGCACCCATTCAATTAAAACATTTAACAACTACTCAAATACTCAATTTGGACATCAGTAATTTTTCAATACTCTTTCAAATAACTGAACTAACAACTCTTTTTTAGCCAAAATTAATAAAGTTCAACTTTTTCAGTCACAAGTATTTAATTATAATAACTTAAGGTGAATACTCAGACTTCTTAATTGCTTAAGATGCTCATCACTAAGAACGCTGAATAGGATGAGGCAATAAAGTTCTATAAGAACAGAAATAATCCGCCTCAAATATGGATTTATTATTTTTAAATATGGATGACAGCAAAGCCAGTCTTATTAATCACAGAACAAAGTTCATTTCATAGGTAAGAAGTACTTCATGAAACTTCCTAATTGCATCTTGAATCTTCAAATAGTCTGACGAATGCTTCACTGTGAGAGGCGGGAATAATTGTACTACTATATGTGCGCTGAAAAAGTCTAATCTAGTTAATATTCTAGTAAGAAGTGTTGCTTAGACTTCATGAGCAAAAAATAAGGAGTTCATGGAGAGAGAAATGGATGTGACACTGTAAGGGTTTGCTTTAGGTTGATATTTAATCGCAGTTTGTTTTTTTTTAATAGATTCATGACTACAGTTTGTGGTAGGGCGGAGGACATGGTATTTCTTCAATTAAAAACAGTTCAAGAAAAAAAATAACTGTTGCAACACGGTGTTTCTCAGTCACATGAAATCCAGAACGCTGCTGTTTTTCTCTCCTACCCGCTAAAGTTAATTGCTTTCACCTGGCCTCCCAGGTGTAAACGCCTCACTGATTAGAAGGCCTGAATCAAAACCTGACTCCACATCCACCTCCACACCACTCTACCATACCATTACATCCCCTAAACACTTCCCATTCATTTTGACTGACATTCAATTAAGAGAGAAAGTGATGCTCACAGACGAGGAACTGAGGTAAGATGAAGCATGAATTGCAACAGCTCTGGGATGCTCTTCACTCTGACATCACTCTCCGCTGACCCGGAGCATCAGCTGCCAATTAGGAAGATTTAAATGACATATGATTGGGTCAGTAAATCAGATTAGGTTGCTTCTAGGTTTTTTTTTTATTTGTTTAAGGATTTTAGACAATCAAATCAATAAATGAATCAATATTCATCCATCCGTGAGCTACAGCCTTTGTTCTTTAGATTATCCAGTTGCACTCCAGACAGGTCACCGGTCAATCATAGCGTTGATGGACAGATAGAGATGGACAGCCATTAGCTCTCACATTTACACCCACGGGCAATTTCAAATCGCCAGTTAACCAAACCTGCATGATTTAAAACTGTGGGAGGACACCAAAACACCTGGAGAAAAACCCACTCAGGCACAGGAAGAACATGCAAACCCCACAGAGAAAAACATCAGCCAGCAGGCGAGTGACAGTTACAGTGAACATATTTTTTTTTCAGATACAGGTAAATATAATGTGAAAAGCTGAACTTATTTCGATAGATCGTACATTTTGTGCAGGCACCTGTTAGCAAACTAGTGAAGAGACGTGAGCTCTATGGGAAGTATAGCTATGTCCATGTCAAGTTTTTTTGTTTTTTATGTTTAGACATAATTCACCATATTATTTCACCAGTGTTATATGGTGGCCATCAAAAAAACAAACAAAAAAAAAACTAGTAGGTAGCTTTAGTTACCATTACAGTTTGTTAGTGTTACGCAATATGATAGGATACAAATTTTTTATTTCAAAAATTTTATTCACATTCCACTTATAATGTACTTATATACTTGTTTTATCTTCCATGTGTAGCACTGCCATTGCAAGCTGACATAGTAGGTGAACACAGGTGTTTACCCTGTGTTCACCTACATGACCAATTAAACTTTAACTTAAATCTTGTACACGATTGGCAGCAAGAGAAAAATAAACGTCTATTTATTCAATATATATGCACGTCATGCATGCGTTCTTCAATACTTTGGTGTTGGAACAACAACACGATGCCACAGCGTTCCTTTGAGAGACTTGTCTGGACACAATTTTACATAAGAGATCTTGGTAATTAGGGCAGAATATTTTATTCCAATAGTCCCAAGATCCTTACAGCTACACTGCAGATCAATGGCAAGGATGAAAGGACTAAAAGCTAAGCAGTGTCAAATTCTTCAAAGGAGCAACTTGTTTTTGAAAGAAGCCCTAGCATGTCCATCTATGACGGGCAGCTGTGAGAAGAAGAGACTTTGACAGATGGAAGAAGGCAGCAGCAGCACAAACTGAGCCTGAGTGACCAGGTGAAGCCCTGATGGATGTTCAATTACGATTCTGACATCTAAATCAAAAACAAGGGATCAAAAAATCCTGCTCCAGAGCGCCGAGGAAGACCTTTTAATCACCCGAATCACAAGTTTATCTCTTCATTAAAGACATCGTCATCTGTCAAAAGGGGATGAGAAAGAGGTGATGAATCTAAGACTAGTAACACACCGCATGCCTGGCATTTCCTGTTTATCTTCAGTTGTTATATACATAAGGCATAAAAAAAAAGCCAGAAAAAATGAATACATTTAAATGATGGGGCTTGAGGCGAGATGTAGTGCATAAGCTATCACCACTACTTTGTTGTTTATTCTGCCTTTTAAAAGGAAATGTCATAGTTAGTGGTGAGAAAATCAAATCAAAACATGCCTGCAGGGAAAACATCTTATATCCACAGCATCAGTACCTACTCCACCTATATCAGAGGCTTTAAAGTTGCATTCTTGAATCTGCCCTTGGCTAGTGTGAGTATGTACACCGAGAATATAACATCTGGGCTGCACCTGAAATAGGATTGTGATATCTTTGTTAGGCTTTTCTAACACAGGACTCAGTGGTAGAGTGGGTCGTCCACTTCCTTGCCACGGGTGAGGTGCCCGTACCCCCCCCCCCCCCCAACATCTGCTCCCTGGGCGCTGCGAATCGCAGTCCCCCGCTCCAGTGTGTGTATATGGCATCTGTCACACTTAACTTCTGACTTATCGACAACTATAGCTGCTGTTAGCTAATGTTAGCTGAGTTTATTAGCTGGGCTGTGTTGGTGTTAATGTTTGAAGAGGAGGTTTTGGAAGAGGAGGTTTCCAGGCCCAGGGCACTGGGAGATGCTGCCTGGGAGTGAAGCTGTTGTCTTGCCAGAATTGAAGCTGGACAAGCGGGCAATGTAACTGCGCTCAGCAGCCTTTGTGGACACAACGTATTTATAAAAGTGGTGTTACAGTATGAAACTGGGAGAAATATACAGATTTCTACACAGTGTTGCATTAAGGCAGCATTGTAATTTCAAGTAATGCCTGGCCATATAATTGCCATCAGTATTATTTCTATATCTGAGAGCGTTGTGGCTGAGAAGTTGCACTGCTGATTTTACAGAAATGTTTGTCCTCAGACTTTAATACACACAATATAAGCTTGTCCTCGTATTCTCATATTCTCAGACTAAGCTGGACTGTGCGTGTGTGTTCGGTAAATGCTAAAATAAACGTGCTAATACACTGATTTACAGTACATGTGACTAATAATTTGTGTAATGCAGTCTTTTTTCCAGAATCAGAGCATTAGTCTGTCATGGCACGCATGTAGAACAAGAATAAACTGTCATCCAATTGGCTCTATACATGTTGAGTTATTAATCAATTCTGCTTTCACCTCATGAAATTGAGTGATAAAATCCTATAAAAGCGTGTGGATTTTGAAATCAATATTAATTACACTGGAGTTTACCTCCCCAATAACATGACTGACATTATTTTCACATAACCAGGTTTTAATGATCACCACTGACAAAGAGTAAATGACTTAGATTACTGCGATATGGATATTTTGTCTGCACGGCCCTGTTTGTTCACTGTCAGATAAGATCGCGTTTTATTAGAAACAACAGCATGAAGCACAGAGCAAAATCAAATTATGTTCAACATTGTGCTGCAGCGATAAATATCCTGCAGTCAGCAGCTCTCTGCATCACATTAATTCTTTGGCAAAGATTAGCGTTATGTGTACAGGAAAGTAAATTTGAGTCGTTTGTCTTCGAATTGGGCCCTTCACTAGGAATTAATTGTTCTCCATATGTAGAAGAATAGCAGAGAATCTGACTCTGTCCGGACTTCATTTGTTATAATTACTGTGTCTGAAAAACAAAACAGAAGAGAACATGTTCTGATGTGTGGGATAATTTGAACAATTCATCAGCTGCAGTCAAACTGCTCGCCAGTTCTACTAACTAATAAGCAGAAATAGACTACAGGTCCAAACTCGGTTGTGGTGTTGGTAGTAACTTCATTATGATGACCATTATTAGTTGTAGCACTGTGGCAGCACTAGTCTAATAAGAGCTAATCTAATAAGAGCATATCAAAAATAGTAGACATGAAGTCATAACTAGTAGTGTACCTTGTGTATCTCAAAGAATATGAATTTAAGCTCAGTTTGTTGTGTATACAACTAATAGGCCTGAAGACAGGCGTCTCTGAATAATATATGGCTATATAGCTAATAGCTATTGCATCACAGCAATTTACTTCTCTATTAGCTGGATCATACATTGGTTGCATTTCCGCAATTGGTGCTGCAGCCGGAGCTCTTTAGTAATGACAGAAAATGGCAGATGAAGTGAATAACAAGTAGGTGGTTTTAGCAGTCAGATTTCAGTCGATCTCATTTCCAATGGATGAAAGCTGTGGCCATGAGAAGCAGCTAAATCAACCAGCTTACATCAGTCTGCACATCCTCCACATTGTCGCCAATTTTTGTAGCTAATTTTACTGTCGCTAATTTTAATAGATGTAGCTAGGCTCGCCTACAAAGCTCTTGTCCTGGTTAAATAGCTAAACAAAACTGACATGTGGGCAGCAATTCAAGTCTGAACCAAGCTAACGCCATCTGCCCGCTGTGAAAGGGGCAATAGCCCAGCTAGTCATGTTAAATATTTTTCTTAATTATGGGTAATTTCTATAAACAGATATCTGCATATGAATGCTTTCCCTCTGAGTTTCCCTTTTTAGTTCGTATTGACTTTTGGGTGACTTTGGTTGCATGGTAAGCGGTCCATGTGGGGACAAAAGAAGGTAATACTCGGGTACAGGTACAAAGGCAATCTCAGAGCCAGTTGGCTATAGGCTGATGACAATTTAGCATTCATGTGCAGGTAGAATGCCCTGCACATGAATGTGAGATTGCAGAGATTGCAGTTCTTGCCTCAAGTCATTAATTGGACTGTAAATAATAATGGCATTTGGAAGAGGAAGTCTTGGCAGGGATATCCATTATCAGTTTTCTGGATATGTCCTGGCTACACTGGAACCCTTGCCCCCAGGCAGGCCACGGTCAATGTTTTGGACATTGTGGATGTGTCTCACTGTGCCGTGTGCGGCTCATTTAGGTTAGGTGACCCAAGTATTCGAAAAAAAAAAAAAAATCACAAAGCCATGCAGAAAAGGTCACTGAAGATTTTTTGCTTTACTTTAATGTTCATGGAAAGGTCAAATACAATGGAATCGCTCAACAGCACCTTCTGTAACTTCATGTAAATACACTCACAGATTTGTTCAGCTATTTAAATAGTTGAGTCTCATTCCTTTGTGCTGTCACTTTATTTGCTTAACGTTTTGTCCAAGTAGGAAGGTATTTTATCATCTTTCTGTAGTGCAATTAAAGAATTAATTAAAAATATTAGCCAAGGCAGCATAAGAATGCTTTTAGGAACTTTTAAATGGATATGTCAGTTTCATTCTGTATTGAAATATTATGTGCATTAGAGTAGTGGCCTGACAATTAGTTGATTGATTAGTTGTCGACTATGAAATTAATCAACAACTAGCTTGGAAATTGGTTTATTTCGGTTTTCTCTTATTGTTTCTTCTTTCCTCGAACTCTATGAAAGTAAACTGAAAATCTTTGGGTTGTGGATAAAACTGGACATATGAGATGTCACCTCAAGCTTTAGGAATTTTTTTTTTCCTATTTTCTGACATTTTACGGACCAAACATTGGAGCCATTAAAAAGAAAATGATCAACTAACAACCAATGAAAACAGTTAGCATCATCTAAAGGACACAAATTGTACCCTTGTTTAAAATTGTAATCTCATCAGTGCACCAGCCAGCCCCAAAGTTGGCACTACCAACCATTACTTTGTCACTATAATTGCTCAACTCTTTGACCCAAATGGCTGTAATAAATCCTCCCCCATAGCTGGTGGAGTACATTTATTCCACTCTCTTTGTACGATGGAGAATTTCCCCAGGTCACAGACTTGGGGACAGTCCAGCAGATCCAACCTACGCTCTTTCCACCTGAGAAGCCAGTGAGCCATCAGACACTACAATGTCCATGACACAGCATGAGCAGATGACCTGAAATCAATGACCCTGTGTTTAAATGATCAGCAGCACAGTGGTAATTTATTCCTAAACTATAGGCAGAAATCAATACAGATTCACAACAGAAATGACTCATGGGACTGAAATGAGAAGACCCATGGGAGAATATGTTGGTAATATTAGAGGAATTTGAATTTTTCCCTTTATATTCTTGTTTATGAACCTCAGGCAAAATCACTAAGGCAAGAACACACAGCCTGTGGGGGTGTGTGCATGCTCTTGATCTTAACAAAACTGCATAGAGTATGTGCTGGTGTTGGTGGTTGGCTTTTTCCAGAAGTCTAAATCATGTTTCATACGCAAGAGATTCATGGTGAGAGACCATGCAAGGGAAAAAAATAAATAAAAATAAATTAGAAGCCACTATCCTCAGGCTCATCACATCCAGGCAAATGTCAAGAGGGGTACAAACAGATCAGATGGTGTATCAACTGTGGGTGTGATGCAGTATGCACTCCCCAGAGGAAGATTCTCTGCTCAAATTCGTTCCTCACAGGTAAGATGTACAGTAGCTCCTTCATCTGACGGTAAGCAGTTGGATATTGTGATGCAACGTTAAGTTGGTTTTATTCCAAAGTTACATTTTTATTAGCATTTCTGAACACAAACTCATTCATTTATGCAAAATTGAACTGATTTTTAGGACTTGCTTTGCTGCTTATTTATTTGTGCAGCGTCTCAGCCGCTGTCAGTGTTTCATCTCTATCAGTTTCAGTCTACCAGAATTTCAGTTCTGTCTCAATTTAGATCAAAATTGTGGGAGGCAGACATGTATTGCCTGTGTGTAGTTTGCTGGAAATAACAGAAACAAGAAGTAGAAAAAGAAATATTCCACTTTCTGTTTTACTGACTCTTTGGTACAAATGGAAATCAGGGAGTTTTGCATGTACTCCATCCGCAAGAATCCAGTTGTGCGCAAATGAGTAAATACATCCCCTTAGGTAGAGTACGTCAGTTGAGTAGGGGGATGTATTAATGTACATGCTGCTAAAGTAATGTGGACATAGATGGACAAGACTGGATGATTGTCAGTAAAGTCAGAAAGTCAGTCTTTGTCAGGCCCTTTTTTATTTATTAAGTGTGTGCATGGATGGGTTTCATGACTTAGCAGGGGCAAGCAGGGGGCCTACTGACATTTACCCAAGAAAAGAGACGGCAAAAAAACACACAGTGATCACAGCCATCCAAACTCACTACAGACACAAAGTTACTACAAAGAAAGCCAAAACAGATAAAAAGAGACAATTATTAAAGAAAAATGTGACTACAGAGAAACGTAAAAAAAATTACAGAATGGCGAATGCCCACAAAAAATGACCACCAGGAGAAAATAATGCAATATGATCACATATTGATGCGCTGTCATGACAAAAATGTAACATGGCCACTGAGTTTGTAGTAGTTTTGTATGTTTTTCAGTCTGGATGTCTTGCTCTTTTGGATGGACGTGTGGCCTTCTATACGTCTTTGTCCTGAGGCCCATTGTGTCACTGAGAATGTGAACGTGTACTTAAATATATCCTACATTCAAGATGTGAGTGTTTCTCCTTCATTCACAACATTCGCAGTCATTCATTTACTTATACCTACTAATTGGCACCTGGGATGCAAGGCACTATCCCAGCATGCTCTGGCTGGAAGACAAGTTAACACCATGGTAAACAGTGGTTTTGCAAACACTGCACCAGAAAAAAAAAGAACCACGTGTTCACGTAGAAAAACACGACAGAATGCCATCTGTACTTCAAATTTAACTTTATACATAGCATCCTTTCTCAGTAATTGTCCTAACATGGTTTTTATTGCACTGTAAATTAATGTGAACTATCTAGGTGCTTAAAAAATACTGTGTATTTTTTTAATCCCGCTGCAAGAGAGAGCTACACAATTAATTCTATGGGGACCGCAGAATAATACTCAGGTATAAATTTGTTTCTTATCTGGATAAATTAATAGAAGTGGTTAACAGCACATAATACACACACTAATGCCTTCTTACAGTTTCTACAGTTCTTCTGCTCCTAATGCTAACCCAGTGGTCATTATGTTTTAATACCACACAGTATGTCAGCTTTAATAGGTTCTGTGCACTTAACTCTTACTAAATGATAACACTAAAAGATACTAAATCAGCATATACTGTATGTTTAACAGTCTGATAATGTGGGCAAAATTATTATTTCTAATCCTAGAGCTCAAACGGCTTGAGCATGCTGTATAAAGAAGAGACAGTTGCGAAGGTTGCTCAGGACAACACTGTTGGCAGACAGTAATGTCAATATTGGATAAATCTGCAAAGCCCCAGATTGCATCCAGTGCTAATTTGTTTTGGTTTTTTAGGTGCTTTTATTGATGCAATGTTTTTTCTTTCTTTCTTTTTTTTTTTTTTTTGTTCTTGCATTCTGTAAAATCTGTACTTGGCAACAAGTAAGGATGATGGCAATTAATATGTGGATAAGATTAGACCATGACAACACTTGATTACTGCTCTAGCACTGTTTCCTTCCAGCAAGAAGGTTCCTGGTTCGAGCCCTTGGGATGTTTCTGCGCGGCGTTTGCCTGTTCTCCCCTTCTCCATTACCCTGATAACAATAAGTGGTGATGGAAAATAGATAGATGAATTCCATGCATATGGTGGTATGTTATCCTCTGTTTGCTCTGTTTTTCATCGAAGTTGAACCTTGCTACATAAAATGCAGACTTCTTTTTGCAGTGATTCCATTGGCATTGCATCTAAAATATCAATCATCAGAGAAACTCCTCTTCGTAGAACCACTGAACCAAGTGAAAAGATATTGGGATAGTGAATAGTTGAATAATGATATGAAAAATAAAACTTTTCATCTCAGAACTGCTGAATGTTTTCTGCTGACTAGAGACAGTACTAGCGGTTTTGTGACGTTGACTGTTATACCTCTCGGGATGTTACCTCTGGATCAACTACACAATCTAATGGGCGGTCATTTGAAAGTAGCATGGTGCACACATAAATGTTTGTTTTCAAATGTTTCCACTCTCTGTTCAAAGTGAGATCACAGTGATATATGAAATATGTGAAGAACTGAGTGTCACGAAGGTCTGTTTGATCGGGTTTTTTCACATTAAACAGCCAGGGAACTTAATCCAAGTGAGGAAGAAATATGATACTTATATCCAGCAGCCATTTCAGCCAGGAACATAAACAATTTCAGCTTGGTAAACAAGATTTAGTGCCAAACACGGCAGCTCCATTATTGGTATTTTATGCTCAGCAACACGTGTGTTTGTTCAAGTAGATTATGAATCAGCAGTGAAAATATGTTTGTTACCTACACATGTTTACTGCTATGGCTGAGGCTTGGGCAGATGAGTAACATTAAACAGCTTGAAGGCATCATTAAAAGAACACACCTCTCTCCCTCTGAGACACACACACACACAGTGAAATACAGACCTTGTTTTGTTATTCATGAGGTTGTTGGGTTGAATGATTTGCTGCATTAGAAGCATAAGCTGGTCTCCTTCCTTATGTGTATTGATACTCCATCAGTGTTCAGCACAAACAAGCTTTCGTATTTGTCTACACGTAGCAATGGTCCTTGGCGTTGGATGTGAATGGCCTCGCTGATATTTCTCCAGCTGTCTACTCACTACAGGTTGACGACTTTGCCCTCTTCCTATGCCATGACTGTTCTCAAGTCACGACCATACACGATATTTTCCATATACATCTTGTCCTCAGCTGACTGAAGTTTCATATATCGGTCTTGATGACACCAGGGTGTATGAATACATCATCAGTCAACTTTTGACCCCACTGTTGGGACCAGGTTTAGGACCTGCTCATTCAAGGGGCATGCAAACACGTAAAACTGGCATAGTGTGGCCATGTCATCTGCATAAATGAATGCTGTACTCCAGAGGTCCCCAATAAATATGCATAATATAGAGATGTTCTAAAATTAAGAAAGTGAGTCATCCCTTGTGTGAGTTTTACTTTAAATTTCTGTACAACTTGTGTTTTGCCCTCATAATTGTATACTTGGGTCAACACCGATAATATTTTAAGTCTCCCAATAAACATCTGCATTAACTTATGGGCTCCTGTTTTGAGAGATGACTCTGGAAGATGCAACACATACAATGTGAGTTTGGATTTCACTATACTTTCTACCCATGTAATGATTCAACAGTTCTTTATTGTTCATCGTAACCCATCCATCCTGTTTTTAGACTCACATGGGAAAACCAAAAACTGGGATATGAAGAAAAGCAAAGCAGTCCCAGACACGTTTTTTTTTTTGTTGTTGTTGTTGTTTTAAAAAGTGTAAACACTTCTGTAAGGCCTCTCATGCACCCAAAGTTATGGCAAGAGAACACACGTAATTGCAGATCCAAGCTTGCCATGCATTTAAATTCGTTATTTCCAGAACAGGACAAGGACAATGACTTGTGAACAGAAACTTTGAAGATAAATAACAGCCTTGCTGATTTTTTTCTTATTTCCATTACAAAGCTCAGTCACTTTGTTGTCACAGTTGAACAGCTGCACAACTTTTGAACAACAAATAGGAGTTTTTCTTGTGTTAACAAATGTCCAAAGTTTGAAAAAGCAAAAGAGAATGAAGTGAGCACTTGTGCTGGTTATATCAAGACTGACTGATCTTTACCTTAAATTGATTCTATATAGAGAATACATTTAATAAACAGGTTTCTTGGCCTCAGTTGACACTGCCTTATCTCCTCCGAATGCAGAATGATTTACAGCTACAAAATTCCACAAAGGAGAAAACTGATTCATTTTTTTGTGACTTTTTTTTTGGCATTCATTTTGAACTGTTGCAAAAAACGCCTTTGCATTCTTTTGAAAGCTGTACCTGTAGAGAATGAGAAGATTCTCAGCCAGTGAGACAGTGACACCCAAACCTTTCAAATGCTGTATGCTTTCATTCTCAAGCATAAACCCCAAAAATGCCCTCTGGGAAATGCATAGAGGTGTTAGACAGGGAGGACCATGTTGATTTGAAGGAACATGAAGACATTTTGAACGGGTTTTGGGAAAACCTGCTACAGCAGTTGGAGTGTTGGGAACATTTTGTGTCCCAGGTGCCATTGAAAATCATGAAAGTATATACACACTGTTCAGAGTTCAAATAGAGGGCAGTGTCAGGATTAATTATGCTCATGAAACAAGCTAGTGGCTTTTGTCCAAACTTTATATTGTCTTTAAAAGTCACCACAATTCATAATCATTGGGCCAGTGTTGGGTCAGTACTAAATTAAGCCACCTACAGTTCCAGATTTTGCCACTTACATGCTTTCTTAACACAAGTTAGAATAAATGTACTGGTGTCATGTCTGTAGAGTGAATGTACCATCAACAGTGGGTTGATTGGCTAATTGACCTATCATCTCTAGCATCTCTAATGCCCGGTATTCTTTATGGTATTTTAGAGTTTCTCACACAACATCCAAAACCAACAGAGAATAGCATTACAATACCAAGGTGATTTTTTGGATTTTCCTGATGGAAAGATTGCTGTGTAGCGAACCATCATAAACTCAGCTAACTTAACTGAATAAGCCTTGGGAGGCCAGGAGCCAATACAGCAAGAACACTGGTCACCACTGATTTTGGAGGTTGTGTTTGCTCTTGGGTCGAGCCATGTTCACTGGAAGGTAGATGCTGTCACTAAATAAACCACAATCATTGCTATTGGCTACCTCAAATGCCACTCAATATCCACTGCATATGATTGCATTTGATTTGATTTGATTTGATTTTGCATAACCACCTCTGCCCTTTTTACAGGAAACAAGTAAATATGCAGATGCAAATTTTCTGTTTCGTGTGGACTTTATCACAGTGACTGACTAAGATAGAAAAAACATCACAACATCACAACATTACAGTTTATAGGTGTCCACACCAGACAATTCATCCTTCATGTGTCTCAGAAGTTGTGTATCTTGCCTCTTCCATTGCTGGCACATATTTCTTGTGTTTCAGACAAACAGCATCAGAATAGTTTTCATTTCACAGATCTAAGTTTTTCGTTAAAAAACTGGGAAATTATTGCTGCAGTTTTTCGTCTTTTGCCAGGAAGTTTCTCATATCGATGAATCTGTTCCACCTCTAGCAAATATTGGTTCCATTGTTTCAGATAAATTTATTTTTCTAATATTATCCTTTCATTTCCCTCTCTCTTGGCCAGTTTAAAACATTCCTTCAAAGATCAAGTTGTTTTGGCAAGACTTGGTAATCCCATTCCAATCCACAATGTTGGGGCTTCATAACTTTATTGCAGAGTTCTGTGCATTGGACCACAAAGTCTCACAGTCTTATTTCAAATCATCCAGTGTACTATCGACTAGGTCTGAGACCACACCGACTTCCATAGACATCTCATCTTTTATTGAAGCTGTGCATGAGGATTTGAACAAAGCCTTTGTAAATATTTTCTTGTTGTTGAAGTAGATAGAAACTTCTGTTGTTTCATCGGGTCGTGTACCCATGCAGGTGTCACCAGGTCAACATCTATTTTCCCTATTAGAGTTCAGATGTAGAGCAGAGTTTCAAAGGCCTGAATCCAACCCACAGGCTTCACTTGATGACATTAAGCAAGGGGATGCCTAACAAACTAGTCAGTATATGATAAAGAATTGCAGTGATATAAATTAGATTACTTGGAGTCAGTAGGCGAATGCCATCAAAGCACAAATTCTAAACTAAGTTGAAAGCATGACAGTGATGAAAATGAACTGAATTCTGCAGTCCTCTGGGGTTTTCTGGGATTATCAGTTCACTTTTAGACTCATAACTGAACATCAGCAAAATGGAGCTCATTTACTGTATATTAAAAAGGTCAGTCCAAGCAAGTCCACAGAGCTATTCTGCCAGGTTTAAACCAATTACCAAATGATGACGGATTAATTCTACCTACTTACATTATCCCAAAGCTTGTAAAATATGATGTGTGGGATCCGATTGCATTTTACTACAGGTGTCAGCCCTGTCTTCTAGACAGTTCAGTTATATGCAACACATTTGCAAGAACAAATACTGTATGTTATGAGGAAACTGTAAAGCAGACCGAATTACATTTTCTGTTAATACAAAGAGGAAATATTCTCAATTAATGTGCCTGGCATGTAAGCAAGCAACATTATGACATTAAACAGATCGGTTCACTCACAAATCTCGATGTTCACTGCCGATTTTGGTGGAAAGCAAATTAAATATGTTGGCATTTAACTGAAATCACAATCTTCCCCTCATCTTTACCAAAGTGTTGCACAGACCAGAGTTGGGATGCAAATCTGCCTCTAGTGTCACACTCCTTTTTGTCCATTAACCATTCACCCCAACCACCACATTGAGCCTCCACCACATTACATAAATGCATTGTTTGTATACAGTATTCTCACTAATTTCTATGCCATGGAGCAACCAAGCAACCAAAGACTGTGTGGGTCTGCATGAGTAATTGCTTACACAGCAATATTAATTCTTCTTCACTTCAGCAGGAGCCGTGCAAGACAGGTGACGTGAAAACCAAAAAAGACAGTTGTGATTGCAGACGAGACAGCTCCTCCTTATCATGATGGGCATGACACTCTGCTGTCAAAACTGTTCACTGGTCTCTGAATAAATGCATCTGACATAAAAAGAATATTCTTAGCTGAATAGATTTCCCAACCTGCATTTCTGCATTTTACCAAGTAATGGCACTGACTATACTTAGTAATGTTTCCCACTCCTGAAACTTTCAGTAGACTACACTGAATTGAATTGAATTTATCTAAGTCAAACATAAGACACCCCAACATGGTAAATAGAAATATTTTCTTTAAATGAAGGAAGAACTGACTCATGATGAGGTTCATATAACAAAGACCTGTATAAAAATCAGATAGCTATCCTTCCCATTTTTTTTGTTGAATATAATGTTTTAAGAAAAGCTATAGGGGCATTGATAGCAAATGGGTTTATCCTTTTGCGACTTTGAATGAGTTGAGTAAATATTTAGCGAATCCAATCCAATTATCTTAGATTATAAGATATTTTGTGTTCACATCATAGCTCAACGGTTCGGAAGAAGAAAGCTCGTAATGTTTTCATAATGGACAGGGATCATCCTCTGGGGAATGTAAAGCAAGGCAGGCCTGTAGTTGACACACCCTCCTTTCTTCCTCTTCCCTCTCTGGTGGTTGCAAATGAGTACACATAGCCAACAGCTCAATCAGTCTATTCATTTGTAAGATGCACAATAACGTTTATAATTTGGAACTCAATTTCTACTGATGCTAGATGGATAATAACCTGCCCATTTTTACAATGAGCGCACTTTGTGAAGAGAGGGAGAGGCAGAATTGATTTTTTTTTTTTTTTTTATTCGTCTGCCCCTGGCTGCTAGTGTGATTTGTTTGTTCAGTTTGTGAACAGTTTGATCAGTTTTGTAAATTGTTTTGACAGATGACATTTGAAATCCAAGAATTACAATAAAGGCCAGGGTTCACTACAGACTTCAGGGTTCATTCTTTGGGGAGCATATGAATTTATTTCAACGCTGACAAGGTAGGTAACTAGTAGTAGAGATATTGTTCCAGACCAGACTGTTGGATCATCATCCTTGGGCACCACTGTTAGCTGGGTAAAAAGTATTGTCTCTTGAAATATACAGTGTTTGATGAATTCTTCATGTGTTTGACTACTTGGGGGAAGTGGAAACAAACTGTAAACACATCACTGACATATCACCTGACACGCTAGGAAAACAGCTTCATAAAGTTGAAAAGGTGAAAAAAAAAAGTAGCATTTATTTAAAGATGTTTCTGGCCAGTCTTAATCTCTATAGCTAATTGGCCTGTTAATGGCAACTGTACTGAGGCTGAACTTCTTTTTATTAACTGGGCTAAATTATATTAAGGTTTACAGTACAAAAAAGCCACAACAGAAGTGAATTACCAGGGACTATTATTGCCAGTGCACCGGTGTTTTGTATGTGAGATAACAAAAAGACCAAAAGAGAGAGAAATAAGAAGAAAAACGAATGAAGAAGCAAATGAAAAGGTTAGTTGCTACGTGACTGTACTTGTACTTCTCTCGCTCGAAGCTAACAATACACAGCATCCTCCAGTTCAGCTTCATATTAAACCTGGGGCCGCATGGCCTAACTATGGCCTAACACATTGATAAGTACAGTCACGTAGCGACAGTAAATACTAACCTTTTCATTTACTTCCTTTTTTTTTCTTATTTCACCTCACATGTAGGGACTGTGTGTATGAGTGTTTAGGGCTGAGTCGGGGTGAATGCATCAGGCTTGACTTGCACAGTGAGACATGATGACATAGCTCTTTCTCTGTTTTTTCTATTCTCTCGCATGCTTTTTTTCTTCCTCGCTCTTTCCAATCAGATTCACTCCTCCCTCATCTTTTTATCTCCTCTGTCTATTTCTGCTCTTGTCATCTCTCTCACACACATAAAAAAAAACACCGGCGCACCAGCAATAATAGTCTCCGGTAATTCACTTCCATTTTGGCTTTTTTAAAATTTGCATTGTTGTTTTATTTACAGCAGCGCTTCTTTTTGTTTTCAGCGTCTCTTTTATTTGCAGCAATGGCGAGTCCCAGCCACTGTAATTTTGAGCTCTAAAATGATGCTATGGACGTATACGTTATAGATGTGTCCTCCATTCTTTATACTGTCAGTGGACTGAAGGTGTTTAGCTGCTAAATGCTCGACTATGTTGCTAACTTTGTCTGCATGCAGCTTGGTACTGGGCAGATAGTGCACACCGGTTTTATCAAATTGGGGTTTCAGATCGAGATATCGAGAGCAGTGAGAGTGGTTGCAGGTCATAAAACCAAAACAGTGAGCTGAAAGACATTAAAATGGAGCCCACAGAGCTGAATGACCTCCGATAATGACCAATGACCTCTTTCATATTACGCATAGTAATGTTACCCATAGTTTTTGATTAGTGCAGTTTGACGTTATCTGAAGGGCATTCATTATAATACAATAAATGTCCTTAAAAAAACATGTTCATTTGTTTGCTAAAAGAAGAACACCAGACACTTTTTTTATGTCTATTGTTTTTACTCTAGTGCTGATTGCTTTAATAGAATAGGATCAGGCTGTGTTCATATAAGCTGCTAATCAACGTGATATTATCTCTATTATAATCTCTCTGTGTGTGTCACATTAAAATACATAAACATAGCCACATATTTGAACACATTACCACCCATGTGCTGTCATCCACACATCGCAGGCTACAATGAAAGATGGTACCTCTGCCTCCTCTGTGCGGAGTAAAATATCGCTCTCAATTTATTGTTCTGCTGTCTGTCACAGCAGGAGCGGTTTGTGCAACACAGGTGAACCTGACAAGCTGCTGAAGTGCTTTTGTTCTTAAGAGCCTTTTGTCCACCAAGTAACGGAAAACGACACATGGGTTTCCTTTAAAGTGCTGGCACAAACGTCACATCATATTCCCGTGAAAACGTCACAAATTCGTAAATGTAAGAGTTCGACTTTTTGAACTTCTTAAACGTGAAAGATTTAGAGGTAAGAGCCACTCAGAGATAAACCCTGGAAGGTGATAATTGTGTTTAATCTCCTTTTGTATATGTGCATCAAACTGCACCTGTGATCTTCTTTCAATCCTCATTGAATCTCGGCCTCCTCCTTTCCCACAGGATTGCATTCTGTCACGGCTAGAGAGCCAGAGACGGGTGTTGGGACCTTTTGATGTTCCTGAAGTTGACAGGCGGGTCCCAGGGCATTGTCACTTCTCTCGCAGCGTTATCTCTGTGCAGATAACGGCAGGATCTGTTAGCAGGTGCCATTCAAAAGGTGTGTGGGAAGTACCTGCAGTTGACACTTGAGCTAAAAGGTGATCCCTGATGGGAGACAGATGGGTGCTATGGTCTGCTGCATTTGCATAATCCGTGCAAAGAATCCCTACGGAAGTATTCAATATGGCTGGTTACATGTGCCATATGTGAATCCCCTTTAGTTCTAAATACTCAGGAATGTCAAGGTGTATCAAAGTGCAGCGAGCCAAGTGATCTGTATTTGAATTTATATTACACTTTTGACATATTATTCTATAATTATCCGACTGTCGGCAAACCCCATAAATGACTAAAAGCAACGATGCATTAATCTGTCTTGATGCATCTGGTTTTTGGGTGGGGCTCTGTCGAAAAAAGACACACACGGCTGTGCACCTCTTAGGATTAAGCAATATTTGATATTAAAATGTGAAGTCAGTTTCTGTGCTTGTATATTGTTACCAGACCTCTATCAGTCAAATCTGTTCAACAGATTTGAACACAGATTTGAAACTTAAACAAACCTCAATTCATTTATTGTCTGTAAACACAGCACTGGCACATGTTAGCACTGCCTTAACAATGCTCTCTCTGGACTTTGTTTTGGCCAAGTCCAATATTCGCTCTCCTTTGGAAATATCTGGTGCTTTAAATGATAAAGTTCACCCGCTGGTCACAAACTTTGTCTATCTCATGCTTGGTGCGGAACAGTTAGCATACAGTGGGTTTGCCAGAACCAAAACAATGGGCTGAAAGACGCTAAAAGGCTAAGGAGAGCTGAGTTAGTTTATCACAAACATTATTTACTTTTTTTAATACTTTATATATATATATATATATATATATATATATATATATATATATATATATATATATATATATATATATATATATATATATATATAAGTAAGAAGCAAACACTGTGAGCATTTACAGCAGCAGGATGGTGTGTGTGAGATTGAGTCATAAACTACAACACATTTGCTCGTTGTAATGTAGGAACATTCATTCAGTGCAACAGTGTGGTGTTTTTGGACAGTTCTTGGACAACAATTGAGCTCTGTGCCACAGAAGTATACCATTTATCAGGCTTTGGATACACACACACACACACACACACACTTGTTAGAAGGATTCATAGTTGGGTCTGCGTATGGGATTTGTTTGAAATAGTATAGAGTCCCACTTTATCTGTTCAGGTGCAGCCATGCTCTGAGCTAAAGTCTCCTTATTTGAATAGAAATGTCAGACAATGTGACATCTGAATTGTCACTTAGAATAAGAAAAAACCTCTGACAGACTAACCAGAGAAATTTGTTAAAACAGCATCAGAGATTTCTGGTGGGTGAAGCTGTGGCTGCATCCTTTGATCAGAAAAAAATGGTTTGGTCCTTTCTGGCATTGTCAAGTCCCTAAAGGGCTTGTTGTTACTTGCAAATGATGTTACACACTATTTCTTTGTCATTGTGTCTTAATTAGTGCCCTTCATCATCAGTAGTAAATACCAGAGAGCTGGGTATTATGAGATAATGCCATATTTTATTCATATAGGTGACTTGTTCAATTAAGGCCCATCTTCATTATAATCCCAAAAGGCACATATTTGCAGGTAAAAAGTACACATGCAACCAGCACTGCACACAGGACTTGACTAAACGAATCACAGGCTGAATGAACTCAGTTTCAGGAGAAGCTGCAGAGTGTAAAGTGCCACTGTATTAATATATTTTCTGACGTGTGTGGGGAAAAGGCAATACGCTTTAAGACTTGCCAGTATTGCATCAGCTCCCTGACAGCTGTCCAATCATAGACAAAGTTGTTCAGCTTAAGTTTCAGAAAGTGAAAAATGACACTAAATGTGGCCGCTGAGAGAACATATCTTTCACTACTATTGTACCTGTGTGATTACCTGTGAGGGGTTCAAATGTTTCTGGATGAAATTGCATGAAGACTGCAAATTTAAAAAAGGCTGTATAATGTTATAGATAAAAAAATATAACACAACACATTGTTCCAGAATGTTAGATAGGTCCAATGTGTAATATTTGGGTGTTATTTTATAGACTATGGCAGAAAGAGAATATAATATCCATAACTATGTTTTCATTGTGTATAACTACCTGATAATAAGAACCATTCTGTTACCTGAGAATGAGTCTTTTATGTGCAGACGCAGTATGCCGCCATGTTGAACCACCATGTTTCTGCGATAGTCTAGAATAGACAAACTAAACACTGGCACTCCATTGGGCCGCTCACATTTTTCATGCATTTCATGGCCACTGTAGTTTCTCCTTCAACTTCCTTCAACTTCCTTGCGAACACCAAATACACTGCTAGATACCAATAAATCCGACACACCGGTCCTTAAATAGTTCCAAAAGAATCCAAAAAGACTCCTCCATACTCATTCATATTCATACTGTTAGTGTCTATGCAAGCTGGAATATTTACACCATCAATTCACTATTTTTTTCCACCAAACATTTCCAACTTTCCTTTTTCACGTATGATGAGACAGGCGCAGAAAGTATAGGCTGCTACGTAGCTAGCTAGCTTAACTGAGAACATTGCTGAACGCAGTGTCAGCATTTTAAGCTAATTACCCGAATCTTCAAAACTACAGTGCACATGTGCACAACATTTATTATCTTCATATTACTATAGCATCACTGTATGAACTCTTAGCTTAGTTTGCGAAAGACACATGACATCGCAAACATGTAGGCCAAACAGACATTTGAAGAGACATGCACTTGAAGCTGAAGCTAACTTTCCTGTTGATGCTTTGAATTTTCACAGTTAAGTTGTATTTTCTACTCATGTATTCAGTTATGTTCTTGACATGTCTGACCACTTTTTGTCATTTCTGAGGCTCCATGTACTGTATCGCCTTACTTTGAGCTGAAAAGAAAATCAATACAAAGATACTAATATGCCACTTGAGCCCATTTATCCTCGAAATAAGAACTATTGATTACCATTACCATTACCAGTGTCCTGAATATCTGGAGCGTTGCTTGCACTTTTAAGCACAGTCAAATCAAGGTGAGAAACTCTGCAGAGAATTTTCTAAAGTAGCACTTCAATGTGTCTGCTTCAAACGCCGCTGCAGCTGCAAGTTCAGTGAAGTAACACACAAACTAATTATTATTTCTGTCACATCGATGTTTTCACATGCTTGAGAGGCAACATTTGACTGAAATCTTTTTCATGCCGCTTTGACCATACTCTGGAATACTAATGCACCTCTGTTTAGAAACAACATAATCACTGATTGTGCTAAAGTAGATATCTATATTCCCACACAGACTTCCAGCTCAGGATCTTTCTGAACAGATTACTGCACAGAAGCTTCTTATCCTCAATCAGCAGCAGCAGCAGTTGGTGGCCATTTGTCATTGTCTGGGATGTGACAAAAGCCAAAGTAACAAAGTACGTATGGTGTGCATCATTAACATATATAAAGATGGATGACATGATAGCTCCCAAAAAAGGGTAACCAAAACATCTTAAGAAGCCTCTAGTGGCTGGTTGCAGTATGGTCAAACCCTGCTCCCTTCTTGTTAGCAGATGGGAGAAAAACTGGCTAATAACCTGAAAAACATACATAATACGCTATCTGTAACCACTTATCCTCACTAGGGTCGTGGGGGGGCTGGAGCCTATACAAGCTGACACTCCCACAAAAACCCAAAATCCCAAAGATGGTTACTGTCATTTTTCTTATGACACTCGTGTACATTCAGGTGTTAAACCTTCTGATTAGTATGGCTTTAGTTATTCATTTGATGCTATAAAAAGGGGGTTTCACGTCTTGATTGATAAGTAAGCCCTGCTTGAGATTGAGACAGGGGGTGTTCGGGTGGTGCCTTGATACCATCACACCAACCTTCGATCACTATTGGAATGAAACCAATGGTGACATGCCAAAAACTGCAGTTCATATTAAAATGCTCAACTTCACAGCATAAATAAATGTTTACAGCCTGGTAGAAAACTGGTTTTGGTGTCCACAGCTCATTTCCCCATTTGTGATAACTGCACTGAGGCTTTCCAAATTCATTTCAGGCTTTGATTTACAGGTGGCTTGTTTGAGCATCCAGGCTCCATTCAGCATGCCTCAGCTCCATCCACACTCTACGTCTTTGACCATTCTTGGATTGGCTGGGAGGCGGCAGAGGTAGGACAGCCATTATAGCAGCGCCCAGAGCCATTATCCTCTGAGCTTCACAGCAGCTCTTCAACATACGACATCCGTGTCTATTGGCTCAACGCAGGAACAGCATCACTGCGCTCTGAACCCCATTATTTTCAATGCACCGCACAGCACAGTGCACTGCTGCTCAGACAGGCTGAACTTTGGGCATGGAATGCGCTGAACCCAGTGGCAAGGGTCACATAGCTTCAAATTTAAATGAAATGGGGCTATAAAGCATACCAGACAGACGAAAGTTCAATACACTCAACAAGGATCTCTCAAATTTTTAAAAGCGCTGTTCCTCAGATTGATCCTCAAAGCTCTTCTGATTCTCTGTGTGAGATGAAAATAACAAGCTTCATCCTGCTCACAGTCTTTCTTACAGGCTCTTATTCTGTTTCATGAGGTCTATAGGGGACCAATCACATGGAAACATTTGGAACAAGGTAATCTCAGGTTCAGGTGTCTTGGGTCACTGTCTCACAGATGCAGGAAGTACTCGCAACACAGAATGCTCATTGGTTTGACACCTTGAAGTAAAAGACAAAAGGCTCATATTCTTTCACAAACACATTAATTTCTGAACGCAACGCTCTTACGATTAGGAGTAGATTAATGTCAGTGGCACAATTAAGTAATTGTACATAAAAAAAAATAAAAAAAACAACCACTCAGGGAGTTATCTAATCAAGTCACAGTGTAAATTAATTAATGTAAAAATATGTTCATCATAAATATTTGCTTATTAAATGACAGGACCAAATGTGGAATTCTCCCACACTTGCAATTAGTGAAATAAGTGCTCATTTGGGAGATAATGAACAGCTTGTAATGCCCACCAAATCTCATTTTACTGTTTAAATAAGTGCAAAGAAAAGAAGAGATTTTCTTCCACAGGGCCGTGGTTATATATTAATATTCCTTCCTAGCCAATAAAAGTAATATGCATTCAAGATTATGTGAGTGGTGATGCAAATTCTCTCAGTCGCTCAGGTCACTCAAACTTCATTAACATAGCCCCCAGCTATTTTCATCCTGGTAAACTAATAGCTAAGGCCTTATGCTGAACCTGGGTTTTCTAATGACCCTTAAAAATTGGGCAAAACACGACTCCTTAAAATGGTTTCCCTTCTGCAGTGCAACAAAAATGTTTGCAAATGTCTGCTGTGCAGCGTCGATGGTTAATCGACCATTTATGGTAAATGTAAAGTGACATTTAAATTTCTTGTCTTTCCTGTAAAAACATGCAGTTAGGCAGGGACTGCTGATGTTGCTTGCCCTTTTCTGTAACTAGTAATGCTATGCATATGTTATACTCTTAGTGGTGTGCACTGCAGGTAGTACTATGACCTACAGTAGAGTCAGTATCTTCCAGTGAGCACCACCAGACCTGGGACCGAACATAATATTATTTCACTGAAAACCAATGAATAAATCCAGATACCCAGGATATCTTACCGTTGTCTCCTCCTCTCCTAACAACCACAATCTCGCTTATACTATGAACCACAGACATCCACGCAGAGCACACCACAACACACTACAACACACCGCAAATTAAATAATGGAGGCAGTGCATGCAAAAGCTGCTTGTCCATAATAATGTTAATGGAACTTCTTGTCTATCGTTACCTTGGAAATGTCCCTGGAGTCATTTTTTCAAACTAAATGAATAATAACTAAAATAAGTAAAAATAAGAATTATTTACTGGCATTTGTTCATTAGAAGCCCCGTAATGGGTTGAACTCCAGGGGTACCAGATTCACTTTGTCTGTTGCCCATTGTCCACAGCTATTGTTCATCAACAGATAGTTCCAGTACAGAACCACAACTAAAACCAGGAGTTTCTGTTTCTCTACATATATGGATTAAATAAATGAGACATTATAATTCCAAACTATCCCCACAAGATAACGGTGAATGTATATGGAGCACTGTGGAGATAAGGTTACTGGAGGTGAAGATTAAATCAAAATTACAGCATCAAACAACAAATTCATGAAACAATAAAATCGCTGCAATCGATAGAAAGCCGAGAACGCACATGAAATAGCATGGAGACAGTCTCGGGAAGTAAAAACACGACAACAGTGCAGACGTTTCATTGAGTGTCATCAGAGCTGGAGTCAGTCATATCAAGTGTTGGGGGAGGGTGGTGGGCTCCAAATCAAATACCCCTGAATGGTGCATTAGAGCGAGAAAAACCTACACTGACTTGTTTGAAGAAGTCTGGAAAAAGGTTTCGTGAACCTTGCATCACATCGCTCTCTCTTTCTGAAGGTATGCACACACGCACGCACACACATGCACGCATATACCACAATACTGTGTTCAGAGCTGATTCCCATCCACAAATGCAGATTTTCTCTCTGACTGACTCTTGCTCACTCCACATCTGATCATAGTTCAGAGCCCTGCGAGGCCTGCTGTGTGCTTTTGATTTGTGTTTGGACTGTGTGTCATTACTTTGATTCTGAATCAGTGTTGTCCTAATCAGGCCAGAAGGTGCACTGCTTTTTCTGTACTGTACGTGTACTATTATTTCCTTTAGACCAACCATTATTATTATGCTGATATCAAATTTAAAGCTGAAATGTCGACAGTTAATAATAATAGTTCATTCAAGAGCCCTGCAGAGCCATGCTTGTGTTTTCGCTTACTACGGCTGATAAAAACCTCTGCTCAGGTTGAATCCGGGCAAAGCTAGGCAGGGAATTACACAAGGTCACCAGTTCATGTACCAGGAAGAATGACAAACATGTAAGTTGTCCAGGTGCTTCACAAGTAACAGCAGAGCGACGCTAATGTCATTAAAAACACATCAAGCACACACCTACACAATGTGAAAATGTCATTGAACACTGTTTCTCACATTTGCAACGCTTGCGCCACTTGATATGCAAAAACCATCGAGAAATGAATTACTGTAAAAGCATAAGCAGGCTAAACACTTAGAAAATCTCTGAATTGCTTTACTTCCCACACTTTGACATGGAGGTGCACAAACAGCACTACCATATATTATTCCGGTTGAAGGAACACAAGACTGTTGTATTTATTATTTACTGTACTGTTGTAAATCATCAACTCTCAACCAAAACAATAATTAAAAAGGCTGTGATCATTGGTAAAGGCTGAACAATTTGAGGAAAATATCTATTTGATTTTTCTTTCTTTTTTTTTTGTTTCAACAGCATTGCTTTTGCAATTTAAATTGTACTTATTTTCCACAAATCAAACCCAGGGTCTGTAGTTATTTCTGCATGAATCAAATCAGATGAAGTGCTTTTTGTTGAGATCATTTGGAGAACAGTCAACTTCTTAATAAACTGACCTTTTCTTTGAGAACTTGACCAGTTTAGCTCGTCAGTGAACAAATTATTCCAAGCATGCATCTGACTTCACTAAAATAACTCTGAAACAAAATCATGACATTCTGAGTCTAAAGCGGTGCTTTTGGTGGTGTATTTCCAGTGTGCTTGACAAACTGCTGGTAAACCATGTTTGCATATTGAAATGACAACCTGTTGACAGCTCTGCACTGTCTGCACTGTTAACAACATTAAAACTTGGAATTTGTTGAGTCTACAACACAATGAAAAATCACGCAAGTGCAACTACACAAGACATAACAGCCAGGTAACATTACTCATAATGTTGAAACCCCACTGCACACGTCACGTACATACCGTAATTTTGGTTTGTCCTGCATGCGGCTTCAAACCCCACCAGGAGAGTTTCAGAAGTGAGCTTTTAGCCTGCTAAACTTTCTTTACTTGCTCAGATTGGCCTATTTTCTTGATGTATGTGCTTGTGTAAATATGCTACGTAGTCAATTAGTTTAGCTTTTGTCTATTTTTATGACCTGGCTCCAGTTCTGGCACAACACTAGCTCTGACCCGCAGCGCAAAGTTACATTGTATAAGCACACAGGGCACAGAGTTACTCTGTAACAATTCAGTGTAGCATAGAAATGATAGCGAGGCTGTTACTTTGTGGAAAAGTTACATAATGTGTAACTGTAATGTTGTAATGTGCTTTTGCCTTGCCAATTTGAAAATGACAACATTTTCAATTGCAATTTCAACATCAAACCATAAAATATTCAGTCGTATTCCTGTTGCTCTCTCACTAATAATTTGTAAACTGGTGTGACAAAGTCAAAGAACATTTCATGACCACTGATGCAAAAATCTTGGCTTCATTATCAAAGATTTATCTTGCATGGCCATATAATGGAGCTGTGCTGTCTGCGCTAGGCTTGAGTTGAGATCTACATTAATTTTACAAAGTAAAGGGCAAAAGTTCTATTGATTTTAGAGAATGAAATGGCAAACTTCACTTCCTTAGAGGACATGAGGGCTGACCCCAGCTTTTAATTCGCTGTCAGAATTAGACTATCTGGATTCCTCTGTTGCCTTCTGTCAAGGTGGCAGATTATGCCGCCTTCACTCCCACAGCTTACCATTATGCTCAGAATTACTTTCTAGCCTTTTATTCATCTTGAAGATAATATAAATTATATGTGGGCAACCTGAAGGACCTCACAAGATCAGATTACAGACACGTCAATGAAGCACATTTCACCTGTGCACCCCTATGTGAGAAGTGCCACAATGTGACTCATCTGTATGTAAATATAGTGCTGTTCTCCTGTCTATTTTTTTTTCTTTTGTCACAATGATTAAATTCAATTTGGTGAATCAGAACACAAATTGAGATAATTTTCACTCTCATTACATCGCTTGAACTTATTTCATAGCAGTAATAACTTTATTTCATTACATGCCCAAATAGATATGCGAATTGAATATGGGAAGCGTTCAAGGAAGGGGAGGAAAACCTATAGAGATAATTTCATTAAGTGAAGTGAAGCAGTGAAAGTGAATGAATGATCTGAGAGACCTTCATCTCACATTACAAAAAAAAACAAAAAAAAACTTTGTTCTTTAAATAGATACAGAATTACATAAGCTTTTATATCCTGGCACTGAAAAACAGACAAAAACACTTTTTTGTCTCAAATATGCTCCCAGAAATGACTGGACCCATCTCAAAACTGGGGGCTTGTTAGTCTACATCCCTGCTGTCACAACTGTTGACCTTGGAGTAGACAAAGATTCCTGTTAACATCGCCCCTGTAGTGTTTTCACAGCTTAGGGAAGAAGAAAAAAAGAGTCCAGGCTTGATTTGCTTCCATTATTATACATATCACATCTCTGCAGTGCATTGTCTGTTGCCAGGCTTGGCAGTGGGTATTCATACACAGTGGAAAGTCATCTCTCCCATGAGTGCTGTACACTGAAAATTCCCAGCATAACTAAATAGACTGGCCTTTGCTATTATGTTGGCTTCCATATAACCTTCATCATTTGGCCAAGCCCTCTTCAAAACCCCCTGCTTCTGCTGTGCGGAAGGGAAATCACAACTGAGAGAAACATTTGGTCATTTTTTAGTGGCTACCAGACATTCTTTTGGCAGGAAACTGTATCCGTGTAGACAGTGTCATTAATCAGCAGCTGGGTGTCACCTTTAGAGCCGGGGCTCTGCCATGTAAACTGGCCGAGGTCGCACGCTGAGATATTATAGTTTTAAATTACTTCATGAATCCAGATAGTATAATTTCTGTGTTCAATGAAAAGGTCAGCAATTTAGGAAATATAGTTATTCGTTTTATTGTTCAGAGTTAGATGAGATGATCAACGCCACTGTCATATCCATCCATTAAATACTGAGCTTGAGCCAGGAGCCCAGCACAAAGACTGGGTTTGTTCAGATCTTATTGCAGCACGCTTTTTACAGCAAGGCAGCATAAATACAAAACATGAAATGAAAACACGGTAAAAACACATCAAGGCAATCGAGGACATTGAAAGTGCTGCACTATGTATGCGGTTCAGAATAAAAGGGTGAATGATAAAAGCAATGGAAGCTGCAACATGAAGAGTAAAGATAAGAAAAATAAAAAGCTAAGCTGCGAGAGGAACCAAGAGGCAGTCCATGAACTTGAGTCTGTTGCACCTGATTTTTGGAAACCTGTATCTCTGAAAGTGGCATGTAAATCTAATGCAGGAGAGGTCCGTTTGGATTTCAAGAATTTCAGTTTTGACAGTTTTTCCCAGTTGTAGGAGTGCGAATCAAAAACCGGTTGTTTCAGTGTTTCAGTTCCTTGGAACGATTCGGTTATTGATTCACAGTGGCTGTGAGTGACGTCACCACGCACATCGCAATCACATCGTAAACGTGGCCCCCGAGTGTTTCAAACGCACAAAAGTTTGGTTAGACTTCACGAGAAAAGACGACAACAGGGAAAGTTTATGAAAGGGAAGAAATACTACCAACATGCAGAAACATTTGGGCACACAGCATGCGATACCTACTGTATTACTGAATGTCACGTTTTCGATCCACTCCGGACTAACCTTACTGAGTCTCAGCCCAGCAGCAGCAGCAATGTTAGCATGTCCTCGGCTAATCATGGCTCATGTTACTTCTAAACTAACCAAAGATGATGCTAATCAACCTGTTTGTTGTCCTTTTTTTTCCAAATGAGAATCCAACTGAATTGGTAAGCAGAATCGAAAATGGAATTGGATTTGTGAAAATCTTAGCTGTTGTAGTTGTATCTTCTTACATATTGCCTCTGTGTTCTTATCTTTGTAAAGGTACTTATAGCTCTTCTTGTCATTTAACAATTGTTTAGGAAGGCGGCAAAATTAATTAATTTCCAAAAGGCGATTCGCTTCTTGATGAAGTGAAGTGTGAATCTTCTGTGATGAACTTTGAATCTGTGACCCAGGGCTTGGCAAAGCTAACCACTGAGGGAACAAAGAGCCAGGTGAAGCTATCATAGTTAATGAGCTGGATTGTTGATCCACTTTTAGTGGTTGATAAACTTTTTAGTGTAATCTTGCATGGTTTGCAGACATTTGTCAGTTCTCCACTTTCCACC